>JARHVA010005307.1:165000-822500 GCA_037957365.1 Torreya grandis | reverse complement strand
CTACCTATACCATTGACCCTCCTTCGATCTACATAAGCAACCAAGCTCCACAACATCCAAGTATTAATATAATAATCCCTCATATTTTAGATTGTGAAATAAATAAATCTTCATAATGCCCTACCATTACTGTACCAGGCATTTGTGTTTTGGCTTGTGCAAGAAACCAAGCTTCAAAATGCCATACCATTACCATTCTACGACCTTGTCTTTTGGCTCATGATAACAACCAAAATTTTCAATGCCCTACAATTACTATTTTAAGACCTCATCCTTTGGCTCATGATAATAACCAAGCTTCACAACTCCCTACCATTACCATTCTATGACCTCATCCTTTGGCTCATGATAGCAACCAAGATTCACAGTGCACTACAATTAATGTTTTAGGCCCTTATCCTTTGGCTTGTGTAAGAAACAAAGATTCACATCACCCTACCATTACCATTATAGGTCCTCATCTTTTGGATTATGTTAGACACTGATCTTCACAACACCCTTCCATTATCATTCTAAGCCCTTCCAAGTATGGTAGCTTGTTATCCCAACAAGTTTATGCAATTATGACTAGATGGGTCACAATTACCATCCTAAACCAACAAGTAGTCTTTATTAAGCCCATATTATATGAGCCTATTTAAAAAGAGTTAATTATCCAAATACCAACCATTCTTCATTCATTTTCAACCATCAACCACTTTAGAAACCCATGCCAGTCATCGAGCCATAATAAAGCCAATCAGTACCTCTCCAATAGGGCTAATCATTCAAAGACCAAGATGTGTTCAAAATTGGTATTTTATAACTACTTGTAAACCAAGGCCAATAAAATCAACTAATATACAATATTTTTGTTGAAACACATATTTTTAACAAGTCAACCTATGATGAATCACCTTTTTATCCTTTACCCATTATCAAGGAATCTCACTCTAACAAGCCAATCTTTGTTGAGTCACTTCTTAGTGATTATAATCACCTTTTGGAAAATATTTATCTTGACCATCATCTTGTTTCTAAAGAGCTTCCTTTTGATAGGATAGTCTCTATGGAATTGTCTCTTGACCAATTCTCCATCGTTAAGGAGTCTCACTTTGATAAGCTAGTCTCTATGAAATCCTTCTTATCTAAGACTATTTTCAAAGAGCCATTATGCTATCACAAGACGTTACTTTTCCAATACCAAAAATTCAAAAAGACATCATTGTAGCAGGATTCAAAATTAAAGAATAGTCATAACTAAAGTTAGGTTATATTATTGAACCAACATCATATTTAGCATCATAAGTGGACTCAATGTTAAACTCAACATTGGATTCAGAGTCCCTTGAGTCAAACTCAGCTTCAAAATCAAAATATGTTCATGGTTATTATAATATTGGTTATGCATGCCTTGAAAATCAATTTGAATATATTTGTGATCCTTCCATTATATTTGAGGATGATTACTTCAACATCAACCCAAGTTCTCCTAGTATCTTCTATGATGATTTTGAAACCTCTTCCCATTCCACATGCCATTATCACTACCCAGCCTAGCCATTATATTGACTTTCCTCCTCCCATAAGTGTCGATTAAGACCAAAAAAATCACACCTTGTTGAAATACATCTATGGTGACATATAAGTTGAATAATATCAAGGGGACCAAGACCACATGCATGTAGAGGAGGAAAAATCTCCTACTGAAACCTTTTCAAAGGTGCTAGGGTGAAATCAAAGTCCAAACTTAGCATCTTCTAGTGAAACCTTATTTAAGGTGCTAGAAGACAATCAAATTCAAAATTAAACATTCCTTAGTGAAACTTTCTTATAGGTGCTATGGGATAATCCAAACAACTTCATTGATGAAAACCTCTTCGAGGTGCCAATAGTTGAGCACAATATTTCTTCACTACTTGATGAAGACATTATTAAAGATAACATCAATACAGCTTCTAATCTACATCATAATAAAATGGTAGCTACTCTTAGTCTCAAACAACATAAAAATTTGATGGTCCTATCAAGAGCATATTCAAAAGTCTTCATCCCCACCACAACTAAATTATGTCAAAACTAGAATTGGAATCATTGTATGTGCTTGAAAATACCAAACTTCATTATTTTCCCAAATATTATACATTCCCTTATGTTCCATCTCTCCATTGAAAAATAAGACCTATTATCTAATATTTATCCTATTTACCATCCCTGTCCACACTTTCTTTTATAGAAGCTACAAATACATCTTGTCTAGATGTTTTACAAAAATATAATCAACATCCAATTAAGATCACAACATCAGTATTGGAGTCCAAATATATAATTAATTATTGACATATAAACTATTTAGAAAAGGTGTGGATAATAATTTACATGATTGATTATTTTAGTTGTATCATATGTTGATTAGGATGTGCATTTCCACATTAGTAAGAATAATAGAAACATTTACTTTGTCAGAAGCATACCTTTTTCCTTTCTATTTACCTTGTCATTTTCATTTTCCATTCACCTTGCCTTTCCCTTGGCATTATTTCATAACCTATAATTTACCTTATCACTTGGGGGAACCCCTATTACCATTATAGCCAATTTCCATCCTATCATATTTTTATGCCATACCTAATAGTGTTTTGCCATACCTTCCCTATTGACCAAACTTATTATTACTTTCCTTATTGGGGGTTTGACCTTCCCTTTTCACATATCCTTGCTTTGGTGAACCACCTGTTTATCATTCCATTAATCCTTTATGCGTAAGTATTAACTTATTCTATGATAGGATGCTTTCTATTGTTTTTTCTTTCTAGCTTTTGTGTGTTTGTTTGCTTAGTTTTTTGGTTTTTGTTTTTTTGAGTATTTGTTTGTTTTCATTTTTTTGCCTTGACTCATTCTATACATGTTTATTGGGTAATTCCTTGCACATTATTCTTGAGTCTATACATATTCATACATCAACATTATCATCATAATTTTTATCATTGATGTGTTGTTTTTAATTATTTATCAGATCATGTGTCAGTCCTTATGCACATTTTGGCTAAGTCATCATGGTTATTTATATGATCATGCATACTATCATGTATTACAACAAAAATTAGCTACAAAAATATTACAACTAATGGTGCCACAGAAGCTTCTCTTGGTTCACCTTGGAAAATCCTCCTACCCTCCTTGATCAAATTAACAACTTGACCATTCTAGTTGTATCAATTTTAGTAAGGACAAACATCTCCACATTGATACATACAACCAAATCATTCACATTGATCAATTCTTATTATTTTATCCCTCATTCCATTTTATCCCACTTCTATGTAAACTACATTGGCCTGAGGTCTATTTAGACTATTTAGGTAATGCTCATATACATGATGTATCTAGGGTTAGCTCGACCACATTTATTTTTCTAATCATCTCTTTTATTACTTTGTGCATCCTTATGTGCCTGGGTGTTTGTAGCTTCTTTAGTAATTAGACCATCAAATTTATGTTTTCTTCCAATCATTTTAATCTTTAAAACATGTTATATCCTTGATTTATTCTTGAAAATCTATCCTACTAGGGAAAAAACAAAATTCATTATTTAATCTAGGTAGTTTTAATGACTATAACCACCTGTGGGTGAATCATTATTTTGACCCATCTTCCCTACTAAGGCATGTGCCTATGCCACTAATTATAATTACCTTTTGGAAAATTAGTGTCTCAACCTTTGTTATTGATTAGAACCACCTTTGTAAAAATTATTACTTTCTAAACAAATGCATGTAAGCATTATCTTCATTGGATTAATCTTTCTCATGGGTTAATTTCATTCTTTTTCTTTCTTCTTTTTGAGGGACCATCCATCAATTGTATGTGTCATCCACTCCCTCAAGGGGGAATTATTATAGGCCTCCTAAATATTTTTTGGATATTATTCTTCAATCATTATCTTCTTTTCTTCTTAGTGACCTTTTTAATTCTTTTAAAATACATTATTGTACCTATAACTTGCAAGACCTTCCCAAATAAGGGCAAACTGAAGACACCCAATTCTGGCCACAACTAGATTTCAACCAAACTTCAAATTGATTCCTACCAACCATTATAAATTAAGCATAAGAATTACTGAATGTCATAAATTTGATTGCATATCATTCATTAATGCTCATAATCATGTTGAGGCATCCCTATTTTTGATAGTATCATGTATGCAATAATAACCTCTCATGGATTCACCCCCAATCGCCTTGTGATATAACAAATATAAGTTTTGCATATGGACCCATTAAGTTGGGTAATTAATAAAATCTTAAAAGAGTAAAAAGACTAATCAAAATCAATTAATTAATTAAATAAGATTAAATGCTTGGTTGAATTATCCATTTGTAATTTTTAAATATCTAAAAATGGAAATTCTAAAAATCAAAATATCAAACATTTCATCATTATTTTTATGAGTTATAAAAATATCTCAAAATATCTCAAAGTATCCCAAAATATCTCAAAATATCTCAAAATATCCCAAAATATCTAATTTGAGAACTATGACTAATAACTAAAAGTCATAATTGCATGACAACTTTTAACTCAACTGGAGTTAGTCCCAACTCAACCTTAACTCACCTTGAGTGAGAGCTAATTCTTAAGGCTATAAATACAAGGCCATAACCATTGGTGTTTAAGGGATCTTGGTGTAATGTTATAATGCACATTTAGATGCAAAGAAGCCTTGCATGTAATGTTACTATGCCAAATTCATGATCTAAGCAACCAAACCAAGGTGTCGAGGAAAGGTGAATCCAACAAAGCTCCATTGATGAATATTTCTTGATGTACAAGCTGATCAAGCCATTTCTACATGACATTTAGAGATCCAAAGAAGGCAGATTAAGTTTTTCTTTTATTTTTTAATTGTGTTTCATATACATGCTTGCTACCTATCCTCTCCCTAGTGTTTATGCTAGAGATGATAGTATTTAGTGTGTTTATTTGGATATTATTTTATTTTACTAACACAATACTAATCTCTCCTCTTGGATTCCTTATTCAAAATAAATATTTTAGTAATATGGACTAAGAAAACCTTTTTTTCTAGTTTATCATGTGTTAGAATGTGATTTTGGACAACAATTCATGCAAATGCTCTAGCGTTAAATGCTCTAGCGTTTTGAACCTTGATCTTATCCCAATAAATAAATCTTGCCCAATTCATCATATCATCAGTAAAATCTACCATTTGATAACTGAGATTAAATGTTTATATATAATATTTGTATCCAATCCAATGTAATGAATCATCCTTAGAATTTAAAAAGGCCTTTTGATTCCCTAAGCATTCAATCAAATGCATTCACTACTCCAATGTAATATATAGGGTCTAAAAATTCTTCTAATCTTAGGAGGTCACACCATTAGACTGATGAAGTTCCACATAATTCACAACCAATATTCCCCAAGATGAAGAGACAATACATCTATCCTCCTCCAAATCCAATATATCAGCTAAGCATTTATGACCATTCCAAGAATCCTCCCAAAATTTACTTGTCCATCTATTTTTGCTTGTCCATGAAACATGCTGTAAAATTAAAGACTTATAATTCAACAAAAAATTCTAAAAGTATGAACCTTTGGGGGGTTCAACAGTAGAAACCATACTGCATGGATTATTTAGATCAAGATATTTAATTCTTAATAGGATAGACCATAGAGAGTTGGGCTTGGAAAGCATTCCCCAAACAATTTTAGCTTTGAGAGATTTATTTTGAAGGCTCAGGGTTTTCACTCTAGCTCTTCCCATCTTCTTGGCTTTGCAAACCCTTTCCCACTTAATCAATATGATTATTTTTTGGTTATGCATTCCTTTCTACAAAAATTATTTCATGATATTATTTAGAAAATTAACCACATGATAAGTTGGTTGAAGTACTAAGACATAATATATATGAAGAAAACATACAATAGATTAGATGAGAGTGATGTGACTTGCCAATGTCAACCAATTACCTTGCCATGAAGCTAGATGAGATTTAAATAATTAATTAGTCCTTCCCAATGAATATTTTTGGCTAACCGATAAAAAATGGGAACACCTAAATACTTGGAAAGCAATTTTCCAATATTAAAACCAAGGACAAAGGAGATCGCTTTATTTTCTTATTCTAATCAATTAATAAATAAAATTTCAAACTTTCTAATGTTTACCATTTGACCAGAAGCCACCTCATATATATATTTAGGATGGAATTAAAGATTTGATTTTTACCCATAAAGTCTTGGACAAAAAATAAAGTATCATTATCAAATTAAATATGGGTAATATTTTTAATACCTTCCATAGCCTAAATACCATGTATCAAAGAGGCTTCCTTATCATGTTTCACCACCCTTCCCAAGGCTTCGGCCATCGGGATAAAAAGAAAATGAGAAATAGGATATCCTTGTCTAATTACCCTTGAGGGTTCAATGAAACCAAAAAGACTTCCATTGACCAAGATGGAGTATTTATATCTTTAGATACAACTAAAATCCTAATCACACCACTTCTTATTAAACACATTTTTTTCCAAAATTTTTATCAAAAAGTGCCAATCAACCCTGTCATATTCTTTGCTAATGTCAAGCTTGATCATCATACCATTTTTGTGAGTAATGGATAAATAATGAACACTTTCATGAGCACTAATGATACTCTCATGAATATTTCTTCCTATAATTAACCAAACTTGATCTTCTAAAACCAAAGAATCTAGGATAGGCCTGAGTCTAGTTGCCATTGCTTTAGAGATGATTTTGTAAATTGTATTATAAAAAGAAATAGGCCTGAATTCATTAAAGATTTATTGAATATCCCATTTTTTAATAAGGTAAATAAAGGTAACATTGAGATCAATAAAATCTTACTCCTTTTGGATTTTCCATCATTTATAATACCTCTTCCCTAATAAGATTCTAAAAAGTTTGAAAAAACACTGGGAAAACCATTCGGCCCAAGAGACTTATATTTTTCTATATAAAAAACCACTACTTAAATTTCATCTAAAGATAAAGGAGCCAAGATTTTCACATTTTGATCAGGAGAAACCAACTTAGTGATAAAATTGAGGTTGTGATTTTGAGCTTCAAGGTTTGAAGCCTTATCACTATTTAGAAAATTACTAAAAAAGTTGATCGCCTCATTCTAAATCTTAGATTAAGTGACCAAATTAACACATTTAGATTAAATAATTTTATAAATACAAGATAATTTTTTCCTAATCTTAATAGATTCATGAAAAAAATAGAATTTCTATCCACTTCTTTTAACCAATATGTTCTATATTTTTGCTTCTAAAATATTTGTTCTCTCTGAAGCAGTTCCTCATACTCCACTAGAAAAAGCTTTTCCTTTCCATAAGAATTATGATCCATTCCTATTTGATAGATCATTCTATTTATATTATCAATATTTGATTTGACACAAATATTTTCTTGTAATATATTTTTGAAATAATTGATGTTCCAATTTCTAAGACAACCTTTAATAAAATGATGTTTTTTTGCCATTTTGAACATTGGAGAGTGCGAATAAATATGGAAATTCTTCCACCAAAATTACATGAGTCCTGGTAGAGAAAAATCCCAAAGCCACATCTCAAATTTTAAGGGGAAAATATAGGCTTTATTGTCAATATTGAAATAAAGTTAAATAGGAAAGTGATCAAAACCTGTGAAAGGAAGAATAGAGCTTTCTATAGACCAATTTTTTTTTGACATCTAATTGTTAGAGAATAGAAATTTGTCCAAACACTCCATAATATTATGATCTCAACATATTTTTTTATTAAAAATAAAAAACCCCTTCTTTGGTTTAATATCTAAAAAATCAATATAAAAAATAAACTATAAAAATCAGGATTACCAAAAGTCCCTAATGTTTTTCCACCACATTTTTTTGAAGAAGATAATATGGAATTAAAATCACCATGCATCACAATATTTAAATTAAAAAAATATAAAAAAAAGGTTAGACAAATCAGTCCATTATAGTAGTTTACTATTAGAATCATTAGGTCCATACACATTTTAAATAAAGAAACTCAAATCAGTCCTAAGACAAGTGAGTTTAAAAAATTTCCAATTATTTCCAGTATTTATCATTTCCACTAGAAATTTGTAAGGAACCCATATATTATTCAACCCTCCTAAATCTACATTAGCTTCAATAAAGGAACTATGCCATCTCTTCCAACCAAACTCCATCAAATTAGAGGCTTCCACTAGGTTTAGTTTTATTTCTTGTAGCAAAATGACATCAAGATTCTCTAAAGAGAATAAAAGCTAAACCAACTGTATTTTGTTATGGGAATTTAGGCCCCTAAAATTCCATGAAATAATCTTCATGAAGATCAAGGGAGGATTTCCACCTCCTACTTCTCAAGTCCAAAGTATTTAGAAAGAGTGCCTTACTTACCTATTGAGACTTCCCTTACAACAAGCTTCTTAACATATTTTATACCTTTCCTTTTAGGTTTCTAATAGTTAGGATTATATAAGGCACTTTTTTTTATTGGGAGATAGATAAAAATTATTTGGAATTAAATTCTTCCTCTAATTCATACTCTTCTATATCTTACTCATTATCCAGTGTCACAATCATAGGATTGTCCTCTTGCAGATGTAGATCATCCTTTATATTATCACAATTCACTTCATGATTTAAATATGAATTATGAATAATAGATTTTCTAGTTTGTTAATATTATGAAATGAATTCACAATGTTTTATTATCAAATTGGGAGAGAGTTCATCAATTTTACCTAATTTTTCAATTAGAGCCTCTATTTCTATTATTTTGAAATAAGAGGTCTTTGGAATCTTTTGAGGTTTATGCATGTTGGCTTGAATACTTGGAGGTGCATCCTCCTCAAGGTCTAAACAATACAAAATGGGCTGGTATATAGATTGATTTGGAACCAACTTATTACCTTTTCTATCAAATATTTTACCTACCTACTTAGACTAAAAATTCCCACATTATGAGTTCAAAAAGCCTTGGAGGATGAAACAACTAGTTTTCAAACCTTTAGAGTATTACCATTGATGATAGATGTTGTCATCAAGACTTTATTACAAAATTCTGAGTATGAACATTACACCTACAATTAAAATACCTAAAAGGAATATTTTTAAGTCAACTAATTGTGTCTAAGAGTGACTTTGGGTTTTGGTAAGGATATTCTTTGGGATGAAAACATCTAAATTGATCAAAACCCTAATTCTTGCATAAGAGGCCAAAAAAAATTCCTTAGTAATTAGGTCTATTTATATAAAATAACCTAGAAAATTACCTAGAGCTAAAAGACATTCAAATACCCAATATTACAAGGGGAGACCATAAAATTTGACCCAGATAGGGTAACTACCCTGTTGAACTGAATGAATATCAAAATTAAGTTTCTAATTTTGAATCCATAGGCCAATGCCTCATAATGACCAAATGGATTTTTTGAAAACCTAATTTTTAAGATCACTATTGGAAAATATGGCTATAAAAAAAACCCTTCATCAAGAATTTAATTTCAATACCCCTTACGCAACTTTCTTCCATCCAAGATTCACTTTTGCCAATCGTTGGCCATTTAATAGAAAATTTTCCTATAAAATCCCTTTCCTCCATGATTGAAACAATTTGAGAGTGTTTAGTGGATTTTAAGATGAATTATTTATCTCTACAAATCTTTAGGACTTCTCAGGCTCAAGAATCAAAATCAGCAAGCCCATCAAAATCAATGGTAGTTTCTTCCACCTCTTTATCTTCACATCTAAAGCATAGATATTGTGCCTTCACCCTTAAACTTAGATCTTCTCCATTATATAATTTTGAATCCCTCTCCACCCCTTGTATAACCTCCCAATTCCCCTCTTTTA
Source organism: Torreya grandis (assembly GCA_037957365.1). Taxonomy (NCBI): domain Eukaryota; kingdom Viridiplantae; phylum Streptophyta; class Pinopsida; order Cupressales; family Taxaceae; genus Torreya; species Torreya grandis. The sequence continues at coordinate 812,617 of JARHVA010005307.1, read as the reverse complement.
GTTTATCTTCCACACCTCTAGCTCTAATACTAGTTGAAACCCTAATCCATTTTTTTAGACGTAAGTAAATATTCTTCTGCAAGCTATTGTCTAGCCTTCATATGTATATGCCTAAACCTTACTATGAAATTAAGGCCTTGTTATTTTTTATTCCCCCACTCTTGTACCATTATTTTACCATTCATTTGGTTATTATAATCATTGTATTGTTTTAATAACTTGGCACTACTAAATATAAAATGTTGGGTACTAAAATTTTTGTAATCATATTATATAAATTTATTATTTACCATCTCAAAGTCATTTTATATAACTTATTATGACATACCATAATCATAATTATAATTTAATAAAACTCTTATTCAAAATGAACATCCCTCGACCTACACTTGTGGAGTGAGAAGAAACTTTTTCTAGGTCTAAAGATAATATACTTCAATAATGTGAATTAATGTCCATTCACATTTATGAAAGTGTAGACGATTCTCTCTCACTAAAATATCATATCACTTCAATTATTCTAGGTGAAATATTTATTCATGTGGATGATCCTCTATTATTCATTAGTGTTCAAGTAAGTGATATCTATTCAAGTGTGTTTTGATTGATGAAGGTTGTAACACTTATGTTTATTCCCTTGATTTTATTAAAACAATGATTATTAAAAATCTAATCTTAAATCTACCCAAAACTCATTTCAAGGTTTTGATTGAAGATAAATGCATCCTCTAGATTATGTTTGGATTCATATCATAGTTATTCCTATCATTATTCATATCAAATTCATGATCTTGATTTCCTATTATCATATAAAATTTTAATCAATTGACCTTGGACATACCATATGAGTGTTATAGCCTCATCATCATTCCAATGTGTCAAATTTCACCGCAATAGTTTTATTTATAATATTTAAGGAGGCATAAACTCTTAGAATTTTGAAAAATTATATGAATGTAGTGTTTTCAAAATACCCACCCTTGAACCTTTACCTAACATTCCTTTTCACAAATTTAAATTATTTAATTATCCCATTAACTCTAATAGTGGTTATAATCTCAACCCCAAACTTGTAGGAAGTATATTGCCTAACTTATTAGATTCTGACAATGATGAACATGATGAGATCCACTCAAAAATCAAAATCTTTGATCTCCCATCACACATAACTAATAAATTACCATTTATTTATGATATTAGTCTTATTAAAAACTAGTCAATGAGATTCCCATTACCCTAACAAAGACTAAACAATCCATTCCTCTTGCTTCATCAACTAATAAAATTATTGATGCTTGTACTATTGATATTCATACTCTAATTATGATGATGGATATTAAATAAATAATTGATTGTTATATAAATTTATTCAATCTAAAGATGTAGAAGTACTTACATATCATTCTTCTTTACAACATTACTTACATTAAAATAGTATTATTCTTTCTCATTATAATACACCTAACATTATCTCTTCTTCACTTGATGTTCATAGGTCTAACATGGATTTCACACACACTACTTATCATTTAGTCACTATTAAGCCTCTTAGAAGTACGCTTCTTTATAATACCATGACATCACCATATATATTCACTATATTTTTTTATCCTTCAATCTTGTTCCCTCCTGAGATGTCGACCACATTACATCAATGCACATTAAACTCTCATATCAAAGATAATGTGTTTTGTTTTGATCATATTTTGACTAGTATTACTAAGGTTGATGTAATATTACCTTTACCTAAGCTTGATACCCTACCTACATGATTTGTAGATGATCCATAATATTAATTTCATAGGGTTACTAGTCATTGGTCCAAGGATTTATGTGCACATCATATGTTATTATCACAACATCAAGCATTGGGTTCTACCTCTACTATAGATAATATAACTATATAGTCTACTATTGCTTAATGCACTTGTTATTTCCATGGTATGAACATGCATAACTATACTCATTACCAACAAATTTTTTATTACATTGATGAGCTTCATATAGAGAAGACGTAATTTAATAATAAAACCTCCCTCCTAAGATACTTCTTGAGTATATCCCTAAATATGCAGATGTTTATTATCTTTGGCATAAATATACTATGCATCACACAAATAGGTGTAGAATATTGTATCATAATTTATGTATTTTCCCATGACATAGACCATCATTTTATCACAAACATTCTTGGGGTTGTTCATGGGCAAAGCCTTAGCCTTCCCCACACCCTTCTTCATCTAATATATATGATTCTTTTAGTCACATTGCATCACCAATTCCTTGTATTGATTATTATTTACAAGAGATACCACAAGCTTATGCTTCTTATAGCATACCTACACTCTCCATAGAGACAATGTGTTAGAGATTCCTCACACAACTTTAAATGATGATAGATGATACTATGGTTAAGTCTAGATTCTAGTTACATCAAGAATTATTTAATGTTATTGATGATGTATGCCATGGAGTCTATAAATGTCTACAAGAACATTATTTGTATATTGCATATCATGCCTCATATCATCACCTAAGTGTTTTTTGATATTCATACTTCATTATGTCATCAGTGATGCATAACTTGTATTTTCTTTTAATTATGTATGTCTTCTTTATATTTTCACTTTTACCTTTACATTAATGGTTTTTGATTTACAAATCTCATTTTTATACATATTAAATTTAAACTATTTAATTAAATTTCATTATATTCTTTATAAAAAAATTATATTCCCCTTATTTTGAAATGATTTTACCTTACATTATTGTTTGCGCTTGCTCATTCATTGAATAGTATAGCTATTTATGTGGCATGGCTACTAGATCAAACCCAAAAATATCCTATTCTCCTTGTGATCAATAAAAAAACATGCTTATCATTATACCATCTATTACATAAATGGATATATTATGATTCTCACATATATCTTATCATCCTCTCGTTTCAAAAACACACATAAGGTTAGTCTTGACAATTCACTTACTTATGGGCAAGTTGAGGAACCTTTTAGATGACATAGTCCTTAAGTACGTATCTCTTGTAATCATCACACAAGATTTCTTATGTTTATTTATTATATCACTCATGATTGGTTTTCCAAATTTATATCGAGGAGGAAAAAAACCCATAAATTTTTAAAATCTAAATCATTAAAACAAAATGCATTAATAAAATGGCAAAAATAAATACTCAAAAGTCAAAATCACATCAAAATATGTGATTCTTATTTGGCATATATCCTATTCTAGTTGAATCTAAAAACCCATATTTATCCTCATAATAGAGTTGAGGTCCACTTGGGTGAAGTAGGCCAGTATAATGGGATAAGAGGTCTCATTATACTATCTTATACCACTTATTTTCTCAAACAAGTACCCAATATTCATAGTAGACTAATGACTCTATAAGGGGTCCTAAGGAATGATGAACATCTCATGAGAAGGTAGGAAAATTTTCATTTTTCATGCATATAAAAATTTCATGGGATGATTTATGCACTTTATTTGTGAATCCCAATCTTTACATCTACTAGTTAAATTATCTCAACTCTTTATTGTTTAAACAATTTTTATCACAGGCACATTTTCTTAAGTGTGTCTCATTTATACTAAATATTTATACAACACCTTTGTAATATTTTTCATTCCCTCTATTCATCATCTTACACTCAATATTACCCTTGATGAGTATTTTTTTAATAGCTGATCACACCTCATTGGTTCCCATATTATGAGTTGTAGTGTAAGACCTTATTTACTTTAAAACATCCTATATTTGTACACCTCTTTAATTTTATTTTTATGATTTACATTATAAGACCTCAGATAGGACCATACCTTCCTCATTAAATTATCTTAAACTCCTATAAAAAAATATATGTATTTCTATAAAAATGCATACTCTTTTTAAATTATAATTTAGCACAAGCCCTAAGTTTGGTTTTTCATCTCTCTTTTTCATATTTTTTGTATTATTATCTCATAATTATATTCACTTTTCTACCATTTACATCTCTTTTTTCTTGTTATTACATCAATATTTCTTTTTCCTATCTTTTTTTGTGCAATTATATTTACTTTTATTTAATTTTCATATCTTTGTTTGTGTCCTTACATTGATACTTATTTCATTCTCATGTGCTTAAATTATTTCTCTAATTTTCATTTTCATTTTCATTGTTTACAATTTTGTTCACTTTTGACATATTTTACACTATGTCATTAATTATTAGTTTTTGGTTTCACATTTTTTATTTCCTATACATCATTATTTTTAACCATTCATTTGCTCACATTTGCTAGAAAATAATGTCACATACATTATACTTTTTCATATAACATATAACATATCAACACATGCTATAAAGAAAATAAAAACATCCATAATGTCCATAAACACATTTTATCACAGAATAACATGTGCTAGATATAAAATCAATAATTTTATAAGTCATTAATAACATCTCTTACCTCAGTTACTTGTTGTGATAGGACAATAATCCTATTTTTCTTGGCTCATCTTGTTCTTTGGACTTTAGTTTGTCAAATATTGTTAAGGTATCTCCATGTAATCCATTTCAATGCCATTTTTATGTCGGTGGCATGGGACATCATAAAATTTTCCTAAAGGTAGAGCAAGGTCAATTGATTTAAATCTTTAAACCTTGCCCAATTTTTTAGCTATAACCCTTTATCCTCTTTTGGATGTGAGTTGGTTATTCACTAGACCCATTTATTTAGACTCATGAAGGATTTGTATATTGTGAAATAATTTTAATTTTGTTGTTATTCACATTCTTTTTTTTAGACTATGGGTCTTCCACATTCATGATCCACCACATGGAAGTGGGTGGGCTTGGTAAGGAATGTTTTATAGTGCAAATTTATTCAGAATGGGTTTTCAAAGTGTTTTGTCCAAATTCAAATTAAATTTCATGTGGAAGTTTCAAAATTGATGTTATGATTATTCATGGCCATATAGTGACCTCTATTCAGGTTATATGGGTTGTTGATATGGGTTCTAAATCAAATTAGGGGTGCTAGTGGATTTTAATTTCCTCTTCTTTAAGTATGCTTTAAGTGAAGTTATTTCCTCTATTTTTAGGTTAAGGTGGATGCCTAAAATTAGGGAATCCTTTAGGTATGTCTTCCTTTTGAGTAGATTTCATGCAAGAAGCACTTAGTAAAGATGGTAAGGAGGATTATAATGCATGTTTTCATTTCACTCTAGTTTTTGTTTGAGTTTTTAGGGAAAGCTCTCTAGAGTGAGGGCTCTTTCAAAGTTGTGATCAATTTCAAATTTTCACCCTCACTATTTCTTTTAGCATTCTCATTTCATAAACCTAGGCCCCCATTATGCTTTAGATTGCTAGGAATTCCCTAAGGATTTATTCCTTTGACAGTCTATTAGATTTTTTAATGAATCTTCTTCTAAATGATTCTTTAGAAGTTCCAAGATGGTGCCCAGTTAGTGTATTCTTTGAATAATTCTTATTTTCTTATATTCATGGATTCCATATATAATTATTTAGTGTTTATTATAAAGTCCCCTTGTATTCCCTATGGGATACATGGGCTTCCCTTTGTGCCCAAGATTGCAGGTCCTTAGCTGTTTAGGTATTTCCTAGGGAGACTAGGCATCTTATCAAGTTGATGTTTCTTATTTCCATTTTTTGATGGAAATGGGGTTCTTTGAAACCTCCCTAGGTATTTAAAGGTCCTTGGTTCCTGATCTAGTAAAAATTAGACTAGGGTCTATTTAGGACCCCTTCAGTCCTATTTTTAGCATGGATTTATTATTATCTCTATTAGGGTTGGTCCTCCAGGGACCCTGATGATTCTTTATCTCTTTTGTGTGTATTGGTTTGGCTACCATTTTTGTTCTCTAGATTAATGTTTTTACATCATTTCTTGTCACCTTATATAAGGGAGACTCATGCCTCCATTTGTGCCAAGATTAGATGCCATACTAGTCAAAGGTGGGTTTAATTTAATCTAAAAATATCTCTATATATATGGTTCCAAAGTTTGGTACAATAAAACATGATATAATCATAGTACATAATATAGTTCTATAGCTAAGTTACATAAGGATGACATACTAAACTATCCATTAAATCCTTTGATTTCCCTCTTTATGTAATCCATTGTAGTGATTACATCTATGATCATATAACCTCCACATGTCCTTGTATATGACTCACCTAGATCTACATGTATGTTAAATTCCTAACTATAAGCAATTATACAACTCACTCCCTAGCTAGTGACTACCATGTTTATAGTTACCCATCACCCACTCCTAGTCATACCACTACCTTCACTACATTATATAGTATTTGTATCTCTTGATCTACCTCACTAACCAATCAAAACCAAATAGCATAAGTAGTAGTTGAAGACACCACAATATCAATCATTTACATAGTATGATCCTAATGTAGCATGTCATCTAATATATCATGATGGGATATCTTGGCCATATTCACCCATATGGTATCCTCTAATGAAATATATAAAAAAACTTAAACCAAAAATCACATCAATTTTCACATATATATCTCTAAACATGCACACACATATATCATATATATTTATATAGCATATATATCTATATCAACACACAATAAATCATGTGTTACCAACAATTACTCCATCTACATAGGCATTAATCACTAGTTGTGATGTATATCTCCATGGTGGCATGAAACCTCTATATTAACCATGTTGAGTTACATGAACATGTTGCGCTCAACATGGAATATTCCTCACAATATACCAAATCAATATAGGCTATGTGGTAGGATCTCCCTATGTTGATAAAAATCCTTATGTCTAGACTAGCATTTGTTTCTATCTTCATGTTTTTTAAGGTGGATATAGTACTTATTGTTTATCTACATTAGGTACTCCTTTAATTACCCATTATCACTAGCATCATTGTCTCAATACCCTAAATTGGTAATGATTAATAACATGAACATTTTATTGCATCCATCTATCTCCTATTCAACACCACTCTCTTGCATGTCATGCCAAAAATGCTAGCACTTGTTAGGACTTGTTCCAAAGTCTTAATGTTAGGTTAGATTTTTGGTAGGAAATAAATAATTATTGTAAATGGGGCATGCATCTTTTATAAAGACACTCCCATAAAATAAACTTACTTAGTTTAATTATTATGTAGTTTTAATTTTTTATGTTTATTAATTAGAATTACTTTACGGGTTGTTTTCCCATATTTAGTTGGTAATAGGATTAATTGTTTTTACCAGTCATTGGTAAAAACTATATAAATCCATGTTTGCATTGTAAAAGGGTTAACAGAGTAAAAGCACCCTTTTGTACTTGATTTTTTCAAATTAGTAAAATACTTGTGCACTTTCACTAAGTGGGGACAATGTTCAACCTATTTTGGTTCTGGATTTATCAGCACTGCTATCGACACTACACGATGTGGTAATTTAAACTACTTTAAAAAATGAGTGACTAGGTGTAACTCCACACAATATACATAATGTCTAGTGATCCTTAGTTTACCATATTCTTTAAAAGTAATTAGTCACAATCACCAAGTATCTATAATTCCCTAATATGGCTACCAAATTATCTACCCTTGTGTGATAGTCTATAACATTGGGGTATGTAGTACAACATATACCACATTATCTTGTTCCCACCTCATCACACATGACATGGCATCATCCACTTCATGGTGTAATAACATAGGCTAATATATAGGAAATATCTTATATATTTAGATACTTAATAGTATAACATGACCCATGATCATCTATCCCTATAATAGAATACTATAAACATTATGCATCAACTCCAATAAGATACTAGATCCCAAGTCATATAGTGTGCCTTAATCTAGCATGGATTGACAAATTGAAATAATATACAATGCAACTTTCCCATCTAAATTTTTATAGATCACATGAAATATCACAAGTACAATAATGGACTTTGATATATCCAAAATAGCTAACACATACACATCAAATAGGCATAATCGTAATCTCTACATGAGGTATCTCTCTGATATAGTCACCCATAATGATAAATCTCACCTATTAGTGTCCATATCTAGTGTATCACATACCACAAGTGTGACCACAATAATAAGTCCCAAGAAATCATGGACATCATCTATCATGATATACACCTCACTGGTATCCCCATCAACTACCCATAAAATAATGTTATTCAATCACTCATATGTTCCTAAGAACATGGTAAACAACTTGGCATTGAATGGAATATGTCGTAGCACCATATTACCACCAAACCTTAAGGTTTTTCGTTATGTCTAGTCTTTTATAGGTAACCTATCTAGTAGATCTTATAACCACACTATGTCCACTAATCTCAATATCTTCCATCATCTCTACAAACTATCCAACAAAAAATCAAGTATTAGTTCACTATCGAAATGATAATAAAAATACTATAAAAACAAAAAACATAAGTATACATAACTAATTTATCAACTTGCCTTAATTTTTTCCCATCATTTATAGTATTATTTTAAACTATGTTGTCCATCTATCTATTATGCCCTTAACCATTGGTGTGTGTATGGATGTGTGGCCGACTTGTGGCTTACATACCTTTTTTATTTACTTGTTACATTTCTTTATGTTCTTAGATAGGTCAGCGTATAGAATAACCTTGGCTAGGTAGACTATATATAAGAGGTATTGGTTAGTATTTAATCATCATGTGAAGTATTACTTTATTAGTGCATTGTTATGGAGGTTTCCCATTTGAAGTGGCCTTGTTATATTATCCAGTATTCTACTCTACTATCAATTATCTCTATGTAATCTCTCATATTTTCTTATTTTGTACAATATAAAATCATTCTATGTGAATATCTAAGTAATTTGATTACAAGTGGTATCAAATCTTTGATTTGGGTAATTTTACTATGGCATTTGTTGTTTAGATCTGGAAAGGTGTGACTTTTGGGAGTAGTGAAAGTGAAAAAACATAACTTACAATCCAAGAAGAATTAATTTTTTTCATCAACTCAATATTGCTCAAAATACTTTCTTGAAAAAAATATTTAAAATAAAAAGTCTATAAATTTTTTATTCCTTTTACACACTTGCAATCATTGGATTCATCTCGATGAGATGATCGTAATAGTATATTCTATCGATACACTTTTTTGGTACCAAAAATTCTACTCTAGTGTGTAAAGGTAATCATCAGATTCATCTTGACAAGGTGATTGCAATGGTACCATTTCTTAGTACACTTTTTTGGGGTCAATACCCTCTTAGGGTTTGTTTATGATAGATCCTTCAACTTGACGAAGAAAAGGGGCACCAAAAACTCCTAAGACTCCTTCTGCCAATGACATGGAATCTAAAACTTTAGATCTCATAATTTCTCAGATTTAAGAGGACATATAAAACTTGGTGAGGTATGATGACCTTGTTGTAGTTGAAGTTGATGTTTCAGGGATGCACAGAGAGATTAATGGAGTTCATAGTGAATATTAGTATACCAATACATAATTGGCTACCCTCACATCTTAGTTTCAGCCTAGCAACCCTTCACTTCAGCATTCAAATCCTCCTCTTAACAACTCCCATGCTAGTATGAAACTGATGTTACCAAAAGTGGACATGTGTATGTTCGATGGTAAGGATCCTCTCACTTAGATTAACAAAATTAAGAATTTATTTGAGTTGCATCAAACCTCTTTTTCTCAGAGGGTGGTGGTGGCATCCATGTAAATGTAACCTAAGCAATTCATTTGGCATCACTGGTTATGTGCTCAAAAGAAAAAGAATGGTGCTCCTATTGCATGGACTATTTTTATTGAGGAGTTGACAACTCATTATTATAATAATTTTTCTAAGAACTATTTTAGCTAATTAGCCAAGTTATGGCAAACAAGGCCTGTGAAAGATTATATTAAGCAATTTTATAATCTCTTTATGGGTGGAAAATATCACTGAGAGAAATTTGATAAATCTATTTTTGAGTGGCCTCAAAGATAACATCCAATATGAGGTTTGAATGTTTGGCCCAATATCTATATCAGAAGCTATCTCTAAGGCAAGCACGATATAAGAAAAAGAGATGATCAAAAGGAAAATATTCACTACTAATCATGATCACAACTTTCTAGCACCATCATTTCTGCAACCCACCAGATTAACACAATGATAAATTGAGGAGAAGTGACATAAAGGGTTGTGTTATGGTTGTGACAAAAAATGGATCAAAGACCATCATTGTGCTAAAAAGAAGCTATTTTACATTGAAGGTGCCAATGATGATGAAGATGATGTAGATATACATGATGCAGATGTAGAAGTTGCTAAGGAGTAATCTAAAGACTCAACCTACTATTTCATGCCATACCCTATCAGGTATTAGTACTCCCCAAACCCTTAAGGTGATGGGTTTCCTTAAGAAATAAAAGGTCACTATCTTGATTGATTTTGGGAGCACACATAACTTCATCCATAGTAAGTTGGATACTTGTTTGAACTATTTAATTTATCCATCTCTACAATTTTAGGTTATGAATGTAGATGGTGGTACTATTAGTTATTTAGGAACATTTCATAGTATTAAGTTGGCCATGGGAGACTACTTATTGGATTCTCTTATGTTTTTTATTCTGATGGGTGGAGCTGATATTGTTCTAGGAGTCTAGTGGCTTACCACTTTGGGCACTATTGAGATTAATTTTCAAGAATTATTTATGTGTTTTAATTCTAAAGAAAGGACATTTTAGTTAAGAGGATTAAAGAATAAATCTCCCCAACTTATTAGCTCCCATAAAATAACAAAGATTCTTCATAAGGGTGCTAAAGGATTTATAGCACACTTGTTTTCTATGAAGTATAGCTAACTTAACCATCTCCACCTCTTGATCTACAACAAATAATTGATGCTCATTCCATTGTTTTTAGATACATGCCTAAAGGATTCCACCTAGCTACATGCATGATCATTCTATCACACTTATTCCTATAAATACACCACCCAACATCAGGCTATATAGGTATCCCTATGCCCAAAAAAGTGAAATTAAAAAGATGGTACAAGAGATGTTGGATGCAGGAATCATTCACCATAGCTAAAGTGAATACTATTCACTAATTGTCATGGTGAGAAAGAAAGATGACACTTAGAAGATGTGCCCTGACTATAGAGAACTCAACAAGTACACTATCACAAATAAATCTCCAATTCCTATCATTTATGATTTGCTTGATGAATTGAATGGTGCTCTTTGTTTTACCAAGTTAGATCTATGTTTTAGGTATCATCAAATCAATATCCATGATGAAGACATACCCAAAATTGATTTTAGGACTCATGAGGGCCATTATGAGTTTTTAATTATGCCTTTTGGCCTAACAAATGCACCATCTACTTTTTAGATTTTGGTGAATACTATTTTTAAGCCATTTTTGAGGAAATTTGTTTTGGTATTCTTTGATGATATTCTTAGTTATAGTAAAAATTGGGTAGACCATTTGCAACATGTGAAATAGGTACTCTCCATTTTGGAGCAAAATCAATTATATGCCAAACCTTCCAAATGTAATTGTGGGGCTACTGAGGTTGAATTTTTAGGTTATTTGGTATCTTATGAAGGAGTGAAAGTGGATCCTAAAAACATCCAAGCAATGATGGACTGGCCAATTCTTAAGACACTCAAGCAACTTTAGGGATTTTTGGGGCTTACTAGTTACTATCATAGATTTGTCAAAAATTATGGTAGTATTTCAGCCCCACTTACCTCTTTGTTAAAGAAAGACTCCTTTTACTAGACTAATGCAGCTACCTAGGCATTTGAACAATTGAAATTGGCTATGTGCACTACTCCATTATTGACCACTCCTGATTTTTCTAATACTTTTATGGTTAAATGTGATGCATCTGGGTATGGTATGGGTGTTGTCCTCATGCAATAAGGTAGACCAATGGCATTTTAAATTCATCAACTCAAGGGTAAAAATCAGCACAAACCCATCTATGAGAAAGAAATTATGGCCATTTTGCATGTAGTCAAATAATGGATATCTTATTTGATGGGTCATCACTTTTACGTAAAAAATAATCATGATAGACTTAAATATTTTTTAGAACAAAGGTTATCATCTAAAGAACAATAGAAATGGGTAAATAAGATGCTAGGCTATGATTTTGAAATAGTCTAAAAAAATGCAAGGACAATGTAGTGGAAGATGCACTATCTAGAAAAGATGAATCAGTTGAGGTATTGTTATGTGCCATAACCATTTTGTATATAGATTGGATAGAGGAAGCATGATCAGAATGGGAACATGATAGTAATATTCACGATTTGATTCAAAATATTCATCAAGGTTTAGATAAATTTGAAATTTTCACATGGAAAGGTAATGCATTATGGTAAAAAAAATATTGTACCTATGTAGGAATTCTCTTTTTAAATAAAAATCCTTTAAGAACTTCATGCAACTCCAATTGGGGGTAATTCAAGATTTTTGAAAACCTATCACAGGATCAAAAATGATTTTTTTTGGGAAGGTCTCAAGGGGGATGTCCAAAAATATGTGGTTGAATGTATGATATGTCAACAAAACAAAGACAAAACCATCAAAACTCTAGGTCTTTTATAGCCTTTATCTATCCCTAGCCAGCATTGGGAAGAGGTATCTATGGATTTCATTATAAGGTTACTAAGATTTGATGGTCAAAATTTTATCATGGTTGTTGTAGATCATCTCAGTAAGTATGCTCCTTTTTTTCATTATCCAACCATTTATTGCTCGTACAGTAGCTTCTGCTTTTCTCAATATAATTAAAAAACTACATGGGACCCCTAAGATCATTATCAATGATAGAGATCCCATTTTTACTAGTAATTGTCAGACTAAGTTATTTACATGTTTAGGTAATCAATTGGCTCATATTTCATCCTATCATCCTCAATCTAATGGATAAACTAAAGTAGTCAACAAATGTCTAGAAGGATATCTCTATTCTTTTGTTTCTGATAGATAGGATAAATGGGTTCATTGGCTGCCACTTGATGAATGGTGGTATAATAATTCTATTCATAGTTCTTCCAAAATGTCTCCTTTTGTGGCACTATATGGATACCACCCTCCAACCATCACTTCAACCTTGAAGTTCCATCTTAAGGTTCATGCAATTGAACATATTCACCATCAATAGGAGGTCCTTGCAAGTTTTCATGAAAATTTAGCTATGGCCCAGAATCACATGAAGCAACAAGTAGATCAACATAGAAGTGAGAGCCATTTTAAAATTGGTGATTAGGTATTTGTTAACTTATATCCATACAAATATATGTCATTAAAGAAACCAAAAAAAGGATAACAAGTTTTCCCTTAAGTATTATGGGCCTTATCAGATCTTGTAGAAAATTGGTAGTGTGGCCTACAAGTTAGATTTTCCTTCATCCACTTGCATACATCCAGTATTTCATGTATCATGCCTGAATAAAGTCATTAGACATAGAGTTACCATTCAAATAGAAATATTAGAATTGGATGAGGAAGGTAGATTTATTCTTGATCTTGAGATGATCCTTCAATGGCACACTAAGCAACTACATTCTAGAGCAATTACAAAATACTGAATAAAATGGAAGAATATACCATGTGAAGATGCCACTTGGAAGGATGAAGCATTTGTGAAACAACATCCAGAGTTTCCACAACATTAAGGACAATGTTGTTTTGAAGGGGAATATCTTGTTATACCCTTAACCATTGGTGTGCCTAGGGATATGTGTGGCCAACTTGTGGCTTACATACCTCTTTTATTTACTTGTTACATTTATCTATGTTCTTAGATAAGTCAGCCTATGGAATAACCTTGGCTAAGTAGACTATATATAAGAGGTAGTGGTTAGTCTTTAATCATCATGTGAAGTATTCTACTATTAGTGCATTGTTTTGTAGGTTGCCCCCTCAAAGTCGTTTTGCTATATTATCCATTATTCTATGCATGTCAATTATTGTTATGTAATCTCTCATATTTTATTATTCTATGAAATATAAAATCATTCTATGTGCATATCTAAGTAATTTCATTACACTATCTACTACATCAATCAATTTCATTTTCATACTATGTTGGCTAGGTATAACATTGTCGACCACTTACATTGACTACATCTTCCAAATGGTACATAACCAACCACTTTTCTATGTTATTAACCATATTTAAAACTAAGTCATCCATATTTATTTACAAAACAATTGACTATTTTTTACATACTCATCCAATCTTCCATCTAAATATATTGGCCAACTAATACATGGTTATCCATCTAATTGAATACACCTTATTGAACTAAGTCATCTAGGCTGACCCTGTTTAAATTTAAAGGTGATTTTTTTAATAGCTTTTAATCAATGCCCTATAACTAATTTTTCATTTTTTTACTCCTACCCATTTTTTGTCATAATTATTATTCCATTTCTAAATTTTTTGGGGAAAATTATGTTACATGTATTTTATTTGATATTCAAGTATTCTAAACTAGTTCATTTTAAATCCCAAAATGCTAAAAATCAATAATAAATCTAATTCATACTTGGAATACACTCCCAATAGTTATTATCTTTCCTCCAGTTCATCCTCTAGCACATACACCTCCCCTAGCTTGAACCATCATCTCTCTCTCTCTTTGCTCAACTAGGATACCCTGAGTTCTGATAGTCAATAATAACAAATGAACAAATGGAAAGTAATTTATCCTTTTTATAGTCAATTTTTAAAAAATATTCAGCTTTAATTATTTACTAATAAATTATATATTTTTCTCATAAATTTATTTCTATAAGATATTTTGACAAACTGCAAGAATTTCTAGAATCTAGAAAAAGTAGAGATTTTTTTAATGTTAACCACATATTTTTGAAAAAGTTCAAATTTTATCTTATTTTTCAAGTTTGTATCTTGTTCTTCATAATGGACATCATTTTCATCTACTTCCCATGTATCTCTTATTAAAAAACAACATGCTAAGTGAAGGTACACATTTACAATTTTATTTGTATTAATTTATTGCTATCTACTACAATTTTTTATATCAGTGTTATGTGCTAGTATGTTCTTTCTTGATACACCATCCCGTGTTACACTCACATGACACATGAATTTATTAAAGTGTGGCATAAGTATACACATAATATTTTTAATCTTTATCATTTTATGATTCTTTCTCTCTTGCAAAAACCTATCAAGTTTTAATCTCTCTTAGTGCATGCTTTAAAGGGTGCATTGCAAAAGGGGTGGGCAGACCATTGGTGATTTCAAAGATTATTAGTTAATTATATCATACCTAAACCTATTATAAATCCTATTTATCCAAAACCCTAAGAAAATAAACCCAATTTATCTAAATCCATACTCATTTCTCCTTTAAAATAGCCCCTAACTAAGAAAATACCCATTTTTCCTACTATGTCAGGATGGTCAACCCTATTGTGAAAGTTATGGCACATATTATGGAAATAAGTCACCTTGGTTAACCTAGTTTGAGGCTTATGGTAAATTTTTATAAATGGGGTCATGTAAGGCAATCTTGTTGGATAAAAATTCAAAAGGGTTAGGATTTATCTAGTTCTATAAATATGGACTTCATTTCAATCCAATAAATGGAACATTCATTTTTATATTATTACATTTCACAATTTTTCTACAACTACATTTAAATGAGATATTTCTTAGGGTTTGCCTTTTATGGAAGATAACTTGCATTATGGGAAGAATTATATGAAAGTAGGATTATTTTATCCTAGAGATGATTTTTTATAGTTGATCCTTATAAAACCATAATAATATCTTATAAAACACCATTGGCTAAGGGGGATATTGAGACTCAACAGGTTCGTTCAAAGGTAAGTATTTATAACTTTTGTTATTTAATTTGAGAGAGAGATATTTCACAAAATAATAGATTTTGAATGTATATCTCCTTATTTATATTACCTCTACACTTAAACTCAAACTAGCTATAGTGTTTTATAGGCTTGTTATCTTCCACCTTAGGTGATCTAGGCCCCTATTTGCCTACCATGATCCCTTGTTTCTTTTGTTTATTTTAAATCATCCACTTTTGTTTTATAATATTTTAAACTAGATTAGTTTTATTTTATGTATTCAAACTTAGCTAGAGTTATTGCGTAGTGTTATTTGCCTAAATGATTTAGCACCCTCTCCTTTATTGTTATGTGATAAGTACTCCCTTATTTGAGTCTATCAAATCCAATGCATTCTTGTTCCCAATATAAAAATTATTTAAATAGATGTTAGTTGATTACCTTTATCTAATCTTGGATTTAATAGGTAAGATAAATTATAGATCTATCTTAATTTATTGCATATAAGTAACACCTTTAGGTTGTATTTTTAATTTTTATTAGTTTTCCCAACATCCCCCCCATTTGGGTTATTTTACAATAGGCCTTAGCTTTTGTCATTGATATTAGGTAACACCTTAAAGTTTATTTTTCCTATCATATAATATATTCTATATGGTCTTAGTTTCTTTGTGATTCTTTATTATCTTATTGCATTCCCCATTTTTTTGGATGATCTCTCCTATCAATGTTTTTTATAGATCCTATGTAAGTTAGTATGGATTTTTTAGTGACTTGGTTAACATATTTAATAGAATTTTCATTATTTGGTTTTAATTTTCATTATTTTAGATACATCCTCAAGTAATTTTAGATCCCCTCTTTTAACCGTATCACTTGTGAAGCTAAACACTCCCATTTTGTAGTTTGCTACTAGCATACCTTGATTGTATCACCCTTTACACATGGAAAAATATTCCAAGATCCCCATTTTTCCCACTCATTTCACTTGAGTCACACTTAGTTGGTTTAAATATTATACTCTTTTCTATGGTACAATTCTAGGAGTGTTTAGGCATCATGGTCTTTAGGTTCTCCTCTCCAGTGGATAGGTGTGGGCTCTTTTGTATTATTCATATTTAGTACCCATGTTTGGTTTTTATGAATATATATGGAGGAGGAAAATATAAAATCCAAATCATAAGAAAAGGAAATTCTAAAATTAAATTTATATCTTAAATGTTAGCTCACACAAAAAAACATGAAATGTTTAGCATATATCATATTCTAGTTGAAGCTTAAATTTTATATTTAGCCTTAGGATATATTTGACGTTTATTTGGTTGTATTAGTATAGTATACTAGGGTAGGAGGTTTAATTTTATCATTCTCTATCTTATTACATTATTTTGAGACATAATTTATCATACTTTATCATACAAACACACAATCCTCATATTATACAAATAATTATGTAAGGGGTCTTAAGGAACAAACAACACATTGTTGAAAGGTAAGAACCATTTTTTTTATAAATATATCCTTCATGCTATGATTTATATAATTTTAATGTTATCCCAAGATTATGCTTTCTAGGTAGGGTTATTTAGGTCCTTCATGTTGGTATTTCTTATCCTTTCTCACTTAATTAGAATACCTTGTCTCTACTAAGGATGATTATATCACCCTTATGATGACTTGAATAATTATATATCTATCATATATTTTCCAATGCCCCTTTGATATATATCACTTTTAGTTGATCAAATCCCTCTTTTTTATATTTACATATTCTATCTCCTTTCTTAAGATTTGACTTTTAGCTTCTATTTATAGTAGCTCTTGAAATTTTAGTTTGTGAGTTTCATTCTAATAACTTGGGGAATACAACTAGGCATTCCTAACAAACTCCCATCACCATTCATATCCACACCATATCCATCATCATAGTTATGTATCTAGATGGGTGTGATTTAGTAAATATTTCCTTAGCATAATAATTACTTTCATGTTTTCACTCATAGAAGTATTTTTCTTATTTTGATACGCATCCTTGTTTAATTTGAGAATTCTCATATCTTACATAAGATGTAACTTACAATAATTTTCATTTTACAATGTGTTGGATTCATTTTTTATTTACTTGTCTTGCAATGGATGACATTTTCCAACATTTAAGACATATCCTTGTTTGCTTATCATTTACATTTTCTTACATTAGATATCTTTTTTCATAGTTATTTATCAAATATTATGATTAACTTTGCATTATATTTTGATGTTATTTTAACTGTATGCTTACAATGATTTACATATCTTGTGTTTTTTATTAATATTTTCATCTTAATTACATTTGGCATGTTTCACATTCATCTTACATCAAACTGTTCATTACCACTATCATCATTACCACTAGATACCACTTCCTTCTTGCCTCCACCATCTCCTCTTTAAACTATTCATTACCATTGTCATCATCATCATCTATCTATCACAAGATCATATGACATCACTACTAGAACCTCACTTGGCATACCTTGTCCTCTTATCCCATATAAATCCCTAACATGCCTTGCTCAATATAGAGGTATAATAAAAAGAAATACCAAGAGTGTAAATCTAAACTTGTCATGTACACAGTCACATGGATGTGGCTCAATCCACTATGGGTATTGTTTTATGATTGTGATTTATTTCCATCCTACACAATAGTTGGAAAATATGGCTAGGTAGGCACTATGCCTTTATAATGTATCCATACTATCTAGTTTCTCTTGATAGTCTCCAAAGATGGTAAAAGGAGTCACGTGAACTATATGACCCCACAAACATCTCTTAACCCTAGGGAGACAATCATATATCACATTAGGTATCCTCATGGGTATATACATTTAGAATCTCTCATATATATAATATAAAAAAATAATGATGGGACCCATAATCTATTGGTCCTAGTTTAGTACACCATAAAAATCATGTACACTTTACAACCATACCACAACTCCCATATCATATAAATTACCTTGGTCCTTTGTAAACTAACACATAGCTATAATGTACATAGGCACAACCCCATATAAATTATTCCATATCACATGTATAGTCATAAGTATGATAATGACCTTATATATATATATATATATATATATATATATATATATATATATATATATGAAATGGGTAACACATACACCTCAAAATACCATTAGACACTGTACTGATCAGATCTAGTAGCCCATCAATCTAACTCATATATATTAACCACTAAATATTACACATTTCATACCATTAGAGTTCCTCTAATAGGTATATCTATTATAACATGTAAATATTATACGGTTATTGTGACCTCTATGGTTACACCCTTCAATGCCCATCTAAAGGCATTTATATTCCTCTCACATCACCTCAAAAACATGGTGATGAGATTTAGGATCAAAGGAACATGACACATCTCAATAATGCCATAGAACTTGAGATTCATTAGTTATGTTATGTCTACCACCAATAATCTATTTGATAGATCTAGACTTCTAGTATCCATCTAGTGTTGACATCCCTCCATAGTCATCTCTACCTTTGTAAAATATCAAACCAAAAAACCTAGTCAAATTTTGATCCAAAAAATATAAAATCATATAAAAAACATAACTAAAAAGGCATTAAAGTCAAAATGTTCCCTAATTTATACTATAATGTAATTTTTCCTAAATTTCTAATGCACTGACCACGTAGACTTCATATTATATGAACTATATTTTAGTTTTATAGTGTACCTACCACTACTATATTGTATTAGATTCCCTTACCTTATATATTGTAATGGCCATACCTTATAGATCATTCACCATATTTTTTTACTACATCAACCATACCTTATAGTATCGACCATTTTTTAAAATTCATATTGTATCAAAATACACATACTTGTACTAGGCATACATAATGTCTTCAACAATAATGGCTATACGATATTGTATCATACATCCTAATATCTACTATTGTTGAAGTGAAACCTTATGGTATATACTAACAAATTTTAAAACAATACTAGATATACCCATGATATAGTCCAAGATTTGAATCTTCCCTTTTCAAACATATTTTAAAATAATACTAGATATACCCATGATATATATCATCCTATCTAATACAATTTCCTAAGGGTGTATATTTCTTTCTTTGGCCCTAATAAATTCCCTTGGACCTATTTTTGAATTTTTTTCAACTACCCATTAATATTCCTACCTTTCTCTTCATTTTGACACTTGTAAAACTTTCAATATACATATTTGTCATGCACCTAGATTTACTAAATCTATTTCATTTTAGATAAATATAATATTAATTTTGAAACTTATTTATTTGGCTTTAATGACTACTCTAATGTTACCTCCTACACACCCCTCTCATCATAATTGAGTCATAATCTATCTTAGATAAAGTTTTAGATACTTATAAATATGGCTTTCAAAAAATAGTAAATACACAAATCAAATTATTTTTACCTATTTATAGTAAAAATATCAAATTTCAAAACCTTTAGTTATTTACCTTCAAATTTAATATTTAACACATATATTTATTTTCATATGTCATTTTTAGGAATATAAAGAATACTTAGGATCTTGGAGAGATATATAATATATAGGTGTTAAAATAATTTGTTTGCAAAAAAATTGATTTTTCTCTTATTTCTAGGTCTTCCTTTCATTGTTATCGATGTGAACCTTGTATTAGCTATAACACACAAAACATCACATCTACAGTCATCAAAATAAGTGAAGGTACATATTTTTATTTTATTTATTTCATTTACTTTAAGTTATTTTTAAAATTATTTTATGTTATTTTATATTTTATTACTATGTATCTATCTTGAAGTGTTATCTCAGGTTACACTATTGGGGCATGTGATTAAATTGGTGGGAAGGGGGGTGGAATATGTTTACACCTAATATTTTTCACTTTATGAACTTACAAACACTTTCTCCTCCAAAATATCATGTATGCATCAATCTTTGTGAGTTCACACCTTAAAGGGTGCTCCAAGAATGGGGTGAGATCAGCTTGTGTTTTCATAGTCCATTAAATTTTTTATGATCATGAATCACAAAGGGTGATTCAAAATTCATTGGATAAAAAATAATGTACATAGTTTCACCTATAAATTAACTACTCATTATTATAGACTGTGAATAAATCAAATATCTTATTTGTAAGATATATTTGCATACTATTAAGTCATACCAACATTATAATCTATATGACCTCTTTTATGTCTCTTTATATCTACTTTTCATCTAGATTTTATAGCTTTATTATATCTATTATATCATCTTAGATGATATAGTCTATTTCATGACTTTTCTTCCTTGTATTATATCATCCTATTTGATAGAGTTATGATTTTGACTTCTATCATGTATATTTG
Organism: Torreya grandis; assembly: GCA_037957365.1. Lineage (NCBI taxonomy): Eukaryota > Viridiplantae > Streptophyta > Pinopsida > Cupressales > Taxaceae > Torreya > Torreya grandis. Next base: position 791,317 of record JARHVA010005307.1, on the reverse strand, counting down.
TATTAGCCTGGTTGATGCAATACTATTTCAACTGACATTTCCAAACTATATCGGTATTGTTGATACCATTGGCTTAGATTTTAGGGTTAATTTTAAATTTGACCTAAAAATCCAAGGTTCTTATAACAGTAGTGCTTCAATATGAAAGTAAAAATCAATGTAGCCTTCAAGGTGGATGACTAATAGGCCTAATAATGGACACTAATAATATTATTTGCACTTAAAATCACACAAATCTACTAGCAACACATCATATGACCTATTAAAAAGTAGATGTCTCGCATAAAGGCATGAAAGAGATAGATGAATGTAAGGAAAGAAACTAGCACTTGCCATTCAACAAAAATTCTACTTCTTACACTTAATTCAAGACTTGAGAAGACCAAAATCAGTTTGAATTATTTATTCCATAGGAAAATAAGTATATAATGTAGAAGGGCTTCACCATACTAATATGTGGATCCAAAAAGGTCACACACACACACACACACACAGATATATATATATATATATATATATATATATATATATATATATATATATATATATATATATATATAATGAGAGAAGTGGTCTAGAAAAGAGCAATTGACAATTGTCCATCATGAAAGAGAAAGTTACAAATAATAAGGAAGCTACATATCAGTCTCATGAGGTCTTATTTAACATGTCTTATTTTCTTGACCATGGTTTTCAAAGAATTTATTGTAAAATAGCTCATTTTATTCAATGATTCAAAGTCCATTCAAAACTACCAATCTTGGCTTGTGAGGAGTGAAAAATAGCATTATTGATCATCAAATCACCATGAACTTCCATCAAACCTTCTATTTGACACCTAGGATACATTTTAAATCTCCCTTATATTGACATTTTAATGGTAATCATCACATAAATCTTTAAGTGTCTTGAAGCCCCTTTATCTTACTGCACTTTTTTAGAGGTACAATCATTGAGAGGGGGGTGAATTAGTGATGTAAGATATTTTAAACTTGAAATGTAATCCTTTCAAAATCTTAATCAATGACCACAAGCATTCATAAACCATACAAGATGCTCATAATAATGAATGAGAAAGATGATATAAGATCACACATATAACATAAAATCTATGTGGAAAACCCTTTTGGGGAATAAAACCCACTCTCAGTCCTACAAACACATGGACTACTTGTCCTATAAGATGATAAAAAACATGAGACCTTTTAGTGAAGCACCCACGTCACAAGAAACACCCACCCCTAAGTATGAATAAGCACCCACTTATTCTATATGTTGAGCACCCACACAACACCTTATGAAATCAATAACTCAATAAATTTTATTTCCTTTCAATCTAATTAGACAAACGATGTATAATACCTCTCTTTCAACTCATCACACACACTCAAAAATTTTCATTCAATCAATTCTTCCAAAAAACCCTTTAGGATCACTCTAATATTATTCACTCATCCTTAATATGATCTATACTTCAGTCCATCCATTAATCACACTCCCTTTGACCTTTGTTTTCACTCTTCACCTTCATTCTTTCACCCAAATAGTCTCTAGGTCTCACTCACTCAATCTGCCTCTTCTAGTTTTGTTAGGTATAATGACCTATGTATCTACTAGCATCATATTTATTAATTAAACATAACTTATCATCTTTTCTCTCTAATGTTCCTCATTGACTTGTACCTTCTCTTTCAAAGGTTCTCTACTTCTCTTAACTCCACACTTCCTCTAATCTACTCTAAATAGGCCAAGTATGCCTAGTACTTATATAGTACACTCATCTATCCCATTTTGGTTTGCCAATATTCTTACCATAATTTTGGTATTCGTACATGTTAAATGTAAGAACCCCACACTCCTTAGGTTGACCATTACCTCATTAACCCCAAACCACAATTAGGCTTACTCACCCATATGTTACAACTTCAACTCCTTGGGCCACTTTCAAATTTTACCAATTATTTGAACACATCAAACCTATATATAATAAACCCTTTCTAATTCCCTCATGGATCCATGCCACTTGGAACACCATATCAACATTTGAACATACCAATTAGATATCCTTGCTCTTTAGGCCTTCAAACACAGAAAACATAGTCTCAAACTTCTGAAGCAACTACTCAAATATTTCACATAAAAGCATGATTATATCACATATTTAAAACATTTGGGGCCTTTTAAATTCCTTCATATGATTTAGATACTTCAACATAGCCTCTAATCACTCAAAACAACTCTCTCAAAATGACCACTCAGAATGGTCATATATAATTAAAATATAGTCAAGCTATTTTGACTCCCCATATCTAATAAATGGCATATCATGACAACCAATACCTTATTATAATCCTTTGAGACTTATAAAACATCTCCATACTTATTTTCTTCTTCAATTCTACTTATAACTCTTCCAACTCACTTCTGTAAAGTGGTCACTCAAACTGTCTATAACCTCCAACAAACATAGTCAACTTTTAGACATTTGTTCATACTAAAGATAGATTGGTAAAACTTAAAAAATACTCATATATGGTTTTAATTAAGTATAAAACACTTTAAAATAGTTATTTTAACTTTAATTATTGAAATACCATCAAGAACAACTCAAATATCCTTCTCAAGTCACTTAGAAAACATGGTCAAACCTTCTCTAAACTTTGGAGCTCAATATCTAAAGATTTATAAACACTAAAATATTATAATCAACGTTTATGGATGATCCTTGAATTCATTTTAAAATTTTATTTTCACAACAACAATAAATTCATCCTAGATCAAAAGATATTTGTAAAATACTACAAACTAATTTTTCCTTCATTAAATTAAAATACCAACTGTCGCTGGTTAATGTAAAATCATCTAAAACTTTTATTTATCTCATGATCATTAAAAAATTTATAAAATGCACTATGCCAATATAATTAAGAGCTTCCTAACTTTAACTTACATCATTCACCATTGTTCTTATATCCTCACTTTTAAGATCAAGCCACTTGGTAGCCCCACATACCCTATAGTCAGTCTCTAATGAACTTCTACCACTTGGCATCTTTGCATGCTTGTTGAGCATTCTATTGACTTATTGACTAATTTTCACTATTTATCTTCCTCTAAATGGTTAAATTTACTCTATAAATCTTGGTTTTCTTCTCAAACTCCATGAATGTGACACATATCTTCATCATGTTCATTCTGAGGATATTTGACTAATAGACTTCATGCTCACCATTAAATCCTTATCTAGTCATATTAATTACTTTCTATATATATTCATCACCTAATTCAATGCTCACCATATATCTTCTATATCACAAAATTGGCTAAGTATGGGAACTTAGTGAACTCTGTATGCAATCAAAAATAAATCATGTTTATAAATCAATCATATCTTAGAGAAGATTGAGCATAACTATAATTTTGATTTGGGATACACTTATTAATTTGGATCATGACTAATATGGGGATCTATTAGACCTGATTAAGGGATCACTTGTCACAACATATCATGCTAATAAGGGTTCTAAAGCCTAAAATCTAACACAATCACACAACAACCCTAATGGATTCCTAAGGTTTAAAACATTCACTCTATTCTAATAACAAGAAAGTAAATCTAATTTAGTACACACCAAAGTTTGTATCATAAAGTGGTGGTTAAAAAGAATAAAACAAACATGTATAGGGAACTTCAATTAAAGTAAGTATTATTAACACCCTACTATATAAAATATTAAAGATATTATTATTCAAGCCAACACTTATGCTACTTATATCTACTAAAAAAGAGGAGAACAAAGTTAGAATATACTTACCTCAATGTGAACCTATCAAGACTCAATCTCTCCTTTGGCCAAAGGGGCTTCACAAGATGTTGTTGTGGTTTGTAAGGAACACTAAAAAATGCCAAAGCATTCAAGACTCATCCACAAGAATAGATTATACACATAAGAAATCTAAGCAAGTCTCCTCAAGTAGAATGGTGGAAGACTAGATTGTTAAGAATCATGATCGAATAATAACTCTTGATTGCACATATGAATAATGATTGAAATAATTTTGTATATATAGGTGGATCTTATCCTAAATCTTCTTAAGAACTTCATCTATAAATGGTCAAACCAATTGACCCAGTGTGTTTTCAAGGAAAATTTACTAGGTTTGAGCTAGGTTAGCAAAAAGGCTAACAAGATAAGAAAATGAAAAATACCCCTAAACTATACTGGGTTGACCTAGTCGACCCAGTACAATTGACTATCCAGAAGGAGTTTAAGATAGCAAAAAGAGAAATAAAAAGAGGAAAATATTGGAAGAATACTCAAGGGAGGAGAAGTAGCTTAGGGAATGGTTTTGGGATCTGGTTAGATTGGTAATAATTTGGTAAAAGGGAAAATAATCCTAAGAAGCACCAAAGCTTTGCCCACCCTTTTCCTAGTGCACCCCTTAGGGCATGAACTCAGAGAGATTGAGTCTTGACAGGTTCCTACAAGATGTAAAACATCAGTATTTGATAAAAGTTAAAAATATTGTGTGTGTGTGTGTGTGTGTGTGTGTGTGTGTGTGTGTGTGTGTGTGTGTGTGTGTGTGTGCCCCACTCAAAGCTCATCACATGTCACTAAGGTTTAAAAGGGGATGGTGCTTTGAGAAAGAACATAATAACACATAATGTTGATTCTAAAAAAGTTACAATATTTATAACATAAAATAACTAAAAGTAAATGATTGAAACAGAAACTAATCTAGACAGTAAATTAATGTGTACCTTGACTTACCCTTATCATAGTATGGTTGTCTGATGTGTTGTTAGTTTTGATTATGTAGGGTTTAGAGACTACTTTTGACAAACCCAAGAATACAAAAATAAAGAGAAAAAATAAACAAATGAAATAAAATCCAAGATAGTAGGTGTTATGAGGATGGGATGTACTTGGGAAATTTGGTAAGCTAGGGTGATAGGTGCTATGTTAGACCAAATGACCAAGTTAAACAACAAGAGTAAATTGGGTAACTAAAAATCCAAGGCTACTAAAGATCAATAAACTCAAACAAGATATCCTTAAGTAAGAAATCCAAACTCACCAAATCAAACCAAGGATACATGTTAAATAAGATGGAAAAATAAAAACAAATGAATGGTTAGAGACTAATAAAAATGGTAAAATAACATTGATGAGTGAGTAGTAACAATCCACATCTCACTCAAGGATGGAAAAAGGATGCATAAAAGGGAAAACAACATTGTCAAGTGAAAATTAGTAAGCCAACCACACTTAACAATGGAAAAAGGGTACAAACTCAGGTGTCTATAACAACAAGATAGAAAAATCATGATAAATGGTAAAATAAAAGTAAAGTGATATAATATAATTCATGGTGTAAATAAATAAGAATCCATAGTTGCTCACACATGTTATTTTTCTCTAATTATAGATAAAACTAAAAAAAGTAGCGTTAGCATGCTTTGAAGAGGTGAAGAAGAAGGAATAAAGAAGAGGGAAAATAGATTTGGAATCATATTTTTTTCTATCAAGGGGGGAAATGAAATGGGTGGAGTAGAGAATTAAGGAAAAATCAAGGTAGAGGAATTTTTTATCAAATTAAAGACACTCAAATTAGGTTTGTCAAAACAAGAGGACTTTCAACCTTAAGGACTATGAAGAACTTATCTTAGCCACACAAGTCTTGGGTCAACAAATGGAGTATATATATCATCCCATGAAGGATAAATGAATTAAAATTAAAATAGACCTACCTCCCCATGATGTGCTCCCCATTCTTTAGGATCCCTTACAGAGTCATCTATCTACTATGAAGATTGGGTAATTACATGAGAAAGAAGGTAGAACCATAGAGTTTTATTGAAATCCCCTATTCCAATCTACTATCCTACCACACCCCAAAGGACCTCAGCTCTATGTGAGGTCAACTGTGGAGTTTGAGTTTCAATTGGAGATAAGAGATGTGCTTGTAATCACATATTTTGGTGTGAATTTGAATTTTAAGATTTGTATGTTACCTTTTAGATATCATTTCCTTTTATTTTCAAATGATTTGGATTTTAACTTTCTTGACAGATTTTTCTATTCCTCCTCCATATGGATTTGGAAAACCATACATGGGTGCTAAAGATGACTTTCAATTGAATACTTGGGATAAGGTTGATAAGAGAGATAAATTCAAAGAGCATGGGGTCTAAGAGTCTCATAAATCTAGGTAAAATGAAACTGATATCTTGACTTACACCTTGTGTTATCTAATGAGGAGTGAAATAAATGGGACATTAAGAGGATTGACATATAGAACAATTCAAATTTCTTCAAATCATAAAAAATGTGACAAATGGCAAAGAGGGATATAATGATAGTAAAATGTGATTCTTTATCATAAGAATGAGGGAAATGGAGGAAAACATGCTAACATAGATTGTTGTGAAAATTTCATCTAGTAAAAGAAGTAAAAGCTAAAGTTGAGAACATGGATCAAGAATATGAAAAGGTGGTAATTTTATTAGGAGAGTTAGGTCTTATTCATGGTCTTTAAAAATAACTCATATAAGTGAAAATCATTAGGGTACCGATAAGTAAGAGAAAATTAAATTGAGGTAAGCAAGGAAATAGTAGTATTTTATGAGGGATGGCGGGTCCTATCCATGATCTTATGAAGTAACTCACAAAATAAAATCCCAAAGGATTCTAAAAAAGCATTGGCAAGCAACAACAATGAAAGAGAAAAGTAGAAAAAAGATGGCGGTGTTATGAGGAATGTCAGGTCCTATCCATGGTTTTACAAATCAAATCACAAAAGAAAAACCCACGGGGTACAAAAAACATGAGAAAATGCAAGAAGATAAAGAAGACTATGGTACATCAAGAAACCAAAAGACCAAAAGGGAGAACTAAAGGATTAAAAAAGGAAGGAAACTATTGTAAATGGAGAGACTCATGCTTAAGTAACCTATAAAAATGTGTTAAATAGATATAGATAGAAAACATGATAAGATGTAAATGTTTAGGCAAAGAACTTTTTAAGGAATTGAGTATTAGTGGGCTCTTTGAAAACATGGCCTTCATTGGTTTGAAAATGGTAAGTTCTTGGACCAATAATGTCTTTAACTAAATATGGGTCCCACCATTTTTGGGCATATTTACCTTATTTGTCATGGGAATAGTCTAATTTAAGGACAAGATTACCAATATTAAAATCATGGGCTTTAACACATTTATTATGTTGTCTGACAATGTGATCCTTGTATTGGTGGTTATTTTACAATGTAGAAAGATGACATTCATCAAGTATATTAAGGGTAGGAAGGTAATATTCACATAATTATTTATCAGGAATAATGCCATGAAGAGATATACAAAGAGAGGGAAGCTCAACTTCTAAAGGAAGGACCTACTCAGAATCATAAAGTAGTAAAAATTGAGTTGCCCTAATGGCAGTATGTATGCTAGTCTGATAGGCCCAAAGTCTAGAGTAAAGATGAATATGCTAATCCATGCAAGTTTCATGAATTTTCTTTTGGAAAATATTGTTGAGAATTTTATTGGTGTCCTTAGCTTGACCATTGCATTGTGGATGATAAGACATGGTAAATTTTTGATTGATCTTAAATTTTTTGAAAATTTATTTAACATGTTTATTTTTTAAGTTACCACCATTATAAAAAATGATGGTATGGGGAATGCTAAAGTGGTAAATAGTTTGGTTAGAAATAAATTTATAAATGGTAGGACCAGTGATATTAATGATGGTCATGACTTCTACCCACTTGGTAAAATATTTAGTAGCGGTGATGATAAAGACATGCCCATCTTGAGAGCAAAGACATTTAATAATGAGATCAGATCCCCATGTAGAAAATGGCCAAGGAGATTCAATAGTTTAAAAATTTATAGGAGGTGAGTGGATAAGATCATCATGAAGCTAATAAAGAGTACACTTTTTATCATATTCAATTACATCCTTTTCAAGAGTAGGCCAAAAGTAACCCATATGTAGTTATTTGCATGTTGTAGCATGTCTGCTATAGTGACCACCACAAATTCCCCCATGTGATTGTTCAAGAAGAGGAGGAACCTCATATTTCATAACATAATAGAGCAAGGTACCTTAAACATTGTGAAAATAAAGGATATTATGTCAAAATACATACTTGAAAGCTTGTTTGTGAATACGTGTCTTTTCACAAGAGTCTAAATTATGATGATAAGTTTAGTGTTCTAAGAATTGAATGATATAATTGTACCAAGGGATTTTTTGAATGGTAATAGGGTCAATATGATAGATAATTGAATCTTGTGATTAAATTGAAGAAAGAGAGTTTATTATTTGTATAAGAAAAGAAGGATCAGAAAAAACTTAATGTGGATGAAATAGAGAAGCTTAAGAGGCAAGAGAATTAGCAATGGAATTTTTATCTCTAAGAGTAGGCTTAATAATGAAAGAGATAAAATCCTTAGCAAGAGTGGTTGAAATTTGATGATAGGTGATAAGGTTATCACTTTTACATTGATAATCACCACTAACTTGATGGCAAATAAGCTGAAAATCACCTAAAACATGAAGGTATTGAATGTCTAAATCAAGAGAATCTTGCACGCCTAAGATAAGAGCTTCATACTCGGCCATATTATTGTTGAAATCAAAGGTGAAGTGGAAATATAAAGGAATGATTTTCACTAAGAGGAATTGTGAGAATGCACCATCAAAGTGGAGGGTCCAAGTATCCTCATGTAAGTCAACATTGATTTCAAGAAGCTCCTCAATAACTACCTTTAGTTTAGTGGTATCAGAGGGAATGGAAGATTATTCAAGTTTATTAGCTTCAAGATTGAAAATAAAGATATGAAAATAATCTTTAAGAGAAATAGCTTGATTAAGAACTTTAATGTAAAGGATATTATCATCTAGAAGGTCATCTTGAAGGGAAGTAGTGGCTAGAATGGGAGCTGCAACAATATGGTTAGCTATGACTTGCCCTTTAATATATTTTTGAGTGATGATGAAAAGATAAAATTCCATAAGGAGGACCATACATTTTCCAATTAAATATCCAAAAATAAAGGCTTTGAAGAAGAAATGATGAAGAGGGTCAGAATGAACAATGACATAAGTAGTTTGGTAAAGTATGTAGTGATGAATATTTTAGTAACAAAATAGATAGTGAGGTAATCACACTCAATTTTGGTATAATGTATTTCATAGTTGATGAGGCCTCAGATAATATAGTAGATAACATACATTCTTCCCATATCATCTTGTTGGGTAAGCATTTCCCCAACTGAAATAGGTGTGGAAGAAATATATAGAATCAAAGGTTTATCATTGGAAGGAGGATGAAGTGTAGGTGGATGAAGAAATGACTCTTTTATGTTATCAAAGGATTTTTGACATGGATCCATCCATTGTAAAGAATTACTTTTATTTCGAAGGGAATTAATGGATTTAATTCAATATGCCATTTTGGGGATGAATCATCTAATTTCCCCAAGTTTGCCTAAATAAGTACAAATGTCAAGAATAGAATGAAAAATGGGCATGTTGATGATAGAACTAATTTTGATAGGATCAACATCAGTACCATGGAGAGAGACTAAGAATTCTAACAATTTTCTTGATGTGACTCCAAAGACACATTTGTAAGGATTAAGTTTAACTTTATATTTAAGAATATCGTTAAAGATGATAGTGAGATAGGAGAGATGATTCTTATGATGTTTGGATTTAGAAATGAGATCATCCACATAGGTTTTAATAATTTTGTCAATGAGATCATGAAAGATGCGAGGCATTACACATTGGTAAGTGGTTATGGAATTTTTGAGGCCAAAGGGCATTTTGACATAGCAATAGGTGCCCTATTCCATGGTGAAAGTAGTCTTATGTTGGTCTTTGGGATTGATATGAATCTGATTATATCCCAAGAAACTATCCTTAAGAGATAACATTTCATAACCAGAAGTGGAATCAATGATGGCATTTATTGAAAGTAAGGGGAAGTTGTCCTTGGGACAAGAAATATTAAGATTATGGAAATCAATATAAATGCTAATGACCATAGTCAATTTCTTCTAAATGGGAATAATGTTAGAAACCCATTCAAAATAATCCATTGGTTTAATAAATTTAGCATCGAGTAATTTGATGTTTCCTTATGACATAGAGTTGAAACATCAGGCAAAAAGTTTATTTTATTTTGATGCATGGGCTTGGAATCAAGATAAGTAATGATATTATGCACCAATACACTAGGGTCAATGTTAGGAATGTCCTCTTAGGACCAAGCTAAAGCTTCACAATATTTTTCAAAGAATAAGCTAAAATTATCATGTTTAGTAGGTGAAAGCTCTGAAGAAATTGTAATCGATTGAGGATAAGATGGTTTACAATATTTTATGTGAGTCATTTCTTCAATAATAATGGAATTATCATCTTGAAATTGGTATGGTGTGTTAGGTAAGGCTAAAATTGTATATTTTTTAGGATCAATGATAGCAACGAAGTTGTTGAAGCAAGGAGTTTTAGTTTTAAAATTTCCAAGTTTATGATGCTATCAAGGAAGTTAAGTTTTTAGGGCTTGAAATAACTCAAGAATAGCTTCATTGATAATAAAGGTAGAAAGAGGACCATAATATTCAACATCTACTTCAAGATCAATAATTTGATTTCAATGGCTATCATATTCAGAATGAATCTAATAGACATTGGTTGCCTTGACATCAAGTGTAATTTCAGAAGTAGATAGAGTACAAGAGATCAAAGTGTTGGTGGATTCAATGATGGGATAAAGATCTGATGAAATGATTAGATCCAAAGGTGTAAGAATTTTTGGATATTTAGAAGGCATAATTTTTTCTACCACCCAAGGAGTATCAATAAGGGGAAGATTGATAGGAGGTAGATGACCCTCAAGATCTAAGGTATGATCCATAAAAATGGTATGCATATCTTGATTAAAATTATGGATTTGGAATAAATTTTTCTAGTAATTTTGAACATCCAAGTCCCTACATTGAGCTTGGACCATAATATAGTTGTGATCATACATTTGAGAAATCATACAAGCTTGAGAATCAGGGGTAATTTTACAAGGTAAAATCCCAATATTGATGAGTGTATGAGGAGACATGATGAAAGGATATTGAAATAATTTATCCACTCCAAAATCATTAGAAGTGAAGGCATATTATGGTAAAGAAGGCTATTGAGCATTGCATGGAGGGGGAAATTCAGTAATATCATCACTAAGAGAAATAGTGTGATCTCTTGGTAATAGAGAAGGAGGAAGCCATTATGAAATATATGGAGGTAACTTGGTAGTATTACAAGTGTGCTACAATTAATTGGGCTCACAATCATCAAAATCCATAAGAGTAACTTCTAACTTAGGGTTCATGTTGATGAACTCAAGTAAAGGAGCACTATTAATCTTAAGATTTGTCAGAATATGATATTGAGGTTTAGGATTATGAAGCTAAATGCTCCATGGATTGGGATCAGCTTCATGCTTGTATCATTTTGCATTATGTAAGAATTTAATATATTAACTACCAAAAGAAGTAATGGACCTCATTAAATGAGTCCATGGATGACCAAGAAGGATATTGTAAGAGAAAGGAATATTAAGGACCATAAGCTTGGTTTGAAAGGTCTTAGGTCCTATGGTTAATGGAAGCTAAATACAACCAAGTGGTTTTTGAGTAGTCTTATCAAAACCACAGCAAGTAAGATGAGTTTTCTTGAGATGTTTTTTTTTATAACCAAGTTTTTGTATAAGCCATAAGGATGTCGCATTAATACTAGAGCATTCATCAACTAAGATTTTTTAGATAAGAGTGGTATTAATGGATATTTTACTAAAGAATGGTGGATCATTGACATAAAAAATAATTTCATCATTAATCATGTCCTTTTCAAGAAACTCAATATAAGGATTGGAAGAAGGACACAAAGTGTTAATTTCATTGACATTAGTAGGTTGAGAATCAATATAAGGTCGTGTAGACATCCAATTCCTAACACCATTTGTGTTGAAATTGTCAATCTTACTTGAATTTCACTTAAATGCAAATTTTAGGTCAAAATCATTAAAACGCCCTAAATGGTTTGAACTGATCACTTACAAGTGCTAATTTAGGTCAAAATATTCATAAATAGGGCAATGCATTTTATGTGATACCTAAATTTGATCAATTCATTTTGAGTCAAAATGATGATTTCACCTTTTTCTGCTCTAGATCACTCTTTTCTTTTAATCCATTAGTACACATCACATATCTTTGTTATTTTATGTTGGCATCATCCTAAATGGGAATATTGTTCCAACACATCTAACATCACCTTCTAATTCTTCTCGAGTCAAATTATGACCCATTAATATGACTTTATGACTATTTTGATTAATTGAAGGCCAATTTCTAAAGAATTGCACTAAACTTGATTACTTTTGTTTAAGCTAATTAATCTATATTAAGAACTTAAATAATAATTCCATGTAACTTATTGAATATCTCAATATTGGAAATTAACTCTAAATATTTGCATCACCTAGTGACATCATCATATGGGGTGGCATTCATAAGTCATAAATACATAAAATATCAAAATTATGGGTCTCCCATGCCTAATTAAGACCCTCCATGCCTCTTAAATTCCCATTTATCCCAAATATTTATGAGGGATATTTATGTATTTAATTATATAATTTGATTAATTCATGGCCACACATCTCAATCTTGAGATGGACTGTCATGGTTGATCCTAATAAATCTCAAAAATATATAAAAAAAGGCCATGAACATCATTTTTAAGCTCAAATATTACAATGTTATAAAGCTAAAATCTATCCATAACTCATTTGTGTTTTGATTATTATATTATTTATATTTGGATTAGATTTATTTTATAGGTAAATTAGATAGTTACATATCATGAGCCTATGTTTTGTGGAGTGATTTTGAGACATTGGAGGAGTTTTCCATCATTGTTGATGAAGAAAAGGATGCTTGATCAAAAGAGAACATGTCTTTGAGATTCATTGGTATGGTGAATCCTTTGGGAAGCTAATATGATGTTGCTTTCTTTTAATTATTTCATGTTATCCTTTGTAATTCCCACATGAATAGATAGGCTTAATTAGGTTTGTTCTTATCCATTATTCTTTTGATTTATTGGAATAATGCTTGACTAATCATGTTATGTAATCCTTTATATATTTTGGCATGCTCGGTGGGACTACAACCCACAAATTTTCTCACAAAACCTCTATAAGTAACCTGCTAACCATTGTCATGTAGGATCCTAAAGTATGGAAGAAAAGAAGGCAAAATTTTATGTAAAAAAAGTCCATTTTTATAAACCATGGTTTTATTCTCAAGACTATTAATTCAGCCCAAGTCAGCTCTGGCTCAACTCAACTTAGCTCTAGCTTGGCCCAGCTCAGCTCTCACTCGACCCAACTTATCTCTAGCTCAGCTCTAGATCAACCCAACTTAGCTTTGGGTCACCTCAACTTGGCTCTAGATCACCCCAACTTGGCTCTAGATCACTTTGACTCAGCTCTAGATCACCTTGACTTGGCTTTAGATTACCTTGACTTAGATTTGGCTCACCCTAACTTGACTCTAGCTCAGCCCAAATCATCTCTGGCTTGACCCAAATCAGCTCTAGCTCATCCCAACTTAGCTTTGGATCCCCTTGACATAACTCTAGATCACCTAAACTTGGTTTTAGAATTCCCTAACTCATCTCTTGATCACCCTAACTCAGCTCTGGATCACCCCAACTCAGCTCTGGATCACCCCAACTCAGTTCTAGCTAATCCCAACTCAGCTCTAGCTCAGCCCAACTCAGCTCTAGATCACCCCAACTCAATTTTGGATCACCCTGACTCACCCCTAGCTTACCTCAACTCACTTTTGGCTAACTCTAACTCACCTATCAACTCATCTGTCAATCTAACTCAATTGTCAACCCAACTCGCCTATCCAACCCAAATCGCCTATCAACCCAACTCACTTGTAAACCCAACTCACCTGTCAACTCAACTCAACTATCAACTAGAGAGCCAAATTCTAAATGTCATTTTCTCAAACTCTCAAGTGCTTCAAAGTAGGCCCTTAAAAAATTGTTTTTTTAAGTTGACGGGGTAGTTTGGAAGTTGGTTTGAATGCTTTTAACTAACCAAACAAACTTTCATTTAGGTTTTAAATGAACATGTTTGATTTTACATATTTGAATTAGTGCTCAAAATGAACCTAAAATTCAGCTAAGTATTAGGTACATTTCATTTAGTTCTTAAAACACATCATAATTCTTGAAACATTTTATATTTATTTTTTTAATCATGAATCTAGGCTAAGTCTTGAATCTTCAATTTGGGCTTAAAATGAACTTACGTCTTTATTGCTTTATGTGGTCTTTTTTGTTTAATATTTTACCATTTTATAAATTAAGTCCAAGGGCAAAAAGTAACATCACCTAATCTCTTATTTGGTGCTTAAAATTGAACTCATTTTTCAAGTTTGTATGCAATAGGTGATTAATTAATTGATTGGCAAAAAGAAGGACGTTGCATGTATGCTCTTCCATTTGTCCCCTTTAAGGAACTTTTGGAATCAAAAGTGGCATCCATATTACAAGCATGCATAGTCTAAGGCATAGAAATAATGTCACTCAAAGTGCTCCCCAAAAACTTGCAATAGTATTGGGTGATCTTGAAGTGACTATAAAGTCCTTTTATTATGTCTTTGACTTTATGAAAAATTGGCTTGTGAGGGGGATTTCATCACCTCCCATGATTTCTCTGAGGCTAAAACATTAGGATGTATCTTCACTTTGGACATCACACTACACTGAGCAAGCGATGGATTTAGTGGCTGAAAAAGGGGCAAGACCTTTTTGCAACAAGCCAAGTACCATGAACACCCAATTAAAGTGCATTTATTTTGCATCATTTGGAATGAAAGTCATTATGTAATTCATCCATCTAAAAATAATTGAAAACAATTTAGTTTTAATCAACCCTACATTACCATACCATTTTTGGGATTTGGACGATTATACTTAGTGTATTTTGGTCATTTTTGTTTGGTATGTTTTGAGATTAAAACTTGTTTGGTTGTTTATAAACCATGATAAAACCAATTTGTTTATACATAACTCTTTTGTTTAAAGAGGTGTTATGCTATCCATTTTACATCACACTTATGCCTTGTGATTTTTTTTCTAAACATGTTTGTTTATGTTCTATTTAGACGTCGTTTATGTGCCATCATGTTGCCCGCTCTTGTCTAGCTTGTTTGGTCCAATCCTAGTCTTCAATGTTACATTTTCAATTAACCTTGTAAAGTTCAGATCAAAACATTGATTGATTTTTTTTAGGCCTCAATTCATGAGGTTGATACATAGATCATTCTCTTTTGGGTTACATAACTTCAATTAAAGTATTACCCAAAATTGAAAACTATTGATTATTTGCTTGTTTAAGCGCCTGTACTCATCATTGTTTGTGCCTTTATTTGGGAAAACACAAAATTTCTCCAAAATCCTTTGATGTTAGACATTTGATGTTAGGTTGTTTTATGCCAAACCTTAGCACAAACCATTTTGAGATACAACTCCACCCTTTTGACCAAGGTTGAACCTTTTGTCTTTTGGGCATCACTTTTTAGAGTTTGCATAACTCTGAGCCTTTTGTTTTTGGATCTTTCTTTATTAAATGCAAATATGTCTAGTTACACTTATGGTAGAGTCATAGATAATCCTAGTTATGATAGAATGGCAACACAAAATGACTTTTGTGACTTTAGTCAAGACCCCAATGATGATAATATGGTTTGTGAGACATATTTCTATCTACCTCATAAAAATAAGTCATGAGAACACAATCAAGATCCAACTTATGATCCAACTCGAGACTGGAATGATTGGGTTTATCAAGAAGACTTGAATGCTTTGGCTTGTGAGATTAGTCAATATCCATAATGTGCCAGGATCACCATATTAGGACCTCGTCCTTTGGTTTGCACAAGAAACCAAATTAAGAAGCATCCAATTATTACCATTTTAGGACCTCCTCTTTTGGTTTTCACAAGAAACCAAATTAAGAAGTGTCTAGTTGTTACCATTTAGGACCTCCTCCTTTGGTTTACACAAGAAACCAAAACAAGAAGCATCTATTCATCACCATTTTAGGACCTCCTCCTTTGGTTTACACTAGAAACAAAACTAAGAAGCATCTAGTTGTCACCATTTTAGGACCTCATCCTTTGGTTTGCAAAAGCAACCAAACTAAGAAGCATCTAGTCATTACCATTTTATGACCTCATCCTTTGGTTTTCACAAACAAATAAACTAAGAAGCATCTAATTATTACCATTCTTGGCCCATCACCAGTTTTTGATGAACCTATTATTAAAGAACCTGCATTTGTTGAACCAATTGTGTTTGATACCTTCTTCAATAGTCTAATCTTTTGAGATTCCATTATTGAACCATAAACCATTGTTTCTACTAAATCAAATGTTCCCCACTTTAGAAATTTTGTGCCAATTTTAAAGCTAAAACAAGGACCATTACCTCTTCAAGAGCCATCTTATGAGGATCAAAATGTGTTTAAAATTGATTTTTTACAACCAAACCAAAACTAAAATTTTATTATTGAAACACCTATTTGCAACAAGTCAAACTACGATAGGTTACCTATTCATATTTTACCTATTTTTAAATAGCCTCATCTCCTTGACAAGCCAGTCTTGATAGAGTTGTCTCTTGATATTTTCTCACTCTTTGAGGAGTCTCACTTTGACAAACATGATTTTGTCAAGATGTTCCTTGAGTGGTACCCTCTCTTTGAGGGGATTCACTTAAATGAGCCAGTTTATGTTGAACCCTTCCAAGATGAATCAGTTTTTATTGAGCCCATTATCCCATTACTTGTCAAACATTCAGAATTCAACATAACATTATCAAAATAACCATATCAGATGAAGAATCAAAATTATATTCAGGGTCTGTTTTTGAACTGACATTAGATTTAGCATCAAAAACATAATCAACATTAGTTGTGACATTGAATTTAGATTTCCTTGCTTTAGAATCAAATTTAGAAATAGATTATAGTCATGGTTGTTACAACATTGGTTACAATTGCCTTGTGGATCAATTTGAATATATTTTTGATCCTTTTATTATTTTTGAGGATGATTAATTCAACATTGACACAAGTTATCCTAGTATTTTCTATGAGTATTGTGATGCCTTTCATCATCCCACAATTATTCCCACCCAACATACCCATTATATTGACATTTCACCTCCTATAAACATCGATTGGGACTAATGGAATCACACTTTGTTGAACTACATCCATGGTGACATATCATTTGTATAATGTTAGTGGGGTTAAGACCAAATTCATGTAGAAGAAGAATAATATTCTAGTGAAACCTTTTTGGAAGTGCTTGGGGATGATCAAAGTTCAAACTAAACATCTTCTAGTGAAACCTTTTGGCAAGAACTAGAAGATAATCAAATTCAAATGTTAGTATCTTTTTATGAAACCTTCTTGGAGGTACTATGGGATGATCAGAATAAATTCATTGGTGAAAACATCATTGAGACATTAATAGCTAAGCAAAAGTGTTTTTTGCTATTTACTAAAGATATTATTCAAGATTAAATAAAATAGCTTCCAATATACAACATAATCAAATGGTAAGTACTCTCAAGATCAATAAATGAAATAATTTGGTGGTCCTATCAAGAGCATCTTCAGAGGTATTTGGCCCCACCATAACTAAACTTATGTCAAATCTAGAATTAACAACATTACATGTGACTGCAAGTCTTGATCTTCATGTTTTCCTATTCATTATACATTCCATTATCACCAACCCATTTATTATCCACTTATATCGTTTATCACTAGAAGCACTTTTCTCTATAGAGCCTACAAATTTATCTTATCTCGATGTTCAAAGGAAGTAAAATCAATAATCTATGAAGATCACGAACACATTATTGAGATCCAAATCAATAATAAGTTCTTGATAGAGTAGTTATTCTGAAAGGGAATTGGATAACAACTTTTATAGATGATTGTCTCTGTTGTGTCACATATTGACTAGGACATGCATCTCCCTATCAACAAGAGAAACATAACCATTTTTCACTTTTACAAATACTATTTGTCATTACCATGCCTCATCTCTTGGGGGTAACCCTATAGACCCATTTTAAGCATTATTATACCTTTGTAATCCATGAACCATGCCATTTAAACTACATTGACTTGAGTTCCTTTGGGACTATGCAGGCAACACTCAAGTTCTATTGAGGTCAGCTTGATCATCATCTTTATACTCTCACCATTTTATGAGCAATTTTTATAAGTTTGACTGCTCTCACTATTTTGTGAGAAAACTAAGACTATGATCTGACCATTTTGTGAGCAGTCTAAGCCAATCATTAATTGGGGGAAATTTTGTTGCCACTATAGCCAATTTCCTTATAATCATTTTCCTTATAACATTTTTATTATACCATTTATTTACTATTAACCAAGGCTTATTTTTATCCATCTTGTTTATCCCATTTTGATCTTGGTTCCTTTGGTTCATCCTATACTTTTGATGGGGGGATTCTAATCTAGTTTCAATAATTTTATAATTTTGTGTTGAATGATAGTCTATGGCAGTAGTGTGACATTTTATTTGGAAAGTTATCTTTCATTAATTATCTAATTTGGTATCACTGATTATAACTGTAATATCCCCTTCAAACAGGAAATATAGAAACACAAAAGCTTTGATACCACTGTAATATCCCTTTGAATATCAAAACAAAGCTCTGAATTGCTTATCTGAATTTTTGCAAAATATCTTCAAATAGATAAATAAATCACAGTATAAACTCTTATTTATTTGCTCATAAGCTTACAATAGAGATCCTCTATCAAGTATACAAAGAATATTGAAAAGTATGGCCTGAATAGCCTAAATATTCCACAAACTGGGAAAGAATTTTGAATCTGGTTTGTCTCGGCCTGCTGTGTAAAAAACACAGTCGCCGACGTCAATTATACTGCCGTCGTCAGTCGATCTATAGTCGTTATCTCACCGATGTTGGTTGTATGTCGACCGATGTCGGTCTCTGTAAGTATCTATTTGCCGATGTCGGTACCTGAGCTTTCTGTTGATGCATATAGATTTTCACGGATCTGTATGGAATTCGTACGGCCGCTGATATAGCACAACCTGTATGCTTGATCCTGATCTGTAGAATTATGGGCTAATACAAAAGATCTATATCTAGATAATTCTTGAATCAAAACCCAAAAATAATGAAAATACCTGTAAACCATTGTGATAGCTTTTGAGTGAAGTTATCTCTCAAATACCTGTAATACTATGATAACTTTTGGTTGAAGTTATCTCTCAATTTGGCAATAGATCGGCTGATCTTTCACAACCTCTGAATCACACACAATGAAGAGTTGACGTTCTTCAATGCAATTAGAATCCTGGAACCCTTAGCTCAGTCTTCACAGAAGAATTTCTTAACAAGAATCAATATCAATAATATTCATGAATACAAACTCTCTCCCATGAGAGATTCTTATACACCTCCAAAGGTGTGCTTGCTAAAATTAGATTCCCTTAAATTAGACTGGGGCTTCCTTAATTTAGAACTAGGGTCTTAAAATTAGACCAATTCTTAAATTAGAATGAGGATCCTAAAATTAGACCCAATAATAAATAATTAATAATTAATTAATAATTAATAATTAATTAAAATTAGACCAAATAATTAATATTTGATTAAATCAATCAAATATTAATATCTCCTTTAATTCATGTTTGAAAGAGCCCAAACGAAAGCCAAGCCTAGCTCCATCAAGACCCTCTATCCATCTCATCAGCCTACGAGGGTCACATAATAGGCTAACCATCTACTATGCACATGTCAACTAAAAAGGGGACATGACAATCTGCCCCTCCTAAAATTGCTTGCCCTCAAGCAATCGCTGAATGATAGACCAATCAATCCACCTGGATCCCAAATGAAGTCTCAATCTATAGTGCTGTCAACCAACACAAACTCTAGGCCATGTCCATCACCACTCTCATCTAATGGCGTCACATCACCTCTGTCTCCTGTACGCATATCGTCATCAACCAGTGACCCACCTGTAAAAGGAAGCTGAGACTCTACCACATGTGCTAACTCTTGAACTAGACTCACCTCAAGACAAAGCTCATCCTCATATCTCTCCTGTGTTGGTGCCAATGTGTACTCATCATCGCACTCTATCATGTCATGTAGTATAGGCATCTCCATCTGATGCAAAAACATATGTTTGAAGCTACTGCCCTGTATTGCCTTAAGAATATGTGTTTTCCCATCAACCTCAAAACGAACCTCCATGTCTTTGAGATGAAGAATAACTTCCTCAAATGAATGAAGCCACTTCATACCCAAGACTAATTCTATGTCCCCCATGTTCACTACATAATAATTAGCCTTGAACTCATAGTTGTTCAAGCGCAATGGGAGGTCTTTAATCATACACTCACACCTAAGAGTGTGACCATCGGCTACCTTAACTCTAATGCCCTCAAAATCTTCGGTAGTGATTCCACACTTCTCCACAAATCTAACATCTATGAAATTATGTGTGGCTCCTGTATCAAGAAGGGTGGTGACCTTCTACCCTGCCAAAACTCCACGGAGTTTGAATGACTCATCTAACTAAATGCTGGAAAGGCGTGCCTCCTACATATGAAGTTCTAAATCTGCCTCTGCCTTAGGCTCTGAAGCCTTTGCCTCCTCAGAACTATCCTGCTGTTTGGAATCTTCTGATTCTACATCCTCATAATATGCCCACATCACACGATTTGCTTTGCCCTTAGGCCTCAAAGGGCAATCATGATGGATATCATATGGACCTTTGCAGTAGAAGCAAAGCTTCTTCCTGCGTAGATCATTAAGCACCTCACGATCCAAAGGTGGTGCTGCTGGATTGGCCTTTGAATCATTTTTAACTCTGGATTTATCTATGTTAAAATCTGGTCCCTCTGTATCCTCGTTGGAGTGCTTATGGTCTTTAGATGAAGAAGTACCTCTAGAGTTAGATCTACTTGATGGGGCTGCCATCTCCATACAGTGTGCCTTCTTCATAGCTTCTTGTAATGAAGGAGGATCAAAGCCTTTGATCCAACCTCTCAATGGTTCTGTCAATCCCTCCATGAAGAATACTACTAGTCACCTCTCTGAAATGTTAGGAACCATAACTGATAACCTCTGGAAGTCACCAATGTAAGACTCTAGACTACCGCTTTGGCACAACTGTGCTAAGTCTCAAAAATAGGACTCTGGATCCCTCCTGTCAAAACGCTCTACTAGCCTGTCCACAAACTCCTAATAAGAAGTGATCTGATCATGATGGAGTGTCACCATCGCATGGTGCCACCAATCGTGAGCTACTCCCTCAAGATGTAATGTCGCATATCTGATAGCATCTTCCTCAGCCATCGGACGCAATGTGAAAAAGGTGTCCAACTTACTAACCCAGGCCTGCGCTGTGACCTTACCACTACTATCGAACATAGCGAGTGTGAGCCTACTCATAGCATGCTTAAGATCATTGTTCTGGTGTCTAGGTCTCCTGTCCTGTCTAGCCAATCTGTAGTGCTCTCTCCTCAGATTAACAAAATGATCAAAGGTCATCCTCTCCTAAACATGAGGAGGTAATAAGTTCCACTCATCATCTGTAGCCAGGTAAACATCTACAAATGAGGAATCTCCTACTTCCTCCTCTACTGGACCTTTTGGTTCTACTTGCACAAACGTAGGATGTGTAAGTTTATCCACTGTTCTGGAGTGGGCCTGTCAAGGTCTCTGATTAACCGTAACATCTCTATTATTGCCTTGATCCCCATTCTATCTATCAGGTGGGTTCATCCTCCTTATCATGGTAGTTAGTGCCTGTAATGCCTGAGTCATCTCACGGTAGGTTTCTTTGGTACCTGGATCATCATTATGTCGATGGCCCCTGGGTGGGCTACCCTCACGTCTATCACTCATGATAATCTGTTGCTATTCTAACAACTGGGTACCTTCAAGCAAAGCTCTATTGCGTGTGTTATACTTGTGTGGTCCCAACTCTTGTGGCTGCATAAGATTTTCAAACCCTTAGGATGGCAGGATTTAGCTCTGATACCACTGTAATATCCCCTTCAAACAAGAAATATAGAAACACAAAAGCTCTGATACCACTGTAATATCCCTTTGAATATCAAAACAAAGCTCTGAATTGCTTATCTGAATTTCTACAAAATATCTTCAAATAGATAAATAAATCATAGTATAAACTCTTATTTATTTGCTCATAAGCTTACAATAGAGATCCTCTGTCAAGTATACAAAGAATATTGAAAAGTATGGCCTGAATAGCCTGAATATTTTGCAAACTGGGAAAGAATTCTGAATCTAGTTCGTCTTGGCCTGCTATGTAAAAAACACAGTCGCTGACGTCGGTTATACTGCCATCGTCGGTCGATCTATAGTCGTTATCCCGCCAATGTCGGCTGTATGTCGACCGATGCCGGTCTCTGTAAGTATCTGTTTGCCGATGTTGGTACCTAAGCTTTCTGTTGATGCGTACAGATTTTCATGGATCTGTACAGAATTCGTATGGCCACTGATATAGCACAACCTGTATGCTTAATCCTGATCTGTAGAATTATGGGCTAATACAAAAGATCTATATCTGGATAATTCTTGAATCAAAACCCAAAAATAATGAAAATACCTAAAAACCCTTGTGATAGCTTCTGAGTGAAGTTATCTCTCAAATACCTGTAATACTATGATAACTTCTGGTTGAAGTTATCTCTCAATTTGGCAATAGATCCTCTGATCCTTCACAACCTCTGAATCGCACACAATGAAGAGTTGACATTCTTCAATGCAATTAGAATCCTGGAACCCTTGGCTCAGTCATCACAGAAGAATTTCTTAACAAGAATCAATATCAATAATAGTCATGAATACAAACTCTCTCCCATGAGAGATTCTTATACACCTCCAAAGGTGTGCTTGCTAAAATTAGATTCCCTTAAATTAGACTAGGGCTTCCTTAATTTAGAACTAGGGTCTTAAAATTAGACCAATTCTTAAATTAGAATGAGGATCCTAAAATTAGACCCAACAATAAATAATTAATAATTAATTAATAATTAATAATTAATTAAAATTAGACCAAATAATTAATATTTGATTAAATCAATCAAATATTAATATCTCCTTTAATTCATGTCCGAAAGAGCCCAAACGAAAGCCAAGCCCAGCTCCATCAAGACCCTCTATCCATCTCATCAGCCTACGAGGGTCGCATAATAGGCTAACCATCTACTCTGCACATGTCAACTAAAAAGGGGACATGACAATAACCACCTATGGGAAATTCAATATTGTTTTGTTACCCCTAATTATAACCACCTTTGGGTAAATTAGTGTTATGAAATTATTTCCTAATTATAACCACCTATGAGAAAATTAGGTACAATGCCTTTTTATCATGCATTTCCAGATCATTTGACCATTACTATTATCATTTTTCTTGTCATTCACCTTTGTTTATAAACTTGTTGTGACCTAGTTGGTTTATCATCACCTTTTATGTGGGAAGAATTACTATGACTTGGGGTTATTTTGGAGTTATATAGGTCATGTTCGATTCATGTCAAGGTCAACTCAGTCCCTCTTATCATACGCTCTCACCGTATTGTGAGAATTTTAAGTTGGTGTGCTCTCACCGTTTCATGAGTTGGACCATTCTATATCTCTTAATCCTCAATCAAGTTGAGATACTTAGAAAATTCTAAAAACATTTATAAAACATTTAAAAACTCTAAAACATTTTGTGTTTGTTTATTTGATTATTGTTATACTAGTCTTTTGTTTTCATGTTTGATCTTACTTATTTGTTTTATTTTCCAAGTACATCTTGATGGTCCACATAGATCTCAATTATTTATATCTTGATCTCATGTTGTTAAGATGTCTTGTTTTGATTTTTATTTTTCTTTATTTTTTTGTTTAAATGTAAATAGCTATAACTCTGGTTTTAGTCATTATTTTATCATTATCCTTAGTTATAGGTACTCAAATTTGAACTAGCTTAGTGTAATTAGCATATTATGTCATTATAAGTCATTAATACTTATGCTGCCTAATTTATTTTGATATAACAAACACTTTGTGCTCAGGTCTCAAAGTCTTAACATCAACATCAGCTCTGATGAATGATTCTCAAGAACACTTTACATACTTTAGGCTCATGATATGAAAATAGGCATCTAGGTATTATGCATTTTAGCACTTGAATCTATGTTTATACATGCATCTCTTTGCATACGTTGTGAGTCTAATCAATTCTTGGTCATTTTTCATCATTTCTCATTTTATTCTCTCCCAAACTTGGGTGAACTATATTAGCTTGAAGTTCATGTTCGAACATGAGTCCATGGAACTATGTAGGTAGCGTCCACTTGTTTTATACATGTGGAGTCAACTCCTCTATCTTTCATTCTTATTTTCATCACTTTGTGCATTCTCATATATTGGATTTTATGTGGATTTCTAAGCCATTACACTGTTGTATGTATGTTTGTGGCCACTTGCTTTAAGCTATCTTTTTGGTTATATCTTTGAGATATTTTCTCTTGCCAATTGCCCATGCTGGGGAACAAAATTTTAACAATGTCAAAATCACATAAGCCCTATAGGGGTAAAAAAAGTTATTTATTTTTTATCAAGTGATCAAAATTGGCCCTACTGGGGTAAAAAACTATTTTATCATGATCACATTTGCTCTACAGGGGTACTTATTATTATCTTCTCTTTTGAGACCCCAATATAGTGGTGTTTCGCTTCTTGAAGTAGAGCATTCTCTCTTTTCCTCTAATTACAAGCTCTCCAATATACTGCCCATGATGGAAATATTTAGTGTGCAACTTATCTCAAGATTAATCAATGCCACAAGTGTGCAGCTTGTACTCTCAAATTGGGTACATTTAAAGTGTGTCCCTTACATTTATGTATTGTATCTTTCCCATTCCTCCTATTTACTAGGGCTTATTATACCTCTAATTATTTTTTGATAATTGATGGTAATCATGCATGAAAGCATTACCTCATCTAGATGTGATCTATTCCATAGGTTAATTTCTCACTTTATCTTTCTTCTCAAGAGTCCATCCTTTTCTTCCACCCTAGTATGTCCTCTCAAGGGGGCATCATGGGTCTATTCCAATTTATTCTTAACAACTCTTTTCTTTGAAAATATGATGCTTCACTTGAGTGTCTTGTTATGACTTTTCAAATAGGGGCAAAATGTAGACATCTAATTCCTAACACCATTTTTATTGTAATTATCAATCTTACTCAAATTTCACTTAAATGCACATTTTAGGTAAAAATCATTAAAACACCCTAAATGATTCAAACTTGTCATTTACAAGTGCCAATTTAGGTCAAAGTATCCTTAAATATGGCAATGCATTTTATGTGATACCTAACTTTGATCAATTCATTTCAAGTCAAAATGATGATTTTGCCTTTTTATGCTCTAGATCATGCTTTTATTCAAATTCATTACTACACATCACATACCTTTGTTATTTTGTGTTGGTAGCATTCTAAATGGGAATATAGTTCCAACACATCTAACATCACCTTCTAATTCTTATCGAGTCAAATTATGACTCAGTAATATGACTTTTTGATTATTTTGATTAATTGAGGGCTAATTTCCAAAGAATTACACTAAACTTGATTAATCTTAATTAAGATAATTAATCCAGATTAAGAGCTTAAGTAAGAATTCCATGGAACTTATTGAATATCAAAATATTGGAAATTGATTCTTAATATGTATATCACCTAGTGACATCATCATATGGGGTGGAATCCATAAGCCATAAATACATAAAATATCAAGATTATGGGTCTCTCATGCCTCATTAAGACCCTCCATGCCTCTTAAATGCCCCTCTATCCCAAATATTTAGGAGGTATATTTATAAATTTAATTATATAATTGGATTTAATTCATGGCCACACATCTCAATCTTGAGATGAATGGTCATGGTTGATCTTGATCAATCTCAAAAATATATAAATAGAGAGGCCATGAACATCATTTTTAAGCTCAAGTATTACAATGTTATAATGATAAAATATATCCACAACTCATTTGTGTTTTAATTATTGTATTATTCATATTTGGATTAGCTTCATTTTATATAGAAATTAAATAGTTACATATCATGACCCTAGGTTTTGTGTAGTGTTCATGAGACATTAGAGGAGTTTGCCATGATTGTTGATGAAGACAAGGATGCTTGATCAAGGGAGAACATATTTTTTGAGCCGCATTAGTATAGTGAATCCTTTTGGGAAGATAATATGATGTTGCTTTATTTTAATTTTTTCATGTTATCCTTTGTAATTCCCACATGAATAGATAGGCTTAATTCGGTTTGTTTTTTATGAATTACTCCTTTGATTTATTGGACTAATGCCTGACTAATCATGTTATGTAATCCTATTTATAGATGAAATGATATGGGATGAATTATAATTCCTAAAAATGTTTTTCAATGGTGGGTTTCTTCTTACATCATTCGTACCTTTTAGGAATGCTAGATAATAAAGGTTCTCTATTCTTAGTTGGAGCACCTCTCTGCTTGATAGTTTTGGTAGTAGGTG
Source organism: Torreya grandis (assembly GCA_037957365.1). Classification (NCBI taxonomy): domain Eukaryota; kingdom Viridiplantae; phylum Streptophyta; class Pinopsida; order Cupressales; family Taxaceae; genus Torreya; species Torreya grandis. Next base: position 764,539 of record JARHVA010005307.1, on the reverse strand, counting down.
CTAGTTTGGAAGAATTAAGGACTTATTTAGTTTTCTTAACTTATTTATGTTTATCCCCTACCCTTGGGTCTACATGGGTAGTCTCTTGAGGAAAATCACCTTATTACTTGCTTCTCAGAATCTATTCTTTATCTTGGGTAACTACAACATTGATTAGTTGATGCCTATCCTCAATTAGAGGAATTCCCCCATCATACTTTTTAATCATCATAGATCTTAAAAAATCAAATTCATGATTGGGAAAATAGTATTATAGTTTCATTTTTACATCATGAATAAACTCAAGATTCGGGGCACATACCTCTTTTACTAAAATTAAACATTGATCAATGGTAATAACACACAACAATTCTATGGAGGTAGACATTTTACTTTAGAATATTTGACAATCAAACATCATAATCTCATCATCATTATACATAGAATAAGGTTCCTCTAAATATTTATAAATTATTTTAGTAGTATTAGGATTATGGGGGAGGAAACAACTATCATACCAATTAATGTCAAAATTATAGTATATATCATTAACCTTGGCATTCAATGGATTAGAAACCTCCTTCCCAGCTCCTCTATTCTAATTTTAGTCATTTTGGGTAGGTATCTTCACTCTATCATTATCTCTATTATGAAAAGATGATATCCTTTGTACTTGATTCTAATTATTTTTTCTCTCTTGACTAGAATATCCATGAGGGATCCCCCTCTCAGCTCTAGCCAACTTGTTTGACATCTCCTTGATAGCAATTGCCAAGGTTTTCATAGTCTCCTCAAGGTTATCAGCCTTATTGGATTCATATTTCTATAGATTAGTTAGTTTTACATAAACCCTTTTATTTAGAGGCTTACCCATAGCCTTTATATTATTTTCAATTTGGATGTCCATTTTTAATGTCAACCTCATATTTATTGGATCCTTATCTCTCAATTAATATGCAACTTTCTTGTTAAATGCATCACAATATTTAATCAAGAAAAAAGTATCACTTGTCTTGATATTATCAGGTAACCTCATTATAGTCTTATTATTAGGTAACATAATCATTAAGGTTCTTCCTTATGTTTTTAAATTATGTAAGAAGGAACCTAGGATCAAGTCTATCACCATACTATATTTTGAAAACATTCTTCATTTCTTCACATGAATCTATGAATCCATGGGGAAAAAAATTTAACCACTCATGTGCATCTTATTCAAGTGTGTACACAAATAGTCTAATACAAACATCCTCATGCCTAACCTCATAATATTCAATTATAATATGAAAATACCTCAAATATTGACCTCTAATCATTTTATTATTCCATTGAAACTTAGGGAGTTGATTCCTTACCTCATTTGAAACTTTATTGCAATAACCCTTCATTTCATCTAAATTAATAAGTCTAAATATAGGTCATTCATTCTCATCCTGATATCTATGCCTCATGATTGGTTTTATGGTGGGCTCAAGATTAGATGGTAAAGGGTTGTGAGGTGGTGGATTTGGGGGATAAAACATAAGAGGAGATTTAGTTTATTGAGAAGGTGTTGGGTAATAAAAAGGATTATAAGGCTCTAAGTTATCAGGAGAGCTAAGATAATATTCAATTAATGTAAGTTTAACAAAAAGAAGTTTAGGTATACAAAAATTATGACTATCTAAACATTATTTTGTTATAAAACTTTATCCTTCAATTAGACTCCAAACGTGCCTCCTTATTCTATGATGAACACTTAAGTCAGAGATAAGTTGCTTTGATGATTCACCTTTGAAGGAGGATCTCAGTCTTTCCAAATTTGTAAATAAGAGAACACTCAAGATTGAATTAATTAAAATGGGCACCGATCTTTCAAAACTAGGTAAAACTTTAGAGTTACCACTAGAAGAAGTCTTTTAGAATAAAACAAATCACAAATAGATAGTGATACATCTTGAAATTATAATTTCTAGTAATCAATGATGATATAGAAGAAAAAATACATTAAAAAAATTATATTCATGTTAAAAAGGGCAAATAACTTTAAACATGAACAAATAACTAGTTCTATGTAAGTTCCCTAGCAATGCAAGTGTCAAGGATCAATCCCCAATAATGGTGCCAACATAGTGTTGGTTCCTAGTTGTATACCTCTAAGGATCAGCCTTCCCCAATTGATAAGATGGAAAACAAAGATGATAAACCAAAATTATGTCATTATATCCAATAAAGGATTTAGCATCTAGATGGACTGAATGTAGACAATGACTACAAGACATTGACAGTGTATAGTTAGTTCCATGCTACTTCTATCTCTACCTGAACTAAGGTGAGAAGACATAAGGGGTGGATTGGTAATTAGTAGTGATACTATAGTTTAATCTTTAGGGATTTATTTGCACACACATAGGTCTGACCAAATCATAACCAAACTTGCATAGTCTACTTGAGAAGAGTTCTCACACAGACTGGGTAAATGATTATAAATCAGACATAAACTAGTAAAGATAGATGGAAAGGTGATTGTAACCTCCATTTCTAAAGAAATTTTTGACAACTAGGATCCAAATGGAGGATTAAAATTTTGAGCTTCAAGTATAAAATATAGACACGTTTCATATTTTCAACATTCATGCATCTATGGGTAAATAACACTCAAAATATTCAACAATGTATTATTTACAGGTGTATGATAAGTAGGACAAGTTAGGTATATATAAAAGAGTGGTGGTCGATTTTAACATTAAAAACTCTTTCAATGGCCATGCCATCATTCATTTCAATATGTAGAAGACTGAGTAAATAAGATAAGGAAACTATCAGGAATAATTTGCATTCATTGATGCCAATCAAATGCAAAGTTTCAAATGATCCCTAAAATTTCTAAATCATACACTAAAAGCAAATATTCAAGCACTTTTGCCTAAAAAATCTATAAATCTAGGGTGTCCTTAAAATATTATCAATAAAAAATTCCCAAATTACAATGCAAAAAAGAATTTATAACCTAAGTCTATGCCCAAAATGACTACCATTAAGAAGTATAAAACTAGATACCTAATCAACAATGCATGAGTAATGTGCCATTGCATTTCATTGACAATAAATAACAAAAATCACATGTAATTTCCATTAACTTGAAAATAATTCTTACATACATCAATATTCATAATGTTAACATGGGTAAATGCATAATAGATTTGATTTAAAATAGGGGAGACATGTAAAATGCTCTTAGAGTTTTCTAATGACTATATAGGTGCAATCATATTAGCAACAAAGAAAAAACACAACAGATTTATGAAAGTTGAAAAGCCTAAAACTTAAGAAAGCCAAAAATTCTTATAAATAGGACAATCCCCCTTTATTTATACAGATCTCTCACCTAGAATATTCTTAGAAGATGTTTCATCTAGAAGATGCCTTTGAACATGCCTAGAGACTCTCATGCTTTGCAAAGTGATCATTTTGATAAGTGGTTATCCATGTAATGATGAAGTTTGATAACAAGCTTTTATCTACTTGAATGGAAGCTTGATGCAGTTGTGCTTGAGGGAAAATATTATTTTTGAGTGTAAACTGATTTTGTCTTCATGTGAAACCATTTGTCTTTGTTTCTAACTAATCATTTTCCCAACTAGAAGCTTGTTGATGACATGGTTTAATCGTGATTGAGATTCAAACCTATTTTTTAATTATCATCTCATTATATTTTTCCACACTCATAATATTTCTCCCATGTTGCCTTCCTTTGAAATGGTACTTAGCTATTTGTTTTTACCTTTTTGCCTTTTGAAGTCAATTCCAAATTTTAACAATGACACGTGCACCTTTTTCCCTTCCATGGGATTTTAAACCTTATTTTCAATTTCACACTTTTTGGCCTCTGGTAGGATTTCAGGACTTTCATGCATATATACAAATTGGTGGGATTTCAAAAACTAGTTGTAATTTTACATCTTTTTGTCCTTGGTGGGATTTTGGGCTTCAACTACAACTTTACACCCAATAGGATTCTAGAAGTCTATTACACATTTGTAAATTAAAATTTTAAAATTGCATTTTGATGTTGTAGCTCTACTGAAAACATCCACTTTTCTTGAGTCTTTTACTTTGCATTTGAATTTCATTGACATGTGATGCAGGCTACAAGGCTTTGAATGCACATTGCAATTTTCAAGTTAAAAGTTACAAATCCATGTTCCACCCTTGCTTAGAAACTCCTCCTTGCATATTGATAATAATAATTTCTATCAAAGCTTCATTTATGGAGAATAATTTTATGAATGGAGAGTAACCTTTTTAAAACTTTGATCCCACCAAGAAAATAATTTTGGTCTTAGGGTATACTGTCATAAAGGCTAGTGCGTACATAACCCTTTAGATCTTCACCATTTGAATCTAATTGAAATCTAATTGACTATCTTATTAAAAGACCCACGTACTTACTAGGATATCTAACTACCTTAGGGAATTGTAAGGAATATTTATTTCTAACAAAAATCATGGCTCAACTAGGGTAAAAACTAACCAGTGTTTCTCTCAAACCTTTCACAATGTTAGCATAAATCTCTAATGGATTGCTTGATAATGAATTAGTTGTATGAATGAAAAATACATAATTTTATTTTATTATTTGAGTCAAAACAACCATACATAGGTCATTATGATCTAATTTTGTTTTATTAGTGTTAAAGTATGCTCTTTAATTCTAATTTGAAGCCCAAACTTGAAAGAAGAAAACACATTTATTTATTTCCATCTAAGTTTGTTGCTATCATTATTCACCCTCATCACCTAGACATGGAATTTTTTCACCTTTCATCTTTATTCAGAATTAGCTCTATCATAAAAAATAGTAGAAACATTTCCATTGGGTTGATCCTCTATCTCTGATGTTGGAAATAACATATATCTAACACAACAACACCAATATCCTATAGTGTCCAGTCGAATGCAATGTGGAGGCAAATAAAAATAACAACTAGTGTATTTTTCTCTCTCATTACAATTTGAAAATTGCAATTCAAATTTTTAATGTGAAGTTGTATCTCCACTTGGAAATACCATAGAATTTTACACTTGCATTGGCCTTTAAAACTTCCACTACAAACTTTAGAACTTAATTTTCATTTTGAAAACTACAAATGCAAAGTTGCATTTTGGTATTGTAATCCCCACTAGGATCTCTGCCATGGACATTTAAGTCAATGATTTGCATTTGACCTAAGACCTCCTATATTTTCCTTTAACTTCAAACATTTCTACTATAATTCCATTTAAAATATTCATCGCTTCACTATAGACCTCCACATGGGATTTAAACATTGGCATGGTCTTGAAACCTTTAGTGGGTGTCAGACTTCTAAATGCATATTACAATTTACAAAACAAACTTGTATTATGACATTATTTTTCCACTTCATATCTCCATCAATCTCCTTTGCTGGTGTTGACCTTTAAAAATTCCATCATGGACTTCAAAACTTTATATAAAGTTTACAATTTACAAATACAAAGTTGTATGTTGCCTTTGTATTTTAGCCTAATGTCCACTGGCTTTGTCTACTTGCATTGACCTACAGTTTTTAGGCCTCAGATTACATAATGCAATTTTCAATTTAAAATGTTTCATATCAATGTTGTACTTCCCCTTTAAATCTCTACTCTTACCTTTTTTTTCACAACTTTCCACTTACCTTTGACTGTGGACCTCTATGTGGCTGGCACATCAACCTAAGACACTAACATATGCTTTTAAAAAAATTGCATGGGTTTTCTTAGTCAATATGCACAATGAGATTCAAACATTTATTTTCATATTATAAATTAGAATTTAAAAGTTGCTTTCAAGTATTTTAATATTCATCAAAACTCCCACATAGGACTCTAAAACTTTAGTGGACATTTTATCATATTTTGCAATTTTCAAGAAAAGTTACAATGGGATGTTGTATTTTCATTAAAAACTTTCATCGTGCTTTTATTTAAAACTTTCCACTACTTTAAAATTTGTGTGGTCCTTTTGAATTTCCATGTGGATTTAAATCACAAGATATAACATGGGGTTTGAGACTTTAATGATAGGCTCCTCCTTTTGGTGCCACATTAACATGGGATATGGACTTTGGACCTTTGAATGAACATTACCAAAAAAAAACTTTGCATTTTCATGTTGTATTCCCTATCAAGATCTCTATAATTTGACCATTTTCAAATAGAACACTTGGAGTTACTATTTTTTTTAAAAATACTTAATCAATTTTAAAAAAAATCTTCCCAACTAAATTTTACCATGAACCCTACAACCAAAACACACATAAAACATGAAAACGTTAAAACTTAGATGAAACCAAGTTTTGTAGGGTTTATACAACATAAATGTAATAAAATGATTTTAATTTTAAGTGATCATTTTATGGATTCTTTTTATAGGAAGATAATTAAAATCTCAGACATTCATATCTTGAGAAAGGGGGCACAAATTTCTTGGGTAGATTTGGGTACCAAGAAAAAGAACATTGGATTTTGAGATCAGCTTTGTAGTTGTTTTTCATGGTGCAAGTTCAACTAAGTATAGGGATTTAATTTGTTGCATCACCTCCATTAGAGTAGTTTTAAGTCTCACTATATCCCTTTTCCTTCTAAGTAAGTAGGTTAGTGATCAATTTTTAGGTTTTATACATGGGAGCTATCCCATAATCTAGATATTCACCTCTTCAAACTATTACCCATAAAATATGAGGTGTTTCTATGTTATTCTAAATTGAGCATGATTAATTAACCCTCCTTATGGTATAAGTTTGGGTGACAATAATTTTGGCATGCCCAATGGGACTCATGGTCCAAGAAGGTATCTAAGGTGGATGTTGATCTTGACAAATTTGAAGTTATAATAGCTTCATTCATGAAGTATTTGGAGACTCCAATAATTATTAGCTCTTGGTTGAAGACTAGTGCCTCAATTTCATGCCTAAGATAAACATAAGGTCATTTACTAAAAGCATTCCTTTTGAGTTTTAAAATTTTCCTTATTATTCAATTATATCAAAGAATTTTTGAACACTCACCTATATACAAAAAAGTCTTTTGCTTCTTAAATACCTATAGGGAGACTCTTGTTGGGTCCTTTTTGCAATATGACCACACCAATGAATCTACCCTTTATTGCCTTCAATGGCCACAACCCTCTATCACTTTCCTAATATGATGACATTCATATGTCAAACCTCAAAATTATTCCTTATTATACATGAGAATATTCCATTACCCTTATTGAGCACATAAGGAGAATTTTTTATTTTTTCAACATACATAACATCATTGAAGATAATTTAGCTATTAGGTTGTTGGCTATTTACTTCAAGAGTAAGTCCCTTGATTAGTATGGGACTATGGCTCCTAATTTTATCACTTCATGGGACAAATTGGGTGACTCTTTAAGGATATGATTTGAGGACAAGAGTGATCACTTATATTTAAATAAGTAACTAAGTACTATAAAGAGGGTCCCTTAATAATCCATATAAGATTTCAAAAGACATGGGATAGGATCCCAATCTTGATAAGGCATACTACACATCATGCATTTCTATATTATCTCAAGGCTTTTAGTAATGATATATCCATGATGATTCAATCTATGGGAGGGGATACACAAACTAATGCTATAATATTGTTATCAAGACTGAGAGCTACCTTATACAAGCTAGGAAAATCTCTCCTCAACCCCTTATGCCTTTATTTATTGATGTGAAAACTACTATGCCCACTATTGCTCTCATCCTCACACCTAAGAATAATAAAGATGCCTTTAATCAACTGAGTAAGTCAAATGATGAATATGTGATAAAGGCTCTTAGAGAAGAGGTCTAAAATCTCAAAAGCCAACAAAAATAATAGAAATTGAAATCTTATCAAGGTTATTATAAACCACATCAGCCCTATCAATCTTATCAAGTTAATAGACCATCTTTTTAAGGCCATTCTTAAGGACAAAAATATCTAACTCAATCAAGACAATACAATGGTCAAAATTTAAATGCTCCTTCTACCTCAAAATTTTTAGTACCTATCCAAAATAACCTTTTGTAAGATAATGGATAACATCTTCCATGGAATCATCCTCATGACTCATCCATCTATGTAAATGAGACATTCAACCAATATTTTATGGCACAATGGGTTATATTGCATATGATGACTCAAGATAATATGCCTAGTGGAGGAGAAAATAATGGATAGAATGCACAATTAGAGGCCACCTTGGTGAGATATCTTCAAGAAGATTTATGTACAGCCAATTACCAATGGAACTTAAACATAAACTCAAATCCTATAGCTGCAAACACAAGGTCAAAGAGAAAAATGATTAGAGACGTAAAAGGGATAAGTAATGGTCCAACAATTAACTCCATAATATCCCAATGGGAAGGTGCATCATCTATAGTCCTACTACTTAGGTAAATTAGAGATTTTGGAATGCTAAAGCTCCTCCTATGCATCAAGTAACACAAGGTCTTAGTAGCGCTATGGATACTAAATGGCATGACATGGTTCATAGCTCTCCTATAAACATTTTTAAACAAATGAAGAAGTTTTATGTGATTATCCTAATGTGGGAAATATTGTCCATCCTTGGACAAAGTGATCTTCTCCAAAATTAACTCTCCAAGCTCAATACAACACCTAGGTAACCTAGTAAAAGAGGCATAGTTTTGCCAAATTCATTGAAAATTAATGATGATATCCAACTATAAATAAGAGAATATATAAACCTCATCCATTTTACCTCTATTTTATCATTGGAGATTGATTGGTTCATAATTGCCTAATTGATATTGGAGCAAGGAGCTCAGTCATGCCAAAACAAGTAGTTGACAAGGTAAACTTAAAATATGAACCAAACTCTAAAAGGTGTGTTACAATTAAATGGATCAATAGATAAAATAGTTGGCATCACTAAATTTTTATAGATCACTCTTCATATTTTTCCTACCTTCTCTATCTCTCAAGATATTGTAGTTATGGATGTACCACCTCACTTTACTCTTTATTTTTCAAGGGACTTTACTACTAAGATTGGGGTGTTCCTGACTTTTGATTGGTCCTATATGGAATTTAGAACTAGGTATGGTACTAAATTTTAAATTAAGTCTAAACCTTTGGAAAAAATTTATGATGATCCTTATGTAGTGAACACATCTAACATGAATTTTAATATTATTGATGGTACAAACCATCCTAATGACCAAGAACTAACTTCACCTCTTAATGATATACCAAACCTTTTTCTATATAAATGGGGTACTAAGAATGATGAGTTTTATCATTTCATGCACATTGAATAAATTAGTCTAGGAGTATACTGCATGTATGAATAAGGGGCATATATACCATCCCTTTAAAAGTAAAATGAAAGTGAAGAAAGAATGTGGAAATTTTTATTTGATGGTTCAAGGAGGAAAAATAGAGGGGAAGTTATTTTATTTTTTCTCCTTCCTAGGAGAAACAATTTTTTGCTATTAGGTTCCAATTTGTCTCCTCCTCTAATACATCAAAATATGAAGGACTTGTTCATGGCCTCCATGGGCAATGAATAAATGCATAAAGTAATTGTAAAAATATGGTGATAGTGAACTAGTAGTACAATAGGTTATAGGGCAGAATGATACCAAAAATCCATTGTTGAAGGCATAAAAGCATAGGATTTATGACCTCATTAACTACTTTGAGGCCTTCAACTTGAAATCAACCCAAAGAGAAAAGAACTAATATGTTAATATATTGGTAGTAGTAGGGGCTCATTATGACATACCACATGATGTGAAAAGTTGGAAACAACAACCACATGTCAAAGAATTGGTTACAACATTTATCCTAGATAACAAGGCAAGTTGGCAAGTCTTTGATAGTGACAAGTAGAATTCATGTTTTCTATGTGAATAATCTGAGTTCTCTTCAAATAATTAGGCCAAGTTTCAATAATAATATTATGAAAAAATAGTGTAATTGCAGTCCAACAAGCTCCCTAAAGGATTGGTGACCATTGAAAACATCTTAAATGAAGAAGATCAAATGAGAAAAGTGAAGGTAGGCATGTCTCTAAGTGAGGAACATTTTGAAAGAGTTGTAATCTTCAAAGACAAAATCCTCAGGATGGGAAAGGTATGTAAGAAGGATGAGAAGGATACTTTTATTGAATTATGTAGATAGTTTTTAGGTGTTTTTGGATAAGAGTCTAATAACCTCAAGGGTTTTGACCCTAGTTTATCTTAGCACACCATTGAGTTGGACCCATGTGTAAAACTAGTGAGACAAAAACAAAGACCCATAAATCCCCAGGTTGAATTTTTGATGAATAAAGAAATAATTAGGTTGGTTGAATCAAACATCATTTTCCCTATTAAGCACTCTTCATGGGTTACTAATCTAGTCCGTGTGAGGAAGAAGAGTGGGGAAATCAATTAATGTGTATATTTTAGAGATTTAAATAGGGTGGTTTTGAAAGATCATCATCCTTTACCTTAAATGGAAAAAATAATTTAAATGGTATCAAGGTATGAACATTTCTCCCTCTTAGATGGGTAATCTGATTATAACCAATTTTTGGTCAAATAAGAGGACCAATATAAAATTGCCTTTACAACCAAATGGGGAACTTATAACTAAAATAAGATGCCTTTTTGGGTTATCTAATACAAGATATACTTTTCAAAAGGCCATGAACATGGCTTTACAAGTTTTGATTAATAATGTGGTGCTAGTGTACCTTAATGATATCACTATTTTTTCAAAAGATGATAGTGACCATTTAGATCATCTAGGACTAATTTTTTAAACCTGCAATCAGTTTGGGATATATTTAAACCCCCAAAAATGTCTTTTTGTATTCCATGAGGGAAATATACTAAAACACATTATCTTAAAGGAAGGGCTGACCATAGACACTGAAAGGGTGAGAGCTATCGTGTCCTTGTCTCTACCATTACATAATAAGGGAGTGTAAAATTTTCTTGGAAATATAAAATTCATTAGAAGGTTTATAATTAGTTTTTATAACCTTGTAAAACCTTTGAAAATCATGTTAAAGAATCATCAAACATTTAGTTTGAATATATAAGGGAGAATTAATTTTGAGGCTATAAAAAAAGCCATAATAAAAGCACCTACCTTGATTAATCTTGAATTTTCAAAGAACCTCTTTTTGTATTATTTCCCTAATATTGACACCATATCTTCCATGTTAATGTAATAAAATAATAAATGTTTTGAGCATCCCATTGCATTATATAGTAAAGGGATTGAAGGATATGAAGAAAAGTATACTTTTGTAGAGAAACAAGTCTTGGAAGTTATAAGAAGCTTGAAAAAAGTTTAGACATATGGTCTCAAACAATAAAATACACATTATGGTATCCCACCCAAGTGTCAAATATTTAATTCTCAATAGTGATTTGAATGAGAAGAGGGTAGGTTGTGTTTCCAAAGTGATGGAATATGATGTAGAGATTAAGGTCACCAAACTATTAAGAGAAAATGACCTATGTGAACACTTAGAATGAGAACTTCAAGGGAATAAATAAGTAGCCTTGGTACTATAAGATGAGCCCCAAATAGCAGAACCTTCACATACTACAAGTTATATATAAGACATGACAAGGTTATTATAAATAGGTGAATTCTCTATTGGCTTAGATAAGTCTAAGAGGAGGTAGTTTAGTCTTAAATTTATATCTATGTTCTTCTATATGGGTTAGCTTTTCATAAAATATCTTAATTGTATGTTTCTTAGATGTGTTGAGATTAATAAAATAGGCATAGTTTGGGATCAACTCCATTATGGACCTACAGGGGCACACATTTCTCCCAAAACTAAAATAAAAAAATAATAAAGGTAGGTTAATATTGGCCCAGCCTCTTGAAGGACTCGTATAAATGGGTAAGAAGGTGTGCAAATTGTGCTTTCTTCACTGGGAAGTAAAGGTTAGTAAACTTACCTCTCAATCCCATATAAGTTGACCAACCATTCATGAAATGGGGGCTTGATTTCATAGGCATGATTAATCATCCCTAAAGTGTAGGTCACAAATGGATACTCATAGCCACTAATTATTTTACAAGGTGGGTATAGGTAGTAGCCCTTAAATAAGCTAATGTGAAATCAGTCCTTGATTTCTCTGAGAGTATAATGACTAGGTTTGGAGCATAATCAACCATCATATCTAATAATGCATTAAATTTAATGGTTATAAAGTCAAGTGATTGATCTAATGAGTATGAAATATACCTAATAACCTCATCTATTTACTACCCCCAAGGGAATGGTCTTGTAAAGTCTAAAAATATGGACTTGATTAAGATTATTAAGAGGATGGTTGATGAAAATAAGAGGACATGGCATACAAGGTTGAAGATGGCTTTATGGGTTGAAAAATTCACTCCTAAGAGGAAAACGAGTAACTAACCATACATGATTATGTTTGGTATAGAATCCAAATTGCCTATTTCTCTTGAGCTTTTAGCCTTGGAGTTAGCACATGAACTAGAACTAATGGAGAATGACCCTATGGAGGTGAGGATGTCATAATTGATGTAAATAGAGGAGAAAAGAGATGAACCCATGCACACTTTGGAGTACCATCAATCCCAAATGAATAAATACTTATATAATATGTATAATGCAATAAATATCCAAGAAAGTGATGTTATTTTAAAATGGGATGACGACAGGGCCAAACTTGGTAAACACATAAAATTTGATACATTATGGAGTGGGCCCTATTTGATCATTGGTTTCAAAGAACATAATGCCTTATAGATATGAAGACTCAATGGAAAATAACTAAGTATCCTAGTAAATGAGATATACTTTAAGCCTTGTCACTAAGGCTAGTTTGTTGTTTTGTATATAGTTGAGTGGTATGTTGTTTTTCATAAGTGCCTAGCATAGTGTTTTGTGTGAGTTTTTTATTGTGTGGTTTTCCATAAATGCCTTTGGCATGTTGTGTTATTTCTTGTTGTGTGATATGGTCTGAGTTTGAATATTCAATAGGTATATCAATTTCATATTACAGCATGAGAGTAATTCCATTTCCCAATGGAGAGTAAGGCTACTAATCTATTAACATTACAAGCATGCTGCCCTGTGAATCACTAATTTGTTGCCCATTTTTTACCCCATAGGTAAAAAATACCAAACCCTATTATTTTAAAACTTGATTCATAGGGATTCCCAACTTGTATATGGTCACCTTTGTCTTATGATGTTCTTCAAGTGGTCAATTGAATCCTTGTTTATCATTGTTTAAGGTTTTGGTCTCTTCATGCACTTGTATAGTGTTAAAGTCTATTCATGAATAAATGTTTATTGTCCATGTGTGTTCAAATTAATGTCATTATGATGAGTCACCATATTATTTTTAGTCATGGATTTGAAGTCATCTAACCATGCATTAGTATTATACCATATTTTTCAATGCACTCTAAAGCCTAGTAAGTTACTTAAGCCAAATTTGAGGAATTGTTTGTAATATTCAAAAGGATAAGAACCTCAAGAAAGTTTCTAACATGCATGGTGTTAAATTATGGTCAGAGAATGGTCAAAGTTAGAATATCTTGTAGTCAAATATACAAAGATAGATATTCATTAAAAATAAAGTAGGTTTTAGTCACATGTATAGACATGAGGGTCCACCTTCAAGTGAAAATGTGAATAAGAGTGTCTTTTCAATTTCTTCAAGTCATTCACATGGAAAATAAACTTTCACAAGTGTAGAAAGGTCAATAAATGTAAGAAACTAGTTATAATCTCAATCAAGATCTTCACAAGACTGAGAAGGCCAAAAATTTATGTTTGGCTCATGAACATACAGAAGAATTGGATAAAATTATTTTAGGCATAATAGGGACCCCTCATTGGCTTAATATTCATGAAAATAGTTTAGGTTTTAGGGCCCTGAGATGTATGAATCATCATTAACAAGATAAGCAGTATAAACCCCCTAGTAAACACTATAAATAATTTTTACACAAATTTCATGAATATGGAAATCATTAGAGAATGATTAGTAATGTTTAGGATCTATATGGGCCTAAAAAACCATCTCAAATTTGTCTCGATTAGATTCACACATGTGATAAATTAGGGATGAAGAGAAATCTCCATGAGAGACATCTTACAGGTTTGTACTTAAATTTTTGGAGTATTTGATAGGGTTCAATACATACTAATGATGGTTACATTTTCCTCACCATTTTTCACTTCATTTAGACCCCTCCAACCATCTAGTCACACCACACTAGCCCTCCAATAAGTTACATCATTACTCATCTTAAGCGATGCACATAAATTACCTACATAAAAGTGATTTGAGAATGCTTAATCCTAGCTTATCAAAGGTGTTTTAAGGTCATAAATTTTTAAAGAGTGTAATGAGTTAGTGGAGGATTTTTTTATCAAGGTTTAAAGGATTAAAGTAGGCTTCAAAAAGGGCTTAAAGCATGAAAATGCATACCTATGGGTCTCATTTTCACAAGAAATGTAATTAATATTGAATTTTAATATGAGATTAAATAATAATATAGGGTTACAGAATAAAAATTATCATTCCAACATCAGTCCATGATATCAAGGTGTCAATGAAGAAGATACCTAGACTATATACCTATAGGTTAGCTTATTCACCCATAGACAGAATGATCATGGATGAACAATAGGAAGTCTTAAGGCATATGGAGTACAAAACTAAGATAAAGGGTCTAAATAGAGAATTTTGTTTCTTCCTACTTGATACCTATTGAGATAATTCTTATAGACTCATTGGATGTTAGGATAACTAGAGGTAGAAGGAGAACAAAAGTTCAATTAGGCTTAGAAGGTCTAAATAGACATACATAGGCCTATGTATGAATCCAATAAAATTTGTGTGTTTGGGTGAATAACTAGGATGTATGGAAGCTATAGATATAAAATAATACTTGAAATAGGATTAGATTGAGTGACCAAGACAAATCTGCCCCAAATCTTGTAATCACACAATGAAACTAACTCCTCCAGGCCTACATAGTAAAATGAGAGATACCTACTTGGTTTTAAAGAAAAAGTTTTGTGGGAAAAATAAAATTACATGGAAATGATTATAAAATGATAAAATGACATCCATATGATCTTTAGGTCAATATAAGTAATGTCAAAGTTGATAGGCTTGTTTAGGCCTAGTAAGCCTAAACCCACACACAAAAGCTTAAGTAAAGTTGTGAAAAGAATGGTTTGTCAAAGTTGATATGGGAACTCAAAATCACTAATAAGTTGTATAGTGGTAAAATAGACCCTATAGGGTAATTTATAGGAATGAAAAGACAATAAAAGTGACCATTTAGCCTAAAAACCCTTCTTGAGCCCTTTTAAGTACAAATTGTAGTTCAAGATAGATGTTTTTTTGTTCAGTGTTACCTTGAACTTGTGCATGGATTCCAATGGTTCTTAGGAATGGTGAATATGTCTCCATACTCCAATATGGTGGCATTATTAATTGGTTTATATCCCTAACCTATATGAACCATTGTTAAAACTACATAGTACTACTAAATGACATAGTAGAAACCTGAGGAAAAATTTCTTGAGCTTCGAACTATATGAAAAAATGCATGGGATATTAATCACCTAGGGATATTTGAATACAATGTTTTACTTGGATTTTGTGTCATTGGTTCAATGGTGAAGGCCTTAGGGTTTATGAATAATTATTAAAGAACCTAAACCACTCTAAACCCTCCTAAAACCCTAATAAGAACTATATGAGATATATTAGCTTCTTAAGTGTCAAAAAATGAGTTGTATTAATATTTAAAACATCTAAACATCATTAATCACTCTAGGAAGGCTCTCGCCATGAAGTTTACTTTTACTTGCACTTATACAGATGTATTAAATGTTGTGTTTTTATGAATTTTTTAGATTAAAATAAGGTGTTTGATCACTTAGATAGAGGAAAACCATTGGAAAATATGGATTGAGGTGTCTTATATCTCCTCAAGTCCAAATATCCATACATTTGATCCTAAAAGTGCTCCTGAAGGACTGATTATTGAAGGCAGTGTGACAATGCTTGTGAAAGACTAGGTTTTTGGCCATTTCTTGGTCCACCCATCCATACAAGGTTTCAAAACCCCAAATTTATCATGGAGCATGGTTAGGTGGTATGTAAATTTAATCAAACACTTATTTGGATTTTCATACATGTGGGAGAATTATGAATCAAAATCTCAATTTTTAGGCCTAGAGACCTAATTGAGGGCTAATTAAATAGAGAAATAAGGTATATAAGTGTACTTACATTTAATGGATGGTTATAAAATTTGGCATAGAGATGTAAGGGAATAAAAGGTACTCAAAAATATGTTTTGATTCCCAATATAATTCATAAATTATTATACACAAGGATGTTTTTGTGTTTTTAGAGCTACAAGGAATTGAAGACAAATGTAAGCTTTGGGTGAAATATGAAGTCTTAAAGAGTGATTGAGGATTATAAAGGATTTTATTGACATATATTAAGATATAGATATGCCTTTCATGAATATATTTTTAATTCATAAATATGAAATCAAGATTTAAGACTCTCACCAAGGAAAAGCATGTTGGAGTTTTGTCTATGATGTCTCCAATGTGACCAAGGATGTTGATGAGGTGTCATGTGTGCTAGAATGATAATGACAAAGTGTGATTTAATTTACTTTAGTGTTCTTGCATGGTTCATCAATGGTTGACTTAGTGAGGCAATTTATGAATGATATTGATGGTATGGGCATGTTGTAAAGACCCTATAGGGTGTTATGAGTACTTGTAGTACTTAAGGAAGTTAAATTAATTCATCAGAGTAGTCATATGAAGGTCTAGGTTCAAGTAGTCATCTTGATAGATAAGGTTGAGTGATTAAATTGATGACATCAACATTCACACATGTGAAGGTTTCTAGATTAGATTGATATATGGATGGATTCCCCTATGAGAGGAGATCATGTGGTCCAAGTTTCAGGTGATGAGTATATGTGTGGAAAAAGCTATTAGGTGCAAAGTTAGCTTTTTAGATAGAGTTTGTATACATACTATTTTTAACTTTTATCAAATTCTAATGCTTTACATCTTGTAAGAACCCATCGAGACTCAATATCTATGAGTACACACCCTAAGGGGTACACCCAAAAAGGGGTGGGTAGAACTTTGGTTCTTCAAAAGATTATTGTCCCTTTTACCACATTATTAACAATCCAACCAGATCCCAAAACCATTCCCTAAGCTACTTCTCCTCCCTTGAGTATTCCTCCATTTTTTTCCTCTTTCCATTCCTTTTTTTCTTGTATTAAACTCCTTTTGGATAGTCAGCTATACTGGGCCACCTAGGTTGACCCAACACAATTTAGGTCTATTTTTCACTTTCTTAGCTTTTTAGCCTTTTGATTGACCTAACTCGGAGCTAGTAAATTATCCTTGAAAACACACTAGGTCAACTAGGTCAATCCTATACAACTAAAATTATTGAGATGATTTAGGGAAATATTCACCTATATAGACAAGATCATTTTAGTCATTATTTATATGTACAATAAATATTTATTATTCATTCATGCTTCTTCATAATCTGTGCTTCCACCATTCTACTTGAGGACACTTAGCTTAGGGTTCTTATTTGGAGAATCTAGTTTTTTGGATAAGTCTTGGATGCTTTGGCCTTTCTTAGTGATCCTTATAAACCACAATAACCTCTTTTTAAGCCCCTTTGGCCAAGCGAGAGATTGAGTCTCGATGGGTTCACATTTGGGTAAGTATATTCTAATTTTATTCTCCTCTATTTTAATAGATAGAAGTAGCATAAGTGTTGGCTCGAAGAATACTATCTTTCATATTTTATGTATTAGGGTGTTACTCATACTTAATTGAATTGAAGTCCCCTATACATGTTTGTTTTATTTTTTCTAACCCCCACTTTGTGCTACAAGCTTTGGTGTGCCCTAGATTATATTTACTTTCTTGTTATTAGAATAGAGTGAATATTTTAAGCCTTACAACTCCATTAGGGGTTTTGTGTGATTTTTTAAGATTTTAGTCTTTTAAACCTTTCCTATCATGATATTTTATGATAATTGATCCCCTAATCTAGTCTAGAGGATCCCCATATTGGTCATGCTCCCACTTAACAAGGGTATCCCTAATCAAAAGTGTAGGTATGCTCTATCTTCTCTGAGATAGGATTGATTAATAGACATGATGCATTTATGATTACATACATTCTAGTGAAATTTACATGAAACTAACCCTTGTAATATTTATTTTACTTATTTCATTATTTTGATCATCATTTTGATCACACATTTTTGACATACTGGATCGATTCTATCAACCCAACTATTTTTCTCTATGCATAAGTTTCTAAGAATAGGAAACTAGATTGACCTAGTCTATTCAATATAGGTTTTAAGCCTTTTAAATACCTAATTTAGCCTACCAATTCAACCCAGTTGACCCCTTTTAGTTTCAACACTTTTTATCAGGTTCTTGTATAACTTGATCAATCCTATCAACCTAGTTTGTAGGTTTCTCAAATGTACTTCAAGTTTCCTCATCAAAAATCTTCCTTCATTAAATATATAATCCACCAAGGTTCCTTTATACATCTCTATTTATTTCTTTTTTATCTTTCCTTTCACAATTTGTGGTCTTTAAAACTACCCTTGCATAGTCAACTAGATCGACACTACCAACCTAGTTCTATGTTTTGTGTGTTGTCTAAAATAACTGGATCGACCTTACTGACCTAGTTCATTTTCATATTTTTCTTCTATAGTATAGGTTCAACCCTATCAACTATATTATTTATTTTATGCATAGTGTCAACACTATACCTTGTTATAAAGTTGAAATTTACCTCACATATACTAGTAATTATCTCTCTCTCTCTCTCTCTCTCTCTCTCTCTCTCTCTCTCTCTCTCTCTCTCTCTCTCACACACACACACACACACACACACACACACACACACACACACACACACACACACACACACACACACACACAAATATATATTTTACATGCTTAGAATAGTTCACATAGTTTAATTAGGGTATTTTTAATTAATCACTTATTTTCACTATTTCTATTTTTTCATGCATAACCAAATAACAAAAACATAAACAAGCATTTTAACATTTTGTCTACCCTAGGCTAACCTAATTGGATTTCATCACTAAGGGGAAGCCGAATTGATGCTTTGGTCAAGTATAAATCATGGTTAATTTTATATTCTGTCTAAGCACTCGATACCCTTATCACTGCGATGTGTGAAATGAGTGGGTAGGCCCTAATACAAATCATTTATCATTGCCACTATATTACCATTCAACCTAAACTGCTTGAAACCATCATTAGATTGCTATCTAGTACCTTAATTATAACCAACTTCTAATCACATTAAAAATCATATCTTAATAATCTAATTAATAATTAGGTTGACCAATTAGTTAGCTCTTTAATTTTAAAGTTTATTACTTTCTATTTATTCAATTATGTATATAAAAAAATTTATTAGCCAATGTTAGTGCAATAGTTTATTTTATGTGCCTCAATTAGATTATCCAACATTGATCCAATTGACTATTTGTTTCCTTTCATTGCTTACTTTCCTAGATTAGCTACAAAAATTATCTTATCTTAGTTCATAACTTGTTATCATCCTTCTCTTTCACCTTGTCTATTGTACTATATCGACTCAATCAACCTTGTACCTTTATTAGCCCCTGTTCACTATACTAGATTGACCTAGTCAACCATATATAGTTTTTAACTCCTTTTTCATCTTTTTCCTACCTCTATTCACTATAATGGATCAACCTAGCTGACCCTACATAGTTTATAGGTCATGTTTTCAATGCTTGGTTGACCCAGTCGACCCTATACTATCTTCTACTTTCCTTATTTATCAATCTAATTCCTTATCTTTCCAATATTTCATTCTATTCATCTCTCTTTAGTTGGAATGAAGTTTCTTATAATAATATTCTTGTATATCTTGAATCCATTTAGATACTATATGGTATGTTCATTTCTTCCTCTCTTTTCCTCCCAAGAGAAGCATCACTCTTGGGGCACCTCTTCTCCTCCTTCATCTAAAAATTATAACATGGTGTAAATAACACCTCAAGATGAATTTGGTGGATACTATCCTTTCTATAATTACCAAAAAACTTCTCAAAATCTTCAAACTAATGTGGGAGTGATTGATACAAGTTTACTTAACAATCCCACTAGTAATATTTCTTTTTCCAATCCTCTTTCTAATACCAATTTTTGGAGTGCTCCTACAAACACCAACCCACCTCCTGATAGAACCTAACTTTTAACCCAAGTTGTTCAGCAAACGAACATTATGAAAAATTCTAATATCAAATAAATTATTCAACTTCAACAACATCTAATCAATGTGGCTAATCAACTTCCATATATTCATCCTCAAGCTAATCCTAATTATATTCCTCCACCTCTTAGGGATGACTTAGGTAATTTTATTACACAACTAATAATAAATAACAAGATGATTCAAACCATTTAAAATGAGTGTTTATATCCCTTCATTATTACCATTGATATTGGTATTATATCTTTAACTATCAAATATGATGGGATTAAGGACCCTACCTCATTTTGTAAAGCCTTGGCAACCTTTACAAAGAGTGGATCCAAAATAATACCTTTACCACTACTAAAATCTTAGTCAAAAAATTTACCGATGATGTATTATAATGGTATAATCAACTATCCCAACACTCTATTTGTCAAATTGAAGATTTGGTTAATCCTTTGGTTAAAGAGTTTCAACATAATGATCTTCCTAAAAATTGTCTTAACCACTTCATTAGTGTTAAGCAATCTCCAATTGAATTAGCCCATGAATTTATCAAAAAATGTAAATATTTATCTCATAAATCTGATCATAACATGAATGATGATAATATATTCAAACTCTTTATCATGTCTTTAACTCCTAGTCTCCAATATAAGGTTTGAACCTTTCTTCCTCAAACACTTAATGAAGCTCTTAATCAAGCTAAGTGTCAAGACATTATCATGAAGAAATTTGAACCTAATCCTAAATTGCTTAAAGGATCTTTCCAAACATATAATACTATCACTAAAAATTCTCCAAAATCCAAACAAGGAGTTGAAAAAAATGATCTTCCATCACCTTCTCATACACTTATTTTGGTTCAGCAAATGAAATAATTTTTACCACCCTCAAAACCTTTCATCTATCCTAATGCTCCTCCTAAATGGTATGACTCTAATTTATTTTTTTGGTTCCATACTAACATTGGGAATTCTCATGAATATTTTTGAGGGCTCAATAGCTTGGTGATTCATTCAATCATGAATCTATGATCAATCTTCATTGTCAAGAATACATTATTACTTCCCAAAAATGGAAAATTTTCATAGCTTCTACTTCCAATCACCAAAAATATTATTATAGTAATCAAGAAAATGTCAAGGATGTTTATGCCATTAACACTAATTATGACAATATTATAACAACTCTCAATATGTCAACACTGTCAAGGTCAATTATCATCATAAACTAGCTCACAAAGATCCTATTACCAAGCCTAAAATGCCATCTTTAGAAGAACAACTTATTAAAGATACTACCACATCTAATGTTTATTTGGAATAACCTAAGGAAAAACTTCCTCCTTCTGATCCTCCAACCACATCTATACCTTATAAAACTACTTTACCTTCTAAACCTCATGTTGGTTTTTTCTAAATCTCAGTGGAATTTTTTTTGAAGAGATCAACTCTATGCCTTGTAAGATTCCTCTTATGGAGTTGGTTCATACTTCACCCTATCATCATAAATTCCTTATGCAACATTGAAGTTCCATCCTCCATAGATGAATAACCACCTATAGATAGGATTACATAGAATGATTAGTAAAACATTAGTCCAATAAATCAAATGAAAAATGTATAAGAGTAAACTGAATTAAACGTAGCTATTCATGTGGGAATTGATGATGACAATGAAATACAAATGAAAGAAAGCAAGAAACCTATACCTTCCCGACTAAATCATTCCTCAAATAGTGGCTCAAAAATATGTTCTCCCTTGATCAAGCATCCTTGTATTCATAAACAATGGTGGCAAACTCCTCCAATGTCACAAGAACACTCCACAAAACCTAGGCTCATGATATGTAACTATCTAATTTTCCTATCAAATAAAGCTAATCCAAATATGAATAATACAATAATAAAAATATACATGAGTTGTGGAGAGATTTAATCATTATCACATTGCAATACTTGAGCTTAAAAATGATGTTCATGGCTTCTCTATTTATAGGTTTTTGAGATTGATCATGATCAACCATGACAGTCCATCTCAAGATTGAGATGTGTGGCCATGAATTAATTCAATTATATAATTAAATCCATAAATATCCCTCATAAATATTTGGGATAGAGGGGCATTTAAGAGGCATGGAGGGTTTTAATGTGGCAAGGAAGACCCATTAGCTTGATATTTTATGCATTTATGGCTTATGGATGCTACCCCATACGATGATGTCACTAGGTGATGTGGATATTAAGAATCAATTTCCAATATTGAGATATTAAATAAGTTCCATGGAATTCTTACTTAAGCTCTTAATCTGGATTAATTAGCTTAAACAAGATTAAACAAGTTTAGTGCAATTTTTTGGAAATTGGCCCTCAATTAATCAAAATGGTCAGAAAGTCATATTACTGGGTTGTAATTTGACTCAAGAAAAATTAAAAGGTAATGTTAGATGTGTTGGAACTGTATTCCCATTTAGGATGCCATCGACATAAAATAACAAAGGCACCTAATGTGTACCAATGAATTAGAAGAAAAGAGTGATCCAAAGCATAAAAAGACAAAATCATCATTTTGACTTGAAATAAATTGATCAAAGTTAGGTATCACATTAAAAACATTACTTTATTTAGGGATACTTTAACCTAAATTGACACTTGTAAATGACATGTTTGAACCATTTAGGGTGTTTTAATGATTTTGATCTAAAATGTGTAGTTTAGTGTAATTTGAGTAAGATTGACAATTTTAACACAAATGGTGTTAGGAATTATATGTCTACATTTTGCCCCTATTTGAGAAGGCATAGTGAGACATTTAGGTGAAGAAACATCTTTTCAAAGAAAAGAGTTGTCAAGAAGAAATTAGAAAAGACCCATGATGCCCCCTTGAGAGGACATACTAAGATGAAAGAAAAGGATGGACTCTCAAAAAGAGAGAGAAAGTGAGAAATTAACCCATGGAATAGATCACATCCAGACGAGCTAATGCTTGCTTGCATGATCAACATCAATTATCAAAAAATAATTAGAGGTATAATAGGCCCCATTAAATAGGGGGAATGGGAAAAATACAATCCATAAATGTAAGGGACACACTTTAAATGTACCCAATTTGAGAGTACAAGCTACACATTTATGACATTGATCAATCTCGAGATAAGTTACACACTAAATATTGCCATCGTGGGTAGTAGTGTGGAGAGCTTGTAATTAGAGGAAAAGAGAGAACATTATACTTCAATAAGGGAAACACCACTAGAATGGGTCTCCAAATATAAAATAATAAGAAGTACCCCAGTAAAGAAAATGTGATCATGATAAAATAGTTTTTTGCCCTAGTAGGGAAACTTTTGCTCAATTGAAAAAGAATAAATAATGGTTTTTCCCCTGTATGGGTTATGTGATTCTAACATTGTTCAAATATTATGCCTGACATGGGCAATTTAAAATAAAAAATAGGTCAAGGATATAACCCAAAAGATAGGTTAAATGAGTAGGCACAAACATACATGCGATGGTGTAATGGCTTAGAAAGCCACACAAAACTCAGCATATGAGAATGCACAAAATGATGAAATAGATGAAAAGAAGAATGAAAGAAATATGATATGACTACACATGTATAATACAAGTGAACTCTACCTACATAGTTCTATGGACTCATATTCTAACATGAATTTTAGGCCAATGTAGTTCACCCAATTTTGATAGAGAATGCAATGAAAAATGATGAAACTGACCAAGAATTAATTAGAATCATAATTTATGAGAAGAGATGCATGTCTAAGCATAGATTTGAGTGCTAAAATTCATAATATCTAGATGCCTATTTTCATATCATGAGCCTAGAGTATGCAAAGTGTTCTTGAGAATCATTCATCAGAGCTGATGTTAATGTTAAGACTTTGAGACTTGAGCACAAAGTGCATGCTATAGAAAAATAAATTAGGCATCATAAGTATGAATGACTTAAAATGACATAATATTCCAATTGTTCTAAGCTAGTTCAAATGTGAATACCTATAACTAAGGATAATGGTAAAATAATGACTAAAACCATAGTTACAACTATTTACATTTAAACAAAAAATCAAAGACAAAGAAAAAGTAAAACAAGACATCTTAACAACATGAGATCAAGATATGAATAATCAAGATCTATGTGGACCATCAAGATGTACTTCAAAAATAAAATAAAGAGGCAAGACCAAATAGGAAAAATAAAGACTAGCATAATAATAATCAAATAAACAAACATAAAAAGTATTTGAGTTTTTGAATGTTTTTGGAATTTTCTAAGTATCTCAATTCGATTGAGGATTAAGAGATATAAAATGGTCCAAATCATGAAATGGTGAGATCACACCAACTTAAAATGCTCACATTATAGTGAGATCATATGATAAGAGGGACTGAATTGACCTCAACTTAAATCAAACATGACCTATATAACCCGAAAATAATCCCAAGTCATAGTAATTATGCCTACACAAAAGGTGATGAAAAACCAACTAGGTCACAATAAGTTCATAAAAATGGTGAATGACAAAAATAATGATAATAGTAATGACTAGATGATATGGTAATGCATGATAAAAAGGCATTATACGTAATTTTCCCATAGGTGGTTATAATTAGGAAATAATGTCATAACATTGATTTTCCTAAAGGTAGCTATAATCAGGTGTACCAAAATAATATTGACTTTCCCATAGTTGGTTATAATCAATGATGCCATATAGGATAATGAAATATAACTTACCAGATCAAATATCAAACTACTACCATAGACTGTCATTCAACACAAAATTATAAAATTATTGAAACTAGATTATAATCCACCCATCGAAAGTGCAGGATGAACCAAAGGAACCAAGATCAAAATGGGATAAGTAGGATGGCTAAAAACAAGCCTTGGTTAATAGTTAAGAAATGGTATAAATAAAATGATTAGAATAAAATTGGCTATAGTGGTAATAAAATTTCCCACAATCAATGATTGGCTAAGACTTCTCAAAAAATAGTAAGAGAGTAGTCTTAGGTTGCTTGTAAAACAACGAGAGCATTCAAACTTATAATAATTACTCAAATAATGGTGAGAGTGTAAATAAGGTGATCGAGCTGACCTCAATAGAACTTTATTTTTTCCTACATATTCCCAAAGGGCCTCAACTTAATGTAGTTCAAATGGCATGGTTCATGGATTAAAATGGTATAATAATGCCTAAAAAGGGTCTATAGGGTAACCCCCAAGAGATAAGACATGATAATGGCAAATGGTATTTTTAAAAGTAAAAAATGGTTCGGTTGCTCTTCTTGATAGGGAGATGCATGTCCTAGTCAACATGTGAGACAACAAAGATGACCAATTATAAAAGTTACTATCTAATTCCCTTTTGAAATATTTTCTCTATCAAGAACTTGTTGCTGATTTAGATCTCAATAATGTGTTTGTGATCTTCATAGATCATTGATTCTGCTTCCTTCAAACATCGAGACAAGATAGCTCCATAGCCTATGTAAAGGAAATTTCTTCCAATGATAAATGATATAAGTGGGTAATAAATGGGTGGGTGATAATGGAATGTATAATGAATGATAAAAAAATAAAGATCATGACTTACAGTCACATGTAATGTTTCTAATTCTAGATTCGACATAATATTGGTTGTGGTAGGGCCAAATAACTTTGAAGATGCTCTGAATAGGACCACTAGATTGTTTGTTGCTTGATCTTGAGAGTACCTACCATCTGATTATGTTGTAGATTGGAAGTTATTTTGATTTGATCTTGAATAATATCTTCAGTAAACAATGGATAACTTTTGTGTTTAGCTATTGGTTTCTCAATAAGTTTTTCACCAATGAATTTGTTTTGATCATCCCATAGTGCCTCCAAGAAGGTTTCATAAATAAATGCTAACATTTGACTTTGATTGTATTTTAGTGCCTGCAAAAAGGTTTCATTAGAAGATGTTGAGTTTGAACTTTGATCTTCCACTAGCACCTCTAAAAAGATTTCACTAGGATATTATTCTTATTCTATATGAATTTGGTCTTGACCCCACTAACATTCTATAAATGATATGTTGCCATGGATGCATTTCAACAAAGTGTGATTCTGTCAGTCCCAATCAATGTTTGTGGAAGGTGAAATGTCAATATAATGTCTATGTTGGGTAGGAATAATGGTGGGATGATGAAAAGCAACACAATCCTCATATAAAATACTAGGATAACTTGTGTCGATGCTAAAGTAATCATCCTCAAAAACATTATAAGGATCATAAATATAGTCAAATTAATCCACAAGGTTATTGTAACCAATGTTGTAATAACCATGACTATAATCTATTGCTAAATCTAATTCCAAAGCAAGGGTCTCTGAATATAATGTCTTAACTAATGTTGATTCTATTTTTTATGCTAAATCCAATGTCAGTTTAAAAATAGAACCTGACTCTAATATTGATTCTTCATCTGATATGGTTATTTTGATAATGTTCTATTAAATGTTGAATGCTTGACAAGTAATGGCCTATGAAGGTATAATGGGCTCAATAAAAATTGATTCATCTTGGAAGGGTTCAATATAGATTGGTTCATCTAAGTGAATCCCCTCAAAGAGAGGGTACTTTGTAAGGGATTTCTTGACAAAATCATGTCTAACAAAGTGAGACTCCTTAACAAGTGGGAAAATATCAAGAGACAACTCTACCAAGACTAGCTTGTCAAGGAGATAAGGCTCTTTAAAAATAGGTAAACTATGAATAGGTAACTTATCACAGTTTGACTTGTCAAAAATTGGTGTTTCAATAATAACATTTTGGTTTTGGTTCACAATTTGTTGTAAAAAATCAATTTTGAACACATTTTGATCCTCATAAAATGGCTCTTGAAGAAGTAATTATCCTTATTTTGGGTTGAAGATCGGCACAAAATTTATAAAGTGGGGAAAATTTGTTTTAATAGGAATAATGGTTTGTGGTTCAATAATAGACTCTCCAAAGGTTAGACTATTGAAGAAGGGATCAAACACAACTGGTTCATCAAATGGAGGTTCTTCAATAATAGGTTCATCAAAAACTAGTGATGGGCCAAAAATGGTAATAATTGGATGCTTCTTAGTTTGGTTGTTGTGCAAACCAAAGGAGGAGGTCCTAAAATGGTAATAATTGGATGCTTCTTAGTTTGGTTACCTATGCAAACCTAAGGATGAGGTCCTAAAATGTTCATAAATATATGCTTCTTAGTTTGGTTTCTCATGTAAACCAAAGGAGGAAGTCCTCAAATGGTGACGACTGGATGCTTCTTAGTTTGGTTGCTTATATAAACCAAAGGAGGAGATCCTAAAATGGTAATAATTAGATGCTTCTTATTTTGGTTGCTTGTACAAACCAAAGAAGGAGTTCCTAAAATGGTAAAAATTACATGCTTCTTAGTTTGGTTGCTTTTACAAACCAAAGGAAGAAGTCCTAATATGGTGATCTTGGCATGTTATGGAGCTTGACTACTCATATAAGCCAAAGCATCTAAGTTTTCCTAATAAACCCAATCATTCCAATATTGAGTTAGATCATAAGTTGGATCTTGGTTGTGTTTTCATGACTAATTTTTGTGAGGTGGATAGAAATATGTCTCACAAACCATAATATCACCATTGGGGTCTTGACTAAATCATAAAAGCCATTATTGTGTGGCCATTCTATCAAAAGTTGGATTATCTATGACTCCACCATAAGTGTAACTAGACATATCTACATTTAATAAAGAAATATTTGAAAACAAAAGGCTTAGAGTTTAAAAGTGATGCCCATAAGATAAAAGGTTTAACCTTGGTCGAAAGGGTGGAATTATATCTCAAAATCGTTTGTACCAAGATTTTGCATAAAATAATGTAATGTCAAATTTCTAACAGCAAAGGCGTTTGGAAAAAGTTTGTTTTCTCCCAAATAAAGGCACAAACAATGATGAGGATAAAAACCTAAACAAACAAACAATCAATAATTTTCAATTTTGGATAATCATTTAACTAAAGTTATGCAACCCAAAAGAGAAAGATCTATGTATTAGCCCCATGAATTGAATCCTAAACAAAAATCAATAAATTTTTGGATCTAAACTTGACAAGGTTAATTGAAAACACAACATTGAAGACTAGGATTGGACCAAACAATCTAGATAAGAGCAAGCATCATGATGGCACACGCACAAACGTGTTTAGCAAAACAATCTCAAGGTACAAGTGTGGTTTAAAATGGATAGTATAATGCCTCTTTAAACAAAATATTGATGTCTAAATAAATTGGTTTTGTCATGGTTTATAAAAAAACAAACAAATTTTAGTCTCAAAACATACCAAACAAAATTGACCAAAATACACTAAGTACAATCATCCAAATCCTAGAAAGTGTATGGAAATGTGGGGTTGACTAAAACTAATTGGATTTTGAGCATTTCTAGATGGATCAATTACATAATAACTTTCATGCTAAATGATGTAAAATAAATGCACCTTAATTTGGTATCTGTGGTACTTGGCTTGTTGCATAAAGGTCTTTCCCTTTTTTCAACCACTACATCCATCGCTTGCTTAGTCTAGTGAGATGTCCAAAGTGAAGATATGTCCTAGTTATTTAGCCCTAGATAACTCATGGGAGGTGATTAAATCCCCTTGACAAGCCAAGTTTGCATAAAATAAAAGACATAATAGAAAGATTTTATGGTCGCCTCAAGATCACCCAATACCATTGTGAGTTTTTTGGGATCTCTTTAAGTAACATTATTTCAATGCCTTGTAATAGGAAAGCTTACAATAAGTATGACACTTTTGATTCTAAGAGTTACCTAAAGGGGATGAATGAAAGAGCATACATGTAATATCCCTCTTTTTTCTAATCAATTAATTAATCACCTATTACATACAAACTTGAAAAATGACTTCAATTTTAAGCACCAATAAGAGATTAGGTGATGTTATTTTTGGCCCTTGGACTTAATTTATAAAATGGTAAAATATTGCACAAAAAAAACCACATGAAGCAATAAATACCTAAGTTCATTTAAAGCCTAAATTAAAGATTCAAAACTTAGCTTATATTCATGATTAAAACAACAAATTTAAAATGTTTCAAGAGTTATGATGTGTTTTAAGTACAAAATGAAATATACCTAAGACAGCCAAATATTGGATTCATTTTAAGGACTAATTCAAATATGTGAAATCAAGCATGTTAATTTAAAACCAAAATGAAAGTGTGTTTAGTTAGTCAAAAGCATTAAAACCAACTTCCAAAATACCCCCTCAACTGAAAAAACATAATTATAATGGCCTGATTTTAAGCACTTAAGAGTTTGATAAAATGAAATTAAGAATTTATCTCTCTAGTTGATAGTCAAGTTGCATTGATAGGCAAGTTGGATTGATAGTCGAGCTGGGTTGATGGGTGAGTTGGGTTGGGCAGACAAGTTAGGTTGATAGTCAAAATGGGTTGATAGGCAAGACATAGGTGAGTTAGAGTGATCTAGAAATGAGTCAAGGTGAGCCAAAGGTGATTCAAGGTGATCTAGAGCTGAGGCAAGGTGATCTAGAGCTGAGTTGGGGCAATCTAGAGTTGGGTTAGGGTGATCCAAAGTTGAGTTGGGGTGATCTAGAGCCAATTTGGGGTGATCTAGAGCTGAGTCAGGGTCATCTAGAGTTGAGTTGGACTATGCCAGAGTTGAGTTGGGCCAAGCCAAAGTCAAGTTAGGTCAAGCCATAGCTAAGTTAGGGCAAGTTAAAGCTGAGTCAGCATGATCTAGAGCTGAATTAAGGTAATCCAAAGCTGAGTCAAGACAATCTAGAGCCAATTTTGGGTGATCAATAACTGAGTTAGGCTAATCTAGAGCAAATTTAGGCTGAGCCAGAGTTGAGTTGGGCCATGCTAGAGCTGATTTTGGTTGAGCCAGAGTTGAGTCAAGGCAAGATAGAGCTAAGTTGAACCAAGTTGACAGTCCCAAGAACAAAAATATGGTTTATAAAAATTGGTTTTTTTTGCACAAATTTTTTCCTTCTTTACTTCCATACTCTAAGATCCTACATAACAATGGTTAGTATATTGCTTGTAGAGGCTTTATGAGAAAATTTATGGGTTGTAGTCCCACCAAATGTGCCAAAATCTAGAGAGAATTACATAACATGATTAGTAAATCATTATTCTAATAAATCAAAGGAATAATGCATAAGAACAAACCAAATTAAGCCTATCTATTCATGTGGGAATTATAAAGGATAATACAAAATAATTGAAAGAAAGAAACATCATATTACCTTTCCGAATGGATTCACCATACCACTGCAGCTCAAAAACATGTTCTCCCTTGATCAAGTATCCTTGTCTTCATCAAAAATGGTGGAAAACTCCTCCAATGTCTCAAGAACACTCCATAAAACCTAGGATCATGATATGTAACTATCTAATTTTCTTATAAAATGAAGCTAATCTAAATATGAAAAATATTATAATCAAAACACAAATAAGTTTTGGAGAGATTTTAGCATTATAATATTGCAATAATTAAGCTTAAAAATGATGTTCATGGCCTCTCTATTTACAAATTTTAGAGATTGATCAGGATCAACCATGACCATCCATCTCAAGATTGAGATGTGTGGCCATGAATTAATCCAATTATATAATTAAATATATAAATATCCCTCATAAATATTTGAGATAGAGGAAAATTTAAGAGGCATGGAGGGTCTTAATGAGGCATGAGAGACCTATAATCCTAATATTTTATGTATTTATGGCTTATGGATGCCACCCCATATGATGATGTCACTAGATGATGTAGATATTAAGAATCAATTTCTAATATTGAGATATTCAATAAGTTCCATATAATTCTTACTTAAGCTCTTAATCTAGATTAATTAGCTTAAACAAGAATAATCAAGTTTAGTGAAATTCTTTGGAAATTGGCACTCAATTAATCAAAATGGTCAGAAAGTCATATTACTAGGTCATGATTTGACTCGAGAAGAATTAGAAGGTGATGTTATATGCATTGGAATCATATTCCCATTTAGGATACTTCCAATATAAAATAAAAAATGTATGTGATATGTACTAATGAATTAGAATAAAATAGTGATCTAGAGCACAAAAAGGCAAACTCATCATTTTGACTCAAAATAAATTGATCAAAGTTAGGTATCACATAAAATGCATTTCCCTATTTAGGGATACTTTGACCTAAATCGACACTTGTAAATGACAAGTTTAAACCATTTAGGGTGTTTTAATGATTTTGACCTTAAATGTGTATTTAAGTATAATTTGAGTAAGATTGATAATTTCAACACAAATGGTGTTAGGAATTGGATGTCTACATTTTACCCCTATTTGAGAAGGCATGGCAAGAAATTCAAGGGAAGCAACATCTTTTCACAGAAAAGAGTTGTCAATAATAAATTCAAGCAAACCCATGATGCCCCCTCGATAGGACATACTAGGATGGAAGAAAAGGATGTACTCACGAAAAGAGAGAGAAAGTGAGAAATTAACCTATGAAATAGATAATATCCAAATGAGCTAAAGCTTGCACATGTGATTACCACAAATGATCAAAATATAATGTATAGGTATAATAGGCCCTAGTAGATGGGGGAAATGGGAAAGATACAATCCATGCCAAATTTGAGAGTACAAGATACACACTTATGGCTTTGATCAATCTCAAGATAGGTTACATAGTAAAATATTGCCATCATGGGCATTAATGTGGAGAGCTTGGAATTAGAAGAAAAGAAAATGTGATCTCCAAAGAGAAGATAATAAATACTCTAGTAGAGTAAATATGATCATGATAAAATAGTTTTGCCCTAGTAGGGAAAATTTTGATCATTGATAAAGAATAAATAATGGTTTCCCTTGTAGGGCTGATTTGATTCAGACCTTGTTCAAAATCTAATTATATAATTAAATACATGCCTCTTAAATTCCACATTTTTTTGTTTAAATGTAAATAGTTGTAACTCTGGTTTTGGTCATTGTTGTACTATGTTTAGTTATAGGTATTTAAATTTGAACTAGCTCTACACAATTAGAATATTATGTCACTCTAAGTTGTTCATACTAATGATGCCTAATTTATTTTTCTATAGCAAGCACTTTGTGCTCAGGTCTCAAAGTTTTAAATTTCAACATCACTCTAATAAATAGTTTTCAAAAACACTTTGCATAATCTAGGCTCATGATATGAAAATAGGCATCTAGGTATCATGAATTTTAGCACTCAACTCTATGGTTAGACATGCATATCTTTGAATAAATTATGAATCTAATCAATTTTTGGTCATTTTTCATCATTCCTCATTCCATTCTCTCCCAAACTTGGGTGAACTACATTGGCTTGAAGTTCAGGTTGGAACATGAGTCCATGAAACTATGTAGGTAACACTAAATCTATATTGAGGTCAGCTCAGCTATATTTCATTCTTCTTTTCATCTCTTTCATCACTTCTTGCATTCTTATATGCTTGGTTTTTTTTTTTTTCTTTCTAAGCCATTACACCATTGCATGTACATTTGTGCCCACTCACTTTAACCTATCTTTTGGGTTATATCGTTGAGCTATTTTTGCTTTCCAATTGCCCATGTTGGGGCATAGTATTTGAACAATGTCAAAATCACATAAGCCCTGAAAGGACAAAATAATTATTTATTCTTTATCAAGTGATCAAAATTTTCCCTACTAGGGCAAAAAATTATTTTATCATGATCACATTTGCTCTATTAGGGCACTTATTATTATCTTCTCTTTAGAGACCCCATTCTAATGGTGTTTCCCTTCCTGAAGTAGAACATTTTCTCTTTTCCTCTAATTTTAAGCTCTTGACAATACTACCCATGATGGCAATATTTAGTGTTCAACTTATCTCAAGATTGATCAATGTCATAAGCACACAGCTTATACTCTCAAATTGGGTACATTTTAAGTGTGCCCCTTAAATTTATGGATTATATCTTTCCCATTCCCCTTATTTAATAGGGCCTATTATACCTCTAATTATATTTTTATCATTGATAGTAATCACGCATGTAAGAATTAGCTTTTTTGGATGTGATCTATTCCATGGGTTAATTTCTCACTGTCTCTCTTTTTGAGAGTCCATCCTTTTCTTCCATCTTAGTATGTCCTATTGAGGGGAAATCATGGGTCTATTCTAATTTATTCTTGACAACTCTTTTCTTTGAAATGATTTTTCTTAATCTTAATGTCTCACTATGTCTTCTCAAATAGGGGGAAAATGTAGACCTCCAATTCTTAACATCATTTGTATTGAAATTGTCAATCTTACTCGAATTGCAATAAAATGTACATTTTAGATTAAAATCATTAAAACACACTAAATAGTTTGAACTTTTCATTTAAAAGTGCCAATTTAATTCAAAGTATCCCTAAATAGGGCAATACATTTTATAGGATACCTAACTTTGATTAATTCATTTTGAGTAAAAATGATGATTTCTCCTTTTGTGCTCTGGATCAATCTTTTCTTCTAATTCATTAGTACACATCACATACATTTGTTATTTTGTGTTAGAAACATACTAAATAGGAATACAATTCCAACACATCTAACATCACCTTCTAATTCTTCTCGAGTCAAATTATGACCCAATAATATGACTTTTTGACCATTTTGATTAATTGAGGGCTAATTTCTAAATAATTACATATTAACCTTGTTTAAGGATAATTTATATAAATCAAGATCTTAAGTGGATTTTCCATGAGATTTTTTGAATATTTATTTTCAAAAATTGATTTCTATTAACTGCATCACCTAATGACATCATCATATGGCATGGCATCGATAAGATATAAATGCATATAATATCAGGATTATGGGTCTCCCATGCCTCATTAAGACCCTCCATGCCTCTTAAATACCTCTCTATCCCAAATATTTATGAGGAATATTTATGTATTTGATTATATAACTAGATTAATTCATGGCCACATATCTCAATCTTGAGATGGATGGTCATGGTTAATCTTGACCAATCTCAAAAATTTATAAATAGAGAGGACATGAACATCATTTTTAAGCTTGATTTATAAAAATTTATTATGTTAAATTATCTCCACAATATTTTACATTTGATCATTGATTTTGTATGCAAGATTCATTGATAGGCTAGTTTAGTGATTCCAAATCATGAGCTTAGGTTTAACAAGGAGTTCTTGAGACATTGGAGGAGTTGGCCACCATTGTTGTTGAAGACAAGAGCTCCTGATCAAGGGAGAACATGCTTTTGAGCCACATTGGTATGGTGAATCCATTTTTGAAGGTAATATGATGTTGATTTCTTTCAATTTTTTTGTGATATCTTTTGTAATTCCCACATGAATAGATAGGCTTAATTCAATTTTTTCTTATTCATTCTTACTTTGATTTATTGGAATAGTGTTTGACTAATCATGTTATGTAATCCTCTCTATAACTAGGCATGTCAAAATGTAGAGAGGAATACATAAAATGATTAGTCAAACATTATTCTAATAAATCAAAGGCAAAATGCATAAGAGTAAACCAAATTAAGCCCATCTATTCATGTGGGAATTACTAATGATAATGAAAGAAAGAGATTAACCTATACCTTCCCAAGTGAATACATCCTCTAAAATTGGCTCAAAAACGTGTTCTTCCTTGATCAAGCATCTTTTTATTCATCAAAAATGGTGGCAAACTCCTCCAATGCATCAATAGCACTCCACAAAACCTAGGTTCATGATATGTAACTATCTAATTTGCCTATCAAATGAAGCTAATCCAAATATGAATAGTATAACAATAAAAACATATATGAGTTATGGAGAGATTTTAGCATTATAACATTACAATAATTGAGTTTTAAAATGACGTTCATGGCCTCTCTATTTATATATTTTTGAGATTCATCAGGATCAACCATGACCGTCCATCTCAAGATTGAGATGTGAAGCCATGAATTAATATAATTATATAATTAAATCCATATATATCCCTCAAAAATATTTAGGATAGAAGGGCATTTAAGAGGCATGGAGGGTCTTAATGAGGCATAAAAGACCCATAATCTTGATATTTTATGCATTTATGGCTTATGGATGCCACCCCATATGATGATATCACTAGGTGATGTAGATATTAAGAATCAATTTATAATATTAAGATATTTAATAAGTTCCATGGAGTTATTACTTAAGCTCTTAATCTATATTAATTAACTTAAACAAGATTAATTAAGTTTAGTGTAATTCTTTGGAAATTGGCCCTCAATTAATCAAAATGGTCAAAAAGTCATATTACTAGGTCATAATTTGACTTGAGAGGAATTAGAAAATGAAGTTAGATGAATTGGAACCATATTCCCATTTAGGATGCTTCCAACACAAAATAACAAAGGTACATGATGTGTACCAATGAATTAGAAGAAAAGAGTGATCTAAAGAATAAAAAGGTGAAATCATCATTTTGGCTTGAAATGAATTGATCAAAGTTAGGTACCACAAAAAATGCATTGCCCTATTTAGTGATACTTTGACCTAAATTGGCACTTGTAAATGACAATTTTGAACCATTTAGGGTGTTTTAATGATTTTGACCTAAAATGTGCATTTGAGTGCAATTCAAGTAAGATTGATAATTTTAACATAAATGGTGTTAGAAATTGGATGTCTACACCACCTATAACTTTAAATGACTATATTCTTATTGAAGGCATCATCACCCTTCCTAAAAATACTCTCCTTCTTTAGTACAATGTGTGTGATATGGCTCAAGTATTGAGTCAATTAAAGATCACTGTCCCACTTGTATATTTGTTATGAATAATGAAGCATACAAGGAGGTAATTTAAATATTTAGAGTTTATTGAGAATGTAGTTTCTAATGAAATTACTTTACCCCCAACACTCTTGGATGATAGTGAATAGTCACATGAGGTTGTTGAGCCAACCATGGAGGTTTATTTTGGCACTATATTAATAGAGAGTCAGCTAGATGTTGACCCCTTTTACACAACCCTATTGATTAATGGTTTAATTATTCATAATTTTATGTTTGATTCTAGATCCTCTTACAATGTGATGCCCCTAGGTTTCTGAATGACCTTGGAGTAAAAATAACATCTATTTTTGGAAAGTGTTATGCAATGGACTCAAGATAGGTACCAATTGTTGGACAAGTTAAAATATTGGTAATATAATTGGTAGTTCATCCAGGAAAATATTTCTGAACATGGATGTGGTAGTTATGGATTATCCTCCCAAGTGGGGCATGTTGTTGTCAACGAGATGGGCTGCTAGTATGGGTGGTAGTGTTCAGATGGATCTTTTTTATTCCACCATTATTTTGGATGATAAGATGGTGAAACTTCATAGAGAGCCTAAAATGTTATAGGTACTTGAAGATCCAAAACATGCTCTAAATGAGGTTCTGTACACTAATGTGGAGCTAGGTAACTTTGTTGGGAATGTAGACTATGTTGAACAATCTATTTTTCTTGATGATTAATGCGATAAAGATAGTGATGATGTTTGGAGAATGTGTTTTTATGGGGCTTACTCCAATATTTGAAATGGAGTTGGAGTTTCATTTTATGCATCCAATAAAATATATTTTAAGTTTTCTTTCAATCTATCTTTTGAGTACTGAGGACACTAACACTAATGAGCATGAGGCACTCTTTCTTGGTCTAAGGATTTCCAAAGAACATGGAATTACATGTTTGATTATAAAGGGTGGTTCTGATTTAGTGGTTAAGTAGGTTTATAATGCTTATGTCACCAAGAATAAAATATTAAAACAATATAGAAATGTTGTTTGGGATTTATTATAATTATTTGACACTTTCAATATTTGTTATCATGATATAAGTTTTAATGAGTAATATAACAAAATTTTAGGGTTGGGTGCTTAGTTTGAAAGTGAAAATATGAACCCTCACTATTAGTATCAAGTGGAGGTACTTGTTAGACCATTAGCCCAAGACAACATTCATCATTGGCATGTTTTTGATGATGATGATGATGATTAGATTAAAAGGTTTCTCAATTATGAACAAGAATTTCAAGATCAGATCATACACTTGGAATCCATGGTCCAAATATATGATGGGAAGGAAATTTTTTTTGGGAAAGATATCATTAAACTGAAGACAAACACCATCCCAAGAGGATTGGTGAGTTTAGAGGCATCTTTTGATGTAGCGGACCAAGTCAAAATTTGAGATATTTTTATCTAAAAAAATGTGACTGAATGAAATTTGTGATATAAAGAAAGTTTAAGAAAGGTATATCTTGGTACTCACTTGACTATAGAAGAGAAGAAAGCCTACATGAAATTTTTTAAAAAGTACTAGGATTGCTTGGCTTGGTCTTATTCTAAATTGAAAGCATATAGAGAAGATTTGTTTCAACATGTCATCCCATTATAGCCCAATAGAAAACCTTTTAGGTAAAAGTAGAGACCTATTAAATCCATCTTAGCCACTAAGATGTGGGAAGAGTTAAATAAATTAATGGATGGTGGGATTATTTAACCCATCAAGTATTAATTATGGATGGCAAACTTAGTCCCTATAAGAAAGAAGAATGGTGACATCTACTTGTGTGTATATTTTAGAAATTTGAACAAAGCTTATCTGAAGGATAAATATCCCTTACCTAATATGGATAACCTAATGTAGGTTTTTATAGGATCAAAGATGTTATCCATATTAGATGGTTTCTCAAGATATAACCAGGTTATGGTAAAAGAATCTGAGAGACCCAAGACTATATTTACAATGCCTTGGGGCACTTATGTTTATATGAGGATGCCGTTTAGGTTAATGAATGCTAGTAAAACATTTCAGAGTTATGGGTCATTTTTGTAGGGGTAATTAACAATTTTAGTTTTATAAATCAAGATGATATTATAGTGTACTCCAAGAATAGAAAAGAGCATTTGAAGCATATAGAAAAAATTTTCCTTAGATTCAGGTAATTTGATATTTTCCTTAATCCAAAGAAATGTGACTTTGGATTACAAAAAGATAAGTTGTTATGACATATAGTGTTTAAGGATGGTGTCATGATAGATCCAAAGAGATTGGAAGCCATTGACAAAGTGCCTATCCCATAGTCCAAGAAGGGAATTTATTCCTTCTTCAAATAAATCAACTTTGTAAGAAGGTTTGTGTCTAATTTTGTAGATATCACACTACCTATTACTTCCATGTTGAATAAGTACGAAACCATAAAGTGGAAGGAGAAGGCCATACAAGATTTCAATGATATCAAAGGATCTTTGAATTTTTCCCCTATCATGGCTAGCCTTGATTACACTAGAGAGTTATAAATATTCTCTTTTGAATTAAAAAGTACTATAGATTTTATTATATTGTAAAACAATGATTATAATCATGAAAAACCCATAGATTTATTTAGTAAAGTTATGTAAGGATCTGTACTTCACTATACTATCATGGAAAAATAAGACTTTTCTAACTTTAAAGTTATTAAGACATTCAAACCTCACATTCTAAGTTCAAATATTATTGCACATGTCTCACATATGATGTTCAAGGACATATTGAATCGGATAGAAATATCAAGAAATAGATGTTTGTGGGTCAACAAATTGAGAAAGTATGACATGGAGATCCATACCACCAAGTTGGTGAGAGGGATGGGCCTAAACAATCTCATGGATAAGACCAATTTTCAAGCTATTGAGGTAAACACTACTATTTTTAATGTTGATAATTCTTTGAGTCAAAACAACATGTCTCTATGGTATAAGGACATTTTTTATTACTTACAAAGTTTGAATTATCCCCTTGACTTGGACAAGAACCAAAGGATAACTCTTAAGCTCATATCCCAAAATTATCTCTTGACTAAAAACGGACTAACATGATAGAATCTAGATGGGGTTATCCTAAGGTGCTTGGTAGAAGTTGAAACTACTAATTTAATTAAAGAATTTCATAGTGGGGTATGTGATGGTCACTTTTCACCTAAATTTAGAGCTCATAAGATTGTGAGATGTAGTTATTGGTGGCCATCACTATTCAAGGATGTTACATATAAAGTAAGCAAATGTGAGAAATGTCAGTATTTTACTGGAAGGTTGAAAGCTTATGGTTCTCTTCCCTACAACCTATAATGATTAAAGTCCCATTTAGAAAATGGGGCATGGATTTTGTTGAGGAGATTACTGATACATCAAGTGCTAGACATAGGTGGATATTATTTACAATTGAATAATTTATGAAATGTGTTGAGGAAGTACTTACAAAGAAGGCCACACATCAAGTGACCATGGACTTTGTATTGAATCACTTTATTTGTAGATTTGATGTGCTTGTCAAGAAAATTGTTGATAATGCCATGACTTTTAGAGCTAAGCCTTTGGTGTCATTGTGTAAAAAGTATGGGATCACAATAACTTATGTTCCAATTACAAACATAGGGTAATAGGAAAGCATAATATAATAATAAATTGCTCAAAATCATTATAAGGACTTTAGAAGCTAACAAGAAGTGTGAATAAATATAATTTGCCTTGTGGGCTAATAGGATTATGCCTGTGAGAGCTATAGGTATGAACCCTTTTTAGATTTTTTATGGAGCTCAAGTTATTTTACCCATGAATCTATAATTTACAACCTATCAATTCATGAAACAACTAGAAGAAGATGATGAAATAAACCACTATGAAAGTAAAATGAACCAGATTATCGATCTTGATGAAACTAGAAGACGATCATGAGAGACACCTCAAGTTAAAATAAATACTCAAAAGAATATTTTATAAAAAGGTCACTCTAAAATATTTTCAAAAAAGATATTTGATTTTAATTTGAGATAGAAGACATGAGGAGAAAGGCAAGCATGGAAAATTTGATGCCTTATGGATGGACCCTTATTCTATCAATAATAGAATTAGGGAAAACATTTTCTTATTAAGAGACCTAGATGGTGAATATTAGAACTTCTAGTTAATGGAACATGTTTGAAGCACTTCCTTGACTAATTCCATGTTTGTGTAAAATAATTTACAGTGTATAGTCTTGTTATTTTATTGCCCTTTTATGTTGGGCTTTGTTTGTATAGTTCCTTTTATTGTTTTTCATTGTGTGTTTATTCTTAGATCCTCCTAATCTATTTTTGTTGGATTGACATTATGTAATTGAGTTTACATGGGTGTTATTGTGAAATTGTTAAACTTTTTGACTCAATGACCTAAGGAATTACCACTTGGCCTTATTCTTTAGGGTTCTTCATACACTCATAGGGGGTGTACATCCTTAGGTGAGAGATAGTGTTGGTACCCAAATCTACCTAAGAAATTTGTTCCCCCTTTCTTGAGATATGAATGTCTGAGATTTTAATTATTTCCCTCTAAAAATAATTCACAAAATGATCAGCCAAAATGAAAACCCCACTCTTGCATTTATGTTATGTAAACCCTACAAAACTTGGTTTCAAATAATTTTTAACATTTTAATATTTTAGGTGTGTTTTAGTTATAGGTTCCATGGCAAAATTTATTTGAGAATATTTTTTAAAATTACTAACTATTTTTAAAAAATACTAAGTCCAAGTGTTTCATTTGTAAAGGGTCAAATTGTAGAGATCTTGATGGGGAATACAACATGAAAATGCAAAGTTATTTTTTTTAAAAATGTAGTCAGAGGTCTAGATTATATATCCCATGTTAATGTGACACCAAAATGAGGATCCTAGTGATAAATTATCAAACCCCATATTACATCTTATGATTTAAATCCACATGGAAAGTCAAAAGGACCACGTAAATTTTAAAGTGGTGGAAAGTTTTAAACAAAAACATAGTAGAAGTTTTTGAGGGAAATAGAATATTCCATTACAACGTTTCTTGCAAATTGAAAAATGTGATAAAATGTCCACTAAATTTTTAAAATCCTATGTGGTAGTTTTGGAAGATATTACAATTCTCCAAAGTAACTTTAAAATTCAAATTTACAATATGAAAATAAATGTCTAAAGCCCACTATGCATGTTGACTAATAAAACCTAAAAAAATGTCTTAAAATCATATGTTAGTGTCTTAGGTTGACATGCCTACCACATGGAAGTCCACAACCAAAGGTAAGTGTAAAGTTGTGAAGAAGAAGGTAAGAGCGAAGATCCATAGGGGAAGTGCAACATTGATATGTAATATTTTAAATTGTAAATTACAATGTGTAGTCTGAGCCTCTAAAACTATAGGTCAATACAAGTGGACAAAGTCAACAAACATTAGTCTAAAATACAAAGCAAAAATGTAACTCTACCTTTACAAATTGCAAATTACAAATGAAGTTTTGAAGTATGTGGAGGAAGTTTTAAAGGTCAATGCCAGTAAAGGAGGTCGGTGGAGATATGAATAAAAAAGGCAACATCATAATACAAGTTAATTTTGTAAATTGTAATATGTAGTTAGAAGTCTACCACTTGCTAAAGGAATTTTAAGCCCACTCTAATGTTTAAATCCCATGTGGAGGTATGTAGTGAAGTGATGAATATTTGAAAGGGAAGTATAGTAGAAATGTTTGAAGTTAAAGGCAAATGTGGGAGATTTTGGGTCAAATTCAAAGTATCTACTTAAATGTCCATGTAAGAGATCCTAGTGGGGATTACAATACCAAAATGTAACTTTGAATTTGTTATTTTAAAATTGTAAACGAAGTTTCCAAGTCTATAGAAAAAGTTTTACGGGCCAATGCAAGTGTAAAAGTTTGCAAGATTTACAACTGGAGATATAAATTTACATTACAAGTTTGAATTATAATTTTAAAATTGCAATGAGATTCCCAAGCCCATGGTATTGAAAGGTGTGCCTATAGAAAATGTGAAATCTTACAAAATTAAAGGTATATGTGTGTAATCAATGGGTTTAGTAATGACTTGAAGGGGAAAAATATACCAGGTGTTATTTTTTTTTGTCTCCACATTGCATTCAACTGGCCACGACAAGATATTGGTGTTACTTTGTTAGATATATGTTGTTTCCAACATTATATATAGAGGATTAACCTGATAGAAACACTACTAATATTATTTTTAATTGCACTAATGTTGAAAAAATATGAAAGGTGAAAAAATGCCATGGTTGGGTGATGAAGTTGAACAACGATGGCAATAAGATTGGATGGTAATAAATAAATGTGTTTACTTCTTTTAGGTTTGGGCTTTAAAGTAGAATGAAAGAGCATAATTTAAAACTAAGAAAACAAATTCAATCATAATGACCTATGTATGGCTATTTTGATTATTTAAATGAATGGAAAATGCATATCAGAGATTTTAAAGCTAATATTTTGAAACATTTGGGAGAAATACTAGATTGTGCTTACCAGGTTGACCCATGAGTTTTGTTACAAACAAATCTTCCTTACAATTCCCCAAAGTAGTTGTATGTCTTAGTAAGTAGGTGGGTCTTTTCATAATATGGTCAATTATATTCTAATTAGAATCAAATGGTGAAAATCTAAAGGGATATGTAGGTAATGGAATTTATGATAGTGTACCCTAGGACCATGATTATTTTATTAGTGGGATCAAAGTTTCAAGATAGTGCCTCTCCATTCATTGGATGATTCTCCAGAGAGGAGGCTATGCTACAAAGTATTATTATAAATACACAAGGTGGAGTTTCTAATCAGGGGTACAATATTGATTTTTAAGTTTTAACTTTGAAATTGTAATGTGCACTCAAAGCCCCACAAATTGCATCACATGCCAATGAAATTCAAATACAAAGTCAAAATCTCAAGTAAAGTGGATGTTTTTAGTGGAGCTACAACATCAAAATGAAATTTTAAATTTTAAATTTACAAATGTGCAATAGACTTTTGGAATTTTGTTAGGTGTAAAGTTTTAGTTGAATCCAAAAATCCAACTAAGGATAACAAGGTGTAACATTGTATCTAAGTTTCAAAATCCATCAACTTGAAAATGTGCATGAAAGTCCCAAAATCTCACCAAAGGCCAAAAAGTGTAAAATTATAAATAGGGTTTAAAATCCCATAGGATTGAAAGAAGGTACATGTGTCATTATTAAAATTTAGCATTAACCTAAAAAGGTAAAAATGTAAAAACAAAGAGCTAAGTGTCATTTCAAAGGAAGGCAACATGGGTGAAAAATTTTCATCGAAGAAAAATGAGTGTGAAAAAACATAATGAGAAGATAACAAATGGAGAGGTTTGCAACTCAATCATGATTGAACCAATTCATTCAAAAGCTTTTAGTTGGGTAAATGATTAGTTATAAACAAAGAAAAATGGTTTCACATGAAGAAAAAATTAGTTTGAAATCAAAGAGAATATTCTCCCTCAAGCTCAACTGCATCAAACTTCTATCTAAGAAGATCAAATTTTTTTATCAAACTTCACCATTACATGGACAACCAATTACCATAATGATCACTTTTCAAAGCATGAGAGTCTCCAAGTGTGTTTAAATTCATCTTTTAGATGGAGTATCTTCTAGGAATATTATGTGTTAGAGATATGTATAAGTAAAGAGGGCTTGTACTATTTACAGGGGTTGTTGGATTTCTTAATTTTTAGGCTTTTTAACTTTTACAAATATGTTGTGTGTTTTTGTCTTTGTTGC
Source organism: Torreya grandis (assembly GCA_037957365.1). Taxonomy (NCBI): domain Eukaryota; kingdom Viridiplantae; phylum Streptophyta; class Pinopsida; order Cupressales; family Taxaceae; genus Torreya; species Torreya grandis. The sequence continues at coordinate 720,521 of JARHVA010005307.1, read as the reverse complement.
TAAGGTGATTGCACCTATATATCCATTAACAAACTTTTAGAGAATTTTGCATATCTCTCTCCTATTTCAAAGAAAATCCATTATGCATTTCCCCACGTTAACATTTTGAACATTGATGTATGTAAGATTTATTTTCAAGTTAATGGAAACTGCATGTGATTTATGATCTTTTTTGTTGATGAAATACAATTGCACATTCTTCATGTATTTCTAATTGGGTATCTAGTTCTATAATTCTTAATGGTAGTCATTCTAGGCAAAGACATAGGTTATAAATTCCTTTCTACATTGTAATTTAGGAATATTTTATTCATAATATTTTAAGTACACCCTAAATTTATATATTTGATAAGAGAAAGTGCTTGAATCTCTACTTACTATGTATGCTTTGGAGATTTCAAGGATTATTTGAATGTTTGAATTTGATTAGCATCAATGAATGCAAATTATTCTTGATAATTTCCTTATCTTGTTTACTCGATCTTAAACATCTTAAAATGAATGATAGAATGGTTATTGAAGGATTTCCCTATGTTAAAATCCACCATCACTCTTTTATATATACCTAACTCATCCTACATGTCGTACCCCTATAAATAATACATGTTGCTGAATATTTTGAGTGTTATTTAGCCATAGATGCATGAACATTATAACTATGAAATGTGTCAATGTTTGATCTTTGAATCTAGGCATTGTAATCCTCCATTTGGCTCCTAGTTATGAATATTTTATTCACAATTGGAGGTTGTAATAACCTTTTCATCTATCTTTAGTAGCTTGTGTATGATTTACAAGCATTTGCCCAATCTATGTGACAACTCTTCCTAAGTAGACTATGAAAATTTGGTTATGATTTGGTTAGACCTATGTGTGTGAAAATAATTCCCTTGATATTTAACTATAGTATCAATTCTTGTGACCAATCTACCCCTTAGGTCCTCTCACCTTGGTTTAGGAAGAGCCAAAAGTAGTAGAGAACTAACCATACCCTTTATCAGTGTCTTTTAGTCATTGTCTACATTCAGTCCATCTAGATATTAGATCCTTCCCTGGATATAACAACATAATCCATGTTCATCATTTTTTTTTCCATCTTCTCAAGTATGCAATGTTGAATCTTAAAGGTGTAAAACTTGAAAACAACATTTCTAACAATAGTGTTTCAATATGAAGGTAGAATGTAATGTAGCCTTCAAGGTGGATGACTAATAGGTTTGATAGTGGACACTAATAATCTTATTTACACTTAAAATCACACAAATATGGTAGCTACACATCATATGACCTACTAAAAAGTAGATTTCTCACACAAAGGCATAAAAGAGATAGATAAATGCAAGTAAAGAAACTATCACTTGTCATTAAACAATATTACAAATTCATACAATTAATGCAAGAATTTATAAGACTAATATAAGTTTGGATTATTTCTATAGGAAAATAAGTATACAATTTAGCAAGGCTTCACCATACCAATCTATTCATGCTTTTTAAATTAAAAAAAGGCAACTTATATAGAGAATGGGAAAGAGAGTAAGAGAAGTGGAATAGAAAAGAGAAATTGATAATATTCCTTCATGAAAGATCAAGTTAAAAACACTAAAGAAGTTGCATATCAGTATCATGAGGTTTTATTTGACTTGTGTTGCTTTCTTCACCATGGTTTTTAAGGGATTTGGTGTAAGAGAGTTCATTTTCTTCAATGATTTAAAATCCATTCAAAATTGCCAAAATCTTGGCTTGTGAGGAGTGAAAAATGGAATTATTAATTATCAACTCACCATGAACTACCCTCAAACATCCTTTTTGACACCTATAATACATTTTAAATCTCATTTATACTAATATTTTAGTGGTAATCATCACATTAATATTTAGGTGTCTTCAAGCCCATTTATCTTACTATGCTTTTTCTTTCTTGAGATTCTTAACTATTGATTTCATCTTTATGGATAGAACCTATCTTCATGAAAGGAATACACACACACACACACACACACACACACACACACACACACACACACACACACACCTAAATAAACCACTTTGGAAGCTTCAATCACTCTCCAAGACTTCATCTTTCACTCAAATCTTACATTTATCTTTAATTCCTTATAGGCCTAAAAAGACTCAAAGCCATCATGTAGAAGAATTTAAAGATGATATTGGGAAACCAAGTATAGTTTTGAGTGCCTAGTATTCCCTTATAGCTTTGTGCCAAATTTTATGACTATACATTAAGTATAAGTACACTTATTCACCCTTTTATCTCCCCAATTAGGCCTCAATTAGGTCTCTAGGACTAAAAGCTAAGATTTTGATCCAAACTTCTCCCACACATGTGAAACTATAAATACGTGTTTGATTCACTTTAAATACCCCTGACCATACTTCATGCCAAATTTAGGGTTTTGAAACCTTGTACAGATGGGTGAACTAAGAAATGGCTAAAAACCTAGTATTTCACAAGTATTCTCACATTGCCTTCAACAATCAGACCTATACGAGCACTTTCAGGATCAAATGTATAAATATTTTGGCTTGAGGAAATAGAAAACACCTCAATCCATCTTAACTAATGATTTTCCTCTATCTAGGAGATAATCACCTTATTTTAAGCTCAAAACCTCACAAAAACACAACATTTAATGTATCCATATAGGTGAAATTACAATTAAAATTCATGGTGAGATCCTTCCTAGAGTCCAAAATGATTTTTAGGTGGTTTCAAGAGTAATACAACTCATTTTAGACATTTAAGAATCCAATCTCTCTCAAGTTCCTATTCAGTTTTAGGATGTTTTAGAGTCGTTAAATTTCTTAATTATTGTTCATAAATAAATAACACAAAATTAAAGTGCACAAGTGTCCTCAACTATCCCTAGGTGATCAGGATCCCATGTAGTTTGTACATATAGTTCTAAGCTAAAGAAAATTCTCCTCAGGATTCTACTATGCCATTTGGGAGTACTCTATAGTCTAAAAAATGGTTCATAAAGGTTAGGTAACTAAACCAATGGATAATTCCATAATATTATATTATGGAGACCTATTCACCATACACGAAAACCATCAGACTCCATGGACAAGGCCAAGGTCACACTGAGCAAAAACATCTATCTTGAACTAGAATTTGTACTTTAAAAGGCTCAAGAAGGTATTTTAGGCTAAATAGTCACTTTTATTGTCTTTTTATGTCTATGTATTCCCATATATGGTATATTAAAATAATATTAAACTTCATATTTATTTTAGGTTCCCATCTTACCTTCAATAAACCATTCTTTTCCCAACTTTACACATAGGCATGTGTCTGTGGGTTTAGGATTACTAGGCCTAAACAAAACTATCAACCTTGACATTACTTTTATTAACCCTAAAGATAATATTTAGGTCATTTTATCATTATATAATAATTTAAATTTTTTTTATTCTTCCCATAGACCTTTGTCTTTCATACCAAGTAGGTATCTCTCATTTGACTGGGTAGTCCTATAGGAGCTAGTTTGATTATTTGACTATAGGCTATGTGGTAGATTTGTATTGATAACTCTATTTGATCCTATTTTAGGTCATTTTTTATATTTATATCTTCCATAAATCCTATTTATTCACCCAAACTCACAAATATTCTTGTACTGTTACATAGGCCTGTATAAGTCTATTTAGACTTTATAGGCCTAATTGAGCATTTTTTCACTTTCTACCTCCATTTATCTTAACATCTAATGATTAGTTTAGAATTTTTTCAATAGAAATCAAGTATGAGGAAACAAAAGGCTCTATTTATACCCTTTATATTAGTTTTAGACTCCATATGCCTTAAATCTTCATGTGTTTCATTCTTGATCATTCTACATATAAGTGAATAAGTTATCCTATAGATATGTAGTTTGGGTCTCTTATTCATTAGCACGTTGATATCATGGAGTGATTTTAGAATGATTATTTTAATTATCTAACCCTATATTTTTATTTTAACCTCATATTATAATGCAATACTAGCTACATTTCTTATGAAAATAAAACATGTAGGTCTATATTTTCATGTTTTAAGCCCTTTTTGAAGCCTATTTTGATCTTTTAGACATTAAAAATAACTCATAAAATACATTTAAACTCATTGATAATTTATTACCTTAAAAATCCTTTGATAATGAAGTATTAAACCTTTTCAAATCACTTTTATTTAGGTAGCCTATACACAACCCTTAATGTGAGTCATGATGTGACTTGTTGGAGGGATAGTATGGAATGACTAGATGGTTGGAGGATATGAATGAAGTGAAAAAATGGTGAATAAAATTAAAACATAAATTTTATGCATTTAACCCTATCAAATACTCCAAAAATTTAAGTGCAAACCTATAACACGTCTCTTATAGAGATTCCTCTTGATCCCTAATTGCTCACACATGTCAATCTGATGGAGAAAAATTTGAGATGGTTGTGTAGGACCATAAAGATACTCAAAAATAATCATCATTCTTTTAAAATCTCCAAATTTAATGGAATTTGTGTAAAACTAAGCCTATGGGATTTAATAGGGTTTTTAACTTCCTATTTTGTTAAGGATGATTCATACAACTTGGCCCCTAAACCCTAGAACCTTTTCATGAATATTAAGAACATGAGGGGTCCCTATCATTATTAGGAAAAATTTTTACCCACTTTTCCTTCATGTTCATGAACCAAGCATAAACCTATGGCCTTCTCAATATTTTGAAGAGATCGATTGAGCTTATGACTAGTTTCCTACATTTTTTGACCTCTCTACACCCGTGGAAGCTTATTTTCCATGTGAATGACTTAAGGATATTTAAAATACACTTTAATATTCATTTTCACCTAAAGGTGGACCCTAATGTCTGTACAAGTGACTAAAAACTACATTATTTTGAATTATTCTCTACCTTTATACATTGGGCTACAAGGTTTTCTGACTCTAACCATTCTCTGAGCACCTCCTCACACCATGCATGTTATAAACTCTCTTTACATTCTTGTCCTTGGAAAAATTACATTATAATTCCTAAAATTTATCTAAATAAGTGACTTAATATAATTTAGCATGCACTAAAAAATATGATGAAAGATTAATGCATGGTTATATGACCTCAAAACTATGATTAAAACTCATATGGTGACTCATCACAAGGACATGAATTTGAACACACATGGACAATAAACATTTGTTCATGAATGACCTTGAAAAATATACAAGTTCATGAAGAGAAAAACTTAAACAATGCTAAACAAGGATTCAATTCACCACTTGAAGAAAATTACAAGACATAGATCTTAATATAGAAGTTTGGAAGCCCTATAAAGGAATATTTCAAATGATAAAGGTTTTATTTTTGACCTATGAGTAAAAAAATTGTCAAAAAATTGTCAATTCACAAGGGTAACATGCCCATAATGTTGTTTGATTAATAGCCTTAATCTCCATTGGGTAACAGAGTCACTCTCATTCTGTAATCTAAAATTAATATACCTCTTGAAGATTCAAACTCACACCACACCATGCAACAAGAAATAACAGAACATGCCAAAATCATTTAGGGAAAACCAAATGATAATAGACTTACACAAAACATTATGTTAGGCACTTATGGAAAACAACATACCACACAACTATGTATAAAATAGAAAACTAACCTCATTTATAAGGATTCAAGTGTATCCTATTGAATGGGATACTTAGTTATTCTCCATTGAGTCTTGATAGATGGAAGGCATTATTTTATTTATAACTAATGATAAAATAGGGCCCACTCCATAATGTATCAAATTTTCTATGTTTACTAGGTTTGGCCTTGTCTTCATCCCACATTAAAACAAGATCACCAAGGTTCTTGTAACTTTATTTCACTAGCTCTTTTATTAAAGGCTTTCTTCATTTGGGATTGGTGACACTCTAAAGTGTTCATGGCTTCATCTCTTCTCTTCTATTTCCTTCAATTCTTCTATCCTCACCTACATAGGGTCACTCTCCGTTAGTTCTAGTTGATGTGCTAAATCCAAGACAATCAACTCAAGAGAAATAAGCAATTTGGATTATCTACCATACACAAGCATGTATGATGAGTTACCCCCAGACCTCTTAGGAGTCACTCTATCAACCCATAAGGTTGTCTTTAACCTTATATTCTAATTCCCTTGATTGTCATCAATCATCCTCTTAATGATATTTATAAAGTTTTTATTTGTAGACTCTACAATTCCTTTCCCTTAGGGGTAGTAATTAGAGGAGGTTATTAGGTAAATGCTATGCTCATTGTCCCACTTACTTATTTTTTCACCCATGAATGCTAATGCATTATCAGGTATGATGGTTGATGGTGATACAAACCTAGTCACTATACTCTTAGAGAAATCAAGGATTGATTTATCATTATATTATTTAAGGGATATTTCCTCTACTCACCTTGTAAATTGATCAGTGGTTATGAGTATCCATTTTTGACCTACACTTAAGGGAGGATTAATGATGCCTATGAAATCAAGCCCCCATTACATGAATTTTTAGTCAAATTAGATGGGATTGAGAGGTAATGCTGTTAACCATGGATTTATAGTGAAAAAAGCAAACTTTTCACACCCTATTACCTATGCATAGAAGTCCTTAAAAAGGCTAGGCTAATGGTAACCTTCTCTCATTATCTTTTTTATTGTATTTTTGTGATAAAAGTGTCCTCTTGTAGGTCCATCATGGAATTGCTCTAAAATTATGCCTATTTTGTAAATATCAACACATCTAAGAAACATAACATTAATACATTTTATAAAAGTACCCCATTGACAAGAACATAGGGTATAGATTGAAGACTTAACTACCTCCTCTTTGACTTATCTAAGCTAGTTAAGAACTCACATATTTACAAGAACATTACCATGTCTCAGTATGTGAAAGTGATACTATTTGGGTATTATCTTATAGTACCAAGGCTACCTATTTATTCCCTTCAAGCTCCCATGTTATGTGTTCACATAGGCCCTTTCCTCTTACTAATATAGGGACTTAATCTCTACATCAAATTCCATCACCTTGGTAATCTAACCTGCCCTCTTCTCATTCAAGTATCTATTGAGAAGGAAATATTTAACACTTGGGTAGGATACCATAATGTGTATTTTTTTTTGAGACCATATGTTAAGATGTTTTCAATCTTCTTATGACTGTCAAGACTTGTTTCTCTACAAAAGTATACATCTCTTCGTAGCCTTCAATCCCTTAACTAAAGAATATAAAGGGCTACTCGACACCTTGAATGTTTTGTTAAATTAATAAGTTGGATATGGTGTCAATATTAGAGAAATCATACAAAAATAAGTCCTTTGAAAATTCAATATTAATCAAGGTAGGTTCTTTTTTATGGCTTGTTTTATAGAGTCAAAATTGCTTCTCCCTTATTTAATCTAGCTAAATGTTTGATGTTTCTTTAACATGTATTTCAAAGGTTTCAAATAGTTATAAAAACTAGGCATAACCCTTCTAATTAAGTCTATATTTACAAAAATAACTTTGAATTCTCTTCTTATAAAATGGTAGAGACAAGGCCAAAATAACTTTTGCCCTTTCAAGGTCTATGGTCAGCCCTTCTTTTGAGATAATGTGTCCTAGTAGTTTGACCTCATGGACTACAAAAACACATTTTTGGGGCTTCAAATATATATAAAACTTCCTCTACCTTTCAATAACAATTCTTATATAAGATAAATAGTCACTAACATCTTTTGAAAAAATAATTATATCATCAAGGTACACTAGCACCATCTTGTTAATCAAACCTTGGAAAGCCATGTGTATGACCTTTTGAAAAGTAGCTCTTGAATTAGATAGACCAAAAGGAATATTTTTTTAGGCATACGTGCCCCATTTGGTTTTAAAGGTAGTTTTATATCGATCCTCTTATATCAATAAAACTTGGTTATAACTAGAATATCAATCCAAGAGGGGGAAATGTTAAAACCCTAAAACCATCAAAAGTATTTACTGCATTGAAGGTAGAGGATGATGATACTTTAAATACACCATATTTGAATCCTTAAAACATACATATAATCTAATTTCCCCACTCTTATTCCTCATAGGGATTATATTTGAAACCCATGAAAAGTGCTTAATAGGGAAGATGATGCTTGATTCAATAAACTTGATTAGTTCCTTCTTCATCAAAAATTCAACCTTCAGATTTATGGGTGTTTATTTTTGTCTCACTAGTTTTTCCCTTGGGTCCAACTCAATGATGTGTTGAAGTAAGCTAGGGTCAAATACCATGAGGTCTCCATAATCCCATGCAAAGACATCTAAAAATTCTCTACATAATTCAACAAAACTAGCATTCTCAACCTTAATACATACCTTTCTTACCTTGAGGAGTTTGTATTTGAATATTGTAACTATTTCAAAATGTTCTTCACTTGCAGACATGCCTACCTTCTCTTTTCTCATTTTATCTTATTTATTGAAGATTATTTTAAGGGTCACCAATCCTTTAGGGAGCTTGTTGGACTGAAGTTTCACTATTTTGTCACCATAATGTTATTGAAACTTTGCCTAATTCTTTGAGGATAACTCAACTTCTTCACATAGAAAATATACAATCTACTTATCACTACTAAAAACTTTCCAACTTGCATTTTTATCTAGGGATTAATGATCTAACTAATTATTTGACATGTGGTTGATGTTTCCCACATTTCACATCATTCAAGTTGTCATAATGAACCCCTATTGCTTCCAATCTATCAACATATTGGTTATTTTCTCTTTGGATTGATTTCATGTTGAAGGCCTCAAAGTCTTCAATAAGGTCCCAAATCCTATGCTTGTATTCCTTCAACAATGTATTTTTGGTATCATTATACACTCTAACCTATTGTACTACTAGTTCACTATCACTATATGTTTTTAATTACTTTATGCCTTTCTTCCTTGCCCATTTGAGGCCATGAACAAGTAATTAATATTTTGATGTGTTAAAGGAGAATCCAAATTGGAACCTAATAGCATAAAAATATTTCTCCTTGGAAGGATAAAAAATCATTATACTTACCCATACTCCATTTTTTATCCTTCAAACATCAAAGAACAATTGCCACATTCCTTTTTCACTTTCATTTGGCTTTGAAAGGGCTGATATGGCTTTTCCTTCTTCATACATGTTGTAAGATCCTAGAATAGTTTATTCAGTGTGATTGAAAGGATCAAACTCGTGGTTCTCAGTACCCCATTCATCTAAAAAAAGGTTAGGTATACCATCAAGAGGTGCATCTATTTCTTGGTCATTGAGATGGTCTCTACCATCAATAATAGTACAATTCATGTTAGATGTGTTTTCTACATAAGGCTCCACATTAAAATTTGCCAAAGGTTTAGACTTAATTGAATCTTTAACACCTTACCTAGTCCTAAATGCCAAATAAGACCAATCAAAACTTAAGTACCCCCCAATCTTAGTAGTAAAGCCCCTTAACAAACAAAGAGAAAAGTGAGTTTGTACATCCATATCTACAATATCTTGAGAGATAGAGAATGTAGGATAAGCATTAAGATTGAGATGTAAACCTTTAATGATGTCAATTATTTTAGTTGTTGATCCATATAATTGTAACACACCCTTGCGGTTTGGTTCATATTTCAAGTTTAACTTGTTAGCTATTTATTTTGGCATGACTAAACTACTTGTTAAACAATAAATTAGGTAATTATGAAGCAATGAATCTCCAATGATAATATGAAACTATAAATACATGTTTGATTCACTTTAAATACCCTTGACCATACTTCATGCCAAATTTAGGGTTTTGAAACCTTGTACAGATTGGTGAACTAAGAAATGGCTAAAAACCTAGTATTTCACAAGTATTCTCACATTGCCTTCAAAAATCAGACCTATACGAGCACTTTTAGGATCAAATGTATAAATATTTTGGCTTGAAGAGATAGAAAAAATCTCAATCCATCTTACCCAATGGTTTTCCTCTATCTAGGAGATAATCACCTTATTTTAAGCCCAAAACCTCACAAAAACACAAAATTTAAATTATCCATATAGGTGAAATTACAATTAAAATTCATGGTGAGATCCTTCCTAGAGTGTAAAATGATTTTTAGGTGGTTTCGAGAGTAATACAACTCATTTTAGACATTTAAGAATCCAATCTCTCTCAAGTTCCTATTCGGGTTTAGGATGGTTTAGAGTGGTTAAAGTTATTAATTATTGTTCATAAATAAATAACTAAAAATTAAAGTGCACAATTGTCCTCAACTATCCCTAGGTGATCAGGATCCCATGTAGTTTGTACATATAGTTCTAAGCTAAAGAAAATTCTCCTCAGGATTCTACTATGCCATTTGGGAGTACTCTATAGTCTTAACAATGGTTCATAAAGGTTAGGTAACTAAACCAATGGATAATGCCATAATATTATATTACGGAGACCTATTCACCATACATGAAAACCATTAGACTCCATGGACAAGGCCAAGGTCACATTGAGCAAAGACATCTATCTTGAACTAGAATTTGTACTTAAAAAGGCTCAAGAAGGTATTTTAGGATAAATAGTCACTTCTCTTGTCTTTTTATGTCTATGTATTCCCATATATGGTATATCACACTAATATGAAACTTCATATTTATTTCAGGTTCCCATCTAACCTTCAATAAACCATTCTTTTCCCAACTTTACACATAGGCATGTGTCTGTGGGTTTAGGATTACTAGGGCTAAACAAAACTATCAACCTTGAAATTAATTTTATTAACCATAAAGATAATATTTAGGTAATTTTATCATTATATAATCATTTAAATGTGTTTTTATTATTCCCATAGACCTTTGTATTTCATACCAAGTAGGTATCTCTCATTTGACTGGGCAGTCCTATAGGAGCTAGTTTGATTATTTGACTAAAGGCTATGAGGTAGATTTGTCTTGATCACTCTATTTGATCCTATTTTAGGTCATTTTTGATATTTATATCTACCATAAATCCTATTTATTCACCCAAACTCACAAATATTCTTGTATTGTTACATAGGCCTATATAAGTCTATTTAGACTTTTTAGGCCTAATTAAGCATTTTTTCACTTTCTACCTTCAGTTATCTTAACATCTAATGAGTATTTTAGAATTTTTTAAATAGGTATCAAGTATGAGGGAAAAAAAGGCTCTACTTATACCCTTTATATTAGTTTTATACTCCATATGCCTTAAATCTTCATTGTTTTCATTCTTGATCATTCTACTTATAAGTGAATAAGCTAGCCTATAGATATGTAGTTTGGGTCTCTTATTCATTAGCACGTTGATATCATGGAGTGATTTTAGAATGATTATGTTAATTCTCTAACCCTATATTTTTATTTTAATCTCATATTACAATGCAATATTAGCTACATTTCTTATGAAAATAAGACATGTAGGTCTATATTTTCATGTTTTAAGCCCTTTTTGAAGCCTACTTTGATCATTCAGACATTAAAAATAACTCATACAATACATAATTAAACTCATTAATAAGTTATTACCTTAAAAACCCTTTGATAATGAAGTATTAAACCTTCTCAAATCACTTTTATTTAGGTAGTCTATACACAACCCTTAATGTGAGTCATGATGTGACTTGTTGGAGGGATAGTATGGAATGACTAGATGGTTGGAGGATATGAATGAAGTGAAAAAATGGTGAATAAAATTAAAACATAAATTTTATGCATTTAACCCTATCAAATACTCCAAAAATTCAAGTGTAAACCTATAACATGTCTCTTATATAGATTCCTCTTGATCCCTAATTGCTCACACATGTCAATCTGATGGAGAAAAATTTGAGATGGTTGTGTAGGCCCATATACATACTCAAAAATAATCATCATTCTTTTAAAATCTCCAAATTTAATGGAATTTGTGTAAAACTAAGCCTATGGGATTTAATAGGGTTTTTAACTTCCTATTTTGTTAATGATGATTCATACAACTTGGCCCCTAAACCCTAAACCCTTTTCATGAATATTAAGAACATGAGGGGTCCCTATCATTATCAAGAAAATTTTAAACACTTTTCCTTCATCTTCATGAACCAAGCATAAACCTATGGCCTTCTCAATATTTTGAAGAGATCAATTGTGCTTATGACTAGTTTCCTACATTTTTTGACCTCTCTACACCCGTGGAAGCTTATTTTCCATGTGAATGACTTAAGGATGTTTAAAATACACTTTAATATTCATTTTCACCTAAATGTGGACCCTAATGTCTGTACAAGTGACTAAAAAGTACATTATTTTGAATTATTCTCTACCTTTGTACATTGGGCTACAAGGTTTTCTAACTCTAACCATTCTCTGACCACCTCCTCACACCATTCATGTTATAAACTCTCTTTACATTCTTGTCCTTGGAAAAATTACATATAATTCCTAAAATTTATCTTAATAAGTGACTTAATAGAATTTAGCATGCACTAAAAAATATGATGAAAGATTAATGCATGGTTATATGACCTCAAAACTATGATTGAAACTCATATGGTGACTCATCACAATGACATGCATTTGAACACACATGGACAATAAACATTTTTTCATGAATGACCTTGAAAAATATACAAGTTCATGAAGAGAAAAACTTAAACAATGGTAAATAGGGATTCAATTCACCACTTGAAGAAAATTACAAGACATAGATCTTAATATACAAGTTTGGAAGGCCTATAAAGGAAGATTTCAAATGATAAAGGTTTACCTTTTTGACCTATGGGTAAAAAAATTGTCAAAAAATTGTCTATTCACAAGGGTAACATACCTATAATGTTGTTTGATTAATAGCCTTAATCTCCATTGGGTAACAGAGTCACTCTCATGCTGCAATCTAAAATTAATATACCTCTTGAAGATTCAAACTCACACCACACCATGCAACAAGAAATAATAGAACATACCAAAATCATTTAGGGAAAACCACATAATAACAGACTTACACAAAACATTATGTTAGGCACTTATGAAAAACAACACACCACACAACTATGTATAAAATAGAAAACTAACCTTAGTTATAAGGATTCAAGTGTATCCTATTGAATGGGATACTTAGTTATTCTCCATTGAGTCTTGATAGATGGAAGGCATTATTTTATTTATATCTAATCATAAAATAGGGCCCACTCCACAATGTATCAAATTTTCTATGTTTACTAGGTTTGGCCTTGTCTTCATCCCACATTAAAACAAGATCACCAAGGTTCTTGTAAATTTATTTCACTAGCTCTTTTATTAAAGGCTTTCTTCATTTGGGATTAGTGGCACTCTAAAGCGTTCATGGCTTCATCTCTTCTCTTCTATTTCCTTCAATTCTTCTATCCTCACCTACATAGGGTCACTCTCCATTAGTTCTAGTTGATGTGCTAAATCCAAGACAATCAACTCAAGATAAATAAGCAATTTGGATTATCTACCATACACAAGCATGTATGATGAGTTACCCCCAGACCTCTTAGGAGTGACTCTATCAACCCATAAGGTTGTCTTTAACCTTATATTCTAATTCATTTGATTTTCATCAATCATCCTCTTAATGATATTTATAAAGTTTTTATTTGTAGACTCTACAAGTCCTTTCCCTTAGGGGTAGTAATTAGAGGAGGTTCTTAGGTATATGTTATGCTCATTGTCCCACTTATTTTTTCACCCATGAATGCTAATGCATTATCAGTTATGATGGTTGATGGTGATATAAACCTAGTCACTATACTCTTAGAGAAATCAAGGATTGATTTATCATTATCTTATTTAAGGGAAATTTCATCTACTCACCTTGTAAAATAATTAGTGGTTATGAGTATCCATTTTTGACCTACACTTAAGGGAGGATTAATGATGCCTATGCAATCAAGCCCCCATTACATGAATTTTTAGTCAAATTAGATGGGATTGAGAGGTAAGTCTGTTAACAATTGATTTCTTGTGAAAAAAACACACTTTTCACACCCTATTACCTATGCATAGAAGTCCTGAAAGAGGCTGGGCTAATGGTAACCTTCTCTCATTATCTTTTTTATTGTATTTTTGTGATAAAAGTGTCCTCTTGTAGGTCCATCATGGAACATGGAATTACTCTAAAATTATGCCTATTTTATAACTATCAACACATCTAAGAAACATACCATTAATACATTTTATAAAAGTACCCCATTGGCAAGAACATAGGGTATAGATTGAAGACTTAACTACCTCCTCTTTACCTTATCTAAGCTAGTTAAGAACTCACATATTTGTAATAAAATTACCATGTCTCAGTATGTGAAAGTGATACTATTAGGGTATTATCTTATAGTACCAAGGCTACCTATTTATTCCCTTGAAGCTTCCATGTTAAGTGTTCACATAGGCCATTTCCTCTTACTAATTTAGGGACTTAATCTCTACATCATATTCCATCACCTTGGTAATCCAACCTGCCCTCTTCTCATTCAAGTATCTATTAAGAAGGAAATGTTTAACACTTGGGTAGGATACCATAATGTGTATATTTTTTTTGAGACCATATGTTAAAATGTTTTCAATCTTCTTATGACTGTCAAGACTTGTTTCTCTACAAAAGTATACATCTCTTCGTAGCCTTCAATCCCTTAACTAAAGAATATAAAGGGCTACTCGACACCTTGAATGTTTTGTTAAATTAATAAGTTGGATATGGTGTCAATATTTGAGAAATCATACAAAAATAAGTCCCTTGAAAATTCAATATTAATCAAGGTAGGTGCTTTTTTATGGCTTGTTTTATAGAGTCAAAATTGCTTCTCCCTTATTTAGTCTAGCTAAATGTTCGATGCATCTTTAACATGTATTTCAAAGGTTTTAAATAGTTATAAAAACTAGGTATAAACCTTATAATTAAGTCTATATTTACAAAAATAACTTTGAATTCTCTTCTTATAAAATGGTAGAGACAAGGCCAAAATAACTTTTGCCCTTTCAAGGTCTATGGTCAGCCCTTCTTTTGAGATAATGTGTCCTAGTAGTTTGACCTCATGGACTACAAAAACACATTTTTGGGGCTTCAAATATATATAAAACTTCCTCTACCTTTCAATAACAAGTCTTATATAAGCTAAATAGTCACTAACATCTTTTGAAAAAATAATTATATCATCAAGGTACACTAGCACCATCTTGTTAATCAAACCTTGGAAAGCCATGTGTATGACCTTTTAAAAAGTAGCTCTTGAATTAGATAGACCAAAAGGAATATTTTTTTAGGCATACGTGCCCCATTTTGTTTTAGAGGTAGTTTTATATCGATCCTTTTATATCAATAAAACTTGGTTATAACTAGAATATCAATCTAAGAGGGGGAAATGTCCAAACCCGAAAACCATTAGAAGTATTTACTGCATTGAAGGTAGAGGATGATGATACTTTAAATACACCATATTTGAATCCTTAAAACATACATATAATCTAATTTCCCCACTCTTATTCCTCATAGGGATTATATTTGAAACCCATGAAAAGTGTTTAATAGGGAAGATGATGCTTGATTCAATAAACTTGATTAGTTCCTTCTTCATAAAAAATTCAACCTTCAAATTTATGGGTGTTTATTTTTGTCTCACTAGTTTTTCGCTTGGGTCCAACTCAATGATGTGTTGAAGTAAGCTAGGGTAAAATACCATGAGGTCTCCATAATCCCATGCAAAGACATCTAAAAATTCTCTACATAATTCAACAAAATTAGCATTCTCAACCTTAATACATACCTTTCTTAGCTTGAGGAGTTTGTATTTGAATATTGCAACTATTTCAAAATGTTCTTCACTTGCAGACATGCCTACCTTCTCTTTTCTCATTTTATCTTATTTATTGAAGATTATTTTAAGGGTCACCAATCCTTTAGGGAGCTTGTTGGACTGAAGTTTCACTATTTTGTCACCATAATTTTATTGAAACTTTGCCTAATTCTTTGAGAAGAACTCAACTTCTTCACATAGAAAATATATAATCTGCTTATCACTATTAAAAACTTTCCAACTTGCATTTTTATCTAGGGATTAATGATCTAACTAACTATTTGACATATGGTTGATGTTTCCCACTTTTCACATCATTCAGGTTGTTATAATCAACCCCTATTGCTTCCAATCTATCAACATATTGGTTATTTTCTCTTTGGATTGATTTCATGTTGAAGGCCTCAAAGTCTTCAATAAGGTCCCAAATCCTATGCTTGTATTCCTTCAACAATGTATTTTTGGTATCATTATACACTCTAACCTATTGTAATACTATTTCACTATCACCATATGTTTTCAATTGTTTTATGCCTTTCTTCCTTGCCCATTAGAGGCCATGAACAAGTAATTCATATTTTGATGTGTTAAAGGAGAATCCAAATTGGAACCTGATAGCATAAAAATATTTCTCCTTGGAAGGATAAAAAAGCATTATACCTACCCATACTCCATTTTTTATCCTTGAACCATCAAAGAACAATTTCTACATTCCTTCTTCACTTTCATTAGGCTTTGAAAGGGTTGATATGGGTTTTCCTTCTTCATACATGTTGTAAGATCCTAGACTAGTTTATTCAATGTGATTGAAAGGATCAAAATCATGGTTCTCAGTACCCCATTCATCTAAAAAATGGTTAGGTATACCATCAAGAGGTGCATCAATTTCTTGGTCATTGAGATGGTCTCTACCATCAATAATAGTAAAATTCATGTTAGATGTGTTTTCTACATAATGCTCCACATTAAATTTTGCTAAAGGTTTAGAATTAACTGAATCTTGAACACCATACCTAGTCCTAAATGCCATATAGGACCAATCAAAAGTTAAGTACCCCACAATCTTAGTACTAGAGCCCCTTAACAAACAAAGAGAAAAGTGAGTTTGTACATCCATAACTACAAATATCTTGAGAGATAGAGAATGTAGGATAAGCATTAAGATTTAGATGTAAACCTTTAATGATGTCAATTATTTTAGTTTTTGATCCATATTATTGTAACACACCCTTGTGGTTTGGTTCATATTTCAAGTTTAACTTGTTAGCTATTTATTTTGGCATGAATAAACTACTTGTTACACTATAAATTAGGTATTTATGAAGCAATGAATCTCCAATGATAATATGAAACTATAAATACATGTTTGATTCACTTTAGATACCCCTGACCATACTTCATGCCAAATTTGGGGTTTTGAAACCTTGTACAGATTTGTGAACCAAGAAATGGCTAAAAACCTAGTATTTCACAAGTATTCTCACATTTCCTTCAAAAATCAGACCTATACGAGCACTTTTAGGATCAAATGTATAAATATTTTGGCTTGAGGAGATAGAAAACACCTCAATCCTTCTTACCCAATGGTTTTCCTCTATCTAGGAGATAATCACCTTATTTTAAGCCCAAAACCTCACAAAAACACAAAATTTAATGTATCCATATAGGTTAAATTACAATTAAAATTCATGGTGAGATCCTTCCTAGAGTCCAAAATGATATTTAGGTGGTTTCAAGAGTAATACAACTCATTTTAGACATTTAAGAATCCAATCTCTCTCAAGTTCCTATTCGGGTTTAGGATGGTTTAGAGTGGTTAAAGTTCTTAATTATTGTCCATAAATAAATGACTCAAAATTAAAGTGCACAATTGTCCTCAACTATCCCTAGGTGATCAGGATCCCATGTAGTTTGTACATATAGTTCTAAGCTAAAGAAAATTATCCTCAGGATTCTACTATGCCATTTGGGAGTACTCTATAGTCTTAAAAATGGTTCATAAAGGTTAGGTAACTAAACCAATGGATAATTCCATAATATTATATTATGGAGACATATTCACCATAAATGGAAACCATCAGACTCCATGGACAAGGCCAAGGTCACACTGAGCAAAAACATCTATCTTGAACTAGATTTTGTACTTAAAAAGGCTCAAAAAGGTATTTTAGGATAAATAGTCACTTTTCTTGTATTTTTATGTTTATGTATTCCCATATATGGTATGTCACACTAATATTAAACTAAATATTTATTTCAGGTTCCCATCTCACCTTCAATAAACCATTCTTTTCCCAACATTACACATAGGCATGTGTCTGTGGGTTTAGGATTACTAGGCCTAAACAAAACTATCAACCTTGAAAATAATTTTATTAACCATAAAGATAATATTTAGGTAATTTTATCATTATATAATCATTTAAATGTGTTTTTATTCTTCCCATATACCTTTGTCTTTCATACCAAGTAGGTATCTCTCATTTGACTGGGTAGTCCTATAGGAGCTAGTTTGATTATTTGACTAAAGGCTATGAGGTAGATTTGTCTTGATCACTCTATTTGATACTATTTTAGGTCATTTTTGGTATTTATATCATCCATAAATCATATTTATTCACTCAAACTCACAAATATTCTTGTATTGTTGCATAGGCCTGTATAAGTCTATTTAGACTTTATAGGCCTAACTGAGCATTTTTTCACTTTCTACCTCCAGTTATCTTAACATCTAATGAGTATTTTAGAATTTTTTCAATAGGAATCAAGTATGAGGAGAAAAAAGGATCTATTTATACCCTTTTTATTAGTTTTATACTCCATATGCCTTAAATCTTCATGTTTTTCATTCTTGATCATTCTACTTATAAGTGAATAAGCTATCCTATAGATATGTAGTTTGGGTCTCTTATTCATTAGCACGTTGATATCATGGAGTTATTTTAGAATGATTATATTAATTCTCTAACCCTATATTTTTATTTTAACCTCATATTACAATGCAATACTAGCTACATTTCTTATGAAAATAAGACATTTAGGTCTACATTTTCATGTTTTACGCCCTTTTTGAAGCCTATTTTGATCATTTAAACATTAAAAATAACTCCTAAAATACATAATTAAACTCATTAATAAGTTATTACCTTAAAAAACCTTTTATAATGAAGTATTAAAACTTCTCAAATCAATTTTTTTTAGGTAGCCTTTACACAACCCTTAATGTGAGTCATGATGTGACTTCTTGGAGGGATAGTATGGAATGACTAGATGGTTGGAGGATATGAATGAAGTGAAAAAATGGTGAATAAAATTAAAACATAAATTTTATTCATTTTACCCTATCAAATACTCAAAAAATTCAAGTGCAAACATATAACATGTCTCTTATAGAGATTCCTCTTTATCCCTAATTGCTCACACATGTCAATCTAATGGAGAAAAATTTGAGATGGTTGTGTAAGCACATATAGATACTCAAAAATAATCATCATTCTTTTAAAATCTCCAAATTTAATGGAATTTGTGTAAAACTAAGCCTATGGGATTTAATAGGGTTTTTAACTTCCTATTTTGTTAATGATGATTCATACAACTTGGACCCTAAACCCTAAACCCTTTTCATGAATATTAAGAACATGAGGGGTCCCTATCATTATCAAGGAAATTTTACCCACTTTTCCTTCATGTTCATGAACCAATCATAAACCTATGGCCTTCTCAATATTTTGAAGAGATCGATTGAGCTTATGACTAGTTTCCTACATTTTTTGACCTCTCTACACCCGTGGAAGCTTATTTTCCATGTGAATGACTTAAGGATGTTTAAAATACACTTTAATATTCATTTTCACATAAAGGTGGACCCTAATGTCTATACAAGTGACTACAAACTATATAATTTTCAATTATTCTCTACCTTTGTACATTGGGCTACAAGGTTTTCTAACTCTAACCATTCTCTGACCACCTCCTCACACCATGCATGTTAAAAACTCTCTTTACATTCTTATCCTTGGAAAAATTACATATAATTCCTAAAATTTATCTTAATAAGTGACTTAATAGAATTTAGAGTGCAGTAAAAAACATGATGAAAGATTAACGCATGGTTATATGACCTCAAAACTATGATTAAACCTCATATGGTGACTCATCACAATGACATGAATTTGAACACACATGGACAATAAACATTTTTTCATGAATGAACTTGAAAAATATACAAGTTCATGAAGATAAAAACTTAAACAATGGTAAACAAGGATTCAATTCATCACTTGAAGAAAATTACAAGACATAGGTCTTAATATACAAGTTTGGAAGCCCTATAAAGGAAGATTTAAAATGATAAAGTTTTAAATTTTTGACCTATGGGTAAAAAAATATCAACAAATTGTCAATTCACAAGGATAACATGCCTATAATTTTGTTTGATTAATAGCCTTAATCTCCATTGGGTAACAGAGTCACTCTCATGCTGCAATCTAAAATTGATATACCTCTTGAAGATTTAAACTCACACCACACCATGCAACAAGAAACAACACAACATGCCAAAATCATTTAGGGAAAACTACATAATAATAGAATTACATAGAACATTATGTTAGGCACTTATGGAAAACAACACACCACACAACTATGTATAAAATAGAAAACTAACCTCAGTTATAAGGATTCAAGTGTATCCTATTGAATGGGATACTTAGTTATTCTCCATTGAGTCTTGATAGATGGGAGGCATTATTTTATTTATATCTAATGATAAAATAGGTCCCACTCCAATGTGTATCAAATTCTCTATGTTTACTAGGTTTGGCCTTGTCTTCATCCCACATTAAAACAGGATCACCAAGGTTCTTGTAAATTTATTTCACTATCTCTTTTATTAAAGGCTTTATTCATTTGGGATTGGTGACACTCTAAGGTGTTCATGGCTTCATCCCTTCTCTTCTATTTCCTTTAATTCTTCTATCCTCACCTACATAGGGTCACTCTCCATTAGTTCTAGTTGATGTGCTAAATCCAAGACAATCAACTCAAGAGAAATAAGCAATTTCGATTATCTACCATACAGAAGCATGTTTGATGAGTTACCCCCAGACCTCTTAGGAGTGACTCTATTAACGCATAAGTTTGTCTTTAACCTTATATTCTAATTCCTTTGATTGTCATCAATCATCCTCTTAATGATATTTATAAATTTTTTATTTGTAGACTCTGGAAGTCCTTTCCCTTAGGGGTAGTAATGAGAGGAGGTTCTTAGGTATATGTTATGCTCATTGTCCCACTTACTTATTTTTTCACCCATGAATGCTATTGCATTATCAATTATGATGGTTGATGGTGATACAAACCTAATCACTATACTCTTAGAGAAATCAAGGATTGATTTATCATTATCTTATTTAAGGGATATTTCCTCTATTCACCTTGTAAAATAATTAGTGGTTATGAGTATCCATTTTTGACCTACACTTAAGGGAGGATTAATGATGCCTATGAAATCAAGCCCCCATTACATGAATTTTTAGTCAAATTAGATGGGATTGAGAGGTAAGGCTATTAACTATTGATTTCTAGTGAAAAAATCACACTTTTCACACCCTATTACCTATGCATAGAAGTCCTTAAAGAGGCTGGGCTAATGGTAACCTTCTCTCATTATCTTTTTTATTGTATTTTTGTGATAAAAGTGTCCTCTTGTAGGTCCATCATGGAATTACTCTAAAATTATGCCTATTTTGTCAATATCAAAAAATCTAAGAAACATACCATTAATACATTTTATTAAAGTAACCCATTGACAAGAACATAGGGTATAGATTGAAGACTTAACTACCTCCTCTTTGACTTATCTAAGCTAGTTAAGAACTCACATATTTACAAGAACATTACCATGTCTCAGTATGTGAAAGTGCTACTATTTGGGTATTATCTTATAGTACCAAGGCTACCTATTTATTCCCTTGAAGCTCCCATGTTAAGTGTTCACATAGGCCCTTTCCTCTTACTAATTTAGGGACTTAATCTCTACATCATATTCCATCACCTTGGTAATCCAACCTGCCCTCTTCTCATTCAAGTATCTATTGAGAAGGAAATATTTAACACTTGGGTTGGATACCATAATGTGTATTTTTTTTTTTTTGAGACCATATGTTAAAATGTTTTCAATCTTCTTATGACTGTCAAGACTTGTTTCTCTACAAAAGTATACATCTCTTCGTAGCCTTCAATCCCTTAACTAAAGAATATAAAGGGCTACTCAACACCTTGAATGTTTTGTTAAATTAATAAGTTGGATGTGCTGTCAATATTTGAGAAATCATACAAAAATTAGTCCTTTGAAAATTCAATATTAATCAAGGTAGGTGCTTTTTTATGGCTTGTTTTATAGAGTCAAAATTGCTTCTCCCTTATTTAGTCTAGCTAAATGTTTGATGCTTCTTTAACATGTATTTCAAAGGTTTTAAATAGTTATAAAAACTAGGTATAAACCTTATAATTAAATTTATCTTGACAAAAAAACTTTAAATTCTCTTCTTATAAAATGGTAGAGACAAGGCCAAAATAACATTTTCCCTTTCAAGGTCTATTGTCAGCCCTTCTTTTGAGATAATGTGTCCTAGTAGTTTGACCTCATGGACTACAAAAACACATTTTTGGGGATTCAAATATATCTAAAACTTCCTCTACCTGTCAATAACAAGTCTTACATAAGCTAAATAGTCACTAACATCTTTTGAAAAAATAATTATATCATCAAGGTACACTAGCACCATCTTGTTAATCAAACCTTGGAAAGCCATGTGTATGACCTTTTGAAAAGTAGCTCCTGAATTAGATAGCCCAAAAGGAATATTTTTCTAGGCATATGTGTCCCATTTGGTTTTAAAGGTAGTTTTATATCGGTCCTCTTATTTCGCTAAAACTTGGTTATAACTAGAATACCAATCCAAGAGGGAGAAATGTTCAAACCCTACAACCATTTGAAGTATTTACTCCATTGAAGGTATAGGATGATGATCCTTTAAATACACCATATTTAAATCCTTAAAACATACACATAATCTAATTTCCCCACCCTTATTCCTCATAGGGATTATATTTGAAACCCTTGAAGAGTGCTTAATAGGGAAGATGATGCTTGATTCAATAAACTTGATTAGTTCCTTCTTCATCAAAAATTCAACCTTTGGATTTATGGGTCTTTGTTTTTGTCTCACTAGTTTTTCACTTGGGTCCAACTCAATGATGTGTTGAACTAAACTAGGGTCAAATACCATGAGGTCTCCATAATCCCATGCAAAGACATCTTAAAATTCTCTACATAATTCAACAAAATTATCATTCTCAACCTTAATACATACCTTTGTTAGCTTGAGGAGTTTGTATTTGAATATTGCAACTATTTCAAAATGTTCTTCACTTGCAAACATGCCTACCTTCTCTTTTCTCATTTTATCTTATTTATTGAAGATTATTTCAAGGGTCACCAATCCTTTAGGGAGATTTTTGGACTGAAGTTTCACTATTTTGTCACCATAATGTTATTGAAACTTTGCCTAATTCTTTGAGGAGAACTCAACTTCTTCATATAGAAAATATACAATCTACTTATCACTATTAAAAACTTTCCAACTTGCATTTTTATCTAGGGATTAATGATCTAACTAATTATTTGACATGTGGTTGATGTTTCCCACTTTTCACATCATTTAAGTTGTCATAATGAACCCCTATTGCTTGCAGTCTATCAACATATTGGTTATTTTCTCTTTAGACAAATTTCATGTTGAAGGCCTCAAAGTGTTCAATAAGGTCCCAAATCCTATGCTTGTATTCCTTCAACAATGGATTTTTGGTATCATTATACACTCTAACCTATTGTACTACTAGTTCACTATCACCATATGCTTTTAATTACTTTATGCCTTTCTTCCTTGCCCATTAGAGGCCATGATCAAGTAATTCATATTTTGACGTGTTAGAGGAGAAGCCAAATTGGAACCTAATAGCATAAAAATATTTCTCCTTGGAAGGATAAAAAAGCATTATACCTACCCATACTCCATTTTTTATCCTTGAACCATCAAAGAACAATTACCAAATTCTTTCTTCACTTTCATTAGGCTTTGAAAGGGCTGATATGGCTTTTACTTCTTCATACATGTTGTAAGATCCTAGACCAGTTTATTCAATGTGATTGAAAAGATCAAACTCATGGTTCTCAATACCCCATTCATCTAAAAAAAGGTTAGGTATACCATCAAGAGGTGCATCTATTTCTTGTTCATTGAGATGGTATCTACCATCAATAATAGTACAATTCGTGTTAGATTTGTTTTCTACATAAGGCTCCACATTAAATTTTGCCAAAGGTTTAGACTTAATTGAATCTTTAACACCATATCTAGTCCTAAATGCCATATAGGACCAATCAAAAGTTAAGTAGCCCCCAATCTTAGTAGTAAAGCCCCTTAACAAACAAAGAGAAAAGTGAGTTTGTACATCCATAACTACAATATCTTGAGAGATAGAGAATGTAGGATAAGCATTAAGATTGAGATGTAAACCTTTAATGATGTCAATTATTTTAGTTGTTGATCCATATAATTGTAACACACCCTTGTAGTTTGGTTCATATTTCAGCTTTAACTTGTTAGCTATTTATTTTGGCATGACTAAACTACTTTTTACACTATAAATTATGTAATTATGAAGCAATAAATCTCCAATGATAATATAGAGGTGAAAATGTAGAGTTTTATTTATTCTCTTAGTTTTAGTTTTTTTCCCATCATGAGTTTTCATTGCATTCGACAAAACTTCCACTCTTTCATTAGGTTGCCTAGTTGTTGTATTGATCTTGGAATGATCATTTTGGAGCATATCTCTTTGTACAAGGATGTAAAATGTGTCCCATATTGAGATACTTACATTAACCTTATTCATTTTTTCAACAATATTAATAGGAGAGATACCAACCTTGGCATGCCCTTTAGTATCCATAGCACTACCAATACCTTGTGTTTATTGATGCATAAGAGGAGATTTAGTATTATAAAATATGTAATTTACTTGAGTAAAAGGGACTATATTTGACACACCTACCCCTTGGGATATTGGAGAGATCATGATTGGACCATTGCTTGTCCCTTTTAACTCTTCATTTGCTCTTCTCTTTTACCTTATTTTTATAGCTATATGATTTGATTCTATGTTGAATTTACCCTGGTAAAATGATTGGACATGAATCTTCCTGAAGATAGCTCACCAAGGTGGCCTCTAATTGTGCATTCTATCCTTTATTTTCTCCTCCACTAGGAATATCATATTGAGTCATACTATGCAATGTTCCCCATTGTGCTATAAATTATTTTTTGATTATATTTTATTTACATAGGTGGATGCATCATGAAGATGAGACCATGTAATATTCTCTTAATTATATTTCACAAGGCATTTCTCTCTATTTTTTCGCTTTTTCTTAGTTTTGGAAGAAAGAAACTAGTGTTAAGGGGTGTATAGAAAAACTTGTTAAAAGTGCATGCATTGAATCCAAATTATTGTGGAGAAATATTATTTGGCTATGAAATAATACCTAAAAATAAGAAAATACTACCACACATTTTTTTGTTAGACAAGGAGATGGGTGGATTGCCTAGCGTAAGCTAGATCCTAGAAGAGAAAGCTTTCTAGGAGGTTGTCAATCCACCTAATTTAAAACAAGTTAAGTTTGATAAAATTAATGAAGGGTTGCATAAAATAATAAAAAATTTAGACTAAAAATATCAAATTAATTAAGAAACCAATATACTTTGCTAAGATGATTAAACTTAAAAAAGTAGTTTGAATAATACTAATGCTGAAAATTGGCCAAGTTAAGGGTTATGATTTTGGTTTGGTAATTTGGTAAGGGTCAAAATATGGATTATTATAGATTGGTAAGTGGTTGAAATGGTAAAAGAGTAAGGGTGTTGAAAATAGGTAAAATTTCAAGAGAACAAATAAGGCAAAAGGGGAAAATGGGTAAAGGGGCAAAAGGATAAATGGGATAAAGGTGAAAATGAAGTAAATGGGATAAATGGGATAAAGGGATAAAAAGAAGAGGCAAAGGGGTTATAGTTTAAAATTAAATAAATAATATGACAAGGATGGGGTTTATAAGTCAAGAGAGAAGAGTTCAAAGGAGATAATAAGTTGAAATGAAGTAAACAAATAAGGTCACCTTTGAGATGGTTGTCGATGATGGTGTTGTTGATGATATTGTTGATGAAATCCTAGAGTGATTCTGGCAGAGATTCAATGATTTGAATATTTTGTCCTCTAATATGAGGATGAAGTCATTTTCAAGTGGAAAACCTCATCCAAAAATCTTCAACAAAATGTTAATAACAAAAAATACTAATTTTCCACTTTCCAACTTAACCCTAGGTGAAGGAGAGGGGATATTTATAGCATATGTTGTGAAGAGTCATGATAAAAGAGAAATAATAGAGGTATGGTTCCATTTTATATGTGGTAGATGAATTATTCAAAATGAGGTTGGTGGGGATTCGCATTTGGGTTGGTGAGTGTCCCATATGGGTTAAGAAGTCAAAATGGATGCACTTTGTCTTAAAAAGGTAGGTATCTTATTTTGGAGGTTAATTTCATGTGTGAAGGTAAAATACATGTTTACTAATGGTATTTTGAGGGGTAACTTTCCATATTTAAATGGAGGGTGCTTGTGATGCTTAAATGAGGTCATCAAGCACTTTGGGAAGGGTCCCAGGTGGGGTATGATGTCTGACATTAAGCCACCTCATTTTTAAGCCATGTCACTTGCCATATCACCTCCCAAATCACCTTCCATGTCACTTGGCATGTCATATACCATGTCACTTTACATATCATTTGCCATTCCACATGGCATGCTACTTGTCATGTCATCATGAATAGTGATAGTGGGTCCTACAGTGAATAGTGATAGTCAATAGTACTTTTGAATAGTATTTTTGAATAATATTATGTGACTATAATAATAGTGATTTGGTTATGTTAAGATAGGTTTAGGGGGTTTTTAGGGGGGTCCTAAGGCATTTAGTCATTGAAAATTGTAAGTGTATAGTTTTCTAGTGTCTATATTTTGTCCCTTTATGTTATGTGGCTTTGAATTAACAAGATACATAACAAAAATGAATTAGTTGGTCAAAGGTAAGGGTGCTCTAAGTATGGTAGCAGGTGTTCCATCTTAAACTAATAGTCAATGAGGGAAATCCTAATCAAGTTTAGGTTTGATAAGTATTTGGTGGGGAGGCACTAGGTGTTACCACAAGGTAGTTGGGCATGTGAAATGCCAATGGGTTCACAAAATGAATCTAAGTACAATAGTAAAGATTATGTAGATATTAAATCTATGAATAAGTTTGATTCTAGAAGGACACATGATAGGGATAATTGATCTACAACATTGATCATAGCTGATCGAATTAGGCCTATCAAGTCATCTAGACAAGCTTAGTGTTGGTTTCAAGTATCCCTAGTAGGAAGTGCTCCTACAAAACAACATAATTGTTTAGGTCATGCATGAGGTGGTGAAAATTTTCAAAAGTTAAACATGGTAAGGTTGGTCTTTACAATCAAAATTTTCTACAAAACATGCCAATATTCTGGGTCAAAAGCAACCAACGTCAAAGTGGACATGGTAAAAGCATGGGTGGATTAGGTATGGGTTAGAAAGGGATGGTAGAGCTGACTCTATATGCACTTAGAAAGTGGACACTACATACATAGTTCCATGGATAGGAATCCAAAACAAATGTTAGGCCAAATGTAGTTTTATTAAGGTGAAGAGTGTTGGTTACCTTGGTTGCCCCAATTTGATATCAGGTAGTTAGGTCTAGTTGAAGGATGTTAGAGAAAGGGAAGTGCCAAAGGGTGGGAAATATGGGTCTAAAATAGGTTTTTGATTGGATTGGTAGAAATGGTGGATGAGATTACCTAGGATGCAATTAGATGGTTATCTCATCTTTTCAAAAATAATCTACAGCCATGGATAAGCAGGTTCAAGCATGAAATTTCTATCACCATTTTTAAAAAATGAGAAATATGTTTTACCAAGCTTTGCAAAATTTGGCACTACTCAAATTGTCATGATGACCTGACAAGTTGTTTCATCACCATCCAAATAATATAACACTGTGCACACTTCATAATAATGTCATTAATAGGATATGGAAGGGTATGCTTAAATAATTCAAGGAAGCAAAGTAGTAGAGTGGGTAAATGAGAAGTGGAAAAAATGTAAACCCTTGATCCTTGAGTTAGTGGGGCCATAAAATAAGAAAGCATTGAGTTTTAAGGGAATTCAAAGAAAGAAGTTGAGGAGTTTTAGAATATGAAGTGAGTTGAATAATAGTAATATTAATTAAATAAGGGAGTAGGTTGTGGATTTTTTGTATTAAGGAAAGGGAATGGAGTACATGAGGAAGAAGATAAGGAGATGTAAAAGTGGTACAACTAGTGTTCACACTCTAAAGAGGTAGAGGTTGAATTAGAGAACATAAGGGAGATCCAATAAGGGATGAGGTGAAAGTAGACTAGGAGATGGATGAAGGGATAGGTAGAGGAAATGATGAGGTCACATATAAAGATGAAGGTGGAGAAGGATGGAAGGAGCCAAGCATAGACATATAGGAGGGAAAAAATAAGGTCAGGAAGAACATGGAATGTCCTCATGATGGGAAATGGAGAAAATGGAGAGGATGGTGGAAAATAATGAAAGGAAATGAGATGAAGATAAAGGATGAAGATAATGGATGATAAGAAGAAAAAGGAAGAATTGAAGTAGGGATACAAAGCAAGGATACTCACACATATGCAAAAGACAAGTGAGTATCAAGATGGAAAGAGGAAAAGGGGAACACAAAAGGCAAAATGCAAGAACTAAGAATAAGAAAAGAGGAAATTATGGAAGGCTTCTCAAAGGATAAATACCTAGGGAGAAGGTATTTATGTAGGAAAAAAAGAAGACAAAAAGGATGAAAGGATGGAAAAATCAAACAAGAAGAATGGAAAATAGGTACGATGGGAAAAATGGAAAAATGGTAGAGAGTGGTGGTACACGTAAAGAAAAAGTACAATAATAGAAGAAAAAAATCTTGTAAGATACATAGTATGATGGGGAATTGGTGATGAAAAGAGAGTGATAAAGAGGGTATGACAAATTACGAAGGGTGAGGGGAGATGATGAGGATGGTGAAATAAGTTGAAGGGGATAAAGGACAAGGTTGGTAATAAGTGGAGATAGACCAAAAACATGAGAAGTGGGTGAGGGAGTAAGCTATGAAGTATGCACAAGGAAAGGTTACGGGGAGGCTAGTGATGTAGAGTAGGTGGTGTTTTTATGGGAGATAAGAAGGGCCAATGAGGAAGACTATCAACCCTTGTGTTATAAGAGATTGATAAGCTAGAAAAGTGGTTAAAATATAT
This sequence comes from Torreya grandis, assembly GCA_037957365.1. Lineage (NCBI taxonomy): Eukaryota > Viridiplantae > Streptophyta > Pinopsida > Cupressales > Taxaceae > Torreya > Torreya grandis. The sequence continues at coordinate 691,231 of JARHVA010005307.1, read as the reverse complement.
TGATGAGCTGAAGGGAGGGAGGTGGTGAGGGGATAGGTAGAGAAGTGGAGGAAGATATTTTAGGTGAGAATGGAAAACAAAATAAAAGATGTGGCTGAGATGACCTTAGTAACTGAGCATTGCCTACATAGTCCAAAAAGACCTCAGGCTGATGTAGTTCTCCCAAAAATAGGAAAAAAAACTTAAAAGGAAGTACTAGATGGTGTTAGAACATAAGGATACTGAAGAAATAATTCAAAGCTTCTTTGATGTAGGATGCCCTAAGAAAGAGGCCATTGTTAGTGATGGAAATGAGTGGGAAAAAAAAGGGGATGAGAATTAGCTGGTAGTGGCTGAGCTACCCTTAGAAGTGGAGTAATGCCTACATAGTCCATGGACATTAGGCCAATGTGGTTCAAAAAGGTTTGGGTGAGTAGTGTTCAAATTGGCTGCCCCAATTTGATGGACTACATGGGTTGGTTTGGGCTGAGGGAGAAGGATTTTTAAAATAATAGTTTTGGGTTTTGGTGAAGGTGTTAGTAAAATTGAATGGTGTAGATTGGTAAATAATTACCAAAATGATCCCACATTTAGTAGGATGAGAGATATAGATGGGAAAGGTAGGATAAATTAGAAGGGAACACAATGTTAAGTACCATAAATGATCTTTAATAGAGCTAATCCAAAGAAGAGGTGCCTTTGTTAGAAGGTTACACCTTATAAAATTATGTGAGGGTAAGAGTTTAGAGATAGTGTCTACCACTATGAGCTAAGTTTTAGGAATGGGGTCCTATTTAGATTTATAGAGTCATTTTGGCCAAGGTTCATCACCCCTACAAGCCAAGTTTTAAGGGCATTAGTGAAGTGATGACTTTCAATGAATTTATTTGATGATCAATTAGATTTTACAAGTAAATAAGTTACCAGTGTGGTGAGTGATAGAGGATGGACCTTGCCTGACCCAAGAGTTGCATGGGTAGGCTAGATAAATAGTGGCCATGTACGCATTTTCTATCCCATATCCATAGAACCAATGACTTATTAGTTCTACTAGTTTGGGCTTAACCAACAAGAAACTACATGGCTAGGAGAAGATGGTGGTTCCATTGCTATGGATGAATGTTCAACTAGCATAAAATAAAAGACTACCATGTTGGAGAAGGTACTATCAATGGTTAGGGTCTAATGTTTAGATCTCATGATAATGGGTTGGTAGTAAGAGCAGGGTAGAGGGGACAATAAGGTGAATGTATTACTATGAATTCATGGTGGCCTACCTCTAATAGAAGATTTTATATAGTTGTAAGGATTTGGGAGTTACCACCAGTAGCAATAGTGGTAGTTTTGAAGGTGTGATCATTACAACAGCCCATTGTTGCAAGCTAATTTCCATCAACTAGGCCAAAGGTGATAATGATGCAAATGACCACTAGGTCTACAAGGGTCATGAGATGACAAAGTAAGGAAAGACATCAGATGTGAATTAGATGATAAGGGTAATAAAAATATATCATGATGGTGCATAATGGCTTTATCGAGATGACCAATCATATCAAGGGTGATATGTCCATGTGAAAAGGTAGGTAGACATGACCATTTCTAGAAGGGAATATTGTTCAAGGGAATCAATGACATCATATGACCTTCTCGATTGATAGAATGGAGAACCAAGTTGATAAGGAAGAATGGGTAGGTATTTTATTTAAATAATCATGATAAGGACCAGTATTAGGATTAGATAATGTCCTTCATGCAAGAACATCTACCTTCACACAATCATCATTCAACTTTACATTATAAATGATGGTGTATGTCCCTCCATGTACTAATACTACCATCTTTGACCACATTCATCATTAATAACAATAAAAATGAACATGAGTGCCATCCCCTCATCCTGTACTAATTTTATCATCTAGCTCATAAGGTAAACTTTCTTAAATAAATGATACCTTCTTCATAAGGTATGTTAATGTATGCATGTTAATGTAATTCTTGGGATTAATAAAGTAAAAGGATGGTTGAATAAAAATATAGAGTCACCAAATAATCAGTTTAATGCTTAGGTAGGAAAATAATGTACCCATGTGCTTTAGGCCATGTGTAATTTGATGACTATGTATGTGTCATGCAATTCCTCGTACCCTAAATAAAATATTGCATAGTTTGTTATATATAAAATGTGTTAGATGTCACTAGTTGAATGGTATCATGCTTAAGGTTATGTGGATACTTATGAAAGTTATGGTTATGGTTATGATTGGTATGGTTGTGGTTGTTATAATCTCACTAAATGTAAAAATAATGATTACTGTTGTTGAAACACTGGATAGTAAAAGTCATGAGAAAAACACCAACAAAGCACATTAATAATAGGGCACAATGCTTTATTTTTGACAAGGACTAAAAGTAGACTCAAAGTGGGATCAACTTAATGAATATAAGCCCCTCAAATGCTATCCATGAGCAGTCATTAGTCGTTAAAAAAGGTTTCTTGATCATAGGTTGTCAATTAAGATCTAGATCCCTTGATTTATAAATAGTCTAAAGGGAAGATGGGTGATGGGTGGTGTGAATGGTAATGGGTGATATGCATTATAACCTCATGTGAATTAATTTTACCCTTCTATAGGTGACCTAATAATGGTAATAGACAAGTTCATGTCATATGCTAGATGTAGACTAATCAATATAGGAAGTCTAGATGTGCAAGCCACTTATGGCTTCCAACTTATTATGTTGTTGGAGAGCTGATTGTAACATTAGAATTTATTGTGATAGTGGGTCTTTTGATTTATTTATGTATATAGGAATCTGATCAATGCAAGAAGCTTTCAAGAAATTGCTTTGAGTTTGACAAAATGAACTTATCCATCCTTCAAGGAAGTGGTCTAAGCTTATTAGATTTGGTTAATGATGTTGATAGGTGTCCTTCAAGGGAGTAGTCTACCTTGCATTTGGTAGTTTTTATTTTGTTTTTGGGTAGCTATCCTTCAAGGGAGTAGTTTGCAATGCTTAAGATATTGACCCAAGTAATTATTGCAAGACGAAATGTGTTTAGACATGGACCAATTTAATTAGGTTCAGAGGTTTACCTTTATGAGTGAAAAACTTTACACAATAAAGTCAATGATATGTGAAAGGGTATGGTTTTGAGAGACAACAACCATGGGATTCCATCCTGTTAGAGATGAAAAGTATCCATGAGAATCATGTAATGGGTAAAGCTGTGGTACCCATATTTAGGATTAGGCCATGACTATGATGGTTAATCACATGGTTCTATGTTTTAATCAATTGTCCTCAAAAGGGGAGGAGGAAGGTGGGTGAAGGTTAAAATTTCATACTCAAAGGATGAGCTTGAGTTAGACAAATAGGTGAGCTTGATCCTTATTTAACATAAAAATAGATGCAGATGTAAAGCATTGAGAGGCTCAAGTTTTGGTTTGCCTTTGAGAGAGGATAAATGATAAGCTCTTGATCCATACTCATGGGTAATGATATAGGGTCCAAGCCAATTGAAAGCAAACTTGCCTCATTTACTCTTCTCCATGTTGGTCATGTGTTGGTTTTCTCTTAGGACCACATCTCTGTTATTGAATTCTTGTTATTTAAGGTACTTTTTTTAAGCATGGTAAATATGCTCTCAATAGATGTGAAGATGGTTAAGGGAAACAAGGTAATGTTTATCAAGTAATTCAAGGGATATGAGGCATTATTGAAAATAATCATCTTCAAAAATGATATCATGTAAGGAAATATGAAGAGAGTGAATTTGGAATTCAAGAGGTAGAATAACCTCTATACCAAAGACCAAGGAAAAAGGCGTATCACCTATTGTGGTTTAGATACTAGTATGACAGGCCCATAAAACAAATGGGATGTGTATGTGCCAATCTCAGCCTGAAGAATTTACAACTTTGGTCAGCATTTTGATGAGAGTTTTGTTGGAGGCTTCTACCTATCTATTTGCCTATGGATTGTAAGGAAAGGAATGGCTGAGTTTGATGCCATAAGCATCATAGAGGGCTTGAATTTTTTTTTGAATGATTTTACATTATCTATTATGATTTTGTGAAGGACCCCAAAATGATAGATAAAATCTATAATTTTTTGGCTTTGATGGAGATAAGGGGGATGGCCTCCACCCATTTAGTAAAATATTCTATAGTGGTGATGATATATTGGTGTCACTGAGAAGAGTGAGGATTGATTTCTCCAATGATATCCATCCCCCACTATGATAAGGGCCAATAATCCATGGATTCTCGAAGGCCATGAGTGGGCCCATGATGCAAGTTAGCATGTTGTTGGCATTTAACACACTTCTTTACATAGTCACAATAGTCTTGATTGAGGGTAGGCCAATAGTAACCTAGGTTTAAGATTCTTTTGGTGACAATGAGGCCACTTAAATGTCCCCCATAAACTCCATCATTGGTTTCTTTGATGGCATGAGAAATCCCATGACTACATAAATAATGAAAGAGAAGACCATCAAAGCCATGTTTATATAGGATTACCCCTAGTATGGTATAATGAGAGGTGCCTTGCATAAAGGCGTTCTGGGCATTCTTTAAGAGGTCAGGTGGAATGATGCCCAAATTAAGGTAATTAAAGGTTTGGTCATACTAGACATCCAAAGGAGATGCCTCCACACTATAGACAGTTGGAAGGTCTGAGCTCATTTATAAGGGCCTAATGAAATTGTGGATGGTGACAAATAATTTTAATTTTATAGGTTGAGAGGGTATTAGAGATACAAGACAGTCTATTGTGTTTATAAATTTGCTAGTATATCAAGGCACTAATTATATTTTATAATGGTCAAAAGATGTTAATATCTCATCAACAAGGATCTTATACTTTTTTAAAATGTCATTTTTACATTGATAGGACCCATTGACTTGGTTAATCATGAGTTGAGAATCACTAAAGATAGAAATGGTTTTGATTTTTAAGGCAAGAGTAGTTTGGAGATTGATGAAAGTGGATAAGGTTCACCATAAATGGGTATGAGACTTATGCCTACACCCCCACCATATTGGCATTTGGAGCCATAAAAAAAAATGGTCATTTGGTAAGAGGGTTCTTCCTAAGAAAGATTTGTAATAGACTCATCAGAAAATGTTCATGGGATGGGTTGGTTATCTAGGAGAGGGGCTTCAGCTAATTGATCAACAATGACCTACCCATAGTGGATTTTTGGTGAAGAAACTCAAGATCAAACTTAGCTAGAAGCATGAGCCACTTAGCTATACACTTATTTTGGTATGGATTGGAGTGCATATACTTGAGTGGGTCAGTTTTAGTGATAACATATGTTTTTTTATTAGGAAGGTAGTGACAAATCTTAGAGGCAACAAAAATGAGAATGAGACAAAGCTTTTTAGGATGGGTATATCATGTCTCATACTCTAGAAGCGTGTGACTGATATAGTAAATGGCTTGCCCCTTGTTTTATTCATCTTGATGAGCTAACATGGCACCTAAAGAGTGATCAATGGTGGGTATGTAAAGGTAGAAAGGTTGATCATCCCTAGGTGGGATAAGAATAGGTGGAGAAAGCAAGTACACTTTGAGTGAATCAAAGGCTTGTTGACAATATTTGGTCCATCTAAAGGAGGTGTCTTTTTTAAAGAGGTGGTGAAAGGGTTAGCATCTATCTGATAATTGAGAGATGAAGTGATGGATAGATTGGAGTTTTCCCTATATACTATGAGGTTGTTTAAGGTTTGTTAGAGGAGGAATTTATAGGATGGCCTTGAATTTAGAAGGGTCAATCTCAATTCCATAGAGGGAGATGATAATGCTCGAAAGATTTCTAGATAAAACCCCAAAAATGAAATTTTTGGGATTGAGCTAAACATGGAATTGGATCAGTTGGTCAAAAATGATAGTAAGAATAAATAAATGGTCCTTGTGATGTTTATATTTTTTGAAGAGATCATCCACATAATCCTCTACAATTTTATGAATAAGATCACATAAGACATAGGTCATGGCCTATTGGTACACTGCTCCTACGTTTTTTAAGCCAAAAGGAATGACCTAATAGTAAAAGGTTCCCCAAGGAGCAGTGAAGATGGTTATATGTTGGTCTAAGGTGTAAATCAAGATCTGATTATATCTTGAAAAGCCATCCATGAGGGATAACATCTCATGACTTGCAATAAGGTCAACTACTTGTTCAATGTTGGGTAGAAGAAAGTCATCTTTGGGGAATGTAAGGTTAACGTATCAAAAATCCACACAAAGGTGGAGTCCCCTAATGGGATTGGTAATGGGAAAAATATTAGAGACCCATTATGGGTAGTAAATGCATTAAATAAAGTTAACAGATAAAAGATGTTTAAGTTCTTACTTGATGAGAAGAGCTATACAAGGGTGAATTTTATGAAGCTTTTTCCATATCAGCTTAGCCTCTAGATGGGTAATGATGTTATGAAGGGTGATGAAGGGGTCAATATTTGGCATATCCTTATAAGACCAAGTGAATGTAATCCTATGGTCTCAAAAAAATGTGGGATATTCATGTTGCTCATTTGAGTCCAAGGATTGGCCCAATTTGATGATACAAGGATTCTCCTAGGTTCCTAAGTTAACATCAATAGTTGATTCATTGAGCATGGTTTAGTTTCTCAAAGGGAATAATTTATGGATGGGAGAGTCTCCTACACCAAGGTAGGTGAGTATATAATTATCATCTTGGCACTAAATGGTATAGATGGTGGGTGAATCATGATTGATCATTTTGAGGTGGATGAGAGGAAAGGTTTTAGTTTGGCCACTTTCATGATAGGTTAGTGGGTCTAAACTAATGAAACTGATAAAAAACTTGGATGGGATGATGTCACAGTCTCCATATTGAGAAGATCTATTAGGAAAAGATGGAATCTCTTATATGGAGATATAAATAGGTTTTGGTGAGGTGGGTTCTTTTGGTGGCTCAAACCCAATCACAAAGAAATCACAAGGTTTTTAAGTCTTGATAATGTTCAATTTATGAGGTCCTTGTTTATATAGGCCCATATAAAATCCTTTCTAAGCATAGAGATGAAGATAGGTTCTTGCAAAGGATGGGTTTTTTGGATAGGAGAAATTAGAAGTGAAATGTTAAATATATAGAGTGGTGATAGGAGTGAGGAGTGGTTGATCAAGTCCCCCATAGACAAAGTACATTTGATTGTTGGGAAGTCTAAAGGGGATGATGGTACCTATATTGGGGTCATAAGAAAGGTCATTTTAAAGGTTCCTATATTCTTAGGGAGTGAGAAAGGCATCTAAGGCTAAAAATCAGTACTCCCCAAGAGAAAGGCATTAGAATGTTTGTGTCAAGGAGTCCTTAACGAGAATATGGGAAGAAGGGATAGATACACTAGTTAAGGCTTCATCATTATTAATGGTAGAAGCACTATGGGTGGTGGTTGATGGTGCATTTATGTTAATGAGATTGGTTGACTGTGAGGGAGATGAAGGTGGAAGAAGGACATCATTAGGCCTATAGGTCATGTTGCAACATGTAAAAGGAATAATATCAGCCTTGATTTTTATGAATTTCCCTTCATGTTCAAATTTAAAACAATGGTGTAAATTGGAGGGGATGTAACTCATAGCATAAATCTAGGGGCATTCAAGTTGAATGTTATATTGGAACTCACCCTCTACAACATAAAATAGCTCAAGAATGGTGTGAGGTGCCAAGCATATTTGAAGAACAATGGTCCCTAAGGTAGTGGCCATGATGTCATTGAAGGAGTGAAGAATTATTATTCTTTTAGCCATGATATTATTTGGTAAATGCAGCTAATCAAAAGCATGGGAGGAGATTATGTTGATGCTAGATTATCGATCAATCATTACCCTTTTGATGTAGATGTGATTGATATATATAGTGACAAATAAAGGTGGGTTAGATTCTTCAGAGTGTTGGAAGTATCTTAAAATCTTGGAAGTTCATAATGGAAGAATGTTGGAAGGTCCCAACAAAGGAGTCAAGGGTTTGAGGGTCATCTAGTTAAATCTCAATAGATTTTAGGGCATCTATTAATGCCTAGGGATGATGAGGTGAGGTGTTGATTAAGTCATAAGGGATCATCTTCATTGGTGCTTGATGAAATTAATTCAACATGGTTTATTGAATGGATGAAAAGGAATTAGTGGGAGCTACACCTAGGATGAATACAGGTATAGGTGATGGCATGGGTGGTGGTGTTGGTGTTTGGTCTTAATTAGGAGGCTAAGAATCTGAAGGATATGTACATGGAATGGACACATTGGCTCCTCCTTTACCCCTCTATTTTTCTCAAGATCAGGTAATCATGTGGATGGTATGGACAATGGCCTCAATTAAGCTGGGTAATTGGTTCAGATCCTCACCCTTACCTATAGACGAGAGTGAGGAAGTTAGTGTAGGTTGGGATAGTGGTTAGATTGTTTGGGTTGGTAGTTAGGTTAGTAAGGTCAGTGAAAGAGGCTTACCTGATGATAGATCATCATCCTCATATAATTAATAAACAAGATATTAGAGAGATTTGAAACTCTCCATGTTATATCCTAGTGTCCTATGGTATGTACATATTTAAGCATCATTGAACCAAGAGGGTTTGGTGTTATAAGGGGTGAATGCTTTAATAGGTGGAATTTTAATGGAAGAGGTTTGCAATAACCTCTATAAAATAACAAAGTAAGATTCCTTTAGACGTGTTGAGGGTGTTGAGATGCTCATTGGGGAAATAAGAACCTTCTTAGGCATGGTCTTAACCTTAGAGAGGGTTGGTGTTTGGGAAATTTTGGTAGATGGTTTAGATTAGGCTGGCTTATCTATGATTAGGTTAATGGTAGATGGTTTCAAAGTAGAGAATGGGGGGTTGATAATAGGTGGAAAAGTAGAGGGGGATAAATTAGCTAAGAATGATGAAGAAGTTGATGGTATAGGTGGTAGAGGGGTAGGCATAAAAAAGGGAATTGATTTAATTGAAGCAGAATAAGTGACTAGGATGGTAGAGGGTTGGGGTCCCAAAATAGATGGAAAATTAGAAGGAGGTGGCATAGGTATAACTTGAGGATGAGGTTTAAGTAATTGTACCCTTCAGTCCATCTTGGTTGGTGGTTTTTTAGGTAGCATAAAGGGGGTTAGGTCTAATTTAATGGGGGTATGCGTGATGCTAGGTATGGGAAGGATACCCAAATTCTTGGCTAGTTTAGATAGAAGATTATGAGATGATCTAGGTGGAGGTGGGTGATATGGTTCCCTCACATCTTGGGGAAAAGAAATGTTTGATGATGGGGTGGTAATCGATTGGAAAGTGGATTATAATGAAGTCAAGGGTTTGGTTTTATTTTGGTATGGGATCACCAAATGATGGTAGGAAGTGGTTCTATCTAGGTTGGGTTGTGAGGCAAATTCCAAAATTTTCACTAACCAATAAAAGGGCATATAAATGGGTTTTAGTCCTTCATCTATTGTTTCAAATGTTAATCCCTTAGATGAAGAAGGGGGGATGGTTCCTTCATCTCTACTTGAGCTAGAATATTCCAAAACAATGGTTGCTTGTGGGGTGATTAAGAGAGGGGATGTTTACTTGATCGAGGATGTAGGTATGGTCCTAGTTCCTTCCTTTACTAGGTTATCCAAAGGAGAAGATGGGATCTCTACCATTTCACTTAGTGGGGTAGAGGAAAAGGTGGTTAGATCAATGGTTGGTTATATGAAAGGAGAGGTGAGCATGGATATGGTTTGATCAAGTGGAGAAGTGGGGGCTACAAATCCTTCTACTTAGGTCTTCGAAGGGGTAAGAGGTGAATTTGCTTCTTTCATATGTGAGGTTGGTGAAGAGGAAATGGGAACATAAGGCTCATCCTCCATGGTCTCATTTATGATGATGTTGATTGTGCATGCCTCATGAAATGAAGATGGTTCAAATTGATTTCCATGGGCTTGGGTAGGTGGAGGATGGTTAGGGAATGGTTTGAAAAAAATATTGAGAGAATGGTTGGGCATGTGTTAGGATTGTCAAACATCAATTTTCCATTGTCAATCAGGTTTTGGACAAGACTTTTAAAAGAGTTGTACTAGTTTATGTCATGTTCAATGACTCGGTGGAAAGCATAATGGTTATTTTCATTGTACCACACAGGCATAAGGTAAGAGGGGTCAAATTATTAAGGTGGCTTGATTGGTGGAAGTTGAATAACATTAGATTTTAACAATTTATCCAACATAGAGGCATAATATTCCCTTATAGGGGTGAATTATTTATGGGAAACCTAGCTTTGATTTTGGTTTGGTGGGTAAGAAGAATTGGAGGGTGTGTTTTGATGTGGTTGGTTAATGGATGGAGGTGGGGTAGTTTTTAAGATAACCACATTTGTATATGTTTTGGATTTAGAATTGAGTTGGTTACTTATTTTGGAGGAAGAGAGGTGATTAGATTTAAAAGAGGAATTCATATTTCATAATTTCAATTTACCCTCATCTATGGCTCGATTCTTGAGTTTGCATGCCATTGTGAACGTTTCATAAAAGGTTCTAAATGTTTACACCTGAAGGGTGGGAGTGATGTGTTTTGCGCATCCTTGAGAGAAATTTTTAATGAGTTCTATTTGGGGTAGAGAAAAGGATAATTGATTAATGAGGCCTCTCCATCGTGTGATGAAGTTGGAAATTGATTCATCACCAAACTACCTGATAGAATAGAAGTTGGTTATGGAGACCTTCTTGGATGTATTGATAGAAAAATGTTCTAGGAAAATTTGGGCAAGTTGATTGATGAAGATAAAATGTCTAGGAAGGGAACTATACCAATCCAAGGCAGGCCTTGATAAAGACATAGGGAAGGTTCAGAGAAGGAGGGCATCATCATAGGCAATCAAGTAAAAATGATGATGAAATGCCCTCAAAATTTTTTGAGGATCTTCCTTCCCCTGAAACTGAAATAATATAGGAAGCTCCCATTCAGGAGGATAAGCATGAATCGTGAGACAAGGTTGATAGGTTTGTTACATATTTGGTCATAAGATAAAATACTATGGGACATAGAGATAGATGATTCAATTTGGGTCATCTTATCTATAAGCATTTTGATCAGGTTGGGTTGGGGTTAGGCAGCTACATAATTTGGTGGCAAGTTTTGTTGAGTTTGGGTTATGGCTATGAAATGGTATGCGATAGGAGCTAAAAAAGTGGGAACATATTGGTATGTGGTAATTTTAGGTTGGGATAGTGTCCCCATAAGACTAATAAACATTAATGGTTGGGTGGAAGGTGAAATATATCCCAATGGGTTGGGGATATAATGATATGAGGCCACGAGGGCTTGTAGATAAACTAATAATGGCTAGTTTAGGGGCACATTTGAGTTGGTAATGCTAAAGTGTTTATGGGTTATTGAGGGATAATGACCCTAGTGCTAATAGGGGGAAGTGTTTTTGGTATGGAGAGTACCATGTTTTGAAAGGGGGTTGAGGATGGTATATTGGTTAAGATAAAGGGAATGGTATAAATGAGTGTGGAAGACACCTCACCAAATAAAGGGGTAAAATTAACAAGGGGTAAAGTTGAGCCAACATTAGAGGTTTTGGTTGGGGTAACAGGTGTTTGGGTAATGGTGGTAAATGAACCAATGGTAGAAGATGAAGCTTGGCTAATATAAGGGTGGGATGATGTAGCACCAACCATGAGGTGGTGTGGCATACCATAGGGTAGATCCAAGGGAGAAACTGAACCCATCAAAGTATGGTAGGATAAGGTATTAAGATAGTATTGTAAATCAACTAGATTGTTGTCTATAAAGGTGGCAAAATCTGAATCACCTTCAAGTACTGTTGAAGGCACGATAGGTGGGGGAGAATGATGTGATGAAGGATGGGGTGATCTAACAATGTCTAAAGTATAATCCATGAATGAGGATGAAGAAGAAGATGGTGGTGGGTTGTTTTGGTTTTTCACTTGTCTAGTTAAGACCGTATGAGAAATTTAAAAATGGATAATAAACCTATCACCTCACACAATGAGCAAAAAAATAAAAATCCAAAGCAAACAAGCTACACACTAAAAGCATAATTAATCCTAAGACTTATTTTAAATCACTTTTGGTTTATGCCTTAAAGAGTGTGAAATGGAAAATTGGCTTGTAAGTTAGGTACTAAAAAATCTATCTAAGGATGGTTTCAAGTTGAATTTTGGTGCTAAAATAATATTCACTATATTGGGTATGTGGCCTAGTACTAGGGGCTTGCTCCCCTCACTTCATGATCCCATAGCTAGTGTGGGTGCTTAGCCAATATATACCATTTGTCTATAGTTTATACTCCACCAAAGAACAGAGTGGGTCCTCCTCTTGGTGACGAAATCCAAGTGTGATTTCTAGGTAAGGTAAGTTGATCCAAAGGGTGATGAAATCCCAATGGGACTTGTCTTAAATAAATTTTGATGTTTAATTTTTATGTGTGGTTTGGTAGTGTAACATATGTGTGCTATGATTAATTCATAATGTGTTTAACTAATATAGGTGAGATAATCATTAAGTAGGTATTATAATAAATGCATTCAATTTTAACCTAAAGGAATATTTTGGTGTCTTTTCATGTAAACAACGAATAACTAAAATGCAATTAAATGCAAGATGTAAAATGCAACCCATCCCTAAGATGAAAACCTTTTTTTATTTTTTTTGTAAAATAAAAAAGGAAAGATTTTTTTCTTTTTTATAATTTATAATAATATAAATGCAAGAGCATTGAAATTTCACTAAATTTAAATATATTCCTAAATAACTATGAACCCATAAGAGGTCCCACTGGGCGTGCCAAAATGTTTCTCTCTATTTTTTTGCTTTTTTTTTAGTTTTGGAAGAAAGAAACTAGTGATAAGGGGTGTCTAAAAAAACTTGTTAAAAGTGTGCACATTGAATCCTGATTATTGTATAGAAATCTTATTTGGCTAGTTAAGTAGACCTAAAAATAATAAAACACTACCACACACTTATTTTTTAGATAAGGAGATGGGTGGATTACTTAGCGTAAGCTAGATCTTAGAAGTGAACGCTTTCTAGGAGGATGTCAATCCACCTACTTTAAAACAAGTTAAGTTTGATAAAATGAATGAATTTTATCATAAAATAATAGAAAAATGAGGCTAACAATATAAAATTAACTAAGAAACCAAAATACTTTGTTAAGATGATTAAACTTAAGCAAGTAGTTTGAATAATGTTAATGCTGAAAATTGGCCAAATTAAAGGTTATGATTTTGGTTTAATAATTTGCTAAGGGTCAAAATTATGGTTTATTTGAGGTAGGTGAGTAGTTTAAATGGTAAAATTTTAAGGTTTTAAAAGATGTAAATGGTCAAGAGAACAAATATGGCAAAAGGGACAAATGGGTAAAGGGGCAAAAGGATAAACGGGATGAAGGTGAAAATGAAGTAAATGGGATAAAGGGATAAAAATAAGATGTAAAGGGGTTATAGTTTATAAGTAAAGAAATAATTGGCTAAGGATTGTGTTTATAATTCAAGAGAGAAGAGGTCAAATGAGATAATAAGTTGAAATGAAATAAACAAACAAGGTTACCTTTGAGATGCTTGTCGATGATGCTATTATTGATTATATTATTGATGAAATCTTAAAGTGATTTTGACAGAGCTTTGATGCTTTGAATATTTTCTCCTCCAAAAATAGGATTACCTCCTTATAAAGTGTATAACCTCCTCATAAAACCTACAACAAAATGTTAATAACAAAAAATACTAATTTGCCACTTTCCAACTTAACCCTAGGTGAAAGAGAGGGGGTATTTATAGCATATGTTGTGAAGAGTCATGCCAAAAGAGTAATAATAGAGGTATGGTGCCATTTTATATGTGGTGGATGAATTATTAAAAAATATGTGGGTGGGGATCCCATTTGGGTTGGTGAGTGTCCCATTTGGGTTAAGAAGTCAAAAATGGGTTCCCTTTGTCTTAAAGAGGTAGGTATATTATTTTGGTGGTTAATTTCATGTGTGAAGGTAAAATACATATTGACTAATGGTCCCTTGAGGGTAAGTTCACCATATTTCAAGGGGGGGTGGGGCTTGTGATGCTTAAATGAGGTCATCAAGCATGTTGGGAAAGGTCCTAAGTGGAGTATGATGTCCCACATTAAGCCACCTCACTTCTAAGCCATGTCACTTGCCATATCACTTCCCAAATCAAATTCCATGTCACTTTACATGTCACATGCCATGTAATTTTCCAAGGCAAATGCCATGCGACTTTCCATGTGATCATGAAGAGTGATAGTGGGTCCCACAGTGAATAGTGATAGTGAATAGTACTTTTGAATTATAATTTCATATAGTATTTTTGAATAATATTATGTGACTAGAATAATAGTGATTTGGTTAGGTTAATAGGGGTTTTTTAAGATTTAATAAGGTTTAGGGGGTCTTTATTGGGGGTCTTGAGGCATTTATTCATTGAAAATTGCAAGTGTGCAATTTTCTAGTGTCTACACAAGGTTGTTTTGGATAGGTACTAAAACGTTTAAGGTAGAATGAGCATTTAAATTTTGACCATTGTATTATCTTATTGAGTTATCTATTTTTTTCTTTGATAATGGCCTTGAAAATATGGTATATTATCTTAATAAGACTGATAGGGCTGATATGGTTGATAAGAACCTTGATAAGATCTCCATTGCTACTATTATTGTTGCCTTTTGAGATTTTGGACCTCTTCTCTAAGAGCTTTTATCACATATACATAATTTGACTTACTCATTTTATTAGAGGCAACTTGATTTTGATTAGGTATTTGGATGGGAGGAATATTGGGCATAAGAGTTTGTACATCAAAAAATAAAGGCATAGGGCATCTAGGAGAGATCTTCCTAGCTTGTATAAGGTAATTCTAAGCCCTGATATAAATCTAATAGTCATTAGGTAGTGTATCCCCTCTCATATATTATATCATCATGGATATGTCACTATTGGAATCCTTAAGATAATAGAGAAATGAATGATGTGTATTAAGCCTCACCAAGATTGGGATCTTATCGCATGTATTTTGAAATTTTGTATTGAAATATTATATGGATTCTTAAGGGGCCCTATTTATAGTAGTTAGTTTCTTAGTCAAAGACAAGTTATCACTCTTGTCTTCAAATATCCTCTTCAAAGAGTCACCCAATTGGTCCCATGAAGTGATATAATTAGAAGCTAAATTCCCATACCAATCAATTGACTTACCTTTGAAGGAAACAACAAACAACCTTATAACTACATTCTCTTTAGTGATGTTATGTATGTTGTAGAAATTAGCAATTTTCCTTATGTGCTCAATATGGGTAATTATAATATGGAATAATTTTGAGGGATGACATAGGAATTTCATAATATTGGGCAAGTTATAGAGGATTGTGGCCATTGAAGGTAATAAAGGGAAGATTCCATCTTGCAACTTAGACTTATATACTATTTTAACCACATGTCAAAATAGGTCAACCCTATATAGTAAAAAACTTGATATAAAGGTCTTATAGAGTCCTATATGGTGTGCCATGTTTCTAAACAATGTCAATTAATGTGCTATTAACCTTTGTCATAGTTAAATCTAATCTTAAGTCACTTCATGTCACTAAAGGGTCATCTTTGAGAAATTTATGAAAGTTGTACATTTTACCTTGGTAGAGAAGTGTTAAAAATTGTTATTCAATGTCCATCATATTAGATTATTATTATTCATTTCAGTTCTAACTGAAAATGTGTACGTTCCTAAGTCAAATAAAAAAATTAGAAAAGAGGAAGTTTTGGTAGTTGTATGGCCTATGAAAGTGTTTTGGTATGTGTGTAAGGTTTTAAAATGATTATTTAGCTTCAATAAGTTAACTTATACATTTTATCTACTTTATAAGTCTTCAAATTGGCCTAAAACCATTTCAATTCTCTATTGCTTCATTAGGCATGTAGAAATGGTCAACATGTATTCTCATGTTATGGCTAGTAGGAGAGGAATTGGGTTAAATGACTTTGAGTAATGATAACACAATTATCCAAATTAAATTTCATGGTAGGATTTCAAGGATTGAATAGTTATGATTTATGAACAATTATTTATAAGTTAACTACC
Source organism: Torreya grandis (assembly GCA_037957365.1). NCBI lineage: Eukaryota > Viridiplantae > Streptophyta > Pinopsida > Cupressales > Taxaceae > Torreya > Torreya grandis. Next base: position 675,141 of record JARHVA010005307.1, on the reverse strand, counting down.
TCTTTTTGAATGCTTATCCCCATATCCTATAGGTTTTCTCCTTGTTTGAGATAATATGTAAAAAATATCTACTATTTGAGAGACACTGTGGAGTCTATAGATAGTTCCATCAATTACAAGATCTTGCATCTTAGTTTAGCCTTCATATAAATTAAAATGAAATTTTACATGTTGATATTTGATATTTAACTTCATGGTTAGCAACCCACTCTTGTGAATATATGGAATGAAGGTCAAATAGTAATCAAGAACACAATCAACTCTTTGCATATACTCACCTATAGTCATGTAAATAAGGTGAATGAAAGTTTTTAGAACACTCATGGAGATGTAATGAGTTGTTTCAATAGGTTTAAAACACTATTATAACATGAGAAACCAATCTCATATATTCAAATGACATATGATTGACTGTGACAACTAGCTCTTTTATATCATAGTCTTGAGCCTAATGTGCACCTACAGGTGCCCTAAAAGAGACTAATCATGTTGAAATCAGAACATTGGAACTAGTTTGAAGTCCTTCAATATATAAAGGATAAATTTTAAGACTTTTATAAGGATAATATTGGCTATAGGGCCATCCACTATACATATTATCAATATCTCACCTTCACTACCCCATGCCCTATAATATACACCTACATGAGGCTCATATAGAGTATGGAGCAATTAGAATGCATATGTTGAAACTTGTTTGGACCTCCCTTAAGGTATTAAAGTGTTAAGGGTTCTATAGAAATCAATGGTGGAGCCATCTAGTGGAAATAATAATTGAATCATGTTCATCATTGGAGAAAGTGAGTTGAGGGACATTTTACCTTAATTATTCCAAAATAGGGCCTTGTTCATTCTATGTGATATCATATAATAGGGTGGCATGAAGTATAGATATATTTGAATCCTTCCATGAGGTGACATAATCATATGGGAAGTGAGTTAACATGACAAGTGGTGGTTTTTACAAAAGAGTATGATTCTAGAGAGCTCCTAACTCATAGAATCTTTCACTACAGTTTCTTAATGATATCTACAACACTTTGAAGTGCAAGTGATCCTATAAAGTAAATATGATAGGTAATGGCATGTTTTCAAGATAAGTGACCTTGTGTGAGTAAAATATGATGATGTACCTATAATTTAAATCAAGATATTTTATATTAAATGATTAGTGTATATGTTCACCTATAGGAGGACCCCATGTGTCTCAAATAAGGTATCTATAGTCAAGGTCTGTAATACACTCTGTTGGTATGTAGAAAAGAAGTAAACCCTACAAGTAAGTGACCCCACAAGATGATATATAGAACTTTTTCCAAGGAAAAATTTAAATGGATTGAAACAAAGGGTCCAAGTATTAAAATGCAACCTAAAATACCTCTTTTGCTCTCAAGAAGTCCACCTATAATCTAACTATAGCATGATAATGCACTAGAACATGGTGGTTTAGATGTTGTCCTAACATGGGCATGAATTGAACAAGTTTAAATGGATGTAAACTAGTATTAAAGACTTCAAGAATATATTGGAGTGTGAGATACAAGTTTTAACATAGACTATACCTAGAGAAGAGCTCCAAGACATGCATTTATAGTCAACACATAGTACACTATCTACAAACTAGGCCTAAGTTTGGAGATATGTCATGAGTTGGTAAAAGAGTAGAGTGTTAGATATGTTTGGGAAAACATTAAAAATTATGATAACCATATCACCTGATGTTCATCAAATGTAAAGGACAAGTAAGGTTTCAATTCAAAACCTAAAGTCAATATGATAATCTTACACATAGTGAGTGCTGCAAAAGTTTTCCTTGAGTTTCATGATGTTTCGAGATTCTATTAATGTGGCATAACTCTAAAATTATGTATAGAAGATCCCATATCCTAACCAAGACAATTTTTCTTAAGAAAATAGGGGAAGATCCCTTTATTATATCTCAGACAAAGGGTACTCCTAAGTAGTAAGATTTACAAGCAGGATATGGGAATGATGAGAGAAAGATGAATGGATGCCTATAACATTTAAATAAATTTGTGTATGCTTATATTAAACATGAACCAAAATAATTAATACCTCACAATTCTGAGAGGGCAGGTAGAGAAAGTGTTAAGGCAAGACCATGGCTCAGGCCTATTAGGCTTAAAATCGTAGGAGGTCTCAATATCATTTCTAACACTAAAAAAACCTTACAATGCATTGGAAGACTTGCATGGGGAAACATAAAGTGTGTTAGAGCCATTAATGTTTAGAGACTCATCACACTTTAGTCAAACATGACCCTTTTCACCTCAGGCTTGTATAAAATGCAAGGAAGGGCTCAATAAGTCATCTTAAGAAGCTCACACTAGTATGGATGTTAAGCATGGGAACATGAGGAGTTAGTATATGTTGAAGATGGTCCTAAAAAAGGTTTTAGTGGAATTTATTTGAGGATTGAACATCAAACTTTTATGAACAATCCTTAAAGGTCAAAACCCTCAAAATCCTTGCTAATGACTTGATGGGAATAAAGTGAATATAAATTCATATAGGAGTGATATTTTGGTCAAGGAAATGGTTTGGGATTGTAGGCAACTTCCCTAGGCTCCTTCTCAACATATTGGATTGTACCTTATCTATATGGACATGATACAAAGCTAGTTTTCTTGATAGATTTTGGTTTTTTTAGGTATAAAGGAGTTTTAAAGGATGAGTATCACTTTGGTAGATCAAGTGAGACCTAATATAACCCCTTATGTCCATTTATTTATTTAATCAATAACACAAGTACCTATTATCACTCTAGAGAGAACCCTACTTGAAGATGTGTAAGGTATACCTTCTCTCAAACTAATACAATTGGATATTCTAAAAGTATGGGTGAATATGTATTGATAAGCACCTATAGAGAGGGTTGGTTCCCTTAATATTTCTCTCTAAAAACTAAACTATTTTTATCTTTTTGGATGAAAAGGGAGAAGGAAACTAAAATGGGAAATCTTATTTAATGGGGTAATGCACCTGAATGATTGGTATTCTCTAAAATATTTTTGAAAATAAATAAGAAAGACATATAAATTTTAAATAAAACTTTGCATTCAAACCTAAAAATCAGTGTTTCAAAACAAGGTCTGAAGGAAGTTTGCAAAGCAAATTCAAATCCTAGCTCTTCCATTGACTTGTAGAGGATGATATTTTCTTAGTAGGCATGGAAAGGATCTAAAAAAGGAGGAAATAAATCTAAATTTTATTTTGGTACACAATAAAATTACACTCTATTTTAATCCAAAAAACATATGCAAAAATTTTCTTTATTTGATAAAAATGGTTTCAATTACAAATTCTTCTTTGCCTTATAATTAATGAAAAATGGCTTGAAAAAGCCAATATGTGTGTTTAAAATTAACCTAAAGCTAAAGTGGAATGGAAAATAGAAGGATTAGTCTTATTTGAGTTAAATTAAGACTAAAATCCTTTTACAATATTAATTAAAGGCTTTAAAATCTTCCAAGTCTTCAAAAAATGCATGTTTTTCATTTTTGGCATAGAATTGAGAAGTGGTGGGCCCACGTTGACTTCCCAACATTATTTGCATGAAATTCATGCCATAATTTTTAATATAAATCAATAATTAAAGTTATTTTAAGTTATTTAAAGTCCTTATCTTGCATGAAAAGCATGGGAGATACATGAAACTAGTCAACCTAGTCAACCAAAGAGATGTGGACTCAAAGACTAGTCAACTCCACTTGAACTCAACTTGTATAAATTGGAACTTTTGGATTGACATGATAATTAAATATTCACTTTATATATATATTTCATGTGGTAACTCTAATATTAATTCATTATATATATTTTCAATTCCATTCTTCATGTTGACCATTTGACCAGCAAGGCCTATTAGACCAAATAAGCCTAAAAGCCAATATATGAATTTGAACTCCATTAAACCTAAAATAAGATGCCACTAAACATAAAAAAATATTAAATAGACTTAAAACAACTTTTTTCATCACAATATATTTGATTTTGATGAGAAAACCCTCACCATTTAGTCAACATGGTTGATTAGGCCTATTTTGCTCTATTTTCCTATAGACTGGCCATTTTGATCAAGTTGGTTGGGACACCTCCATGATGATATATGACCAAATTAAAATTTTAAAATTAATAAAAAGTATTAATATTTGAGATAAATTGATTATATTTCATTGAACTATAATGTACTTCATTTTACATGTTTTTTCCACAAAAAACATGATTTATGCCCTCATCCATATAGAACCATGCAAAATTGACATTTATGGAATCCTCTCTAAGTTTAATTAATATTTGAAATTTTTTAAGGTTGATACAAGATTATTTGATGGTAATAAAATCAAATTTTTACAAAATTGGTTTTTTTTAGGGTTTAGGAAGGCTGTGAAGCTGAATATTCAAAATGATAGTTCATGAAGTACATACCTTAAAATACCAAAATATTTACATTTATATGTATAAAAATTACCCCCCTAACATTTATGAAAATATTTTTTTCCCATGCAAAATATATGAAAATTTACCACGTGAAAAAATCTACCTATGGGGTTTTGACTACATTTTGGGTTGCCTATGCTCTTAACAATTATTCATAAATCACACCCCATAAATTGGTAAAATTTTTTAATTAATTATAATTACATAGGATTCCTAAAAACATACTAATATCATTCAACCAAAATCCACATATGGTGAATAATACGAGCATTTGAATAGGAGGTTTAGAAGGGTGTCTAGCACTGCAAAAAGTAAAAAATTCACCAAAATGAAAATAATTATTCACCTACTTCACAATGCATAAATAAATCATAATTTGGTCTGTACAATTCTATTAAAACACTTTCAATCACATTTTTCTTGAAAAGTCAAAAAAACCCTTTTTGGCCTATATGTTTGTTTGCTTGCAAAAGCCTATATGAGCATGGTTTACTTAAATTTTGGAATTTTTACATTCCTTAAAGGTATTATTATGATGTAAAAACATAATCCCATGATTTTAAAACTTTTACCTAGACTTAGAAACCTTTGTGGCACTACAAAATGATGCATGCTCCAATGGTGATCTTCAACATATATGCTAACGAATATTAAAAAATAGTGATTATATGCAATCATACAATGACCATGATTTTTTTTCTAAATGTTACTCAATACATTATTACCTTGTGTATAAAATTTGAGGTCTTAAAACCACCTGTAGCTCCCAAAAAACTCAATTTTCTCTCAAAATTGACCCTTGTGCATGGATTATTTGCATATTCGAACTTGACAATGCTATTTTAAAAATTAAATTACCCATTTACAATCTATTTTGACATTTTTTACCAAAATTAGTTTCTTTAGGCTATAATTTCTTAGTTTGACTAGCTACAGGTCAAATTACTAATAGTACCTCTAAAAGCACCTTCACTTTAGGTAGTCTAAATTGGTATAGTTAATGGATGGTGATCACTAAGTGAGAATGTTATAAATCCAATTAGGATACCTTTTAAGGTTTGACTAATGAAATAGGCATATAAGGACTCTTGACAGGTGTCATACCATCCCCTATATGGATTGGATTGGAATAATAAAGGTCACTTGAATGACAAGTGTTAGGAATGAGTAAAAGAAGGATGATGGTGACTACAAGAAATGAGAACACTCATCCAAAACAAGATCAGTGATTAAGGACACATATAATTCATGTAGGATATTTTTCTTAACTACACCCCATCACAATGCACATGTGGAAATTATTCCTATTCTACTTTGAAGTGCTCAAGAGAAGCAAATGATGAAGGAAATATCCAAATAGGTAGTTGAAGAGTCCTACACTAGATTTGAGGATTTTTCATTATTGAAGAAACATTTATCTAAAGAAACCTTGATTTTTCTATCTCATATTCCATTCTCCTACAAATGTAACTCTCTCTTTCAACTTGACAAGTGGCATTATGACCTTTGATCTCCACTTATCTCTCTCTTCTCTCACATTCTATAAGTATTAGACATTTTATCTCTTGTATACTAATTCCATGCCATGTATGGAAAATCCCTACTAGTTTTATGTTTTACTTTGCATTTCAATAATACATATAATCTGGTTTTGAGATCACAAACTTCTTGTCTAAATGTTTGAAGTGATGAATGGTGGGGTCTAGTGATAAGTTTGTATCCTTAATTTTCCTTATCCTTTCATGTCTAGTGCAATAAATTCTCATTCTAATAGGTCATATGGAGTGTATCTAGTGTGTTTATCTCCCTTCAAGTGTTTAAGTGTCCTTATATTCTACGATCTAACCTATGGTCAACTTATCTTGAGTAGTCTCATGCATATCATCTCCATATTGAAATACTAATGTTAGGATATTCTAGACTTTGAAGCTAGTGTTGTAGATATTGTTTCTTAGTCCAGGAATTATGATGATCTTGTGGATATATTCATGGTGTATCACCTTTAGAGTATATTTATTTCATGTATACTTCTTCCCCTTTTCACAAAAGAAATTAGTTAGTATAGGTGATAAGCACTTAAATATTAATCTAGGGAGCTAGCTCTTAAACCTAGAGGTCTACTTCTACAACAAGTAACCCACATACCTAGAATTATTTTAGTATTTCACAACTATTAGAGTGGGTTTGAAAAAATTAATTTGAGGTCCAATATTTGGTGACAATAGTTCTAAAACACCCAATGGGACCATTGTCCTAAAGATTACTTGTTAAGGTGAATTCTGGTCTTGACAACATCAGTTGCATATGGTGTACTACTCAACATTTGGTGACTCCATTCAAGGTAAAATCTGGTTTTAGACCATCATTTTATCATATATTTGTGCTCATAATTCATGGTCCGTACTAGGTCATATTCTAGTAGAGTTTTCAATCCTATCAATCCACTTCTTCAACCTGAACTTTATCTTGAAGTTAAACACCATCAGCCTATTCTTGCCTTTAAAGAGTAAGAGGACTTTTCTATCTAAGAAGACCAAGAGAGTGAGGAAGAACTTGAAGAAAACATGGCTAGGAAGCATGCCTTCCTAACCCTTAACACTAAAAATATAATCCATCTTGATGCCTATGATGACATTACCCATAATGTTACAAAGAGTGTTCCTACATTCAATGGTGAAGGCCATGTCACTCCTAGTGATTGCAATAGGGATATATCAAACTTATGTAGTTTAAAATATGTCACTAAGGTCAACATTGCCATTATATTCCTTGTCATGTCCCTTAGAGGGAAATCACTTGATTGTTATAGGACTTTACCTAAAGGTTTTATTACAACATGGTATGATTTTTGAGTGCTACTAACATCAATATTTGAGGACAAGAGTGACCACACTTCACTCATCCATCAACTCAATGTGATCCAAAGAGCCCCCAAGGAGATAATGCATGACTTTAATGAGAGATTATAAAATACTTGGCATAGGTTACCTCCTCCCATGAGACCACCTCTAAGCTTTGTGTTTCTTACATACTTGAGGGGCATTGGCACAGACATAGCCATCATGCTATTATTCATGGGTGGTTTCACTCTACCTAATGCATATGACCTTGCCATTAGAGCTGACAATGGCCCCATTCAATCAAGAAAGTCATGTATAAAAGTGTATATTCTTCTATTATTAAATACTTTTGATGTTGATCCAAACGTTACCCAAGTTCTTAATGCTAATTCCAAGCCAAAGATTGCTCCTAATAAGGTAGATGATATCATGGATAAAGATGTAAAAAATTATTTCTTAGTGTAGATGCTAGAAAACCATGCACTATAGCTCTAGATGTTTCATTAACCTTTAAAACACCTCTTGGCCCCCTTTGGGTTAGATTATTTACCAATTTTCCCATTATTAACCTCAGACCATTTCCTAGGGAGTTAACTATTAGTCATTAATGAATTATCCAATTTTGACTATCCCCTCAACCACTAATAGTTATCCCTCAACCATCAATGGTTGACTAGACCACTAGTGGTTACTTAACACTCTAATTGAGGACTACATACAAAGGATTGAACTACAACTCACTCATTGGTTACTAGTTGTCTAATTTTAGTCTATTGTTTGCATGATCAATGCATGATTAGACTATTTTTTATATTATTTGTTAAACCATTTGTTAAATTATTATTTTCAATTCTCCTTTCCTCTATATTAAGAGATGGAGAGGAGGTTGAATAGGATCATTCTAGTGCAATATATTTTGACTCCTAGGCAAATCTAAAAAGCTTCCCAATGAACCAAGAACTAGGTCAAAGGCTTAGGGTGTTTTTGTAACTCACTATCTTGAGCCAAGGTACCATTACTCTACTTACATTACTCTAGGATTCGTAATAAATTTCATCCAACACCATCATTCCTTTGATCAAAAACACCTAAAGGCTAAGTATCTATGTTTTTTAATCAATATTCAGTAATTAGCTTTATTTATTTTAGTGCTTGGGTCATTCCCATTCTTTGCACTTCATTCTCTTTGTTGAAGTTTTGAAACTCTAGACCCTTCATCTCATACCCAAAAACCACCCATAGCCTATTCAAATCACCCAAACACCCAAATCCCTATCCAGATACCTCTGAGAATTAATTTCTATCTTGTAACCAATATTCAACCCTAACACCACTCCCAAAATCTCTCTACAACTCTCCCCAATAGACTTCTTTTCCCAAACCAAATTCTATAGTAACTACTAATAGTTTTACCTAACTACTAATAAACTTACTTAACTACTTATAGTTAACAACCATCAACAATCATCTAACCAACAATGATCATACCCAACCATCGATGGTCACTGTCTGTCATTATATAATATCAAGATAATTTGACCTATCTACCCATCCCCAAATCTCATTTTATGAGTTTCTATTTTATCACAAAACTTCCACTTATTTTTTGAATCAAGTTTGAGTAATTTAGTATTAGTATTCAGTCATTTATTGTTATTTTTAATCAAAATCACTTGTTAATCTCCAAGAATTTATTGTATTTGATTTCATTACCCTATATTATTTCATGCAAGCATCTATTTTTAGTTTATAAAAACTTAAGTTTTTTAAAAATTGTGGATTGATAACCTCTAAGGAAGCTTTTTCTTCTTGGATATAGGTCACACTAGGTAGTATAACCTACTATCTCACTAATCCACTATTTTCTAGATTTCTTTCTTATCTTCAATTCATCCTCCTTAGATAAATAAGAGTATCAATAATAGTCTAGATCACATGCATACAACACATCCAGGTTCTACTAACCTCACCCTTTTAGGTTTTACTCTTTCTAAATAAGAAAACAAAATAACATTTTAGTAAAACATTATGACATGCATGGTGGGACACTTGAGATTTCACTTGGGTTCATGGTTATAGGACATTTAGTTTCATTAGAGAAGATTCATTCATTACATTCTTTTCTAAAAATTAAACATTTTTTATTTCCTTTCTTCCTTTCCAAAATGTAAGTTCTAGTTTCTTCTGCTTTCTTAAAAAATTTAAAAATTGTAATTTTTGCTTTCATTTTTGAAAATCAAAAGTACTCATTCTATGCCTAATATTTGCATCATCATATCACATCTAGGTACATCTTAGTTATTTTGTATTCATTTGAAAAGACACTACAATTTTCTTTTGGATTAAAATTAACTTTGCATCCATTGTTTGCTTGTATTGAATAGCTCACATAGCTTAATTTAATCAAATAAATTAATCATAGTATCACTTATTATTACATACATAATACCAAATGACACATTCAAGCAAACATCAAAACATTGACATAAGGCCTGACTAGGATTTCATCACCTAGCGATCACCTTTCCTTAGCTATCCTTCTTAGATTTCACCACTAAAGGGAGAACCAACTTAGTACATTGGTTGAGTATAATCTCTAACAACTCAATATATTCTAGCTAAGCAACTAACACCCTTATTGTTTTGGTGTGTGAAGTGAGAGGGTAGGCCCCAATATCAAGCCACATACCAATTTCTAGTAAAGATCTTGAGAGCCTTTAACTACTTGAAATCATCCTTAGACATCTTCTTCTAGTACCTAATAGACAAGCCCAAGTTGGTCTTCATAAACTCCTTAAAATTGAGGCATAAGCTCAAAAAGAGATAAAAGGTATTTTAGGATTTAAATGTATTTTAGTGAATGGTTGTTTTCTTTGAGATATTTTTATTTTAATTTCTTCTCTTTTGAGTTTGTGAGTTCACTTTTCCCTTTCTTTCTTCCTCTTTTACATGGTGTTGACAAAACAACTAAGAAACCAAGAAAATCAAGATCCACCTCTTAACCACCCATCTTCATCTTCTTAGTCTTCCATGGAGTGCATATCAAATATAGAAGGTTCTCCCCATCCTTTTGGAATTCCTAGTATCCCTTGGATGGTTGCCTAAGGAGATACAAATTTTGTGACATTTTTGGATAATAATCACAGAGCCCCAAAACATTACCTTAATATTGTGGTTTACCATACCCCTACTTCATTTCCACCCATTAAGCCACCCTATGGCATGTCACCCCATCTTATGAGGAACACCTTTATTGCCACCATTTCCACCCAACCCTTAGTCACCCAAACATATTCTTCTACCAATAATCCCTCCAATACCACCATAAAAAACCAACTCATCCAACCAACCAACACCCAAATTCCTTCCACCCCTACCAATAACTCTTCTAGTATAGGAGTAACCCAACCTTTTGTCACATATACTCCACTTACCATTGGAGTACCCTCTACTAGTATTTCCACCCTTCCTCCTCTTATCTCCAACCCACCAACCTCCACTCCATTCCAAATCTTGGTGGTTTTCATACCTCCTACCCTTCCATGAATTAGTACCGAGGTTACCACCTATCCTCAACCTATCAACCCAACCACTTCCAACCCAACCCATTTCAATTTCTCAATAAGTTCCCATTTCACCCAACCCAAGCTATATCCCTAACCCATAAGGGTACATAGCTCCACCTTCTACCTAACCTCCTATAACCACTTACCCATATATGGTATCTTCCCAACCATCCATGTCCACATACCAATATGTGGCATCCTCTCAACCTTCCACTAACTCTCTATATGTTGCACCTATTGAACCCTAACTAGAACATATCATACAACTATGGGAGTGCACAACCACAAACTGATTTAGTTAAGATGTTAATGGACAAGATGACTAATTTGGAGTCATATATTTATAGTACCCAGAACCTCTTATCATATGATCAAATTTTAATGAACCAATTCATCCATATATCCCAATATGACCTTATCCTCCTTAATTGGAACTTCCAAAATTTTCAAAATTTTAGAGCAAGGAAGATCCTTAGCAACATCTTAGAGCATTTAGACACTCTTTCTATTTGATTGTTTATGATGATGCTATCATTCTTTTCACCTTTCCCATGTCCCTATCCAATCTAGCATTAGATTGGTAGAATTCTATTACCAAGCACTCCATCTTTTCTTTTGCCCAATAATTTGAAAACTTCTTAGATCATTTTTCCATAAATATATCTAAGAAAGTTTCCATCATCAACCACTTCTCCATTTGACAATTTGAGAATGAGTCAATTGCTGATTTTATAGCCCATTGGAGAAATTTAATAAACCAACTATCTTTCTCTTTTCCCCAACTTGAGCTTATTGAGATTTTCTCTCCGGCTTGTGCCAAACATATTTCCTCCACTTTATAGGTTTAAACTTTCAAGACTTTTGATGAGGACTTCACCATGGCACATAAATTATAGATTAAAGCCATTGATGAGGGGAAGCTAAAATTGAGAAACAAGAACTCTAATTTCATTTCAAATGAGACATCCTCTTCTAAAACCACTAACCACTCCAACACCAACACCAACACCAAGGGAACATGAATGCAATTATCCTTAAAACCACCCCTTCTGTAATTATTCACTAACCAAACTCTTTTAATTCTTCTAACCAAAATATCTAAAGCCAATAATGTAATAACGAAAACTAATATACTTCACTAGAGGAGTCATATGATTCAATATTGGAAAAGTTTTTGAAAGTAAATATCATATAACTTCCTCAAATTAAACCCCCTCAACAATTCGATTCCTCTCATCATGTACCTGACTAGTATAAGGAGAATAAATTGTGTGGTTATCACTATGTCATTGGGCATGATGTTAGAAGATGTAATAATTTCAAAAGAATTTTCCAAGGGTTGATTGACAAGGGGTAAATTATGTTAGATAACTCCAATGCACCCCCAAATAAATCACTTGATATTGTTAGGCATCCATTCCCCAACCATGCCCCTTCCATGAATAATGAAAATAATAAATCAAGATCCTCTCACCACCATGAGGTCCATACTATTAATGTGGTTCTTAGTGAGCTCATTGTTGAGGAAACCATTACACAAACCACTTCTTCTTCCCCTCCACTTATTAAGGTAATGGATTCACCTTCTATTCCATTGGGAACTAAAACAAAGGAAGTAATTATTCCCCTTTCTCCACTTATTGAGGTAGTGGAGCTACCAATCTCCCCTCTAGAAGGCATAGGTAACCATTACCACCATACCTTTCTCTCCCATCATAGAGCAATTTACTCTTCCTTTAAAAATCATTCCTAAGGAAGAGGTTACCTTACCTACCCCTCTCATTGGGGAATCACCTTCTAAAACCTTGGAGCCTTTAACCAAGGAAGAGGACAATGTAATTACTCCCCTCTCTCAACCCATGGGCTTATCCTTTGAGTCTAATACCAAAGGAACCAAACCCATATATAATCCTTTATTTATATTGGCTCAAAACTTGGAGTTCCTATCCCAACCCAACATAGATTGCGCCATATTTTAGCACTATCTTAGGCTTCCTTATCCAACCAAGCAAGAGCCCTCAACCATACCATTTTCAACCCATGCCTCCACTTCTACTAGTAAACCCACCTTCATCCCAACCAAACCATTATAAATGTCTACCTCTCAAACTATAGTTGAACCAATCAAACCAACTCCACCCAAAGTAGCCCAAGTACCTTCTGCCATCCCAACAAAGACCATTAAAATCTTGGGCATGCTCCCCACTCAAATCCATACTCACCCTCCATTAAATTTATATTTATCGCCATCTATCCCACCAAAGAAACCCCAAGTTAATCCAACCAAGTGGAGCCACCTAGGATCCCAAAAAACAAAACCTTGTCACCCATTTCTACCCTGCCTTCCATTCTAGGACATATACTTCTTCCATCCTAGGACTATATCCTTATTCCATCCTAGTACCTCATCATTACATTAATAAAATAACACTCCCAAAGACAACCCAAACCTAACCTCCTCTTTTAGATACACTTATTATTTCCATGAATTCTACCTCCAATCCATCTACCACCAAGCCTTCTACATTTAACCCTTTTATTTCCAAACCATCCACTACCAAGCCTTTTATTTCTAAACCTTCTATCTCCAAAGCATCTACCTCTAAGCCATTAAATTCCAAAATACCACCCCTAATAATATTACACCACCCAAAACTCTTGTTATGAATCCCACTCTTAAGAAGGCTTCCTCCCCAAAATTTAAACCCAAAAATACAACACCCTTGCCACTTTTACTTGAGTCTTACTCAAAAATATTGAAAATATTATTACAAACTTCTTTTTTGATTTTCCTCCTATCAAACCATTTGATTACCATAATTCTAAGCCATCTTAGATTAATGACAATATGGTATGATTATATCATATAACACTTTAGAATGATATGAAAAACTATAAAGATCTCCAATTCCTAGTCCACCAACTATGTGATAAGGATGACCTATTTTCAGATGAACCTCCCATGAGCCCACCATCAATTCAAGAACCAAAAGTAACCATCCAATAGTTATCTACTCCCACACTCTCATCTAATAGTAAGGATGAACCAAAGTAGTCCTCTAGCCTAACTCTTCCATAAATCCATACCATCCAGGTGATTATACAATCACAAGCCCAAAAAAGGATAAGGAGAAGGAAAAGGTTTGCATTCTATGGACATACCCTTATTCTACCACCTAATCACCCAAGTAAACCCAAACACCTTCACCTTCACCTAATCCCAAGGTGTCCATCTTAGGTGCCTCCTAATCTAACCCTTCTGAGTCAATCCAAAGAATAGTTTTAAATCAACTTAACCAAACATCAGTGAATATGAGTATATATGAACTAATAAATACTTTGCCCCATCATCACCAAGTGATGATAGAGAATTTTCAGTCCATAGAGATTTATCAAAAATATCTAAAACATCTAATAGCCTTTGTTAGAGCCCTTCAACTTTCCACCCTTTTTACCTTTAAGGATTCAAAAATATCCTCTATCCATCCCCATGATATATATACTCTCCTCTTTATTACTATGTACATCAACCAAAGCCAAATCAAAAGGGTTATGATTGATGGAGGTGATAGCATCAACATTATCTCCTCCCACATGTATGATCAATTGAAATTGCCAAAAAAGATTATGTTGAAAACCACAATGGTGCTTTGTTCCTTCAATCACACTATGGTAATAACTCTAGGAACTATCATCCTCCACATTCATATAGTACATCGCATGCTTCTTGAGATATTTTACATAGTAGAAGGTGAGTTCTAGTAAAATTTTCTACTTAGACACCCTTGAATCCATTCCATGAATTATGTTTCATCTATCCTGCATTAGTGCATCAAGTTTGACAATGAGGGTCAAGTAGCTACCACATAGGTTGACCCAAGTCCTTTCACATCATGAAAGATGACATACCATCTGAATGATGTTCTCCTTATTATATTAACCAAACCTTCACAAACGAAATATAACTCCACCTCTTCCATCAACCAAGCATCAACTAGATCATCCATCCCTTCCACCTAAATCCCCATGAAAGACCCCTTGGAATTAAAATTCTACCATCTTTCATATGGGGAGTATTTCCTCTTGACCTTGGATACATTCCATACTCCCCAATAATATATGAACCTTGACCAAAATCCTAGTTATGATTGTAATATTGAAACCATTATTCTTTTTGGGCCTCCCAATCTCCAAACTAATCTTATCTATGGGGGACTTGATCAACCACTTTCCACCTCCTCTACCTCCTCTTCTCCTTAACCATTCACCTCTAACTTCTCATATCTAGATAAATTGGAGTTCACCAAGATACACCTCCATAGGTATGATTGGAAGGGATTATGTCTAGGACATTATGAACATAGACCACATGATTTATTTCTATGTAAGAACTAAAAGCCTCATGAGAGATTTGGTCTTGGATTCATTTCACTTGAAGAGCCAACCAATTTGCCTCCCATTACCATTGTTGAGGAAGATGTTCCATCCTCAACAACCCCTTCACCATTGAAATCCAAGGATATCTAAATCATTCCCCTTAACATTTTTTCATAAATGTGATTAGCTTGGGACCCCTGACCTATCTAAAGGATGGGGAGATCGTAATCATTCCTTTGACTCAGCATGAGATGGTAAAATATGACTCCCCTATCATTAAAGTTATTTGATGTCAGGGTGATGATTCCCTTCTCACCTACCTTAGTGTAAAAATATCCTCTATCCATATATCTCTCCCTCTTGAGACTTCAACCATGTTGAACAAATTTGCCATGAGTGTCAACTTGGGTACTCAAGATAACCTACAAATTATCAAAATTGGCCAATTGATAGATTCCTTAAATCTTCAAGATTTTCCTTCCTTCTTGAAAGATTGTAGCATAACATTTACTTGGTGTTACAAGGACATGCCATGCATAGACCCTTACATCGCCACCCATAGTATCATTACTATCTATGATGGTAAGCATTCCATGTAGAAGCTTTGTTAGATGCACCCTCTCATATCCCTTCTTGTCAAAGAATATATTCAATGCCTCCTATCTATGAATTTCATCCAACCCATTGATTATCCCCAATGGCTCTGAAATGTTGTCCCTACTACCCAAAAAATAGGGGTAATTTTCGTTTGCATGGATTTCCATGATCTTAACCTTGCTTGCCTAAAGGATGACTTCCCTTTGCCAAGCATTAACCATCTTGTTGATCTTACAATCAGCCATGAGATGCTATCTCTTATGGATGGGTTCTCAAGTTACAATAATATCTTGATTGCCCCTAAATATCAACATAAAAACACCTTTATTAGCCCTTGAGGAACCTTTTGTTATAGGATCATGCCTTTTGGTCTAAAAAACATTGGGGCAACCTACCAATGTGCTATGAATTACATCTTCCATGGCTTTATTCATAAAATCATATAGGATTATGTAGAAGACCTTCTTGGGAAATATAAATGTCATAAAGATCATTTAGTAGTTCTTAAGGTTATCTTCAAACACCTCATCTATTACCATGTTTAACTTAACACCAAGAAATGCATTTTTGGGGTCTTATCAGGAAATCTCTTGAGCTTTATCATCTCTCTTCAAGGAATGAAAGTTGATCCCAATGAAATTAAAATGATCCTTGACATGCCTCTTCTAACCAAACTCAAGCAACTCCATAATTTGTAGGGGAAGCTCCAATCCATTTATCATTTCATCTCTTAGCTGTCTGATAGATGCCAACCTTTCCATCACCTTCTTAAGAAAGATATATATTTTAATTGGAATAAATATTGTCAAAAGGCCTTTAACTCAGTTAAAGAATACCTTCTTTCTCCACCCATTCTCATTCCTCTTAAAGAGAATCAACCTTTTTACCTATATATTTCTACCACCGATCACTTTTTAGGGGCAATGCTTGTGCATCAAGATGAGCAACATAAAGATCATGTTGTCTACTATATAATTAAAATGTTTATAGAGTAAAAAAATTGATACACCCATACCAAGAAACTTTGCCTTTACTTGGTCTTTGTGGCTTCTAAACTCTTCCACTACCTTCTCAACCAAAACACCGATGTTGTAACCAACACTGACCTGCTCAAGTATATGCACTCTAATCCATACCAAACTAGTATATGACTAAGTGGATCATGTTTTTAGCTAAGTTTTAACTTGAGTTCCTCTAACAAAATTAAATAAAAGGGTAAGTCATTACTGACCAATTAGCTAAATCACCTTTAACAAACAACCAACCGTCTCCCCTTGAGTTTCTTGATGATTCCATCATGAATATTTCTCAAGATGATGTCATTGATCCATAAACTAGCACTTATTTATGTGAAAAAGAGTTTACCTTGGATCCTTTAGTTAAATCACACAAATTTCCTAAAACTTTCACATAAATCAAACTAAATTTGACCTTTTAATACATATTTTTATCAAACCCTAAAGTTCTCAATTTTCTATTAATATGTCATATTTGACTAATTATACATTAAATATTGATTCACAAACAAAATTAATTAAAATGCATAAATAAAATCAACTCACAATAGGCACTTGATAATGGATTTTAGTAATGCCTACA
This sequence comes from Torreya grandis, assembly GCA_037957365.1. Classification (NCBI taxonomy): domain Eukaryota; kingdom Viridiplantae; phylum Streptophyta; class Pinopsida; order Cupressales; family Taxaceae; genus Torreya; species Torreya grandis. The sequence continues at coordinate 657,701 of JARHVA010005307.1, read as the reverse complement.
TCTCTAGGTTTGCTTATAGTATGGACCGATCTATTTCCTTAAAAAGTGAGTACATGTCTAACCCTTATGATCATCAAATAGATATTCTAATATTACACACAACTTAAACAATAGAGCTTCAAAAAGTCCAAGTAAACCCAAAAATAGATCTTCCACCTTACTATCATGTGAATTCAATCTTGTAATCCTATGGATTTCCACTAAAGGTCTAAAAAATGGACTTATAAAATGGTCTTAAAAAATCATCATAGGGATTTCAACATACTATTAAAATCATATTGGAGTATAGGATAATACCCTAGTTTGCACTAAGAAGTGAAAATCTCTCTAAGTGTTTCAAAACATGGGATATATGCAGACTGGTCTCTATATTGACCATTACACAATTTGCAAAGCTTCACTTTGAGGCATCAAATGACTTCAAATGTAGACACTCAATATATGGCTAGAATCATTTTTAGCTCTTGCTCTTTGGTTCTTAGCTCTCAGCTTTTTGAATATTTAGTTATTTGGCTCTGGCTCTTCATCTCTAGCCCTCAGCTCTAGCTCTTTGGCTTTGGCTCTTGGTTATTTAGCTCTAATCTCTTTGGCTCTTCAGCTCTAGCTCTCGGCTATTTGGCTCTACCATGAGAGATTTTGAGACTTTGGAATGAATTCACTGAATTGTAATTCCAATTCTCAATGATTTCAAAATAACCCCTCACCCATTTATATACTTATGGGAGGTCCACTTTTTTAGTTGGCATGATTATCCACAATCTATTGTAATAAATTTCATAATTACCCATACCAAAATTTTATGGGATTTTAAATTATACATTACATTTAAAAATATGGGGTGATAATTATTACCCAATTTATGATGGTTTATGTTTATCCCCCTTTACTAATGTGGAATTTACAAATATTAATGACTTGGGTCGAGCCATATTGCCATGTCACTTTATTGCCACATCATCAGGTTTGATCATAACTTTAATTAGTCATAACTTGCACATACAGACTCCATTTTTCAAATCATAAAATGTGCCAAAAATCTTGCAACAAGATCTACATCATGGAACTAGTTCATAAACATTTCAAGATCATCAATTTTTGTAGTTTTGACTAGTGTTGACCACCTATTGACCTACTTTTACCAAAACTTAGACTAGATACATAAGGAGAAAATGAAATCTATTTTTGAAGTTCCACATACTATCAAAAAGATCTTGATGGGATATTTGTAATGGTGTAGGCTTCAGTATGATCGAGGATATTTTTTGAACTAACTTATGGATCAATCTTCCCCATTAGGAGGGATTTTAATCCACTAAAATTTGGTACCCAACTTGATCCTCTAAAATTTTAGTTAATTCTAAAGAATTTTTATAGATCTTATCAATCTACTCAGGTTCCACAACTACACCTATAACTCTTGGAACAACTGATTGATCACATCTTCTATAAATCCTCTATTGTTGCATGACCATCAATATCCTTTACATAGAACTAGGATGTGATGAATTCCTCTATTAAACGGCTTCAAAAGAGTCTCTACACAAATAATCCTAGTGATCTTCTCTACTACATAGCCATCCAAGGGCTTCTACATAGAACTACCCATGGATAATAGCATGCCCATCAATTGTCTCTTTTGCTAATGATGCTCTACAACATATCAAAATACAGAACACAAATCATAGCATATCCATAATCATATTGATTCATAACTCAAATTGTAAAAGACTAGAAACAAGGCATGAGTTATAATGAATCCTATAAGTACAAATGAGGTCACAATATATCAAACTATCTGCCCACTATCACATCTTGTAAGCAGTGAACTACCAAATACTGAAACAATCACTAGTGCAACTACAAGACAAGTTTGTCAATGTAAATAAAATATAATATTGGTTATGACCATGTCACAATATATTTCCTCAATTGGTATTATCATGCATCCAATCATAAATATGCCATAAATAGATGCATTCTAAAATAATAGTTATTCTAAAACAAGTATTATAAGAAAGTTGAATCCTACCCAATAACCTATGCAACTATTGTCAATTCTCCCAAGCTGATCAATGAGTTAAATTCCTTAATAATTCAATAGGAAACTCATAAATCTAATATTGTAGATTCTAAAAATAGAGCTTTACAAAACATAATTGTGAGAATTAAAAAATTTGCATGATAAACCTATCTCAAAGTGTTCTCACCATAGTAGCTCCAAAAATGCATATATCAATCCACTAATATGATAGCATAAAATTAAGAAATTATTTACTAACCCTCTTTATCATATTCTCTTGTTTAGGGTGTTAAATTTACTTAATGGATTTAATGATATTTGCATGGGTTGATTGAATAAAAACTTCATTAATTACCTTATTAACAGATTTATAGACCATCTTCTTACCATTACTAGGATGGTGGGATGGTTGAAGTTTTTAACACTTCTCAACCTGATGTCCACTCACATGACAATGAGTGAAAACATCCCTCTTCTTATATGAGGTCACCCATTTGTCATTTCTCACTTTTCTAGTATGAGAATGGTTTTTAGCACCTGCAAGATGCTTTAATAAAGCTTGCCTTTTCCAACAATATGTGGCACAATGGTTATTCAATCCACAAAATGTACAAGGAAAAGAATGCAACATCTTCTAAATATCATAAATAAATTTCTTAAATAGTAGAATTGAATCTAAAGTCTTGGAATTCACATTTCTATTGGTGATCTTTGTGGTGTAAGAATGAGGAGGTGGAATCTTGATACCTCTTTTACCTAATTTCTTACACCACTCATCATTCCTTTGTAGGGAGGAATGTTGCTCTACGAGTGGTCTCAAATCTTGGCTATCAGAAGCTTGTCCTCTTTTAGTAATGGAGGAACTCTCTCTAATATCCACTTTCTTACTAGCGTAACCTAATCCTGCATTATGAGATTTATGCTTTACCTATATTTGGTTAGCAATACCTTGGCAATTCTTACCAAGGCCCCTTCCATCAAATCTCATTTTCAATAACAATTTATATCTAATGCCCTTAGTGTATTTTTCAAAACTACCAAAAGCAATATCTAAAATTTCATGAAAGGAATTACTAGATGAAAAAATTATAGTGCACTCATCAATTATAGTTCTTGCATCTGTAGTGGAAGGTAATTGATAAAGATAGTGTTTATCTTCAACCTCCATTTGTGCTAAGAGCTCATCCTTGGCTTATAGCTCTAATTTTATGTGGGAAATCTCCTCTTCTAAGGATTAAAAACAAGATCTTAGGAAAGCATTCTCTTCTTGGATTTGGTGATTAATTGCTTTAATCTCATCTAGCCTCTCTCTTTTCAAGGCTTTGCCCATGGCTTCATATTCCCTGCAAACAACCCAATTCCACAAATTGCAAATGGAATATTAATAGGCCCAAATAGTTTGCAATAATATTAGAAACTAACTGATATCAAATCCTCATAATCAGAAGCTAACCTAGTATACTAACTACTCTGATACCAAAATTGATTCATAAATTGACACTTATTTCCATGCAAAAGAGTTTATCTTAGATCCTTTAGTCAAATCACACAAATTTCCTGAAACATTCATGAAAATTAAACTAATTTTGACCTTTTAATACATATTTTTATCAAACCCCAAAATGCTCAATTTTTCATTAATATACCATATTTGAATAATTATGCATTCAATAATGATTAATAAATAAAATTAATCAAAATGTGGAAAAAAATGCACAAATAAAATCAACTCATGACAAGCACTTGATAATAGATTTTGGCAATGCCTATGTCTCTGGGTTTGATTATAGTACAAATCAATTTATTTTCTTGAAAAGTGAGTACATGGAAAACCCTCATGATTGTCAAATGGATACTCTAAGATTGCACACAACTCAAACAATAGAACTTTAAAAAGTCTTGATAAACCCATGAACAGATCTTCCACCTTACTATCACATGAATACAATCTCATAATCCTATGGATTTATACCAAAGGTCTCAAAAATGGTCTTATAAAAATTATCATATGGATTTCAACATAATTTTGAAATCATTTTGGAGTCTAGGACAATTCCCTAGTTTACACTGAGAAATGAAAAGCTCTCCAAGTACTTCAAAACTTGGGATATATACAAACTGGTCTCTATATTGGCCATTACACAATATGTAAAGATTCACTTTGAGATATCAAATGACCTCATATCTAGACACTCAGCATATGTCTTGAATCATGTCTAGCTCTAGCTCTTTGGTTCTTGGCTCTCAGCTCTTTAGCTTTGGCTCTTAGTTCTTTAGCTATTGGCTCTTCAACTCTGGCTCTTGGCTCTTCAGCTCTACCATGAGAGATTTTGAGAGTTTGGAATGAATTAATTGAATTCCAATTTTGATTCTCAATGATTTAAAAATAACCTCTCACCCATTTATATACTTTTTGGAGGTCCACTTTTTTGATTGGGATGATTATCCATAATCTATTTTAATAAATTTCATAATTATCCCATATCTGATTTTTATGGGATTTTAAATTATCCATTACATTTAAAAATATGGGGTGATAATTATTCCCTAATTTATGATGGTTTATGTTTATTCCCCCCTATATTAAGGTGAAATTTACAAATATTAATGATTTGGGTCAATCCATATTTTCACATCACTTTATTGCCACATCATTAGGTTTGACCATAACTTTAACTAGTCATAATTTGCACATATAGACTTCATTTTTTAAACTGTAAAATGTGCCAAAAATCTTATGACAAGCTCTACATCATGAAAATGGTTTATAAACATTCTAAGATCATTAATTTTTCTAGTTTTGACTAGTGTTGACCACTTATTGACCTACTTTGACTAGATGCATAAGGTGCAAATGAGCTCCATTTTTTAAGTTCCACATACTATCAAAAAGATCTTGACAAGATATTCATAATAGTATAGGATTCAATCTGATCAGGTATATTTTCTGAATTGAACTTTAGATCAGTCACTTATTAAATGACCATGTTTAATGAATCTAAGTACCAATGTGGTGGGGGTGTTGGTATCATTCTCATCCCCCTTGATGGTGAATCCCTTCTTTTATATTTAAATCTTGATTTTGATTGTAGCAATAACATGGTTGAGTACAAATCCCTAATGATAGGTCTCCAAACTAATTTTGCCTTAGGATTCAAGATGATCACTATTTTTGGTGACTCTTAACTCATGGTCAATCAAATCAATGACTCTTATCAATGTAAAAATTATGTTTTGCAATAGTATAAATCTTTAATTGATGTACTCTTAACATCATTTAAACATTACCTTATCCAAGCCACTCTATAATCTATGAATAAGTTTGCCAATATAATTGCTTCCCTTACTCTCTAAATCCCATCTGCACCTTTTGAATCTAAGCTATTTGTCACTATCCATAATCTTACCAAGCCTTATTATACCAAATCATATCTTATTTCCATTTGTAGTGTGGAAGAGGTCCCATCTGATATTTGATATAGGTAGACCTTCAACTATCTCAACCTAGGTATCGTTTCCTCCAATATTTCTATGAATGGTCTAAGAGTGTTTATTCAAAGTAACTCTCATTATACCATACTTAGGGGAGTTATTTACAAGCATCGATTTGATGGTCTCCTTTTCTGTTGCCTATGTAGTCATGAAATTTATCATGCTATCAAGGAAATGCATTACAAGATTTGTGGAGGACACTTTAGTGGTCTAGTTGTCACTAAACATATCCTTCACCTCAACTACTATTGGCCCACCCTTAACCAAGACTATTGTGATTATGTGAAAAAGTGTGTTAAATGTCAACAACATGCAAATTTACATCATACACCTAGCCATAGTCTCCAACTATCTAATAATTTTTGGCCCTTCTCATAATGGGGATTGGATCTTATTGGTGAAATTAACCCCTATTTTTCATAGAGACATCATTCTATCATCACTATGACTAAATATTTCACCAAATGGGTTGAGGATATTCCTATCATTTTAACCAAAGTTGAAATAATTGTCAATTTTATTAACTATCACATTATCTATCATTTTAGTGTTCCTCATAAGATTATCTCCGATAATGGTAAATCTTTTAAAAATTGAAAAGTCCAATGTCTTTGTGATGAATTTTGCCTCAAGTTAAGTTTCTCATCACCTTATCATCCACAAGCTAATAGATAGGTTGAAGCTTCTAACAAAACCTTTAACAACATGCTAACTAAAATGGTTAATTCATCTAGTTAGGATCAACAGTTACACATCCCTTTCACCTTATGGGCATATCATACTAACATTCAAACCCTACAAGTGTTACCCCTTTCTATCTTGTTTTTATAGCATAGGTTATCTTGCCTCTCAAATTCCAAATTCCCTCTCTTTGCATATCCCTATAGGATATAATTTCTAATGGTGATTATCATCAAGAACATTTAGCCCAACCTGAGCTACTTGATGAGCATCATTTGGCCACACTTAACCATCTTCATGTCTATTAAGAATGAATCAAGCATGCCTATAATAAAAACCTATGAGAATGAGAATTCAACATTAGAGACCTCATCTTTAAATAGAATCAACATGTAACCAATATGGAGAAAAGAAAATAGGGAAAGTTCACTTTCAATTGGATTGGAACTTATATCATTATGCACAAGTATAGATCAGGAGCTTACTAGTTATCCTCTCTCAATGGGAAACTAGAATCTAAGCCTCTCAATGCTTTGCATGTAAACCCTTTATTTTGTTAAATAAGATCAAACTCACCTACTGCCTAACTTAATCTCATCCCTTACTTTATGATATTTTCACCTTCATCACCTCAATATGAGGATAACCAATTAAAATATATAATCATGTGATTTTCCATCATAGTTGCAACCTTAATCCTAAATATGGGTATCATGGATCTACCCATGGCATTATTCTCATGGATACTTTTAATCCCTAATAGGATGGAATCCCATTGTCATTGTATATCAAATAATCCTCTCACCCACTATTTCAACCTTCTTTTACTTTAGTTTTACCTTCATAAAGGTAAGCCTTTTAGCCTATATAAGAAATCCTATGTCATCAAAAGTAAAAACATTAAAAGTCATATATATTATGGGTCATATCTAACATTAGTGTATTTCTCCCTTGAAGGAAAACTTCCAAAACTAATCAAAATTGCTTAGTGTAAGGTAGATTGCTTCCTTGAAGGACAACTATCAAAAGCCTAACACAAGTCTCAAAAATCTTAGACCATTCCCTTGAAGGATGGATATGTAAAATCATTTTTCAAAAGTAGGTAACATATTGGAATCTTATCACATCTATTAGCTTTCCCAACCTCTTAAAGCAATAGTAAAATGTCAAAAGACCCTTTATCAAAATAAAAAAACAAACAGCTAGAATAATTTGGAAGCCACAATTGACTTTCATAAGTAGACTTCCCGCATCGATCAATCTACACCATATCTAACATAGATTTTTTTATACTAGTTCTTTGGTAACTTATAGAAGAGGCAAGATAACCTCAAATGAAGGTTACTTTATCATCCATCTCCCCTTTATAGCCTCTATAAAATAAGGGATTTTGAGCTTACTTGACATTGTGTGATCAAGAAACCTTGTAACCAACCAACAAATGTTGATGCAAAACATGTGGAGGGCTTATGTTCATAAGCTAATATTAGATTCCTTTTTTTTTTGGTCCTCACCAATGAAATAGCATTGTGTCTCCTTCCTCTTTCTCATACCTACTTGTTGCTACATTCATTAATATGTTTTCCTTTTTTATTGTTTTATCTTTTCTTGTTTTTTCTCACATATGGTTTTGTTATTCAAAATTAATCTATGTGTTTTTAAGATTTGTCCACCTTAACATAATTAAATACAATTCATTAAACAATATTTAATCAACATTTTATGTTTTATTTCATGATTTGCTTCTACCTTATTTGTTTAAGTGTTTTAACCATTAAAACATTTTAATAAATTAACCGACTCATATATCAAAGTCATCTCATCTATCTAAATAACCAATCACATCACATTAATCAACATCATTTATGACATTTACAACCATTTATAAACCAATGAGTCATCACATATGTTATCTATCACTTGTATTGTATCTAGATAAAGGCAAACATAGATTCATCAATTTAAAACATCCACATTTATAACATCTAATTAAGCATGTATCTACTAATAAGAGAAATGATAATCACAACATCATGATCATATCATAAACAACATCATCACGTTATAAACATCAAATAAATCATCTATAACCATAAAAAAACATCCATGAAACCATAATCAAATCATAAGATCATAATCATAAATAATCATATCTCATAATAATGTCCATGTCTCTCACAAAATGTGTACATCTCACTACATCAACTTGTAGGCTGGTATCAAAATCATATGGCACATCAAACTAGTCATCTCAAATATGTCTAAGATGGAGTAGAAATACTACTCCCTAAAGGCCATCCATCTCTGTGATGTATTTATACATCCATAGATGTTACCCACTGACTTGGTGTAGCACTACTAGCTCCCCCAATAACCACTGCTCTGTACCCAACATATTAGGACTCATCTAATAGCTATCTAAATACTAGTGCCTCATAGTATCTAAGATTCTCAACTATGGCCACATGCCTTGACATAGAGATGGTCCTCAATGGTCTTATGTAGATGCTTTCCCTCCTATCTATCTCAAGCCATCTCTCTCTTGTGTAACCAATGATAGTTGTGTTTATGTTGTATCCCTCTCATATGTAAGTATAGCCACCTAACCTTATGTCATATCTCTCTATAGTCACTAATTTTAGAGCTACTTATGCTATAGCTAATGCTTCCCTTGCCTAGTCTCTCTTTAGGATGAATTCTTTCTTGTTATGGACATCCACATCCATCTAGTCCCAATCCCCCTCTACCATGTCTACATCAAGAGCTTATTATACACCATCTCCCCCAAAAACACTTTCATTGCATAATGCACCCAAAACCATACAAGGTACTCCTATATAACCCTTGTATCAACAATATCTATAACCAATTATAGCTCCTCACAATCAATCTCTATCTTCTCAAGTTATGGCAAAGGTAGTGGTGCCTTAGCATCCTCTCTCTTGTACCTTGAGAAAGCACTAGGTACACCCTAAACAAGCCCAAACTATCACCTAACCCTATCAAATGGGATAAGTTATACCTCATGCTCTCATCTCCCATATATCCATATGTAAGTCTACAATGACAAGGTCTACTTAGCATAGATCACCCATGCTAATAATTTGGTATACGACTTATAAATAACCTCCCCATCCACCAATACCTCCAACCTATCTCTATACCACTCCAAATTTTATGCCACTCCCCTTGGTGCTGTAAATGTGTAGTCACCTCTCCATCTCATGAATTTCACTCTAAAATCTCCTTAATCTTATGTCTATCATGGTAATCTACTTGATCGTATTACCCTAATGTGATCATATGGCCAATAGTAAAGAACAAACCTACTGCTAATACCATACCTCCTAATACTATATCCCCAGAGCTCCCAATAGATATGAACTAGTAAAACTAGGGCCCATGCAAACACAATCTATTCCATTAACATATCTATCAAAATAACTAGCAATAAAATGGTAAATCTACCACTAATCAAATTTGGAAATGCATATCAAATCATGGCTATCATCATCATGATAATATATCTCCCTCCTCTATCTATGTGATACATAGGTGAATAATATAAGCCTCTCACATGTCACTTTACATGAATAAATTTTGTGTTAAACAATTGATCTATATTCTCATCTCACTCCTCACTATTGATATGATCTATCAGTTCACCCCATATCAATATCTATAGAATCTAGTGAATGTCCTCCATTAGGATGGTAATCTCTCTAGTCGGTAGCAAGAAAGTGTTGGTAGCTAGGTCCCATTTTTTAATGAGGGTTAACAATCTTTTACATCTCTTAGCACATGTTAATAAAATATGATACCTTTTAGACCTACCACTATCATGTACTCCCACTCCTGGTCCATCATAGACCTGCATACCTTATTTGGGAGTTGAGGCACTCGATCTTGCATCTGCATCTTCTCCCTCACCTACAAGGATAAGAATATACGTTATTTCACATTAGCCTTCACCCATATCATATGCATTCTACCTATTTACCCCACCCCTTACCTTAGTTTATTTTACATCATTTACCCAAAATTTACCTAATCCTACCTAAACAACATCTTACCTTCAACCTATCCTACATAAACTAAGTCTTTACCTTCACCAACCAAAACCTTACCCAGTTACCATCCTAACCAAAACCTTAACTAATTATTATACCTTCCCAGAATTTAACCCATTCCTAATCTATGTTAAACCTCATTCCCACACCTTATAGTGATCACTAATGATTGAGTGTTGATTGGTGATGATTCCTTGTCAAACTATCATTGATCAAACCTTAATTGTTGATGGTTCAATGGTAGACTATTGATGGTCTACACATTGACCATTAAATGATCACCTATTGATTGATAGTGGTAGATAGTGACTAATAATGACCATTGTATAGAGATTTTTGATGACCCTAAAACCCTAGGTCTTAATTAAACCCACCAAAAACCTCAATAATATATCAAATTTAAGCCTACAATTACTCTATTCCTACCTACCTACATTCCTAAACACAAATTTCCACCCCTCTAAAAAATTCCTACCAAATATTAAAAAAACCCATAGTTTCCAATACCTACCCACCTAGATCAATACACCAAACAAGTAACATCACAAAAAATAATAAAATTCTTAGCATCCCCTACCTCATTATGCGTCCTCCATCATGGTGAAACCCTCAGTACCACCACTATCACTCAACCCCACACTCTACCTCTACCTCATTGCATCCTTGCTATCTCTTTGACCTACTTAGGCTCACCTTGGTCAACCTCTAACTCACAATCTAATTACTATTAAACACATAGTATACATTTAGTTGGTACATGATAAATTGTTATTGATTTCACATAAAATAATCAATAGAAGTGTTGTGGGTCAATATTTATAAATGAGCAAATAAAGCCTAATTTGACCTTTAATGGTCACCTTTTTAGGGTTTCCTATTAACCACTGATTATTACTAGGTGACCACCTATGGTCAACCCCTATAGGGTTTTACCATCCTACCATCTCCTTTTCCAAAATGACCATCTAGTTCAATAATACCTTTAACTCCATAGCTCAACTTTTAGTCAGTCTGTCCACTTGTATGCCTCTATTTATAATTATCACACCATAATACCTTTACCATCACCTTTGTTTTCATAACCCAACCTTTCCTTGGTTGTTCTGATTGTATTGATTACCTTGCCATAAATGAATGAAATTGCACTACTTTTGCACACCAACTATTTAGGTGCCTCAGAGCATGACCCTTTATGGTCCTGACACTTGTAACCATTTTTGTTTTCTTAGGATCACATCTATTTTTTGGATACCTATGAATATATCAAACTTGTCTAGGATACTTGAGTTTATAGGAGTAACCCATATCATCTATGCCTAACTCTATAGCTTGGTTACCCTGTCACCTATCCTTCTAGTCTAACTTTATTTTACCACCTACCTCATCTATGATAGCCTATTTTATGCATGATCTATGATATCTCATTTAGTCTCATTTTATGCACCTATTCACATTTAAATGCCCACCTAACCAACCTTAACACCCACCTATTCACTTTTTAAACCTATAACTAGCTTTTTTTTACCTCATCAATTCCCGGTTTGAGGGGGAACACCTCCTCCCATAATTGGGGCATCCAACCAACCTTACATTTTTTTTTTAGGTTACTAATACAAATTTCATGACAAAAGGGGTAAAATGTAGATGATATAAAACCATACACTACAAATCTATATGTTGCATTAACATTTAAACCACCCCTTAGCCCCCTTTGGGTTACATTATTTACTAATTCTCCCGTTATTAACCTTAGACCATTTCCCAAGGAATTGACTACTAGTCATTAGTTGATTAGCCAATTTTAACTATGTCCCCTTGAACACTAATGGTCAATCCTTGGCCCCTAATGGTTGACTAGACCACTAGTGGTTACTTAAAAATCTACCTCAGGACTACTTATAAAGGAATCAACTATAACTCAATTATAACTCACTCATTGATTATTAGCTATCTAATTTTAGTTTGTTTTTTGCATGATTATAATATTTGTTAGACTATTTGATAAACCATTTGTTAAACTATTATTTTTAATGTTCTTTTTCTCTATATTAAGATAAAGAGAGGAGGTTGTATAGGATCATTCTGGTGTAAGATATTTTGACTCCCAGATGAAACCAAAAATCTTCTCAATGAACTAGGAACTAGGTCAAAGGCTTAGGGTACTTCTACAACTCACTATCTTGATCTAAGGTACCATTAATTTGATGACATTGCTCTAGGATCCACAATATCTTTCATCCAATACCAACATTCCTCAAACTAGAAATGACTAAAATCTAAATATCTATGTTTTTTTATCAAGATTCAGTAATTAGATTTATGTATTTTAGTGCTTGGGTCATTCTCATTCTCTACACTTCATTCCCTATGTTGGAGTTTTACAACTCCAAACCCTTCATCTCTTACCCAAAACCACCCATAACATATTCCAATCACCCAAATACCCAAATCCCAAACCATATACCTCTGAGCATTACTTTATGTCTCAGAACCAATATTCAACCCAAAAACCACTCCTAAAACCTCTCTGCAACTCTCCTCAACATACTTCTTTCCCAAACCAAATTTTATAGTAATCATCAATAATTTTACCTAACCACTGATGGACTTAATTAACCACCAATGATTAACAACCACTAATGATCACCCAACCACTAATGGTCATACCTAACTATCGATGGTCATTGTGTGTCATTTTACAAAAACAAACTAATTTTACCCATCCCTAAATCTCAGTTTATGAGTTTCTATTTTATCATAGAACTTTCACTTATTTTTTGAATCAAGTTTGAGTAATTTAACATTAATATTAAATCATTTATTACTATTTTTTATCAAAATTACCTATTGCTTTCCAATCATTTCTTATATTTAATCTTATTACCTTCTATTATTTCATGCAAGCATCTATTTTTAGTTTATCAAAACTTAAGTGTTTTAAAAGTGTGGATTGACAACCTCTAAGGAAGATTATGCTTCTTATATCTAGCTCATTCTAGTTAGTCCACCCTATTATCTCACTAATCCACCATTTTCTGGATTGCTTTATTATCTATAGGTCATCCTCCCTAGACAAAGAGGATTATTGACAATAATTTGTATCATGCACACATAACACATCTAGGTTCTACTAACCTCACCCTTCTTTTATGTTTGACTCTTTATAAACAAGAAAATAAAGAATTTTTTTAGTAAAATGCTTAAAAGCTCAGCTTAGGCAATAAAGAATGGAAAAATATGTGAATAAAAATACTTAAACCTATCATTAGAAATATGGTCAACAATATGAGAAAGGGAGAGGTTAATGGAAACCTAATTTCAATATGCTTGATAATGCATACAATCCTACTTCAACATCCAACATAAGAGTAATGGTATCAGTGCATAGTAATCTAATATAAGGAGAAGAATGGTAACAAGGCCAATTCATGGATGCAAATTGAGGTGGATAAAAATCTCTAGTTTCTCAAGGAGGAGTCATTCCTCTATTATTATCAAAAGATGAAGTCCTTATGAAATCAAGTCAAGGGTGGCAACCTCAAGGAGTGAGTTTCACCAACTTCTTAGTTTAAGATAATTTTGTGATTAACCAAGTAAATTATTTTTTAGACAACACTAGATCTAAGAGTGAGGCTTTAAGAGATTCTAATGGTATCCCTACAAGTTCATCCAATCCTCCTACAAGGAAATAAGGCATGACTACAAGCATGGTAGTCCTTACAACTCCTACACCTCCTTCAAATTAGAATATTGGAAGGCTTGCTCAAAGTATTTCAATACCCCAAGTTTCAAGTTCTTCTTTGCATCCAAGGACTCAATATAAATTAATTATTTATGATCTAAACATTGTAGACTCATTGAAAATTTATAAGCATCTATCTCTCTTTGGGATGTCCTTCATATGTATGGCCAAAAAGAGCTCTTGAAAAAATAGCTATCTACTCTACATGCTAGTCCTCCATCATGAAGCCATGGTCATGGTCATGGTCATGTTTCTATTACCAATAATCCTAAAAAACTAGTATAAATTTATACCAAATCTAAGAAGCCTCCACCTTTCTACCTCACTCTCGTTATGGGGGACAAACTAGTTCACAACTATATAATTTATAGTAGAGGTAGTACATTAGTGATGCCAAAAGTTGTAGCTGACAAATTGGGCCTAAATTATGAAACACATAATAAATAAGTGCTTTAATTAGATGGTACACCTACCAAGTTCTTAGGATTGATCAAAGGGTTGAAGGTTTTCTTGCATGAATGTCTTAGTTTCCCAATTATCCAAGACATTGTGGTTGTTAACTTGCCTTCCCACTTTGTAATATACCTCTCTAGAGATCTTATAGTTAATATAGGAGGATAATTCTCATCTAATTGGTCCTTATTAGACTTTAGAACAAGGTATGGATCAAAAGTGGCCATAATAGATCAACTACTTGATAGGTTCCACATTGATCCCTATATAGAAGCAAACTCCAACTTGAATTATGTCATCAATGAGAAAGAAGAGTCTATTGTAGATAATGGTGCTTATTCCAAGATTGAAGAAATTTTTGACTTGTTTATAGATGATTATGGTGAAGATTCTTATGAACATGATCTATATAACTATTTTTAGCAAACTGACCTTGACACCTATATCATCCATAAAGGAGCATATGAGCAATCTGGGGTAAGTACTAAGCATTCTTTCTCATAATCTATTGAAGGTAATTATTTGATTCAGGTTTATGATGATGATATATTGAAGAGAATGATAAATTAATATGGTGATAACAACCATATGATTCTTCTTGTAATTGATGAAGTATCTCTTGAAGATGATATTCATGAGGAAAAAGATGACCTATGATAAAGGTTCAATGCCATAAGTCAAGAGTTTGAGAACATAGGTAAGATTATTCCTTCTCCAAAGAAGTGTGAGTATGATGATATGTTTTCTAATGATTTTAACAAGTATATGGTTGAGTGTCTTATTGATCAAGAAAGAGAAGAGATCACCAAACATGAGAGTGTATGTCTTACTATTGTCAAAGAACTTTCAGCTTTAAAGGGGCCTAGTGAAGTCAAGGTAAACATGTTTATTCTTGAAGAACAATCAAGAGCTCAACCTATGGTTGAATCACATCCAATTGTGTTGAAACAAGGTGAAGATAGACTTTATGATCCCATATATCAAGTACATCATTCCCAAGAAGAAATCAAGGTTGAGGTAGCTATCATGCTTCCTAATACTCAATTTGAGGAGTGTAGATCAGATATGACAAAGATTAATCAAGTTAAATAACCAATCAATCTCCTTAGAGGAAAGAAGAGAGAATTCATGAAAAAACAAAGTAGTCCACTTGTAGGCATGATAAGATATAGGGATGATAAGTCATTTCACCATCTACCTGGTCAAGTGTTTAATGATGAGCATGCTTCACATGATAGGTTACTTTCATGGAGTATTAAGGATGCAAGGGGAACCATATTTGACCCTAGTTTAGGCATGGTATTATTCATTTCACCTTAGTAATGAGGTCTTGTAAATACTAGATTAGGTGTGTGTCTTTATTTCAATTGTATGTGTGTTTCCTTTAGTGTGTATTATTTTGTTTATCTTTCCTTGTTGTTTTATGTGGTTTGAAAAGTAATTAAATTTTTAAACCTGTGCATATGTAACTCCATATTCCATTGGATGGGAATAAGCTATTGGTCTTGGAATAGAAAACATACCACCCCTAGGAAATCACCAAGAATGTTTACTATTTTTACCACAATTCAAAATAGGTCAATCCCCTATAGTACAAAATTTGATATACGAGTCTTATAGGGTCATATATGGTGTGTGATGGTCCTATAAAATGTCATTTAATGTGCTATTAACCTTGGTCATGGTCAAATCTAGTCCTAAGTCACTTCATGTCACTAAATTCATCTTTAAAACATTTATGAAATTTGTATGGTTTTCCTTGGTAGACAACTCTTACAAATTGTTCCTCAAAATCCCTCATGTCATATTATTATCAATCATGTCAGTTCTAAGTAAAAATGTGCATGTTCATAAGTCAGATCAAGAAAATAATTATAAAAGAGGAAGTTTTGGTAGTTGTATATCATATTAAAGTGTTTTGGCACATGTGGAAGATTTTACGATGACTCTTTAGCTTCCCTGAGTTCACTTCTACATTTTATCTACTTTGGAAATTTTAAAATTGGTCTAAAATTGTTTCACTTCTCCATCACTTCACTAGCCATGAAGAAATGGTCAATAGGTTTATGACCATTAGGAGAGGAATTGGGTCAAATTACTATATGGATGATTAAAAATTTAGTCTAATTCCATTTCATGGTAGTATTTCAAGGATGTTTTGTTGTGATTTATGAACCATTATTTAGAAGTTAACTACCTCTTTTTTCATGATAATCCTCACACCCTATAGGTTTTCTCTTTATTTGAGATAATCCATAAAAACCAAGTACTATTATTTGTCCTAAGTAGCATCAAAATCCTCTTCACATTATTATTTACATGGTTTTTGTGTGTGGGATGAAATAAAAAATCACAAATATCCCAAATTGCTAGTGGAGAGACATTATGGAATTTGTAGATGGTTTCATCAGTTGTAGGATATTGCATCTCAAATTGACCTTCATATAAATTAAAATTAAAGTTAACATGTTGATATTTTATGTTTCACTTCATTTTTATCATCACCTTCTTGTGAATATATGGTCTCAAGGTCATATAGTTATCAAGAACATAGTCAGATATCTTACATCGTCAGCTCTCTACATATACTCACATATAGTCAGGTGAATGAGGTGTATAAAGTTTTTGAGAACATTCATGGAGATTTAATAAGGAGTTTAAAGAGGTTTAAAACAATCTTAGAACATTAAAAACCAATCTAAGTTATTCAAATGACATATGATTGACTATGATAACTAGTTCTTCTATATACACAGTCTTGTAGCCCAATGTGCACCTACAAGTGCCCTATAAGAGACTAATCATGTTGGAATGAGAACATTAGAATTTTTTTTGAATTCCTTACATATGTAAAATATCAATTTTAATAATTTTATAAGGATAATATTAGTTATAGGTACATCCACTATGCATAATGTAAATATCTCACTTTCACTACCCTATGTCTTGTAATATGCATGTACAAGTGGCTCATATAGAGTATAGAGAAATTGGAATATAGATGTTGAAACTTGTTTGGAGCTTCCTTAAGGTATTGAAGTGTTGAGTGTGATATAAAAATCAGTGTTGGATCCATAGAGTATAAATCAGAGTTGAATCATGTTCATAATTGGAGAAATTGAGTTTAGGGACATGTTACCTTAACTCTTCTAAAATAGGGCCTTATCCATTCTTTGTGATATCATATAATAGGGTGGCATGAAGTATATATGGATTTTAATGCTTACATGAGGTGAAAAATAATATGGAAAGTGATTTAACATGACAATTGGTTGTTTAGACAAAATATTATGATGCCAGAGGATCCCAACTCATGTAATCTTTCACTGTAGTTTCTCAATGTTATCTACAAACACTTTGAAGTGCAAATGATCCTACAAATCAATAATGATAGATAATGGAATGTTTTGAAGATAAGTTACCTTGTGTGAGTCATAGATGGTGTTTTTCCCCTCTAAGATTAATAAATATAGGTGATATTTAATTCTTAAAGTAGATGTTCACCTATAGGAGGACCCCAGGTGTCTCAAAGAAGGTATCTACAGTCAAGGTTTGCAATACACCTCTGTTGACATTGAGAATAGAAGAAAACCTTATAAGTAAGTGACCCCCACAAGATGATAGATAACACTTTTGCCAAGGAGTAATTAAAATTAATTAAAACATAGGTTCCAAGTGTTTAAATGTAACCTACAATACCTCTTTTTTCTCTTAGGAAGACCACCTATAGTCTGACTATAGCATGATAGTGCACTAGAACATGGGGGTTTAGGATGTTGGCCTAACATGAGAATGACTTAAACAAGTATAAATGGATGTAAAATGGTATTAAACACTTAAATAATATACTATAGTTTTAGAAACAAGTTTTAACATAGAAGATACCTATAAGAGAGTTCTAAGACATGCATTTATTGTCAACATACAATACATTGTCTACAGACTAGGCCTAAGTTTGATGATATGTGAGGAGTTGGTATAAAAGATTATATTTTTTATATATGTTTGGGAACACCTTGAAAATTATGATAAAAATATCACATGATGATCATTAAATTAAAATAGGAAAAGAAAGGATTCAATACAAAACCTATAGTCAATATGCCAATCTTACACATAGTGAGTGCTACAAAAGTCTACCTTGAGTTTCATTATGTTTTGAGATGATATTGATGTTTTATAATACATAATTATATAAATAATATCCCCATAACCTACCCAATACCCTTATATTCTTTTTTTAATTGAGACAACAAGGGAAGTTCCCTCTATTTTGTCTTAGAAATAGGGCTCTCCCAGGCAGTAAGGTTTACGAGTAAGATATGGTAATAATGACAAGAATATACATAGAGGCCCTATAAAGCTAAAATAAAGGTGTTGAGGGTTATATTTATCATGAAAAAATATAATTTTAGGCTTCATAATTTTGAGAGAGTAGGAAAAGAAAGTATTAAGACAAGAACATAGCTCAGGCTTATTTAATCCTAGTTTGGGCCTAAAACCCTAGGAGGTCTCAATATCATTTCTAGAACTAGAGGAACCTTGAAATCCATTGGAATAATTTCATGGGTAAATATTAAGTTTTTTATATCCATTAATTTGTAGATACTCATCATATTTTTGGCCAAACATGACCCTTTTCACCTCAAGCTTGCATAGAATGTAGGAAAGGGCTCAATAAGTCATTTTAAGAAGCTCACACCAGTACAAAAATTTAGCAATGGGAACCTAAAGGGTTAGGATATGTTGAAGATAATCATAAAAAAAGGTTTTATTGGAACTTATCAAAGGATTGAACATCAAAATTTTATGAACAATCCTTAAAGGTCAAAACCACTTAAAACCCTCAAAAACCCTTGCTAATGACTTGATGGGAAGAAGGTGAATAAAAATAAATCCAAGACTAATTTTTTGGTCAATTAAAGTAATTTTTTATTACATAAAACTTCCCCAAGCTCATTTTCCAACATATTGGATTGTACCCTATCTATACAGACAAGGTACATAACTACTTTTCTAGACATATTTTGGTGTTTTATAGGTATAGAGGAGTTTAAAAGGATGAGGATCACTTTAAGAGATAAATTGGGACATAATATAACCCCTAATATCCATTTATTACTTCATTTAATAACACATGTTCCTCTTTAATCACCTTTACTTCATGCAGTCTAAATTGGTATAGTGAATAGAAGGTGATCACCATGTGAGAAGGTGATAGCTCTAATTGGGAGAACCTTTTAAGGTCTAAATAATGAATTTTAAGGATAGTAGGACTCTTGATAAGGTGTCATAACACCAATTTATAGATTGGATTGGAAAAGTAAAGGTCATTTGAATGACAACTATGAGGAATGAGTGAAAAAAGGATGTGGTGACTACAAGTAGTGAGGACACTTGTTTAGAGGAAGATCATTGATTAAGGACACATCCAATTCATCTATAAGATTTTTCTTAACCCCCCCATCATATTTAACATGTGTAAATTATTATTTAGTCTCCCTTTTAAGTGCTTAGATAAGTAAAATGATGAAGGCAATTTCTAAATAGGTAGGTTGAAGAGTTCCTACATTAGATTTGAGAAGTTTTCATGCTTGAATAGATATTTGTCTAAAGAAAACCTTGAATGGTATATCTAATATTCCATTATAATTCAAATTTAAATCTCTCTCTCTCTCTCTCTCTCTCTCCTCTCTCTCTCTCCTCTCTCTCTCCTCCCTCTCTCTCTCTCTCTCTCTCTCTCTCTCTCTCTCTCTCTCTCTCTCTCTCTCTCTCTCTCTCTCTCTCTCTCTCTCTCTCTCTCTCTCTCTCTCTCTCTCTCTCTCTCTCTCACCACACACACACACCCACACACACAGATTGACAAGTGGCATTACAACCTTTCAACTCTACCTTCACTTTTTTCTCTCTCACATTTTTATAAGTAGTAGCCATTTTGACTCTTCTATACTAATTTCACAACCATGTATGGTGAATCCCTGATGGTTTG
Source organism: Torreya grandis (assembly GCA_037957365.1). Lineage (NCBI taxonomy): Eukaryota > Viridiplantae > Streptophyta > Pinopsida > Cupressales > Taxaceae > Torreya > Torreya grandis. The sequence continues at coordinate 637,254 of JARHVA010005307.1, read as the reverse complement.
ATGTTTTACATTACATTTAAATAATACACGAAATCTAATTTTGAGTTCAAAAATATCTTGTCTAAATGTGTGAAGTGATGAATGGTGAAGTCTATTGTTAACTTTCTATCCTTACTTCTCCCTATCCGTTCATGTCTAGTGTAAGAAGTTCTCATTATAATAGGTCATATGGATTTTACATAGTGTTTTTATCTCCATTAAAGTGTCAAAGTGTCCTGATATTCTAGAATCTAACCTCTGGTCAACTTACCCTTGAGTAGTCTCATGCATATCACCTCCATATTGAAATATTGAGGGGGTTAGGATATTCTATAGTTTGAAGCTAGTGTTGTAGGTCTTGTTTCTTAGTGAAATAAGTATGATGATCTTGTGGATTTATTCATGGTATATCACCTTTAATAGTATATTTATTTCACTCATACTTCTTCTCTTTTTCACACAAGTAATCATTTAGTATAGGTGATAAGCATCTAAAGATTAATCTATGGAGCTAGCCCTTAGACCTAGAGGTGTAATTCTATTATAAGTAACCCAGATACCTATGTGTATTCTAGTGTTTCCAAAATCTTATAGTAGGACTTAAAAACCTAATCTAGGGTGTAAGATTTGATGACAAAAGAACCCAAGAAGAGTCTCCATATAGGTATGTGAGTAGTTAAAGACTTTTTTGGATATGGGTGAGTGTGAGCAAAACTCTAATATAAATGAATAATAAGGTAAATATAAAAAAATGAAAAGGAATTACTTTATTAGAGGACCTTTTTGTTACTTTAGGTCATGAAATTAAGGTAATAGTATACAAAGAAAGAGTTAATAATTATTGGAGTCATCAGGTACTGCATGAAAGAATATATTATAGCTTCAAATTTGTTAAGATCAACATCCAACATAGATAATGTCGTAGACCATGAGTCTCATTGTGCATGATATAATTTTTTATCACCCAAATTTATACCCTAAGGAGGGGTTACTCAAGCTTCCTTAATTTTAGATAACATGGAAAAACCCTTATATGCTTTGGGAAACAAATTCTAAGAGGTGAATCTCTAGATTATGGGCTAGCTCCCATGTACAACACCTAAAAAAATGATTAATAACCTAGTTTATTAAAAGGAAAATGGATATAATGACAATAAAAAATAATCTAATGGAGTTGATTCAAAAAATTAAACTCCACTACTTACTTGAACTTTCACTGTGAAAAATAACTACAAAGTTGATCTCAAAATCTAAGGTTCTTCTAATAATAGTATTTCAATATGAAGGTAAAAGGCAATGTAACATTAATTATGGATGACTAATAGTATTGATAAATTAAAAATAATAATCTTCCTTACAATTAAAATCATATAAATCTTTCAAATACACATCATATGACCTTCTAGAAAGTATATTTTTCAAACTTAGTCATGAAAGAGATAGATGAATGCAAGGAAAGAAACTATCACTTGTCATTCAACAACATAGCTACTTCATACACTTAATTAAAGAATTGATAAGACCAACATAATTTTGTAATATTTTCCATAGAGACAAATAAGTATGTAATTTATTATGGCTTCACCATACTAATCTATAGATCCTTTTCAAATGCCAAAAAGGTAACATATATAGAGAATGAGAAAAAGAGTGAGAGAAGTGGTGTATAAAAGAGTAATTGACAATTGTCATTCAAGAAAGATCAAGTTAAAAAAAATATTGAAGTTACATATCAGTCTCATGATGTATTATTTGACATGTGTTGCTTTCTTATTATTGGTTTTCAATGGAGTTGGCGTAGGAGAGTTTATTTTCTTTCAATAATTCATAATCCATTCAAAATTTCCAATCTTAGCTTGTGAGGAGTGAAAAATGGAATTATTTATCATAATAACCATAAAATAACATTATACCCTCATTTTTTACACCTATAATACATTTAAAATATCCATTATATTGACATTTTATTGGTAATCATCACATAGTTCTTTAAGGGTCTTGAAGCCCATTTATCTTACTATGCTTTTCCTTGTTTTGAGAGCATTAAATATTGATTTTATATTTATGAAGTAAACCTATCCTCATTAAATGAGTATATATATCTTAATATACCTGAATCAACTCCTTTGGAAGCCTTAATAACTCTCTAAGAGTTCATCTTCAACCCAAAGCCTTATATTTATCTTCAATTCTGTATAGCCTTGAAAACACATAAACCTCCTTATGTATATGAATTTAAAGATGATCTTTGGAAACCATTAATATTTTTGATTACCTAATATTACCTTATATATTTATGCCAACTTTCATGACTATTAATTAAATGTAAATATACTTATTTACCTTATTTCTCTCTCTAATTAGACTTCAATTAGGTGTCTAGGGCCTATAAACTAAGATTTTGCTCCATACTTATCCCACATGTGTGAAAATACAAATAATTATTTGATTAATTTACATACCTATTAATATTTTCCATGCCAAATTTGATGTTTTAAAACCTTGTACGGATTATTTAACCAAGAAATGGATTAAAAACTAGTCTTTCACAAGCATTCTTACACTGCCCTTCAATAATAAGACTTGTAAGAGCACTTCAAGGATCAAATACATGGAATTTTTGGCATGAAGAGATATAATACACCTAAATTAATTTTACCCAATGGTTTTCCTCTATCTAGGAGATCAAATACACTATTTTAAGCCTAAAATATCATTAAAACACAACATTTAATGTATCCATACAAGTACAATTACAAGAAAATTTCATGGTGAGATACATCTTAGAGTGAGTAATTATGTTCATGTGGTTTAAATATTTATATAAATCATTTTAGACAGATAGGAATATAATATCTCTCCTCAAGTTCCTATCAAGGTTTTAGGAGGCTTTAGAGTGGTTTATGTTCTTAATGATTGTTCATAAACCCTAGGGACTTAACCCCTCATCCAGTTTCATGAAATATAATTGAAAAAGCATATTAAAATATCACTAGGTGATTAGGATCCCATGAAATTTTTCTATACAATTTTGAGCTCAAGAAAATTCTCCTTAGGTCTTTACTTTTGCCATTTGGGAGTACTATGTTGTCTTAAAAAATGGTTCATATAGGTTAGGGACCTAAAATAATGCCTATTCAAAAATATTTGAATATGGATACCTATTTAACATCAATTAAATCCATTTGAATCCATGCACAAGGTTAGGGTCATAATGAGCAAAAGAACATATGTCTTGAATTGTAATTTTCATTTAGAAGGGGTCAAGAAGGTCTTTTAGGATAAATGGTCACTTTTCTTGTCTTTATATGCCTATGGATGACCCTATAGGGTATATTAAACTTATTATTTCTTTTAAGTTCCCATATTACCTTTAAAAAGCCATTCTTTTCACAACATTACACATAAGCCTGTGTGTGTTGGTTTAGGATTACCAAGCCTAAATAGACCTATCAACCTTGACATTATTTTTATTGACTCTAAAGATCATATGGAGGTCATTATATAGTTATAGAATCATTTCCATGTCATTCTCATATTCCCATAGACATTTGTCTTTCAAACCAAGTAGGTATCTCTCATTTGACAAGGTAGGCCTGTATGAGCTACTTTGATTGTGTGATTGTAGGCTTTGAGGTATATTTGTATTGATCACTTGTTATGATCCTATTTTATGTCCTATTTTATATATTATATCTTTCATACATCTTATTTTTTCACCCAAACTCAAAAATATTCTTAGATGCATACATAGTCATGTGTATGTCTATTTAGACCTTTTAGGCCTAATTGAAATTTTGTTTACTTTCCACCTCCAGCTATCTTAACATCTAATGAATATTTTATACTTATATAAATAGGTATTAATTAGGAGGAAACACAAGGATCCATTTATACCCTTTATATCAATTTTATACTCCATATGCCTTAAGGCTTCCTATTGTTTATTCTTAATCATTCTTCCTGTAGGTGAATAAGTCAGCCTGCAGGTATATAGTCTATGTCTCTTCTTCATTGGCACATTGATATCATGGAGTGATGTTTTTATAATATTTTTTTATTCTCTAACCCTATATCATTATTTAAACCTCATATTACAATGCAATATTAATTACATTTCCTATGAAAATGAGACGTACAAGTTTGTATTTTCATGTTTTAAGCCATTTTTGAAGCCTGTTTTGATCCTTTAGACCTTGGAAAAATCTCCTCTAATTCGTAATTACACTCTTTAATAATTTATGACCTTAAAAAACATTTTATAAGGTAGTATTAAACCTTATCAAATCAATTTTATGTAGGTAGCCTATACATAGCCTTTAAGGTGAGTCATTATGTGACTTCTTGGAGGGCTAGTATGGTGTGATTGTGAGAATCATCTAGAATTGAGGATGGCCAAGACTGATACTATAGAGTAAACATGCCCATCCATTGAATAAATAAACCAATACAAGAGTAGAAGATTATCTATATGTATTCATACAAGGAATAGTTCACATCTTACATCAAAATGGTGCCACAATAGGATTAAGGCTTACAACTCACTAAGATCATGGATATGTCACTCAAAAATTACACAACACATATCACACTAGTATCTTGACACAATAATCTATGACTAACTATCTCCCTCTATCCATACAATCCACCATGAATGCCTTGGAGGGTAAGACTATAAATAGGCTATTTGGGTGTATGATGACTCAATTAGATAAGGTGAGTGGGTGGGATCCTCCACCATGTTTGGAGAGATCACTGAGAGAACACATTAGAAACATGACTTAAGTGGACTAGGCACTTATGGGACCAAGTGGGATGGATGACCCCATCCACTCATTGTGTGACCCCATGCACTCATAAGTGCATGAAGACATCATGATGATGGCATCACCCCTCTAATAGAAATAATTACCACATAAGCAAGATGAAGTAAATAATTTATTAAATACCTACACCAACATCCCCCTTAATCATAGCTTAGGTGGTTAGTAGAATTGGGTCGAAATAACTAGGCCTGATAAGGTACCTAAGTATAATGCAAATCTCAAAATGTGGAGTAAAAAGAGAAAACCCAGTGGGAAAAAAACTCCCTCCCAAAAGAGACAAAAGAAGAAGAGAATAAAAGACCCCCTAAAATATGATGTTGAATCAATCAACACTCTAAGTACAAAGTGATGATCCCCAATATCTTACATAGGAAGGATGTGTGCCTCTACAAAGAAGAAAGAGAAGGTAAGCACATAATGTCACATGGTAAATGTTGCAGTAGGTCCTTGTTGAATAATTTGACCCCATAGTCAAATAAATCAACCCCTATGTAAGTTCAAGTTTCCATAGGGCCACCTAAGGTGAAAATGTTCATCATGGTCATAAAATATGTCTTAATATTAGTCACATTTTTCTAAGTTGTCCTTATGTCCTACTAGGTGACCTTTTGCATAATTATCATGAGTTGTACAATTTTCATAAGAATAAAAGTATTTAAAAGAGTGGTATAGTTTCCCATGTGTCATGTGAGAGTCAGATAACTATTATATAACTAAAATTTTGTAGGGATCAATGCATAAAGAAGAAGTTTAACTACAAAACATGTAGTTTTGGGTAGTTATATAGATTGTAAAATATTCATAGCATATGTGGATAATTTAGAGTGACTCTTTATCTCCCCACAACTCATCTCACCATTAAAATATACTTGAAAGGTTCAAAAATGACCCAAACTAGTTCATCTTTCATATTAATCCCTTGGACAACGTTAGATAGGTCACCAATTTTTTATTAGTATGGATAGAGCGAGAAGAGCTAGTCTAAATTATTTTTGTGGATGTTATTAATAATAATATACTCTAAATTAATTTCCATATATTTTATATTGGTGGATTGTGCTTCATGAATCATCTTCAAGACTACTACTACCTCTAAACTACCTTCACATTCTCATCACTTGTAGGTTTTTCTCATATATTGCCTTGATTTGATGTTTCTAAGTGTTGTGTGTATATTTTTAGAGCAATTTCATCTTATTCATGTTGTATTCCATACATTTTTCATGTGTGAAACATGATTTTTTAGGCATGATCAACCTCTTTGTGATAGAAGTGAGTATTGTTAGTCTACAGGACATGGTTTCATTACTTGTAGGGTTTGTTCTCTATCAATAGTTTCAATTCAGATAAGGTACCTGTGTTCAACATCTAAAATCATGTAATCTATTTTATCCATGGCATTCCTATGTTGGAAGTCTTAGAGGTTGATTGAGAGAGGTTTCTAAAATATGATAAAAAACTATTAGAGTCCTAGTGTTCATAGTCATCTCTAGACATGTATGTATCATGGGAAATCATCTAAAATCCAAGACATAAGTGATGTTAAAATTGATTAATTGAAAGATGTTTCTCAAGTCATTCAGGACTTAGTGTGTTGATATTATATTTAATTCAAACCTTGCAATCAAATAGATCAATAAAATTTGGTTAAGAGAAGCCTTACCTTAACATTTCTGAATAAGGTCTTGCTCTTACAAAGTGTCACCTGTGGGTAAGAGTTGATGATGTTTGTTTAAGACCTATAGATCCTATCTAGTAACCTCATCATAAAGTTCATACTTAAACTTGATAAGATTTTGTTTGTTAAATAGTATAATGGTTGATGGTTATCTCAACTTAGTACAACTTATAGTGAAGATATTTAGTAAAGTTATAGTACATTTAAACTTGGAACATTGAAATTTGTAAAAGGACACCTAGTGTGTTGATGGTAGAGGGGGTTAAATAGTTAAAAGACATGGAGTGAGTTCAAACAAGGATTAAAAGGTCTTAATGACCTCAAGGAGAACTTAGGACATGAAAACAACAATGTTTAAACACATCTTCACCTACAGGAGGGTCTCAGGTTTCCTAAACAATAATCTATAGTCTAACTGCAGACTTATAGTACATTCATGAGAGCATAATTTTTTAGGAATAGATGAACTAATTAAATAATTAAATAGTTTTTTTGACCTCAAATTTAATCTTATAAAATAAAATATATTTTTCAAACTAAATTTCCACCTATAATAAACTTTCAAATTTCTCCCCTAATGGTCACCTACAGTCTGACTACAGACTAGTTTCATCTAATGGAGAGTTATAGTTTGGTTGATGAGTAAAAATTTAGAATGGATAATCATGTTGACACTAGTATTATAGTGGTAATGTCACACTCTCATGTTTTATCAATATGTAGGAGTTTCAACCTATAGTTATGATATCCAAAACATGAAGTAACCCTACATAATTAAGTACTAGAAGCTAGTCCCAGGAATCAGAGATGTTGAAATCTATATGAACATTAAAAATCCTTGAAACTTATTAAAAATCACTATCATGAACTAAAAAATATTTTCATGATATCCTTAATGTTATAGGAATATGGGATATTCCCTCTATTTTATCTCAAATAAAGGACATTCCATGAAAACATAGTCTGTAAGCTAGTATGTGAAGAACAAATAAATGAGTGGAAGGGTCCTATAATAATCTTAGGATGATGTATAAGTTTGGTATGAATATTAATATGTAAAAATAATACACATATAGTCATTATAAACCTATAGGTGAGTTATATACCTAGTCACACATAGCTAGGCCTAATAGGCCTAATAATAGGCCTATACCCTAATGACTTATAAATTCACTCAAATGACTACATGAACTCTCAAAAAAAATTATAACCATTATGAGATATTAAAAGGATGGTATAATTCATTTGTTTATAAATAATATCACCAAGCTAGTCGATTTGGTCTAAACCTCTATCAGACCTAGTAAGAAAATAAGAAGGAGCTCGATATGTCAGTTTCATTCACTCACACCTATATGAAGGGATTGAATGGTGCCTCAAGGAGTTTTTAATAGTTTATTTGGGTACCTATCTTATTTTAAATGTAATTTTTTTGGGATTTAGATGTTATTTTTTTATGAACAATCCTTAACAGTCCAAGATACCTAAAACCCTCTCAAAACCCTATTTCAAACTTGATTGGAAAGAGATGAATGGAGGTTCATATAAAAGTGGTAAAATTACTATGGAAGTTTTTTGAGTTGGTTTGGGACTCTTCCAGACTCCTCACCAAGCAATTATTCTATACTATCTCTTGTATGGATAAGCCCAGTTCTGAGTTTATTACAAGTTTTGATGTACTCTACAGGTGCATAAAGGAATTGTTGAATGAGATTCATTGAAAATGATATTTAGATACTTGTTTCAATTATCCATACTCATCTCTCAAAATCAAATAATCATGTAATCCTCTTTGCCAATCCATTCATTGTAGGTAGTCTAAGTGAGACTAAAAAAATAATGTGATTATTAAGGCTAAGAAGTGAGAAGTATTGTATTAAATTTATTAGAGGTATATATGATTTAATAAGTTATAATGATGTATTTAAAATGTGTCCTAACACCTATGCAACATATCTCTTGAGCAAATATAAGTCATTTTAATGACAAGTGTGGGACAAGTCTAGAAAGGCTAGTGAGTAGTCATAGATAGTGAATGATAAGTGGTGTAGATGAATCCATTAGTTGAAATGTGTCTGAAGGTGGTTAAAACCTTATTGAAACTTTATAATGATAGTGAAAATTTTTCAAGGATACCTATGGTAGTTTCAATCAATCAAGTGAATGACTCATCATCAAGGCAATTTTAAACAAGTTAGAGAGTCTCTACACCAAATTGAGGGAGAATGATGCAATTATAATGGAAATTTATCAAAGACCACTTTTTGACTTGTTCTCCACCTAATTATCTCATTTTTAAACTATATATTTCATCTTGACACTTGGATTTGAGACCCTTTAACTTTTCTTCTTTTCTCTCTTCTCCTTTGATCTATAAATGCAATCCATTTTGGAAATTATATCTAGGACACACGTAGTATGATGAAGCCCTACTAGTTTGGTACCTTTTTTTATCCTTTTAATAAAGTTATGAAGTTTATGTATTCTCTACACATCTTGCCTAACTATCTCAAGTGGTGTATTTAAATGACAAGTGATGAAAATTGTTTCCCTTGCTTTCATTCTACCCTTGTATACATTATGTCAGTTGAATCTCTTCTAAAAGGTCTCATGGAGTTTATTATTTGTTAAGGTGTAGTTGAAGTGTGAGAGGTAATCATAGTGTCTATTATCATACCTTATTTTCACCTACCTATGGTTATCTATAGTAATCTACCTCTATGAGAAACACTTATGCTAGAAGGTCACAAAGTTGAGATCAGTTTTCATAGATTTTTCTCTTAGTGTATATGCAAGTGTGTTCATGCACTAATATTTTAGTGTATCACCTCATTGGTATAGGTTAAAATTTTATTACCTTATTCCATTTTCACCCCCAAGTGATTGGTCTAGTATAGTGTGTGATCTTAAGAGATAAATCAATGGAGTTATCCCTTTGACATAGAGGTTTACCTCTATTATAGGCAACCCACAGGCCTAGAGGTAATGCCATGTTGTCCAAATATGGGATATGACTAAACACCCTCTCTTAGGATGGACTATTTGGATACAATATTTATGTCATGCTTGGTGGGACCAAGATTTAAAAGAGTAAAATAATTATTGGTGTGTTATTCCTACTATCAGCTTTTGGAAACATTCAAGTAAACACCAATGTTGGCTTTGAATGAATCATCTTATTAAGTATCCCAGGTACCTATTTGAAAATATTTTATAATTTTTTGTGTTTCATTTGACTAATGAATCTGATATAGATGGATTTTTTGAGTGTTTACTACACATAACTCTATCAAAGTTTTTATCCACCCTATGGTCAACCCATTCATCCTCCATATAGTCATAAAGTTGTTGGAGAGTCTTGTGAATAAGCTTGTGAATAAGGATGTCAAGGAGATAAGTTTAATGCCCTTGAAAAATAGATCCAATATCTTAAGATATAAGTTCTAAAAGAGGAATTCAAATCTCTTAAGAGGCAGATTCTTGAAAACTCTCTTCCCTAACAACCATGTCCACCCTATAAAAATCTTATACAACCTTCTCAATTTCAATACCAAAGATCCTATCCTTATCCTCCTCTAATTACACCTAAAGCTAATTCCTTGTTGGCACTCATGCCATATTTGATAAAGTTAGAAAGGTTGATGAAGAGATGGGATAAAGACCTTGTTGTGATTCCTAGTCATTTCATAGATAGGATGGGAAAGGTAGTCCAATTCTTGATGAACAAGTGGAGATTGGTTGAGTAATAATCCAACTATTTTATCAATGAGTACTTACATGAAATGAAATTTTATAACCAATGGTGGATTGATAGGCTTGCAAGGTGGGAAAACTAAGAAGTTCAGAGACAAGTTGTAGCTATTGAAAGGCCTCATGAAGGTTATGGGGAAAGTGAAAATTAATTTGAATACAAATTTTATCTCTCCCATCCTCAAGTGTATTAATATGTCACATGTTAGTATTATCATATTCCTTGTCCTCTCTAAGTTACCATTAAATCTCTAAATGATCCTAGTAGCCTCAAACTTCCATCTTGGAACCAAGAGGTTCTTAATAAGAATAAAAACCTTATGCATGGTCAAATCACATTTCCTTATCTTCTAAAACCTATAGCTACACCATATTGGAATTACATTAAAGAGGATTTTTAACATCAAAAATAATCCTTGGTTGAGGAAGTGGAAGTTGATGTTTCAACTATGGAAGGGTTTTGAGAAGATAATGAAAATCAAGATGAGCTTGTTGAAGAAAATGACATGTCCATAACTCAACAAAACCTTCTCTCCCCCCAAGACTTATTCCAAGTTTCTCCCTCCATACCCATTCCCCTTAATTATCCCTAAATAACATATCCTACTCTCTCTCCAAACCATAAACCAATTCACCACCCTCCCACCTAATCCCCTCTTAAAGGAGAACCCATCCTGTGGGAGGCAAGTAAGAAAGAACAAGATCAATGTATAACAGATCAAGAAGATATTTCAAGTGATTATGAAGAAGAGATCACCATAGCAACTCCACTTGGTGATAACAATCACAATGAATCCTTATTGAGCCAAAAAATAGAAGATATAACTAAAATTGTAGATATTCATAAAGAACTTGGTCAAGGTATGTGGAAGACCTATCAAGAGATGTTCAATGAGTATGAAAGCCTTGAGAATATAGTTCTTAGAAGAGATAAAGAGGATATTGTTTAAAAACAATGTAAGATTTCCATTGAACAAACATGTCTTGAGGAACATCCTAAAGAAATCTATGATGACTATGATAGTCATGAACATGATCAAGAGAATGACTTTGAAGAAGTGGTGGTTTTCATACACATAATATTTTCACACTTTTATCAAATATTCATGTTTTCTATCTTTTATAAACCCATTGAGTCTAAATATCTATGATTTTATGCCTTAAGGTGTGTACTTATAAAGGGGTGGGTAGACCATTTATGCTTCATAGGATTTTTTTCCCTTATTGCCACTAATTACCAATCCAAATAGCTACTAAAAACATTTACCTATGCTATCATTCCTATTTTTCACACTCCTCCAATCATTTAACACTTTCATTAACCCTTTTCCTAACCAAATCCATTTTTTATAGTTTACATGAATAGGTAGACTAGGTTGACCTTGTAATTTTATTGGTAAAACTCATTTAGGGTATAGGTTGGTTCTTGACTAAACTAGACTATGACCTATTGAGTTTTTGTCAATAATGATACTAGGTCAACTAGGTTGACCTTTTTGGCCCAAAAATTCAAAAAGGTTATGGTTAGATACAACTATATAAACACAACCATTTCACCTTTATTAGAGAGACATCAAAAGTTATTATTCATTTGCGCTTCTTTACAATCTACACTTCCACCATTCTATTTGAGGATTCTTAGCTTAGGGTTTTTTCTTGGAGAAGAATATAGTCTTATGGATAAGTCTTGGATATTTTGACCTTTCTTAGTGATCCTTACAAAATACAACAACCTCTTCAAAAGAAACTTTAGCCAAGGGAGAGATTGAGTCTCGATGGGTTCATATTCTAGGTAAGTATCTCTAACTTTGATCCCCTCTTTAGTAGATATAAGTAGCATAAGTAATGGATTTTGAATAATATTACTCTTCTTATCCATGAATATGGTTTTACCTATACATAGATTAATTAGGATTATCTTATACATGTTTAGTTTCATTTATTTACTAACCCCCATATTGTGCCATAAGATTTGGTGAGCACTAGATTATATTTCTTTGTTTTACTTATTATTAGTATAGTGAATATGAAAACATAGGACTTAATTAGGATTATTACATGGTTTACTTGATTGGAGACTTTGAAAACCTCTATAGTGATATTATTGTGAGAATAGATCCCTTAATTAGGTCTAGCAGATCCATATTGGTCATGTTCCCAATTATCTAATGTTTCTCCAATCGAAAGTGTAAGTAGGATCTATCTTCTCTGAACTAGGATTGATTTATAGATCTAATGCATTTTTTATTATATAAATTCTATTGAACTTGACGTGAATCTAACCCTTGTAGGTTTTCTTTCACATTTTTCATTTCTAACATTTTATTTATAATTTTTCTATATTTTTGATAGTAGGTCAATAAGGTCAATGTAATTTCTAACTTATGTGTGTATGTTTAGCACACAATCTCATAAAGATGACTCTATTATTTATGTGAAGATCTTCATAAAATATAGGTTACTACATCAAACAGGTCAACACCTTACTCTTATTCCCTTATAGATAGCATACTATGTCAAACAATTCAACTTAGCCTCTTATTCAACTCTACAATAACAAATTAGGTTGACGAGGCCAAAATAGCCATCTTAATACACTCCAATAAAGATGTAATTATATAACTAGGTCAACCCAGTTAACATAGCTGGCATAAATTGAAAGCAATATTCAAATCACTTTAATAAAAATTTCATAGTCCTCAGTATCTTCCAACCCACTAAGGTTCTGTTCTTTCTCTCTTCAATTTAGTTCTTTCTTACAGTTCTATTTTCAAAATCTTGTAGTCTTTAAAATTGCAATCATATAGTAAATTAAGTTAACCTATTTAACCTAGTTCTATATTCTATCTTCTATCTAAAAGACAAGGTCAACCTGGTTGGCATAGCTATTAAGGACTCTTGCTTCTGTAGTTCAATAACAACACTGCTGAATCTATTTTGTAATATTTTCATACATTATCATCTGAACTAACTCTATAATGCATACATTGGGAATTGATAATTATATGCTAGTAATTAATTCACACTTTCATTTTCTATTTTTTGCATGCTTAGAATAGCTCACATAGTCTAATTAGTCATTTCTTCAATATACCATTTAGTTGCACTATTTTACTCTTTCTTGCACACACTACCAAATCACATAATTTAAAAATGCATTTAAACATTTGTCTACCCAAGGCCTACCTACTTGTATTTTATCACCAAATGGGAAGCCAAATTTGGTTTTATGGCCAAGTATAAACATGTGGTTAATGGTATATATTGGCAAAACACCCAAAACCTTTACCATTGTGGGATTGTGAAGTGAGGGGGTGGGCCCCAATACCAAGCTAGTACCATTACCAACATATATCCCTTTCAACCTAAACATCCTAAAACCATACGTAGATTCATTTCTAGTTCCCTAATTTTGGCCAACTTCCCTATCACACTTAAAATAAGACTTTTATAAATCTAACAACATTCAAGATGGCCACTTAGTATTTTTTTTTAGTTCACTACTTGCTCTTTTATCATTGTATGTTGTATTCTAAAAACTTATATTGGCCAAAATTGGTGCAAGGTTTTGTGTTGTGTGCCTTAATTAGATCGTTCTCATTAACCTAATTGATTGTGTGTCTTATTTCAAAATACATTTCAAAAGTATTTCCCTTTTTTTAGTACACTATCATTTTATTTGACATAATATCTTACAAACTATTTTTCTCCTTGCTTGTAGGATGAAGTCAACCTAGTCAACTCTATATATATTCTACTAGTCATATTATGGTATGATGACAACCTGGTCAACCTTTTATCATTATCAAGTTATGTTTTTCCTAGTTTTCAGTACTAGGTCAACCTAGTCAACTCTATAATCTTATTGTTATCTTGTCTATCTGACTTCATTCTCTATTTCTCTTTTTTTAACATTCTATTCATTTTTATCAAATCATCATGAAGTCCCCTATTAAAATATTTTTGAACAACCTAAATCCATTTAGACACTATATGGGATATTCATTTTTCCCTCTCTTTTTCTCCCAAGATAACCCTCATTCTTGGGGCACTTCTTCCCCTCTTCATGTATGGATTGTAACATGGCTCAAATCACACCTCAAGATGAAGTAGGTGGATTTGATCCTTTTTGTACCTATTAAGACAATTATCATCTTCAAAATATTTAACATAATGTGGGATAAATTGACACAAGTCTATCTAATAATCCCATTAATAATCCATCTTCCAATAGCCCTCCCCCTAATACCGATTTGGGGGGATCTCCTACAAACACCAACCCACAATTTGATATGACTCAACTTCTTGAACAAGTCATATAAAAATAAAAATAATGAAAACTTATAAAACCTCTCAAATAATGCAATTATAACATCATTTTATGAATATGGCTAATCAACCTCCAGCTCTCCATCCTCAAACCAATCCAAATTTTATTCCTCCACATCGTAGAGATGCCTTAAGAAATGTTATTACTCAACTTATTATGAATTTAAAAATGCTTCAAAATATCCAAAATGAGCCTGTAGTTTCTTTCATCTTATCCATTGATATTGGTAATATATCTCTAACTATCAAGTATGATGGGACTAAAGACCTTGCATCCTTTCTTAAAGCATTTGAAAATATTTATAAAGATTAGATTCAAACTAATACTTTCACCACAACCACACTTCTAGTTAAAACCTTCACTAATGATGTATTGGAATGGTACAACCAACTTATCCAAAATTACATTTGGTATCTTAATTTTTTAGTCAATCCTTTATTAAAAGAGTTTCAACATAATTATCTTCCCAAAAATTGTCTTGTTCATTTCATCAATGTTAAACAATCTCCCTCTAAATCAACTCATGATTTTATCAAATGATGGAAATATTTGGCCCATAAAGTTGACCATAAAATACTAATTTAATTTGTTTAAACTCTTTATAACTAATTTAAATCCTTATCTTCAATATAAGGTTCAAATTTTTACACCCCAAATACTTAACGAAACTCTTAACCAAGATAAACGTAAAAACTTCCTCATGAAGCAATTCAAACCTAATACCAAATTTATTAAAGGATCCATTGTTACCAAATATTTCATCCTAGATGAGGTTTTTCAATCATTATCTAATATTTGGGCAACATTTGAATAGTTATAGGTATGTGGGCTTACCTATAATATAAGTAGACCTCTAGGTTTAAGGGATAGCTCCTTAAATTTGCCTTGAAGTGCTTATCACCTATGTTAAATGATTGCCTATGGGAAAAAGGTAAGAAATATGAATGAAATAAATATAGTCAAAATATGTGATACACCATGAATATTTACATAATTCTATCATACTTATTTCACTAAGAAACAAAATGTACAAACTAGCTTTAAAGTCCTAAGATTTTCTAACATTAGTATTTCAATATAAAGGTGATATGCATGAGACAACTCAAGGCAAGTGGATCAAAGGTTATATTTTAGAATATATGTAGACTTTCACACTTTAAGGGATAAAAAAACACTAGATACACTCTATATGACCTATTATAATGAAAATTTATTGCACTTGATATGAAAGGACAAGGAGAAGTAAGGATAGAATCACTAGACCTCACCATTCATCACTTTGCACACTTAGACAAGATGTTTGTGAAATCATAAGAGGATTTAACATATTATTTAAAGTAAAAGTACAACATCAAACCATCATTTATTTACCATGCGTGGTGTGGAATTATTTAATAAGAGCCAAAATGGCTAGTGCTTATAGAATGTGGGAGATGAGAGAGAAGAATGAAGTCCAAGAGTCACAAAATAACTTGTAAAGCTAATAAAAGGAGTTAAATATGTAGATTAATGAAATATGATACATAAAATGCAAGGTATCTTTGGAAAAATGTCCCTATAATACATGAAACTCTTCAAACTTGGTGTAGGACTCTTCAACTGCTTGTTTGAAAATTGCCTTCCACATTGGCTTTTTTGGAGCACTCCTCAACAGACTAGGGACAAATGACATGATTTAAATATGAAGGTAAATGGGTTTATAAATAGGCTCCAACATGAATTTTATGTGTCCATAATCATCAATATCCTTCTATATAAGTTTTCTCACTATATATAGTCACAATCACCCTTCTTTCACTCATCCTTCACACTTGATACCAAGGTGGTCTTTAGTTTCTCAAACCTATCCATACATGGGCTGATGTGAAACTTTTTAAAATTCATCATTACATTATATCCATCAATAATACCTTAATATTCATCCCAATTAGATTTATCACCTTCTCACTTAGTAATCACTCTTCATTCACTATGCCAGTTTAGACTGGTTGAAGTGAAGGTGCTCACAGAGGTACTTGTGTGATTTTATGAAGCAATATATATATATATATATATATATATATATATATATAAGGATTTATATTAGGTCTCATTACCTATATCAAAGTTATCCTCATCCTTTGAAACCCTTTTGTACCTAAAATACACATAAATCTATCAATAAAATTAGTTTTGTACCTTATCTGTACAAATAAGATGCAAGTTAATCTAATGGGAAAGAGATGAGGAGAGTTTTATACAAGTCCAAATCACTTCCATACTCAAACTAGATAATTTATATTCCTTTCCTTCTACTTCTTCCCAATTGAGTCAATGATTTGGAATGTCCACCTAGCCTTATAAATGGTATTTGACCCTCTTGAGCCATTAGCCCCAGTCAAGAACTAGTAGGTCTAACTTTACGTATGTGGGTTTAGGCCACCATGTTTGGATTATATAACCTATGATGGATTCCATATGTTCATTCATGTCCAACACATCTCCTTGAAATTATTTGAGTCTCTTTTTCACTTTCTTTTGTCATTATTATGACAAACCTATATGATATGGCTCTCTAGGAGTGCCTTCTATCTGATATGGAATAGAGGGCACTTTTCCTATTGCCTCAGTAAAAAATTTATATGACAAGATTAAATAGGTCATAAGGACCTTCTACAAAAAAATTCAAGTTTAGATTATACTTCTGACACCTCAAAACTTCATAAACCCCAAGGTAAACTTATGTATAACTCATTATGTGTAGGATATTGTGTACCAAGTATAGGTTGTCATGTTAGAACCCTTATTTTCCATATTTAAATATTATGGGAGTGTAATAATATGGTTAATATCACTATCAAATCACTCCAATTATGTTCATTATCAAAACCTTTGGTTAAATCCTTTAATCCATACCTTTTACTTTGATAGGTCTAGACTACAGGTTATGTGACTATGTTGTTTGATCAAGAGATAACATACTTGTAGGTGTATATTGTACTATTAAACCTTTTGTTATTTCCCCACCATATTACTAAAATAATTAATACCATATTATAGTCATTTAGGTCTATTCACACCATATACATGCTAGGACATCCTCTAAACCACCATGTTTTAGCTTTAGAGCACTATCATACTATAATCAACTGTAATTAGCCATTCTTGGAGAAAATAAGGTCTTGTAGATTGCATTAAAACTCTTATACCTTTAAATTAACACCCTATGATCCTTTTGAGATCTTGGAACCAAATCCAAATGGCAAATATTCATGTTTGCATGTTTCCATCCTCTAAGGTTTATGTCATGAGACTGTAAGTGACATTTTTTGGAAGCAAGGGTACACCTTTAGTTAATGGTATAAATTAAAAAAATTGTAATTTCACACCCCTAAATGTTTTTTATACTACTAGTGTCCATATTACCTTAATAAGGTCACTTATCATGAAAACATGATCCTATCATTCTACTTTTAATTATGAGGTCATTTGGGGTTCAAATCTCTATAGAGAACACTAACCTTATACAATATAAATATGTCTACAAAGGAGGCCTCTTTTTCATCACTTATTGGATTCAAACATTCATCTCCCTTTACAATTTGTTATCCCTACATGATGGTTAAAATATGGATGCATTCAAATTCATCTAGATTCCATGTCACCTCATTATATGGCGAGTACCAAAAGTGGACAAGGCTTTGTTTTGGATTTTTTAATATAATGGATCCCTGAACATAGTTTCTCCAACTTGAACATGAATTTTCAAGCCTTCATTCACTCTTATGTATTTAAAATTATTATTTTGAAAATTTTAAACTCCTCAAACTCTATGAAGATCTCCAACATGCTCAAACACTAGCATTTCAACTACTCAAACCTCTGTGGAGACCTATAGGTGTACACAAAGTAGTAGACAAGGTAGTGAGGGTAAAGCATGGACTATATTCATATTTTATGTTTATATAACCATTATATACCTTCTTAAAGTTTTTAAATTAATACTATCCACCTTTAAAGAGTTCAACCAAGTTTAAATTCTCCATTTCCATGTGATTATTCCCCTATAGGGCACGTGTAGGTGTCCATTAATGGTACATGACTGTGTGTGTAATTGAACTATTTGTCATATTAAAATATATGATAAATTTAATAAATTAACTTGATTTATCATATTACAAAATTTTGTTCAAGATTATTCATTATATCTCCATGACTGTGCTCAAGACTTTCACACTTCATTCACCATGACTATAAGTGAATATATGCAAAGAAGGTCTGACTATGTTTTTATTCTCTTTAAAGATGGTTCTTCATGTGAAAACTTTTCAAGATAATATTTTAAGGATATATGAATGACATTAAATATGAGAAACATGAATCATCAATATACATTTGCTTGAAACCACTACAAAAAATGATAACCTTTGTGGTTGATGGCCATGCTTGTAATTCCACTAGTATACTCAACCTACAACTTGAGAAGTTTAATCTCATAAAATCACCGCAAAACATGAAAAAAAGGATGGAAACCATGAAAAAATTATTTTCACATCCTTTGGAATCAATTTAATCCTTTTTTATAGGGACCAACTTAAACAAGAATTAAATTTGTAGGGTGTGTGAGGATTAGTACGCAGTTTAGAATAGTCAACTTCTTAAGAATGGTTCAGAAAGCATGGGAAACAAATATTTGAAATCCTAGCATGAATGTTAATTATACAATTTTAATAACATCCTTTATATTAATTTGACTTGAAATAACTCTATTTTCTATACCATGAAGAAACATGTTGACCATTTCACATTACCTAGTAGAGTGATGGAGAAGAGAAATAGTTTTGGGACATTTTTGAGTATTTCAAAGCTAACGAAGTGTCAACATGAGTTCAAGGAAGTTAAATATACACTGTATAATCTTTCCACATGCTCCAAAATTATCTATAGGTCATACTACTACCTACCAAAATTGTCTCTTTTTCAACTATTTTGTTGATTTTAACATAGTAATTGAAAGATTTCAATTAGGATTGACATACATGATAAGGATATGTTAGAGGTAAAATCACTGATAAGTGGGGGGTGGGTTAGTGATGAAATAAAAAAATCTTAAATTCCAATCATTAAACTCTTAATCATATGACATAAGAACTCATGAAGCATATAAACCATTCATTACAATGAACAAAGAAAACAATGCAAGATCAAAGCACATAACACATGAAATATGTGGGAAACTCTCATGGGGGAGAAAACCCATTAAGTTTTTTTGGAATATTATCCTATAAATTTATTTATTTATTTTATACCAGCACCAACCGATCAATGATCATCCACCCCTTAATTTATTCAAGCACCCACTAGACCTTTACCTAGCACCAACTATCAAGGAGGCTACAATCCCCTAAATGATAGAGCACCAAATAAATCACATCCAAAATGATATCCAACTCTAATATAATGTCTAAAAAAATTGATGATGTAATTATTCTTATCTAACACTTGAAAACATACCTCTCTACCTCATACAATTCAGTTATGCTCATTCTCTCCTTCTCAGCATTGGAACTAATTATGAAATATTCATATCACTTCTTTGATATGTTTCACCACCTATATTTTCTCTTAAAAATCTCTCTCTCTCTCTCTCTCTCTCTCTCTCTCTCTCTCTCTCTCTCTCTCTCTCTCTCTCTCTCTCTCTCTCTCTCTCTCTCTCTCTCTCTCTCTCTCTCTCTCTCTCTCTCTCTCTCTCTCTCTCTCTCTCTCTCTCTCTCTCTCTCTCTCTCTCTCTCTCTCTCTCTCTCTCTCTCTCCTCTCTCTCACTCTCTCTCACACACACACACACACACACACACACAACTAGTCTATAAACACCTTAATATCATTTCTCTTTTACAAGATTCTTCTTCTCACACTTGTTGGTTAGCCAAAAGACATTTCTTAAGTATTAATGCTTCCATTATAGTTATAAAAATATCAAAAATACCTATATAGGTTGAACATAGTATTGATATATAACCCTTATGCAACAAAACCTTTCAATTAGGCCTAAGTAGCCCTTTTAGGTCCATGGAGACCTATTCATCCCTTTAACACTTCATTGAGAAAAAATAGAAATAAAAGACCACTTAAAATCACATAGATCTACTCCAAATGACCTCTAAGACACCCTTAATTGATTATATTTATCAATACATACCTATGAATATGCAAAACCTTTCAATTATTTTCCTTGTACATGAAACACCATGACCAAATAAAAAGTCAACTTCCAAGCAATGGTTCATACTTAAGATGTATTGGTCAAACCTCCAAAATCCATATAGATGATCCTCAAGAAATATAAAACAATCTCTAATAGATAAATCACCGTGAAACATCCAAAAACCATCAAGAAAAACACAAACATCCTTCTTAGGTCACTTAGAACCCTCAGTCAACTTTGAAGCTCCATAAATGCAATTATACGACTAGTCAAACCTCCTAATCAATTTTCATGAATTTACTTGAAGTTATTTATCACTTTAATTTTTAATACATCATAAAAATTTATAAGAGAGACACTCTATATTTGTTTTCCTTTGTAAAATTCAAATATTTGAATTCCAATGGTCACTAAAAAATGCAAATTTGGCTAAGTATGGAAATGATGAAATCTACCTGGGAGAGCAAATTTACACTATTATAAATTTTTATAAACATAATTTTAAGGCATGAAATTTTAAAAAAATGTTCTAGGCAAAAAAATAAATAGACTTGGGTGTTCATTTTATTCTAACACCTTCACACATGCAAATGCTGATGTCATCAGTCTACTTACACAAAAAACATTGTCAAGATGAGTAGGATAACTTAGAACTTTATAAGAATATTCAAATGGATTATTTTAAGTTCCAAAAGTATACCAATCACTTCTTACACCCCATAGTACCCATAAAATATGGTTAATACATCTTTAAAATCTATCATCTTACCTAACTAGGAAAACATTGTAAGATCCATACATGTATCAGTAAGACACACTTTGTGATTAACCTACTAGCTTACTTGAAACCTCATTAATAATATTGGACACCTTAGAGACATAGTTTAAAACACTTAAATAGTCTCCCCCTTTGTCAAATATGTCAACACTTGCAAACACCAACATAAATCTATGCACATACTCTTTCTCCTTCTATAAACACTTTATCCCCCTTTGACACAATGATAAAGTGGGCTTAACTGATAATCTTAAGGACCTATAAATTTTTTCAAATACAAAACCATGAATGTACCTCCTCTGAGAGATGATACAAAATTACCCTATCACTATGCATACCCTTTCTTACCATGACTACCTCAAACATGTTCACTGACAACACTTTTTATTTTACCATGCACTTCTATATGAAAAATAAACACATAAAATTACCAAACACTATTTTCAAACACCTTAATAAAACTAAGATGGATTCCCCTTAAGTCACTTGATCTTAGCCACCCCTTGAGCACCTTCAGACCATCTCCAACCATGATGAAACTTCATAGTTGCCTTCAAATTCTCTTTCAAAAGCCACCCATATAATGAATAATGGGCATTCAAGATCTTTATAAAACACACATGATGCATAAATAAAAATGAGAAACATGTTTAGGGATAACCATACCTTTGTATTTTGAATAAAATGACCAAAAACTAATTTTCTTCACACTAGCCTTGCCTAGAGGCCGTATAACCCTTCCAAATTTTGTAGAGGTCATATATTTTTTTGTAGATACTTTAATGAATTAAAATTTCATATTTGATACACATTCATATGCACCCTCATGTATGTAAACTTTCATCATCCAACTCTTCCTCTACACTAAATCTCCTTCACAAACTGTCCTACCAATTAGTCCTCCATTTAGACAAATGCTCAACCATAGAAAAAACTATACACTTCTAGATGATTGTAAATTATTTTTTGAGCACCCATTTGGCTGTTTCAACAAATTACGTATCCTCATAACTCAAATTATTTGGTAAGATCACTAACCCACACGAGCTAAAATACAAGGATATCAATAAGAAACATGGTCAACTTATCATCTTCCAGTCAATTCCATCTCCTAAAAATTATCACACCTAGAGGTCACCAACACACATCATTTTGTACAAAAGCTTACTTTAGAATCCTTTGGGAACCCATAGAACCATGAAATGGTTTTTGACCTACTAGCCCTTAACCAAAGACTG
Organism: Torreya grandis; assembly: GCA_037957365.1. Classification (NCBI taxonomy): domain Eukaryota; kingdom Viridiplantae; phylum Streptophyta; class Pinopsida; order Cupressales; family Taxaceae; genus Torreya; species Torreya grandis. The sequence goes on along the minus strand of JARHVA010005307.1, from coordinate 614,491 downwards.
TCATACTTGAGAGCTATCAAAAATATTTAACTTACCCTCAAAAGGCCTTCAAAGATTGAAACCAACTATAACACACCTATATGAGGTCATCACACCTTTATATTCCACAAAGTCACTGTGAGCACTCACCAATCTTGATTTGATGCATTAAACCAATCATATTATGCATGCATACCCTATGTATACGCCTGTCATTATGCCAAAACACCTTTAAAAGGTAATGAGATATTTTTTACATTTCAAATGCACCTTATACACACTATCCAATCAATCTCAACTAATATTAACTCTCTCTTACCTTAAAATACCCCAAATGTACCAATTTTGTATGATGACCACACACTAGGCAATGAACACTAAGCAAAATGAGCAAAATAAACAAATGATCATAAAAGGTTCTTTTCACCAACTTAGAACATATGAACCCATGGAATACACTTGTAAAATTCCTCTCCACACTAAAAATCAAACTTACCTTCATTCTCCATGATTTGACCAACTAAACCAAGCTTTAAGGATTGACTAATACTTACCTTTAGGACCAATGTCCCTAAACAAATTTATTGAAGCTTTTCATCAAAAACCTTTGGATCAAGCTCATGAATCTTATTTTTCCCCCTTACGACATATACAACATGACAATCCTCTTCTCTAATCAACACAATGCTTAGTAATATAATATCATCAACTCTCTACCATAATAGCATTGGTCTTAAAGACCAATCAACAACTCTTCATAACCCTGATCTGATTATGACATCTTGTACATCACCTAGAACACACACACTTGATTATAAATATGAAGGATGTTTCCTAAAAAGAATATGTAGAGACACACACTTGTCATATATAGACTAAAAGTCCCAAAATTCAAGATACTCCCATATCTCCATACTCTCATTTAACTTGTAGTCCTACCTCATCATCAAATTGACTTTGAATGGGTCTTTAAATTCATTCTTTCCTTAACACTTGGAATCTTGATTGATTATTTTGTCCACTTGGGTAGATAAGACTTAATCTTTAACACTTGAACTTGTACCCTATCCTATCATGACAAACAATCCATTTTGAACCTATTTTTCATTCACCTCCTTTGGTCTCCATTCATTATGGCTTCTTTTATTCATGTTTGAATTGACATTTTTTTAATTAGAATTATGGCCATTCCTATAGAACCTTGTTATGTGACCTTTCTCTTGACACTTGAAATGAATGAGTTTACTCTAATTGTACATACTTTGTGTATGGGCTACATGATGACTCTTTGAAGTTTCATCATCCCATTCACGCACTTAATCATTTAATTTCCTAATGAAGGCATTGCAAGACCTTGTAATATTACCAATCCCTTGACACTTGTATCACAAGATGTCATGCTTTCCTTGTGGACTAGTTGACTATCTTGAGTGATGATATTCTTCATGCTTGTCATTATCTTACTCATAATTATATGCAAATCTCTTACTATGATCTTTTCTTTTGCAGTTAATGATCCTATAAACAAATTGATAAAAAAATGATAGCGAACATTAAATGAATTTTTGTACCTTATAGCATTACATTTTTTTATATAATTTTCCATCTTATTGGTCTGAAAGATTACTCCTTTGTTTTATCTTTGATTCTCAGTGAAACCAAGTCTAGCCCTGTCACTTCAAGACCTTTGATTATTCATAGTATTATTCAACAAACCTATGGTTATCATAGCATTTGTATTCACTTGATCATGATTGAAACAAATAGCAATCCTATCTTTAAGGAATTTTTTATTGGCGAACATCTCACTAAACTTCTTACTTTGTATCAAAATTTTGATATGTTTTAATCTTGCTCATAGCTTGATCTAGTTTCACCTACAAATACTTCATCTCTAATTTACACTTTACACATTCTTCATCCTTACTCTTTACCTATTTATCAAGGTTAAAAACTTTAGTTTCAAGATGTTGAGTGATCTCATCATGCTCTTTGACGTCATTGCTCATTATTTAATCAAAAAAGCCAATTTACTCTTCATATGTCTTGATCAAAGATGTTTTATTTCTATTCTTGCCTCATAGAATCTTCAACTCTTCCATTGTGTTTAGATATTTGTATTCAAGAGTGACTTGCTCATATTATTCCTCTAATCTATCTCCACTAAAGATATCTCTACCTAAATAAAATTCACCATCATCATCCTCAAGAGCCATTAATAATGTCTCATTATTCTCATCATGAGAATAATCATCACTATCTGATATGTTTCCTTCTTCTTCAATAGATGAGTTACTATATTCTTCATGGTGAATACTCTTACTACCTGTGTATGACTCTTTTTGACGATTTTTACCATAGGCCAAAGTTATTCAACCCCTATAGTCAAAATATTGTATAGGGGATTTTTATAATGTCAAAGGGTATGTTTTAGTTCATTTGAGTTCATATCATGTCATTCTAGTTTTGTTAATAGTCTCTATTAGTTCTTGTGTCATTTGGTCTCTTGAGGGTCATTTTAGAGTCATTTATGCAAGTGGTAGGATTTCATGGTGTCCAAATAATCAATATCATGGAAAGAGTTTGCACATGCCTCAAGAAGCTCATTTAATATTTTAAAGGTAAAGCAACATTTCAAGCACAAGCCTAAGTTAACCAAATCATCACTAGGACATCATATAGAAATGAACAAACCAACTCACTTATGTATTTGATAAGTTCACTCAAAAATATATTCAAGACAAAAGGTTACATCATCATGGATCTCTTCCTGCCAAGAACATACTTTGTAAATTTCATATTCGTGCAAGTTCTCTAGTTCAAGTTATGGATCCTCAATGTTAGACCTATAGAGTAGAATGTTCATGCAAACATCAAGTTTGAGCTTTGTAAAGTAGACATTTATATTCAAAAGGTCATTAAAGGGTTCAAATTTGATCAAGATCTATTGGTCTACATGACCTCACATACTGACACTTAGATATATTGATTCATGCTTAGATTAAACACGTAAAAAGGTCCTTTGGTTAAAAACCCCTTAAAAGCTATAGGTTAGACAAGATCCAATAGTATGGGTTTACTGAGCATAGATCCAAGGTGTGATATCAACTCACAAGAATATGGGTCCAATATAGATCAATACATAGTGCTCAATCATACAAATGAGCCAATAGTGCATAGGAACTGATAGTAAAGTGGGTCCAATGAGATCTATAACTAGTGTTTTATCATACATCTTGATTCAACGGTACAAGTGAAAGTCAACATGTCAAAGGATATTTATGGTAAAAAATCAAATTCTAGCATTCCTTCATACATCTTTATCTTAAGGTTCGTAGGAGGTCAAAAATTTAGGATATAATATCAAGGATCTATGAGACCAATAGAAACAATGACATGATGGATTAATGTGATTAGTTTGAGTCAATTTTCAATGAAGAAAGTTGAACTAAAGATCTATTTCTAACCAAAGAAAATAGGTATCATAGACATAGTTTAGAATAGACTGAGCAATGTGGTAGAGAAACACCACATGGATAGCTATGTAGAATCAAGGATTCTATAGCAGGGTAAGATATTTAGACGCACGTGCCACCATGAAAGCCTAGTCAAGGACCTAAGAGGAATAGTGATAGCCAAATATGAAAAATAAAGTCAAAGAAAATAATGAATGATTGTAGATGATGAATATAAGTTTCTAGAATATGTCTAGTAGCTAAAAAAACATCTATGATTATTGTAATGTATGTGTGAACTCTCCTAATTTAGTTTCAAATGCTTGAGAGATGATCTAAGATGAAGGAAATTTCATAAAAGATAGTAGAAGAATCTCTATAATTTTTTAGAGAGTTTGTCATGGTTTATAAGGACATTTGTCTTAAGAGGCATTCATGGTCTATTCCATACACCAGTCCCTTGTAACTTAATGGTTTCTCATTCTTAGACATGTTTTCCAGTGACTCTTAAACTTCTTTCTTTTCTCCTCTCTCTGAAGTTCTATAAGTAGCTACCATTTTAACCTTTGTACAAAGACCACACCATGTATGGTGAAGCCTTACTAGTTTTGACATTGAATTTTTCCTTAGAACAATTAATGCAATCTAGTTTGAGTTCATATCTTAGCTTGTCAAGTGTGTGAAGAGATGTATAGTGAATGGTTAAGAGATATGCATCTGTCCTTGCTTTCTCTCAATCCTTTCAATTTTGATGTAAGTGATTATATCCTAGAAAGTCATATGAAGTGTTGTTAAGTGTATGGATCTATTTTTAAGTGTATAATGAACCTTATTATATAACTAATCTATTATTTCACTTACCTTGGATAGTCTTCATATATGTCACCTTCATATTGAAACAATAATGCTAGTGCATTCTAAGACTCTTAGACTAGTGTTGTATGCCTTGTCTCTTTGTCATAGAGTATGATAGTCTTGTGGAAAACATCTTGGTGTATCACCCTTTTAGAATATGTTTATTTCATAAAATTTATAATAATTTTTCCCCACAATAAATCCTTAGATAAGTGATAAGCTTTTAAAGATACATTTAAGGAGTTATCCCTTTAAATCCATAGGCTCACTTCCACTATAGGTACACCCACGTACCTGGAAATGTTCCCATGTTTTCAACATCTATAAGAGGCTTGAACAACCTCTTATAGAGTGAAATATTTGGTGACAATAGTTCTAGCACACTTGATGGGACCCTATATTCAATACATATTGTGAATGCTAATGCTAATATTGACAACATCAACTACAATTTGGTGTGATACTTAGTATTTGGAGACTCCATCAAGGTAAATCTAATTCAAGGCCATTTTATTGTTACAAACTTTCTCTCATAATTCATGCTTCTCATTAGGTCATCATCTAGAGGATTTCTCAATCCCATTGACCCACTCTTTCAACTTGAACTTCCCCTTAGATTTTAATACCCTTCTCCTAATTTGCACTTTGAAGATCAAGAGGATTTTGATAGCAAAGGAAGTCAAGAGAGTGAACAAGTTAAATAAATTGAATATATTGAAGAAGAAATGGCTAGAACTCATGCTTTTCCTACCTTGAATAAAGAAAATATAATTCACCTTCAAGCATATGATGCCATTCCTCCCAACAATACAAAATGTTTTCCCCTATTCAATGGTGAGAGTCATGTTACACCCAATGACTACTTTATATATGTCTCTAATTTTTATAACTTCCACAATATCACTCAAGTAAACATTATCATTAGATTCCTTGCCATTTCCCTTAGATGGAAGGATATTGATTGGTATAGGACTCTATAAGGTGGATGCATCATGTCATGAGATGAATTTAGAGTGTTTTTGACCTCAAGATTTGGAAATGAGAGTGAACATGCCTCTCTCATATACTAGCTTAACATGATCAAAAGAGGATCCAAAGATACAATGCATGATTTTAATGAAAGGTTCCAAAAGACTTGGAATAGACTACCTCCTCCTATGAGGCCACCTCTTAGCTTTGTTTTACTAACTTATTTGATATATATTAGCACTAAAATTGCTATCATGCTTCAATCCATGGGTAATTACACCCTCCTTGAATCATATGATCTTGCTATCAAATCCAAAAATAATCTCATCCAAGCTAGAAGATTACCACCTAAAGTGTTTATGCATCCATTGTCTCATACTTCTAATAATACTCTAGATTTAGCCCAAGTTCTTAATGTCAATACTAAAACTAGGGTTGCTCCTAGGTAGGTAGATAATAATGTTGATTGGAAAGGAAAGTTCCTAGCCTTATAGGCTCAAAATAGGCAAGCTAATATGCATCACAATGCTTATCAGAATCCTTACCCCTATCAAAAACAATATGTTCACTAATTTTGAAGAGGAAGAGGCCAATGGCAGCTTAATCCCAATAGGCCTACCAATGTATACAAGGGAGATGATACTTATGTACAATAACTTGATACAAGGTGATAATTGGTATAAATAATAATTTATGGATGATAATTAAGGTAGATATAAGGGAATTTTTTCTCAAGGAGATGTTACTCCCCTCCTATTAGTCAAAGATGAAGTGATGATGTAGATAAGTGAAGGTGAGAAATCTCAAGAAGAGATCTTTACCAACTTCCTAGTTATGGACACTTTTATGGTAAACCAAGAAACCTCAATTTTAGATAACACTAGATCCAAGATAAAGGCTTTATGTGGTGACATTAATGTATCTAAAGGCTCATTAAATCCTCATATGAAGTAACAAGGTATGGCTAAAAGTGTGAAAACTTTAAATAACTATGCACATCTTCTAAATCAAAACTTTGGAAAGATTGTTTAGGACACTCCAACTCTTCAAGATCTAAACACTTCTTTGACTCCAATAATCCAAGATTAAGTATGTATGGTTTCTTTAAACATTTTATATTCATTGAAGATTATTAGAACATCCATTTCACTTTGGGATGTTTTGCATATGCCTGGTTAAAAAGAGTTCCTAAAAAAATAGTTATCTATTATCCCTACTAGTTTCCCTCCTTCAAATCAAATTCAAATTCATGTTGTCCTTGCAAGTGTCCCTAATACCATTGTTTAATCATCCACTAGATATAAGAAACCTACACCATTCTATCTCACTCTCATAGTGAGTTACAAATTGGTCCATAACTACATGGTTGATTTCGATCTTCAACTTTAGTCATACCTAAGGTGGTAACTGATAAATTGGGTTTGAAGTATGAGCCTCATAGTAGAGGAGTTCTCTAACTAGATGGTACACCTACCAAGATGATATAATTGATAAAAATATGAAGGTTTTCTTGCATGATTGTCCTATTTTTCCTATCTTGCAAGATATAGTTGTTATTAACCTCCTAGCTCACTATGCAATCTGCCTTTCAAGGGACTTCATGTAGACACCTAAAGCTGGCCACTGATAACCTCTAATCAGGATTTTGGCCAATTTCCACTAAAAATGCACAATTTGGCCTAAAAAAACTAAAACATGATAAATGATGTGAAACTAACATATTTAAGTGCCAATTTTGGCCAGGGTATCCCTAAATGGGGCAATGCAATTTATGGGCTAGCTAACTTTGATCAAATCATTATGAGTCAAAATTCCAATTTTGCACCTAGGTGCTCTGGAATGCTCTTTCTTATAAATTTTTTTCACAAGACACATGCATTTATTATTTGTTATTGGTAACATTCTAAATTGAAATACAATTCCAATGCATCTGATGTGGATTTCTAATTCTAATCCAGTCAAATTTTTTACCAATAACAAGGCATTCTGATTAATTTAAGTAATTTGTGCACAAAGTGATTAATCATAATTAAGAGATAATTAACCTAAATCATGGCCTAATCAATAATTCTATGGAAACTTGTTAAATACTTATTTTTGGAAAGGAATATTAAATATTTTTATCATTAGGTGACCTCATTTCTTGGGAAGACATCCCTAGGCCATAAATGCCATAAATATCAAGATCCATGCCCTCCATGCCTCATCAATGCCTTCTATGATGCCCTCCATGCATATTAATTGCCCCTTCTTCTAATGTTATGATGAGGATAATTAAAAACTTAATTCTAAAAAATTTAATTAATCCTCAACCTCACATCTGTCTTGAGATGGATGATTGAGGTTGATTTTGATCAAATCCAAAAATCTATAAATAGAGATGCCAAGAATATCATTTCTAAGCTATTTTGGTTAGAAATTATTATGCTCAAATATCTTCAAGGACTTGATTATGAAAATTTATAATGTAAAATTGATTCTAAGCCAAGCCAAGCCACAAGCCAAAGGTGCCAAGGAGAAGAGGAGATAGCCAAGCCTCCTTTGATGAAGACTTCCTGAGCACAACCCAAGCATGCCACCACTACAAAGGCATTTGGAGCATCCAAGGAAGGTGAAAGAATTCTTGTATTTGATTCCTTGCTTTTTAGTTGTGTTTGTCATTTTATTTTATTAACTAAGCTCTCCCTAGTGTCTAGGCCTAGATATGTTATGTTATTAGTGTGTTTATTTGATTTTGTTTTCATTTTGGAACTAACACCATACTAACCATCCTCTCTTGAGTCAAATTCCTAGATTACATAATGGCATGCCCGATGGGACTAGTTGCATCTCACACCTAAAGAATATCATTTTACAACTCTAAAATATTTATTTGAGCCTTTAAAACTTTTGAAAATTTATTTTCTAACTTTATTTTACCATTTTTGGTTGCCACAGTTTTACATAGTAACCAATGTCAACAAGTAAGACTAGCATCAGTTACATAGCTTAACCAATGTTAGTTATCAAAATTGACATCAGTTAGATCTTGGTTAGCTAGAGTAACTGATGTTAGTGGTAATAACCGATGTTGGTCACTATGTTTTTCCAAAAACATAAACCTAAGAGATACTTTTTCAAAGTTCATTATTTCAAGCTAAAAAGAGCTTCAAAGATAAAGGACATGCTAGCAATTTTTCTATAGGACCATACTTGATATTTGTTCAAAACATGTTTAAATCACCTTTGCATGCTTAAAAATCAATTAAGAACTTTATTTTGGTGTTTAACAAAGAATTTAGATGTTTTTTTATTGTTTTCAAAATTTTCAACTAATACCATGGGGTCAAATGAACACTACCAAATCTTCAATTTTGGGTTTAAAATTGAACACACTTGTCAATTCTTGTTTGTAATAGTTGTTTAATCAAATTTTTGTTTGAAAAAAAGAGGAATGTTACATGTATGCTCTTCCATTTGTCCCCTATAGGGAACCCTTGGAATCAAAATCACCATTCCTATTGAAAATAGCCTAGTCCAAGTCTTAAAAAGAAAGTCATATAAAGCACTCCCCAAAAACTCATCAAAGATTGCGTGACCTTACAAATGACCATAAAATTTTTTTACTTTCATGTTTTCTTTATTTTTTTGCAAACTTGGCTTGTGAGGGGGACGTCATTGCCTCCCATGAGTTCTTTAGGGAAGCTTTGACCTGGAGTTTCACCTCAAAGCATTGACTTCACTTACTCCTTTGGAGTTGCACATGGGATGTATTTACATTTGGACATCACACTACATTGAGTGAACAATAGGATGTAGTTGTTATAAAAAGGACTAGACATTTTTATAACTAGCCAATGCCATGGTCACCCAATTTACATGCTTTTATTTTGCATTATTTGATGTGAAATTCATTATGTAATTGATTCGCCTAGAATGATTGAAGCCTTTCTAGTTTTTTCAACCCCACATTGACATACCCTTGTTAGGATTTGGATGATTATTTAGTGTATTTTGGTCATTTTTTCTTGGTATGTTTTGAGACTAAAAATTATTTATTTATTCATAAGCCATGTCAAAATAATGTATTTGAGTTGAGGAGGGTAGTGTTATGTTGCCCAAATCATGTCAATTTTTTTTTGAGCCTTTTGAGTCTTTTACAACATAACATTGACTACATAATTTGAGCATGTTTACGTCGTTAGGCTGCTCAATTTATTTAAAGACTAGTTTACCTTGTGTTAAAAACCATTTTTTTCAAACCATGTAATGCATACCATTTGGACCATTATCTTGTGCTGTCATGCTATCCAATCTTATCTAAATTGTTTGGTTAAATCCTAGTTTTCAACATTGATTTTTCAATTAGCCTTGTTAAGTTTGGATTCAAACATTAATTGATTTCTATTTAGGCCTTAATTTATGGGGTTGATACAAAAATCTTTCTCTTTTGGGTTGCATAACTTTAGTTAATTGATTACCTAAATTTGAAAACTATTGATGGTTTGTTTATTTAAAGTCTATCCTCATCATTGTTTGTGCCTTTATTTGGGAGAACATAGCCTTTCTCAAGATCCTTTTGTCTTATGCCTTATACCAAATAATCATGTTTTTGTTTGATTTCATGTGCCAAGTCTATGTCAAATTTGTTTCCAAACTTGTTAGTTTAAATCAAATCACATCACGCCTATTTGTTCGAGCCAACTTTTGACTCTGCATTTGGAACACTTTGATCTAGACCTTTGACATGTCAATTTTGATTTAGATGCTTGACCTTTTATGCATATGACATTTGACATTAAGCATTTGATGTTAGATTATTTTATGGAAAATCTTAGCAAAAACCAATTTGGAGATACAACTCCACTTTCAAACCAAATTGGAGATATAACTCCACCCCTTTGACCAAGTTGTACCAAGTTTGAACCATTTATCCTTTGGATTATTTTTTAGAGTTTGTAGAACTCTAAACCTTTTTGTTTTTAGAGCTTTCATAATTTACATGGATATTTCTAGCTACACTTATGGTGGAGTCACTCAAAATCCAACCTATAATAGAATGGCTACACAAAATGACTTTTATGGCTTCAGTCAAGACCCCAATGATGTTAATATGGTTTGTGAGATAGATTTCTATCTACCTCAAATTAATCATTCATGGGAACAAAGTCATGAAATAACTTATGATCCAACTCAAGACCTTGATTGTTATGAAGAGGCTTGTGAGGAGTAATTTTAAGACAAAACTATAGATAATATTTTTTTGGATACGGATCCATACCCTCTTCACAATAATCACTACATGGAACATAGTCAAGAACTAGATTATGAGCCAACTTATGATTGGGATGATATGGTTTATGAGGAAGACTTGGATGATTTTGCAAGTGTAAGTAATTAGGCTCTAACACATCATACCATTTCTATTCCAGGACCATAGTATCACACCATTTCTATACCAAGACCTCATCCTTTAGCTTGTGTGAGCAATAAAGCTCCACAATGCCCCTTCATCATCCCAGGACCTAGTCCTTTGGCTTGTGCAAGAAATCATGCTTCACACCACCCTTTTGTTACCATCTCAAGACTTTGTCCTTTATCTCATGTGAGAAATCATGCTCCCTAATGCCCTACTATTATCCAACCATAATTGATTCCTCATCCAAAACTAATCCCATCCGAACCTCAATTGATCCAATCTTTTGAAGACTAAGCTATGTTGAAAAGTGGTATTTTCCAACTCATTAAAAACCAAATCCAAGAGAACCAACCAATCTAAGATGTTTCTATTAAACAAACCACTTATGATAAGTCAACCTATGATGAATCACCTATTGATCCTATACCAGTTGTCAAGGAGTCTCATTTTAATGATCCAGTCTTTACTGAGTCACCTCTTAATGATTATAACCACCTTTTGGAAAATCATTACCTCGACCATATGCTTGTTTTTAAAGAGCCTCCTATTGACAAGCTAGTCTTTGAGGAGTTGTCTGTTGACCTTTTTCCCATTATAGAGGAGACTTAATTTGACAAACTAGTCTTTGTGGAGCCCATTATGTGATTACATGCCATTAATTATCCAAAACCAAATATTCAACAAGAGATCATTATAATAGATTACCCATCAGATGTAGAATCAAAGTTAGAGTCAGGTTTTACTCTTGGATTGACATCATATTTAGCATTAGAATCAAAATTAGAATCAACATTAGTCTCAACATTGGATTCAGAGTCCCTTAAGTTAGAATCAGATTTAGATATAGAATATGTTTATGACTATTACAACATTAGTTATGCATGCCTTGTAGATCAGTTTGAATACATTTGTGATCCTTCTATAATTTTTTAAGATGATTACTTTAGCTTTGATACAAGTTATCCTAGTGTCTTTCATGAGGATTTTGCAACCTCCCCCCATTTCATTACCATTCCATAGGCCATTACCATTAACCAAAATAGCCATATCATTGACATTCTATCTCCCACAAGTGTCATTTGGGATTGATAGAATCACACTTTATTAAACTACATCCATGGTGACATAGTAGTTAAAGAAGAGTAAGGAGGCCAAGACAACATTCATGTAGTAAAAGAGCACTCTCCTAGTGAAACTTTTTTGAAGGCACTAGGGGACAATCCAAGTCAGAACTCAGCATCTTCTAGTGAAACTTTTTTAGAAGTGCTAGAAGAGAATAAAATTCAAAAGCCATTATTTATTATTTAAACCTTCTTGAAGGTGCTATGGGATAATCAACACAAATTTATTGGTAAAAACCTTTTTGAGGCACCAATAGCTAAGCACAAAATTTATTCTCTACTTGATGAAGACAAAATAAAATATCAAATCAAAATAGCTTCCAATTTATAGCCTAATTAGATGGTAGCTATTCTTAAGATCAAACAATAGAAAAATCTAGTGGTCCTATTGATAAAAAAAGTCTTTAGCCCCATCACAACCAAAATTATGTCAAATCCAACATCAACAACATTACGTGTGACTAAAATTCTTGATCTTCATTTATTTCCCCACCATTATACATTCAATTATCATTTACCATTCCATTTCATAATCAAACCCACCATTTATTATTTGTCCCTATTTACAATCCATGGTAACACTTTCCTTTATAGAGGCTATAAATATACCTTGTCTTGATACATGAAGGAATCAAAATTAATGACCAATGAAGATCACAAAAGCATTCTCAACAACCAAATTTATAGGCAATTCTTAATAGAGTAGTTATTCCAATGAGGTGCAGGCTAAAAATTAACATGATCAAGTATTCTATTTATATCATTTGTTTATTAAGATGTGTATCTCCCCATCAACAAGAATAATAGAAGCAAAAACCACACCTAGGATAAAAACATGTACCATATCATCTCTCATTGACATTGCCATTATTCCATATCCATTTACCATTATTGTAGATCCCAACCATTCACCCCACCACTGGGGGGAAACCCTCTTACCACTTTATCCAATCTATCTAGACCATCATTATCCTAAGCAAGACCATACCATCCTATCATTACATTCCTATCTAGACCAAAGCCTATTTTTAGTCATCCTACCCAATCTTATTTTGATCTTGGCTCCTTTGGTTATACATACACTTTTTATGAGAGGATTCTAATCAAGTTTCAACAATCAATCCAATATATGTTTCAATGGCATTATATGAAAGTAGTGTGATAGTTGATCTACCAAGATATCTTTCATCATATCATGTTTGTTTATGTGAGCCTGATTATAATTGCCTATGGGCAAATCAGTGTTTCACCAGTCTTGATACTAATTATAACCTCATATAGGCAAATTAGTATCATTGACCTATGCCATTGTATCCTAGTTATAATCTCTTATTGGTAAACTAGGGGAAACACTTATTTATCATGCATTATTACATCACCTTGCCATTACTATTTTCATTTGAGTAGTCATTTGCTGGATTTGAGAACTTGTTGGGACCTAGTTGGTTTTTCCCCACCTTTTGTGTGGATGGAATTAATATAACTTGAGGTCATTTTAGTAATATGTAGGTCATGCTCAATTCATGTTGAGGTCACCTTAGTCCCCCTTTCTATATGCTCTCACCATTTTGTGATCAACCTAAGCTAAATGCTCTCACCATTTTTTAGGTAGGTATATTGTCATTCTCCAATAAGTTAAGATACCTCAAAAAAAATTCAAATACATTTACAAAATCATTAGAAAAGAACAAAAACACTGACCACTTCTTTGCCTTAAGGATTCTGGGAACCCTTACTAAGTTACAAGAAAATCACTTGTCATTTAGTTTCCCCATCCTTTTTGGCCTTTTTCTCTCATGCACTTACCATTTTTTAAGACCATTACTATTCTTATATCACATATATTCTATTTGTTTTCATCAGTTATCATTTTTTTCCCATTCCCTGGGAGAACTACATTTAGCTTGAAGTTTTTATTGGATATTACATCCATAGAACTATGTAGGTAGTGTCCACTTGCCTAGTGCATATGGAGACAACTCGATCACCCCCTTCCCTTTCTTCTATTCCCCCATTTTATTCATTTGTTAATTTGTCACCTATTTTTTAGTGGCAATGTTCATAGGGTTTTTTTGTTTGTTTATTTCTACTTATTTTATTTTGGTTGTGTGCTTGTTTGTTTGATTTCAACACTGTTGCCTTGATTCAGTCTATGTGTATTCATTGGGGATTCATTCTTCACATTTATACTTAAAATCCATCCATATTCATATGTTTACATTGTCATCATGGTTTCTATCATTGGTGCATTGTTTTCTATTGATTATTGGATTATGGTAGTCAGCCCTCATGCATATTTCAGCCAAGTCCTCATGATGTTATATTATGATCCCTACCGACATGTGATACAAAAAACATAAGCTTCAAAAAGTCTATTCATCAATGATGAAATCTCTTTAGGACCAACATCCTAATTTCATCCCAATCATATCCCAAATAGAGATTAACCATGAAAGAATTTCAACCTTTATTAGTTTAGATGAACATCTCCCTACTAATAGGTTGTTCCAATTTATCATTACCCTATGTGTTTAGTTATCATCATCCTCAATGAAGTTTTTCATGTTTTCCATAATCAGGGTCCACTGATTATAACCACCTATGGGCAAATCATTGCACACCATCCCACTTGCATTTCTCTATGATTATAATTGCCTTTGGGAAAATTATTATGTTGTCACCACTTTCCTTTTTTTGACTACACAAGGGCATGTTATTATCTTGTTTGTCTATCCTAACTGGTGTACCTCCATCTTCTCAATTATTATAACCACCTTTGGGCAAATCATTATGCTATCATACCACGTTACCACTATCGAGGTATAATGTTTACAACCACCTTTGGGCAAATCATTGCACATCATCCCATTTGCATTCTTAATGATTTTGACTACTTTTTTAGTCTCATTGTGTTTTTCACCCCATCATCTTTTCTTTCTTTGGTCCCCTCACTTCACTTCTTTCTTTTTGAGGGGTTGTTTGCCAACTTGCTTATGCCAACCATTCCCTCAAGGGGGAATCATACAGTTAATTTATCATCATTGTAGTTGTAGGCATACATGACATTTTTCATTCTTTGAGAATACATTACTATGCTTATAGCTTTTAATGGCTTCCCAAATAGGGGCAAATTGTAGACACCTAGAATTGGCCACCGATAACCTCTAATTAGGCTTTTAGCCAATTTCCACCTAGAATGTACAATTTGGCCTAAAAACACTAAAACATGATAAATGATGTGAAACTAACATATTTAAGTGCCAATTTTGGCTAGGGTATCCCTAAATGGGGTAATTTAATTTATGGGCTAGCTAACTTTGATCAGATCATTTTGAGTCAAAATACTAATTTTACACCTAAGTATTCTAGATTGCTCTTTCCTATCAATTTTTCTACATAAGACATGTGCATTTATTATTTGTTTTTGGTAACATTTTAAATGGAAATATGGTTCTAATACATCTGACATGGACTTCCAATTCCATTCCATTTGAATTTTAGACCAATAATAAGGCATTCTGATCAATTTGAGTAATTTGTGCACAAAGTACTTAATCATGCTTAAGATCTAATTAACCAAATCAAGGTCTAATCAATAATTCCAAGGAAATTTTTTGAATACTTATTTTTGAAAATGATTATTGAATATCTACATCATCAAGTTACCTCATTTTTTGAGAAGACATCCCTAGGCCATAAATGCCATAAATATCAAGATTTATGCCCTCCATGCCTCATCAATGCCTTCCATGCCTCTTAATTTCCCCTTCTTCCAATGTAATGATGAGGATAATTACAAACTTAATTCTAAAAATTGAATTAATCCTCAACCACACATCTCAGTCTTGAGATGGATGATTGAGGTTGATTTTGATCAAATCCAAAAATCTATAAATAGAAAGGCCAAGAACATCATTTCTAAGCTATTTTGGTGCAAAGTTATTATGATCAAATATCTTGAAGGACTTGATTATACAAATTTATAATTCTAAATTGATTCCAATCCAATCCAAGCCACAATCCAAAGGTGCCAAAGAGAAGAGGAGATAACCAAGCCTCCTTTGATGAAGACTTCATGAGTACAAGCTAAGCAAGTCACCACTACAAAGGAATTTAGAGCATCCAAGGAAGGTGAAGGAATTATTGTATTTGATTATTTGATTTTTATTTGTGTTTTTCATTTTATTTTGTTAACTAATCTCTCCCTAATATCTAGGCCTAGATATGTTATGCTATTAGTGTGTTTATTTCATTTTGTTTTTATTTTGGAACTAACACCATACTAACCATCCTCTCTTCAGTCAAATTCATATATCACACTTCACTGCTAAAATTAGTGGCTACCTTTCAGTTTATTGGTCTTTATTAGACTTTAGAACAATTTATGGGACCAAGGTGACAATTAGGACACAACCTCTTGCAAGGTTTCATATAGAACCTTACATTGAGACAAGTTCTAATTTGAATTGTGTTGTTCATGAAGAAAAGGATTCTATTATAGATGATGACACTTCCTCTAAACTTGAAGGAATTAAAAATTTATTTTTGTTGAATATGGAACTAATACTTATGAGCATGATCCTTATGCTCTCATAGAGGAAACTGATCTAGGAGTATATTGTATACATGAAACAGGAATATTGACACCTCTACTTGCCAAAGAAGAGGGTGAAGAAGATGAGATGTTGAAATTGTTTTTCGATTGTTCAATAAGTAAAATTGGTGTAGGATTTGGTGTTATTATGGTCTCTCCATATAAAATAAAATATTATGCTTCATATATATTCTATTTTGGTTATACTTTTAATGTAGTTGAGTGTGAAGGTTTAATTTGTGGCCTTCAATTGGCATGGAGAAAAATAATCAAGAACTTGCAATTATATGGAGACATTGAATTAGTTTTACATTAGGTTAGGAATGTAGTTTCTACCAATAAACCTTTGCTCAAGTTATATAAGCATAGGGTATGGGATTTTCTTGAAGAATTTAATGTATTCAACATACAATCAGTCCGAAGGGAGTAGAATAATCATGTTGACATAGTAGCTACCATTAAAGCTCAAATTAATAATCCAACTACCATAAAAGAAGAGGGGAATTAATCTCACATTAAAATCATTATCAGACCTTCTATATCTAGTAATTAAGTGTCTTTTAAAGAGTTTTACAATGATAAACACATTACATGCTTCCTATAAAAAGAAGTTGAGTTCTCCTCAAAGAATCAAAGAAGACTCCAAGAATAATTGGGTAATAAGATACCTAAAGTTCTTGTGATCTTATAAATTATCTTCAATGAGAATGATCAAAATAAAAAGTAAAAGGTGATCATGTCTAAAAAATAAGAGAATTATGAAAGAGTCTTGATCTTCAAAGATAGATTCCTTGAACTAGGCAAGGTATGTTTCACATTAGAGAAGGAAGTATTTATTGATTTATGTAGAGAATTTCATGACATATTTGGTTGGGATTATAAGTACTAAAATGGATTTGATTATAGTCTAACACATCATACTATTGTGTTGGAACCTAGAGTTAAACTATTTAGACATAAATAAAGACCCATTAATCCCAAAGTTGAGTAACTAATGAGGTTAGAAATCACTAAACTCTTTGAATTTAAAATAATATTTCCTATCAAGCATTTAACATGGGTAGCTAATATTGTGACTTTTATAAATAATAATTGGGAAATAAGACATTGTGTGGACTTCAAGGATCTTAATAAGGTGTCACTCAAATATCACTATCCTTTACCCTCAATGGAGAAGATTTTGCAAATTGTTTTAGGTTCTCAACATTTCTCTCTTCTATATGGATACTCTAGTTATAATAAAATTTGAGTCAATGAAGATGATTAGTTTAAGATAGCCTTTACCACTAAATGGGGGACATTTTCTTATAATAATATGCCATTTGGTTTGTCAAATGCTAGTGTTACCTTTCAAAGAGTAATGGACATGGCCTTCAAAGGTTTGATTAATGAGATGTTGTTGGTTTATCTAGATGATATAACAGTGTTTTATAAAGATGATAATGAACATATGCAACACTTGAGACAAGTGTTTTAAGGATGTAGGTGATATGGATTATCTCTTAGTCCAAAGAAATGTATATTTGTTATCCATGAAGGTAAGCTATTGGGACACACTATTTCCAAAGATGGTTTGGCTATTGTACCTGAAAGGATAAAGGCTATTTTAGGCCTATCCTTTCCTTTACATAAGAAGAATATCCAAATTTTCCTAGGTAAGATAATTTTTTTAAGGATATTCATACTTTGTTTTACATCTTTGTTGAAACCTATCATAGCCATGCTCAAGAAGAACAAGGTCTTTTCCTAGACTAAGAAAGGTAAGAATAGTTTTGAAACCATTAATAAATAAATTGCACAAGATCCTACTATTTTGAATATTGAATTTTCTAAAGACTTAATGTTGTATTCATTTTCTAACCTTGATACTATCTCATCCATGACAATGCAAAAGAATTATGAGGGTGTGGAGTAGCCTATTACATTCTTTAGTCAAGTTTTAGAAGATTATAAAGTAAAGTAGACCTTTGTGGAGAAATAAGTCCTTGTTTTTATAAGGATATTAAATAAGTTTAGGCATATGCTTTCAAATAATAAAATTCATGTTATGGTTTCTCATCCTAGTACCAAGGAGTTTCTTTTTAGCAGAGACCTTAGTGAGAAGAGAGTAGGGTGGATCACTAAGGTAATGGAATATGATGTTGATATTAAAGTAAAAAAATGGTAGGAGGTAAAGGCCTATGTGAACATAAAGCTTTAGATATTCATGATTCAAAATAAGTGGTTCTAGTAAATCATGATTGCTCCCAACCAGTTGGTTCCATGCATATATAGAGTTGGACACAAGATGTGATCAGATTTCTTCAAAATGGCTAGTATCCTAATAATATGGGTAGATAACAAAGGAGATATTTTAGATTGCAATCTATTCCCTTTTGTCTTATTAATGGTGTGATTTTTAGAAGAGACATTAATGGTGTGCTATTGAGATGCATTAAACATGATCATTTTGAAGTGTTGCTTGAGAAGTTCCATGATGGGATAGTAGGAGGTCATTTTTATCCAAGAACCATAACTGCCAAGATCATGAGGGCAAGTTATTATTAGGCTAGCCTCTTCAAGGATTTACATGCTTGGGTGCAAAGGTGTGGAAAATGTGATTTCTTTATAGGAAAAAAAAATCTCACAACTCTTCCTTTAAAGCATATCCAAGTAGACCAACCTTTCATGTAATGGGGTCTTTATTTTATTGGTATGATAAACCCCATCAAGTGATGGTCATATGTAGATACTCACAATAATTTATTACTTTACAAGGTGGGTTGAGGTATTAGCATTGAAGGAAGATAATGAGAATGCTATCTTTGAGTTCTATGAGATCATCATCACAAGGTTCAACACTCCTATTATTATTTCAGATAATGCTTTTTCTTTTATAAGTGCTAACACAAATAATTGGGAAAATAGTAATGGAATATTTATGATAACTTCATCCAAATATTATCCTCAATGTAATGGTTTGGTTGAGTCAGCTAATAAGAATCTAAATAGAATCATCAATAGAACCTTGGAGCATAATCAGAGTGCTTGGTACACCAAACTTAAAATATCCTTGTGAGATGATAGGATAATTCCCAAAAGGTTAATAGGGAATTCTCCTTTTGTGCTTGTCTATGGAAGAGAGGCTAGGTTGTCTATCTCTCAAGAGCTACCTACGTTAGAGTTGGCACATCAACTAGAGTTATTTGAGAATACTATAATAGAGGTGATATTGATAAAATTAATGGAGTTATAAGAGACTAGAGATAAATCTCATCAAGCTATGGAGCATCACCAAGTACTAATGAAGTGGTATTTTGACAAGAAGGTAACTCCAAGATCATTTGAAGAAGGTGACATAGTATTAAATGGGATGAAGATAAAGCAAAACTAGGGAGACATACCAAATTTGACACCCTATGGAGCAGACCATATGTCATCCTCAAGTGAAAGCAAAGAAATTCTTCTAGTTATCAAGGATGAATGGAGAATAGTTGTCTATCCTTATGAATGGGATACATTTGAAACCTTGTTATTGAGTGGTAAAGTTCAATTTTGTAAAAATTAGATTAGGTATGTGTTTTATTTCTATTGTGAATTTTGTATTCCCTAAATGTTCCAATTAGACATATGTTTATTTCTAATTTGTGTTTTGTCCTTATTGTTTCTTATTGTTTTGTGTTGTGAAAAACATTTATGTGTCAAAAATCCTAGAATTGTGACTATGTAAACTAATGGATAGGATTAGGCAATTGGTCATGGCATAACAAGCATACCACCCTTAGGAAATCATCAAGAGTGTTCACCATTTTCACCATAGGCCAAAATGGGTCAACCCCCTATAGTCAAAATATTGTATAGGGGCTTTTTATAATGTCATAGGGTATTTTGTAGTTCATTTAATGTCATATCATATGTCATTATAGCTTTGGTAATAGTCTAGCTTAGTGTTTATGTCATTTAATGTCTTAGGGGTCATTTTATAGTCATATAGGCAAGTGGTAGGATTTCGTGGCGTCCAAATAGTTAGTATCATGGAAAGAGTTCACATAGGTCTCAAAAAGTTCATTTGAGCTTTCAAAGATCAAGCAATAGTTTTAGCACAAGCCTAAGTGAACAAGACCATCATGAGGATGTCATCCAAAAATAAATGGACCAGCTCACTTATGAATTTGATAAGTTCACTTAGAAAACATTGCAAGCCAAAAGGTTATAATGCCATGGAGCTCTTCATGCTAAGAACATGCTCTGCAAATTTCATGTCCATGTGAGTTCTCTAGCTTAAGTTATGGAGCCTCAAAGTTGGGCATGCAAAGTATAATGTGTGTGAGGGCATCAAGTTTGAGATATATAAAGTAGTTATTTATATTAAAAAATCTCTTAAAGGTTTTTAATTTGACCAAGATATAATGTTCCACATTATCTCACATACTAACACTTAGATCTAATGGCTCATGCTTGGGTCAAATAGGTCAAAATGTGTCATGTCCCCTTCTAGTTGACATCTTTCTGAGTGGATGATTAGCCTATTATGCGACCCTCCTAGGCTGATGGGATGGATAGAGGGTCTTGATGGAGCTAGGCTTGGCTTTCGTTCGGGCTCGTTCGAACATGAATTAAGGGAGATATTAATATTTGATTGATTTAGTCTTGTATTAATTATTTGGTCTAATTTTAATTAAATATTAATTATTAATATTTTGGTCTAATTTTAAGACTCTAGTTCTAATTTAAGAACTACTAAGTCTAATTTAAGGAAATCTAATTTTAGCAAGCACACCTTTAGAGGGTATAAGGGTTTCTCATGGGAGAGGGTTTGTATTCATGAATTGATTATTGATTTTGCTAAGAATTCTTCTATGAAGACTGAGCCAAGGGTTCCAGGATTCCATTTGCATTGAAGAATGTCAACTCTTCATTGTGTGTGATTCAGAGGTTGTGAGAGATCAACCGATCTATTGCCAAATTGAGAGATAACTTCATATAGAAGTTATCACAGGGGTTTACAAGTTTGAGAGATAACTTCATTATTTTGGGTTTGATTCAATTATTATCCAGATATAGATCTTTGTATTAGCCCATAGTTTTTCAGATCAGGATCAAGCATACAGATTGTGCTATATTGGTGGCCGTATGAAGTCCATACAGATCTGTGAAAAATCCATAAGCATTAGTAGATTCACTCAGACACTGACATCGGTAGGTAGAACCCTTCAAAGACTGACATTGGCCAACATCTCACCGACATCGATAGTTTAATGACCCCAGTCGATCGATGATGGCAGTATAATCAACGTCGGTGACTGTGTTTTTTACACAGCAGGCTGAGACATACCAGATCCAGAATTATTTCCCAGTTTGTGGAATACTCAGTCTATTAAGGTTGTATTTTCAATATTCATTATATACCTGATGGAGGTCCTCTATTATAAGCATATGAGCAAATAAATAAGAGATTATACTGTGATATATTTATCTATTTGAATATATTTTACACAAATATAGATAAGCAATTTAGAGCTTTTGTTTTGGTATCTGAAGGGATATTATAGTTATATCAGAGCTAAATCCTGCCATCCTGAGGGTTTGACAATCTTATGTAGCCATAAGAGTTGGGACCACATTAGGTATAACACATGCAGTAGAGCCTTGCTTGAAGGTACCCAATTGTTAGAACATCAACCATTTATCATGAGTGACAGACGTGAGGGTAGCCCACCCAGGGGCCACCAACATAATGATGATCTGAGTACCAGAGAAACCTATCGTGAGATGACACAAGAACTAGAGGCACTTACTAATATGATAAGGAGGATGAACACACATGATAGATAGAATGGGGAATAAGGAGATAACAAGAGTGCTACGGTTAATCAGAGGCCCCAGCAGGCCCACTCCAGAATAACAGATAGACCTACGTGTCCTACATTTGTTCAAGAGGAACCAAAAGTTCTAGCAGAGGAAGAGGCAGGAGATTCCTCATTTGCAGATGTTTACATGGATGTAAATGATGAGTGGGAATTATTACCTCCTCATGTTCAAGAGAGGACATCCTTTGATCATTTTGTTAATCTGAGGAGAGAGCACTACAGATTGGTTAGACAAGATAGGAGACCTAGACACCAGAATAATGATCTTAAGCATGCTATGAGCAGGCTCACACTCATGATGTTCGACGGTAGTGGTAAGGTCACAACACAGGCTTGTATTAGTAAGTTAGACACCTTTCTCACATTGCATCTGATGGCTAAGGAAGATGCTATCAGATATGTGACACTACATCTTGAGGGAGTAGCTCACGATTGGTGGCACCACGGGATGGTGACACTCCATCATGATCAGATCACATCTTATCAGGAGTTTGTGGATAGGTTGGTAGAGAATTTTGATAGGAGGGATCTAGAGTCCTATTTTTGAGAGTTGGCATAGTTGTGCCAAAGTGGCAGTCTAGAGTCTTACATTGGTGACTTCTAGAAGTTATCAGTTATGGTTCCTGACAATTCAGAGAGGCGATTCATGGAGGGATTGACAGAACCATTAAGAGGTTGGATCTAAGGCTTTGATCCTCCTTCATTACAAGAAGCTATGAAGAAGGTGCGTAGTATGGAGATGGTAGCCCCATCAAGTAGATCTAACTCTAGAGGTACTTCTTCATCCAGGGACAGTAAGGGCTTTAATAGGAATAGAGAAAGACCAAGTTTTAACATAGATAAATCAGGTGTTAAGAATGATTCAAAGGCCAACCCAACAGCACCACCTTTGGATAGAGAGGCTCTTAATGATCTATGTAGGAAGAAGCTTTGTTTCTACTACAAAGGTCCCTATGATGCTAATCATGATTGTCCTTTAAGGCCTAAGGGCAAGGCAAATCAGGTGATGTGGGCCTATTATGAGGATGAGAAATTCAAAGATTCCAAACATCATGATTGTTCTAAGGAGCCAGAGGTTGAGGCTTCAGAGACTAGGGTAGAGGCAGAGTCAGAACTATAAATTCAGGAGGCACGCCTATCTAGCATCCAACACGAGGGGTCATTTAGACTCCATGGAGTTTTGGTAAGACAGAGGGTCATTACCCTTCTTGACACAGGAGCCACACATAATTTTATTGATACTAGATTTTTGGAGAAGTGTGGACTCACCACAGAAGAGTTTGAGGGCATTAGAGTTAAGGTAGCTAACGGTTACACCCTCAAGTGTGAGCAGATGATCAGAGATCTCCCAGCTTAAACAACTATGAGTTCAAGGCTGATTATTATGTGGTAAACATGGGGGATATAGATTTGGTTTTGGGCATGAAGTGGCTTTATTCCCTTGAGGTAGTCACTGTTAGTCTTAAGGATATGGAGATCCATTTTGATGTTCATGGGAAGACTCACATTCTTAAGGCAATATGGGATGGCAACATCAAAACTATTTCTTTACATCGGATGGAGAGGCTCATAAGACACGACATGGTAGAGTGGGCAGCCGAGTGCACATTGGCACCAATACAGGAGGGACAACAAAAGACTGAGTATCATCCTGACATTCAACAGTTGAGGGTCAAGCATGACAAGGTATTTAGTGATATTCCACCAGGGAGACCTCCAGATAGGGGCATAGAGCACATTATTGAGCTTGAGGAGGGCGCTAAGCCCATTATGATACTCCTTATTGACATCCCAAGTGGTTAAAGGATGAGATCAAAAAAACAATTAAGGAGTTACTTGTTATGGGTCACATTCGGCCTAGTAAATCACCGTTTGCTTCTTCAGTTGTTCTGGTGAAGAAGAAGGATGGCACCTTACACATGTGCATTGACTACAAAACCCTGAATAAGAGAACCATTAAGAATAGGTATCCAATACCTTGTATTGACAAGCTTATTGATGAGCTCCATGGTGCACATTACTTCACAAAGATAGACTTAAGGTTAGGCTATCATCAGATCAGGGTTCGCGAGTAAGACGTGGAGAAGACAACTTTTCATTGCCATTGTGGACACTATGAGTTTATAGTGATGCTATTTGGGCTCACTAATGTGCCAGCAACATTTCATTCCACCATGAATAGAGTCTTCCATTTACTGTTGAGGAGGTTTGTACTTGTTTTTTTTATGACATTCTTATATCCAGTAAGACTTGGCAGGAGCATTTGGCTCATCTAGAGATTGTACTCAGCATCTTGAAGAGGGAATCCTTGTATGCCAAGGAGTCCAAATGTGATTTGGGGATGACTGAATTGTTATAGTTGGGTAATATTATCAATGCAGGGGGAGTGCAGATGGATCCTAAGAAGATCCACACTATCACAAACTAGCCTATTCTAGCAAACCTTACACAGCTACAGGGATTTCTAGGTTTGTGTAGATTTTATCATAGGTTCATGAATGGTTATTCAAGACATGTAGCTCCTATGACAGATTTGATGTAAAAGGGTGCTTTTTGTTGGACACCTGAAGCACAGGAGTGTTTCGTAAGGTTTAAGGAGTTGATGACTACGTGCCCAATTTTGGCACTACCTAATTTTTTGAAGCCTTTCGAGCTTCAGTGCGATGCTTTAGGTGAGGGCATTGGAGCAGTGCTTATGCAAGACAAGCACCCCATAGTATATGAGAGCCATAAGCTTAGGGGACTAAAAAGGCTGTATAACATTTATGATAAGGAGATGCTTGCTATCATGCACGCCTTGGCAAAATTTAGGCAATATCTTATGGGCAGTATATTTTGCATCAAAACGGACCACAATAGTTTGAGACATTTCTTGGGGCAGCGAGACCTCAATGATCGTCAGCAAAAGTGGGTGACCAAATTACAAGCATATGACTTTGACATCTCTTTCATTAAGGGCACCCAGAATGTAGTGGCTGATGCCCTTTCATGTCGGCCGTATTTGAGCACTATGGTCCACATCTCAGAGGATTGGAGACATATGATTGTGGCAGAGTATGCCAAGGATACATGGGCATCCAACATTGTTGAGGGATCGACGGTTGACACCAGATATACTCTTGTGAATGACTTAATCATTTACAAGAATAGGGTTTATTTGATTCCAAGATCAGTGGTAAAGAACATTCTCATGCAAGCCTTTCATGATGTACCTACTGTAAGACATCCCAGGTATTTCAAGACCTATAGACAGATTAGGGAGAGATTCACATGGAAAGGACTTAAGGCAGATGTTCTTCAATATGTGTGTGAGTGCCCTATTTGTTAGTAGAACAAGCAGGAGAACACGTACCCAATAGGATTATTACGGCCACTTCCAATTCTTGATAAGAAGTGGGAGTGTTTGTCAATGGATTTCATTACTGGCTTGCCTAAATCCCAAGGACAAGATTGCATATATGTAGTCATAGATTGGTTAACGAAGTATGCCCACTTCTTTCTGATTACCACCACATACATAGCTACGCAAGTAGTAGAGGATTTCTTTTGAGAGGTATTTCAACTGCATGGATTGCCTCGGGGCATAGTGAGTGATAGGGATAGTCGGTTCCTGAGTCACTTCTGGTAGGAGGTGTTCTGACTCTATGGGACCGAGCTTACACCTAGCACCAGTTACCACCCACAGACTGATGGATAGACAGAGATAGTGAACAAATGGGTGGAGGGCTACCTCAGGAACTACATTGTAAGGTAGTAGAAAGCTTGGGTCAAGTGGATTCATTTGTGTGAGTATTGCTATAACACGACTTTCCACATGACCATTCAGATGTCTCCTTTTATGGCATTATACAGGTATGAGGCACCGAGTTTTCTAGATTTTCTATTGAGCGATAGTAGAGTGCCGAGTGCTGGAGACTTATTATAGGAGAGTCAAGATACCATGAGGACTCTCAAAGAGAATATTGCTAAGGCACAAAATCAGTAGAAGCAGTATGCAGATCAATGGAGGACAAAGAGATCTTTTGATGTGGGTGACATGGTCTATCTTATGCTACAGCCTTAATATCAGTCTACTCTTAGGAAGAGTGGGGTAGAGAAGCTTAAGCCACATTACTATGGCCCTTTTAGGATCCTGAGATGTGTTGGAGAGATGGCTTATGAGCTAGAGCTTCCGATAGAGAGCAAGGTACACAATGTTTTTCATGTATCATGCCTCAAAAAGGTGTTAGGACACTGTGTGATACATTTTACAGTTTTACCTCCCTTAGATGATGAGGGAAAGTTGATTTTAGTACCTGAGTCCATCCTAGAATATAGAGAGAGACAGTTGCGTATGAGGACTATTAGGGAATATTTGGTAAAGTGGAGAGATTTGCCAGTGGAGGATGTGACATGGGAAAGCGAGGATATTTTACAGCATCCAGAGTTGAGATTGCTTGAGGACAAGGAATTTCAGGAGGGGCGGATTGTCATGTCCCCTTCTAGTTGACATCTTTTTGAGTGGATGATTAGCCTATTATGCGACCCTCGTAGGCTGATGGGATGGATAGAGGGTCTTGATGGAGCTGGGCTTGGGTTTCGTTTGGGCTCGTTCGAACATGAATTAAGGGAGATATTAATATTTGATTGATTTAGTCAAATATTAATTATTTGGTCTAATTTTAATTAAATATTAAATAATTATTAATTATTAATATTTTGGTCTAATTTTAAGACCCTAGTTCTAATTTAAGAACTACTAAGTCTAATTTAAGGAAATCTAATTTTAGCAAGCACACCTTTGGAGGGTATAAGGGTTTCTCATGGGAGAGGGTTTGTATTCATTAATTGATTATTGATTTTGCTAAGAATTCTTCTATGAAGACTAAGCCAAGGGTTCCAAGATTCCATTTGCATTGAAGAACGTCAACTCTTCATTGTGTGCGATTCAGAGGTTGTGAGAGATCAGCTGATCTATTGCCAAATTGAGAGATAACTTCATGCAGAAGTTATCATAGGGGTTTACAAGTTTGAGAGATAAATTCATACAGAAGCTATCACAAGGGTTCATAGGTATTTCTTTATTTTGGGTTTGATTCAATTATTATCCACATATAGATCTTTGTATTAGCCCATAGTTTTTTAGATCAAGATCAAGCATACAGATTATATTATATTGGTGGCCATACAAAGTCCATACAGATTTGTGAAAAAATTGTAAGCATCAGCAGATTCACTCAGACACCGACATCGGTAGGCAAAACCCTACAGAGACTGACATCGGCCGACATCTCACCGACGTCGGCAGTTTAACGACCCCAGTCGACCGATGATGGTAGTATAACCGATGTTGGCGACTATGCTTTTTACACAGCAGGCTGAGACACACCAGATCTAGATTTATTTCCCAATATGCAGAATACTCAAGCTAGTAAGGTCATATTTTCAATATTCATTATATTCCTGATAGAGGTCCTCTATTGTAAGCATATGAGCAAATAAATAAGAGATTATACTCTGATATATTTATCTATTTGAAGATTTTTTGTAGAAATACAGATAAGCAATATAGAGCTTTTGTTTTGGTATCCGAAGGGATATTACAAAATGTCCCTAGGTTAAAAGCCCTTAAAAATTTATAGGTTGGACAAGATCTAATAGTATGAATTCATTAAGAAGAGGTCTAATAGTGTGAGCTCAACTAAAAATAAGGTAGGTCCCATCTAGATCAATTATCAGTGATCAATTGTACCAATGATACAATGGTGTGTAAGAACTGATAATAAAGTAAGCCTAATGAGATCTATGACTAGCATTCACTTGTTCATCTTGATCTAATAGTGCGAGTGAAAGTCAACATGTCAAAGGATCTTCATAGATGAAAATCGAAGGCCAGTGTTCCTTTATACATATTGAACCTATGATGTGTAGGAGGTCAGAAGAGCCTAAGATTTGATAGTAAAGATCTTTAAGACCAATAGGAAAAATGATAATATGGAGCAATGTGATTGGTTTGAGTCAATTTTTAATAAACAAAGTCAAACCAAAGACCATTTTCAACCAAAACAAGTAGGTATCACAAACATAGTTTAGAATAGAATGAGAAACATGGAATGGAAATGCCACATGGACAAATATATAGGATCAAGGATTCTTTAGTAGAGAAATCTCTTTAGACTTATTTACCATCATGAAATCCCAGTTGAAGACCTAAGATGAATAATGACTACCAGATGTGAAAAATGAAGTATAGGAAAGCAATGAATGACTATAGATGATGAATATAGGTGTTTATAAGATAGTTAACATTTAAGAAAATATTTGTGACTATCATATCATATGTGTCAACCTCTTAATTTAGTTTTAAATGATTGAGAGATGATATATGATGAAGGCAATTTCACAAAAGCTCACGAAAGAATCTCTACACCATTTTGAGAGCTTGTCATGGTTTTTATGGATATTTGTCTTAAGAGGCATTCATGTTCTACTTCATACTCTAGCTCCCTAAAACATAACTAGTTATCATGCCTATAAATGTGTTCTAGTGACTCTTGAACTTCTTTCTTTTCTCCTTTCTCTGAAGTTCTATAAATAGCTACTATTTTATCCTTTGTAGAAAGACCACACCATGTATGGTGAAGCCTTACTAGTTTTAACATTGTACTTTTCCTTAGAATAATAAATGTAATCTAGTTTTATTTCATATTATCTTTTCAATTGTGTTAAGATATGTATAGTGAATGGTTAAGATATATGCATATATCCTTGCTTTCTCTCAATCCTTCCATGTTTGATGCAAGTGATTCTAGTCTTACAGGTCATATGAAGTGTTGTTAAGTGTATGTATCTATTATTAAGTGTACAATGAACCTTAGTATCTTCAATTGATCTATGGTTTCACTTACCTTAGATAGTATTTATATATTTCACCTTCATATTGAGACATTAATGCTAGTGCATTTTAGGACTCTTAGACTAGTGTTGTATGCCTTGTCTCTTTGTGATAGATTATGATAGTCTTGTGAAAAAATTTTGGTACATCACCATTTTATAATAGGTTTATTTCATAAAATTCATAACCCTTTTCCACAGACAATAAATCATTATATAATTGATAAGCTTATCAAGATACATTCAAGGAGCTAGCCCTTTAAATCTACAGGGTTGCTTCCACTATAGGTACACCCACATCCCTGGAAGTGTTACCATGTTTCCCAAATATAGAAGAGGCTTGAACACACTCTTATAGGGTGAAATATTTGGTGACAAAAACTACTTATTGTCATTTATCCTATTGAAGAATTTTTTTACTTGATAGGACCCTAAGATTTATTGTGCTCATACTCATGAGAATCTTTATGAGCTTCCTTGTATTTAAAATTGCCTCTATCGGGGCACTTAGATGTTGTTGTCACCAAATCTCACACCCTATAATAATTTGTTCAATTTTATTTCATATTTGGGAAACATGGGAATATTTCTATATATGTGGGTGTACTTATAATGAAAATTAGCCTCTAGATTTAAGGGCTAGCTCCCTAGATGTATCTTGAAATTCTCTTATCTATTCTAACTGATTACTTATGGGAAAAGAGTTATAGATTGCAAGAATTTAACGTACTCTAAAGGAAGGTGATGAAACAAGATATTTTCCACAAGACTATCATACTCCATCACAAAGAGAGAAGGCATATAAAACTAGTTTTAAGAGTCCTAGAATGTACTAGCATTAGTATTTCGATATGAAGGTGACATACATGAAGACTATCCAAGGTAAGTGAAATAATAAATTAGTTGAAGATGCTAAGGCTCATTATACACTTAAGGATAGATCCATACACTTAACAATACTTCATATGATCTGCTGCGCTAGAATCACTTGCATCAAACATAGAATAACTAAGAGAAAGCAAGGATCGATGAATATCTCTTGACCATTCACTATATATCTCTTCACATACCTTAACAAGTTGATATATAAACTCAAACCAAATTACATTTATTATTATAAGGTAAAGTAAAAGGTCAAAACTAGTAGGGATTCACCATACCTAGGGTGGTATTACTTTACAATAGCTCAAGAGCTATATTTATAGAAGAAAGGAAGCAAGAAAAAGGGATCTTTGACACTAAAAAATGGAATCAATTAGTTAAAACATTCGAACCATAGTTACAGATAATCTTGTAATTAGGCTCATTCATACCTTTTGATTGATCCTAGTCACCTTGAGTGGTTTCACAATTACATATTCCATCATTGATTCTCTTTTATGGTTACAACAATGGGATCAATTGGTTTTGACCAAGTTCTAACATCAATGTAATTACAACAATTGTATCCCTCTGTTAAAAATTTGTCCTAGTGGTAATTGCTCCAAATAGGTTTATTATGATGTGTAAAATGGAGAGAAGAGGTTCCTTTTATGTAGTTAGTCTGGGAGATTAAACTTTTGGGTTTCTACATGTATTTCTTTAAAATATCCTTTACAATGCTAGCTCTTGTTCCAACTAGATCATGCTCAAACTTGCCTCCATGCTCATGGGTCCACTATAGATGGAAAACTAATCTCAAACTATTTTTTTCCCTATATTTATCTATATTAATATATATATATATATATATATATATAATGTATATCCCTTTTATGTATTCCCATTCGGTCTAAAAAGACCCACTCAGTCTTTTCAAGAACCAAGAGCTCATGTGTACATGGATCCTTCTTTAAAAGATAGAAAAAACAATCATAAGAATGAACATTGCATGCTAAAACTCATCAAAATAGAATTCAATATTTAGATATAATGGTGTTTTTTATGTTCCATATGCTTGACTACATCACTGTGTCCTTTTTTTGGCATTTAAGCAAGCTTCAATGGCAAAAAGATGACCTTGTAAGACCCATTTACTTCTATCAAAAATGTCTTCTTGACCTCCATCAAAATTCATAGAATCTCCTTTGTCCTAATAAGTTGTCAAAATCTGACTCAGTGTATTGATATATTAAACTTTCTCACACTATCGATCTTGATCTATACGATTAAACACCAAACATCGATCTTGCCCTTGACACGTCAACTTTATCCAAGATTATGCCATGTGTTAAACATGTATAATTATCAAGATCTACCATCAGTCTATCAACCTCATATGTTTATTCAATTTGTTAATCTCATAATATCCTTAACTATTTAACTCATCTTGCACCATTGAATCAAGATATATGATGCAATGCAGACTGTTAGATCAATTGGGACCCACCATTTGAAATCTAATGGCTACTTCATGAGATTAAAAATGATTTCCTCACTCCCATTAAATGACATTCATATGAAAATAATTGACATCCAAAAAACCTTAAAATTTAATATAAAAAATATTTATTTTCCTCGAGCTTAAACTTGACATTAGCGTGAAGATCTTATGCTACAAGTCTAGCTTCAAAATCTTATAACTTAAGCTAGAAAACTTGTGTAGACTTGGAAATTTTAGAGCATGTTTTTGTCATGTAGAACTATAATTATGCATGATCTTATAGTCATGTGAGGCTTGTTGAGTGATGATAAAAAATACACAAAAGAGTTGGTTCATTCATTCCTGGATTATATCTTGGATGGCCTACCTCCTTTGAGTTAGCAAGCTAAATTTTGAAGTCTTGGATTTCAAGATAGAAGGTTCATCAAGATATGAAACTTTTAGATCATTATCTTGGCACTAAAGACATTGGTTGTGCATGGTTTGATGTTCATGCAAGGATTTTTAAGAATATTTAAAAATTACACAAGTAAGTTACTCCATTTTGGTTTCCATGTGATGTCCTAACGATGATCTAGCTTCTCAAAGCTTGTTCTTGAGCTACTTATTGATCTTTGAAGGCTTAGATGAATTCCTTGAGGCATAAGAAGCCTTTTTCGTGATCTAATTGCATTGATCACCATGAATACCTTCCAATTTCATAAATGACCCTCAAAATACCCTTAAGATACCAAATGACACAAGGACCAAGCTAGATTATGACCAAAGCTAGAATGTCATATGAAATGTCATCAATTGAAATAAAATCATGCCCTATGACATTATGAAAAACCATTATATAATATTCTAAATATATGGGTTTGACCCATTTTGGCTTGGGGTAAAAATGGTTAACCTTCTTTTTAATTTCCCAAGGGTGGCATGTTTTCTATGCCATGACCAATTGCCTAATCCTATCTATTAGGCTATGGGGTCATAAGTATAGTAGGTTTGACATATAAATTGCCTTTAAAAACACACAAAACATAAGGAAAGACAAAGAAGAATTATCACACAAGATAAGATCCAAGAAAAAACACACTTGTACTTCATGAGCACTTATTGAACCTAACACAAAAAGAAAGGAAACACACACCTAAACAAATTGACCTAAGCATTAACTAACCTAAGATGAAAAATTTCTCTAGGATAAAAGGGGAAGTTTGAAAACTCTCTCAATTTATGACATGAAGGTTTGAATGGGACATGTAGCCTTATGATCCTTGACATTGATGCCTACATTTTCTTCATGGTTTTTGCTAACATCATTGGCATGATGTTTAATGAGAACCAAACAACTCCAAATAGGCTAGATATGGAAATGAACTCTTCTTGCATCTAAAAAACCTCAAGTTTCTCATATGGCTCCTTAGTTATGACCTCCAATGGTGATTGAACAAGACATACCTTTTTAGTTTCTATAGTATCCTAATTAAGATTAGGTTTTTCCTTAATTACAAGTTATTCAAGATCATCAATGATCTTTGAATAGTCCACTCAATCTTGGTCATTATCCTTCATGAGAAACTATTTATCCACCTTCTCAAGTACTTGACCCTCAACTTGGTAGAGATATTAAAGCTCTTGATAGAGATTAATTTGTATCTACCATCATCTTTGTTTTCTATGGAAAACCCTTTTTCCACCATATCATGTAATTACCTCGTAATGTGTAAATTTGAAGATATAACAGTCCTCTTAGCCTTGATTTTCTCCTTGATAGACTGTAATTGATGTTTGGAATCATCAAGATCTTCTTCTTCAATATCTAATATCTTTAGATATGGCTTAATACTAAGTGGGTTTCTTGACTGTTCTTGAGGTGTAATAACTTTTGCCTTGTACTCACTTTCTATGTCTATAATCTTTTGGACACTAGCATCATTAGATTGCTTTATGGCAGTAGATTTTTAATCTACAAGATGACCTTCATATTTATTCTTGATGGAATACTTGTCAACATGATCATCAGTATCATCAACAACCTTGTAATTAAAGATAGAATCTCTTGGAGGAAAAATAGCCTTACCCAACTTGCCAAACTCTTTGCATATGGCATTGAGGTTTCCATAGTTCCTCTTCATTCACAACATGAGAATTTTATTCATGCTTATTGATACAATCATCAATATACTTGTTAGAGTAATTATCTAAATAAAATGTAGAATTATAACCTTACTAATATGATCAAACTAATGGCATATGAATTCAAACTTTTTCCATAAGTCATTTTCATCCACCTCATGAGTGTCGTCTTCAAGAGCCATTTTATCTATCTTGGTCTCATGAGACTCTATTAAGACTAAAAATTATTGAGACCTGACTTGAACTTATTCCTTGATAATACATTCCACTTCATGCTTGAGATGTTCATCCACAACTTCATGACTAGACATGGAGTATTTTTCAAATGTTGTTATCTTCAAGTCTTGTCCACATTTTTCATGGACAGCTACAATAGGATTTTAAATATGTTTATCTTGATCCAAGAAGGTAGAGTTACACTCATGGTCACCAAGGGGATACCATATTTTTATTTCCTCCTCATATTCACTCATGACATCTTCTTGGTGAACCTTGGCTTGGATTTGCTCCTCTTCACTTGATTCCCTCAAGATGGGATCATGTGAAGGAGCTAGGATATGAAATGTACTATAAGGATGAGATGTGATGGTGGATTATCAATTGGGGGTGGAGTGTGAGGTGAAAGATAAGGATTATCAGTGGATTTAACAAAGAGAAAATCACTAGTAAGTTCATAGAGAAGTGACTTATTGGGTTGGTTAGAAGAACAAGCATCTACATAAGTATGAGTTACATCTTGCCAATAGATTTCTTGAAATTATTCAATAGTAGCATGTTAATTTTTTAGATATTTATCCTCCCACATACTTATCCTATCTATCAATAATTTAAGGCACT
Organism: Torreya grandis; assembly: GCA_037957365.1. Classification (NCBI taxonomy): domain Eukaryota; kingdom Viridiplantae; phylum Streptophyta; class Pinopsida; order Cupressales; family Taxaceae; genus Torreya; species Torreya grandis. Next base: position 580,075 of record JARHVA010005307.1, on the reverse strand, counting down.
TATTTTCCAAGTACATTTGTTCCTTGATTTCCCATTGAGTTCCTTCTAGCTCTTTAAATGTCTCCAACTTATACATATAACTCTGGCTAACACCTCTCAACCATTCCATAAGATGATTAGGGAGAACATCATGCTCATCATTCCATGTACTCACTTCATCTACAAAATATCTAGTAACTATGGTTTGGATGCCAACAAATACTTGATATAAGATAGAAAAACTCGAGGAGGAGGAGGTTAATGATGGGGATCGAGACTAGCTTCATTTTATTGCACTTTAATCTATAGGAATTGATATCTTGAAATGTAATACCTTTGTTTACAATTCACGTAAATATTTTATTCCTCATATAAAAACTCATAGGAGTACTCTTGAGGTTCATAAGCATCATGTATGGTTTATAGGGCTCATATTAGTACTGATAGGGAGGCATTTCTTAATAGGTATTTTGGTAGCTTTACTCATAGGGTTGTTTAATAACCTAGTGTCTATATGGGGAAGAAATATAGGGTTATAGTTATTATATGGATCATAGGACTGATAGCCATTTTGATAAGACTATTGGGGAGTATATTATGGTTCATAACAAGGCTGATAAAGAAGCCCATGGTTGGGATATTCACCATATTTATTAATGTCAACCTCATGTATCAAAAGAAATATAAAAATTGATCAAAACTTCAATTAAAGATACCTATGTTACTTACAACCAAATGTTATCTTTTGGAGTTGTACACACTTAAATCTGGCCACTAATAACCTCCAATCAGGGTTTTGGCCAATTTCCACCCAAAAATACACAATTTGGCCTAAAAATACTAAAACACACTAAATGATGTTAAAATGATATATTCAAGTGCTGATTTTGGCTAGGGTATCCCTAAATGGGGCAATGCAATTTATGGGCCACCTAACTTTGATCATATCATTTTGAGTCAAAATACCAATTTTACACCTAGGTTATTTAGATTGCTCTTTCTTATCAAATATCTTACACAACATGTGTGCCTTTTTTATTTGTTAATGGTAACATCCTAAATGGGAATATGGTTCCAATGAATCTAACATTGACTTCCAATTCAATCAAATTTTGGACTAATAACCAGGTATTCTGATCAATTAGAGTAATTTGTGTACAAAGTGATTAATCATACTTAAGAGATAATTAACCCAAATCAAGGCCTAATCAAGAATTCCATAGAAACTTATTGAATATTTATTTTTGGAAATGAATATTTAATAGTTACATCATCAGGTGACCTCATTTCTTGGGAAGACATCCCTAGGCCATAAATGCCATAAATATTAGGATTCATACCCTCCATGCCTCTTAATTTCCCCTTTTTCCAATGTCATGATGAGGATAATTCAAAACTTAATTCCAAAAATTGAATTAATCCTCAACCACACATCTTAATCTCAGGATGGATGATTCAGGTTGATTCTAGACATTTACAAAAATCTATAAATACGAGGCCTCACAACATCATTTAAAGGACTTGAGAATGTTATAATTCAAGATTAGTTCTAAAAGCTTCATGAAACTAGTGTTGCCATGCCAAATTGATTCCAAGCCAAGCCAAGCCACAAGCCAAAGGTGCCAAGGAGAGATGGAAGTATCCAAGCTTCCATTGCCAAGGACTTCATGAGCACAAAACCAAGCAAACCACTATTACAAAGGCATTTAGAACATCAAAGGAAGGTGAAGGAATTCATGTGTTTTATTCCTTATATTTTAGTTGTGTTTGTCATTTATTTTTGTTAACTAAGCTCTCCCTAGTGTCTAGGCGTAGATATGTTATGCTATTAGTGTGTTTCTTTCATTTTGTTTTTATTTTGGAACTAACACCATACTAACCATCCTCTCTTGAGTCAAAATCCTAGATCACATTATGGCACACCTAATGGGACCAGACGCATCTCACACCTAAAGAAGATCATTTTTCAACTTTAAAATATTTATTTGGACCCTTAAAACTCTTGCAAATTGATTTTCTAACTTTATTTTGCTATTTTTTTTGCCATAATTTTACACAATAATCGACATCGATAAGGAAGACCAACATCGATTTCATATCTTAACCAATGTTAGTTATTGAAACTGACATCAGTTGTATACCTATCATCAGTCACATTGCTATAACTAATGTTGGATAACTGACATCGGTTAGAAAATGTAACTATTGTCAGTTATATAAACTAACGTTGGTCACTATGTTTTTCTTAAAACATAGACTTATGAGCTCTTTTTCTACATTTTATTATTTCAAACCCAAAAAATCTTCAAATTTAAAGGACATGCTAATGTTTTTGTTGTAGGACCAAGCTTGACATTTGATATAAACATGTTTAAATCACCTTTTGCATGCTTAAAAATCAGTTAGGAACCTTGTTTTGGTGTTTAATAAAGAATTTTTTAGATGTTTATGGTGAATGTTTTCAAAGTTTGAAACTAAGACTAAGGGGTCAAATGAACACCACCAAATCTTTCATTTGGGCTTAAAACTAAACACACTTTTCAATTCATGCTTGAAATAGTTGTCTAATTAGATTGTGTTTGGAAAAAAGAGGAATGTTGCATGTATGCTCTTCCATTTATCCCCTTTAGGGAACCCTTGGAATCAAATGCACCATTCCTATTTCAAATAGCCTAGTACAAGGCTTAGAAAGAAAGTTGTCTAAAGCCTATCTAAAAACTCATCAAAGTTTGGGTGACCTTGAAAATTACCCTAAAGTCTTTCTACTTTCATGCTTTCTTTATTTTTATACAAACTTAGCTTATGAGGGGGACTTCATCACCTCCCATGAGTTATTTAAGGAATATTTGACCTAGGGTTTCACCTCCCAACATTGACTTCATTTGGCTCCTAATTAGAGTTGCACACAGGACATAGTGTCACTTTGGACATTGCATTACATTGAACAAACAATAGGATGTAGTGGTTACAAAAAGGACTAGACTTTTTTGCAATAAGTCAAGTGATACATACCCAAAATACATGATTTTCTTTTACATTGTTTGGTGTGAAAGTCATTGTGTAATTGATTCCCCTAGATCATTCAGAAACTTATTAGATCTTAGACAAATCCTCACTTGTCATGGAAGTATTTTTGGTGTAAGGTGTACCTCAAGGTGCATGTCATAGTACTATCATTTGAGAGAAGGGGTGTGTTTAAAAACCCTACTATGTAATGTGCATTTACTTTTGGATGAACACTTAAAATCCTCTCAAATGACGTATATTGATAGATTCCAACAATACCAAGAAACCTTGTCAATTTATAATGTAAGAGTGATTAATTAGTTGGTCTTGTCCTAGATTAAAGTCTTTTTTGAAGTCAAAATTTGGTGTAAACAAACAATCTAAACCAAACACAATCCAAATTTTCCTTTGAATAAAGAGGTGTTATGTTGCCCACATGAGATCATTAATTTGCCTTGTTCAAAAGTTCATCAAAAGCTTGAGAGTCATATCATCCACTTTGGCACAATTATGTTGCCCAATTAAGTTTAGACTTTTACCAAAGTTGTTTAAGTCCTTCAATTATAATCAAAATTTAGAATTGTACCTTTATAAGTTCATAGGGTTGATGTCTTAAGTGGGTTCACCATTTTCACTAAACATGAGGGAACTTAGGTTCAATTTCCAATTTGGGTTGAAGGTCATTTAAGACTCATAATCATTATCATCACTTGATATACTTAAGCCATTTTGTGCTAAACACTTACACTTTGAGTCTATGTAACATAACATTTTGAGTAAAAAAAAGTAGTGTAATGCTATCAAAATTATAGTAAAACATCTTTGCCTTAGAGAGTTTTTGAAACAAACCTTTTCATCACACCTTTTGGGTAGTATAGCGTCATTATGATACCCAAAAGATTTCAAATATTTTTTCATAGACCATCTTGCATAGAGTTCTAAATTTGTTCCTACATTTTTATACCAATCTAAGTGTATTTTTGTGATCTTTTGTCTAAAACATTTATACTATTCACTTTTCTTGAGCTTGTTTATCAAAAGAACCAAGTTTTATACCATTTTTTTAAGAAAATAAACTATTTCTAAAGTGCCTTTTATTTTATACCTTATACCTAGTTGATCAAGTTCATGTCAAATAATCAAATGCCTAGTGTTTGTTAGTAGTGTTTCAAATCCATTAGATTAAAACATTCATCTATTTTAATGTCTATTTTTTGACACTATTTGGCCAAGAGTCCTAGTGCATGCCTTGTTTGAGCCTAGCTTTTGACACTATATTTGGCCAAAAGACCTAGCAAATTTTTAATTATTACATTAGATTGATTTGAAGCACTTTGACCTTATATTTTGGAATTTTTATTTTCAATCCATTATTTGCTTGCCTTTGTGTGAATAATGAAATGTTAGGTACTTCACACTAGCTTATTTTCTCACAAAATCTTTACATAAACATTTTGATGAATCTAGACCAAGTTTGAACATCACATGTTTTAGACATTATTTTTTTTAGATACTTTAGAACTCTTTGAATTTTTATCACAAAACATTGACTATGGATCCCAACATGTATTCCTACACTCATAATGGACTCATGTACAATCCATGGATTAGTAATGTGGTGGTACAAGAAGAAATGGTGAAAGACCCCTATGCAGATAGTATTGCTTATGAGATGGATTATTATCCATTTTATTATACTCAATTATGCATATAAATCCAAGATCCATTGGCTAACTATCTAGTTAACACACCACCTTATTCAGAACAAGACAAAAAACAAACTGCACAACACCTAGCTACAATACCCATAGTGGATGAGTTAGTACTTCAATAGTCATATTCTACTAATACGGCTTCCACGTATGATCCATTTTTGTTTGAGTGACATTTTTTAGAGAACAAAGATGAGATTTTGGTTAGAGTCATAGAGTTAGGGGACATGTTTCCAATAGACTTCCCCCATGAAAATTTACCAAGTCTAGTAAGAGTGCCTCAAAATATCATTTCTGATCAATAGGCTTATTTTAGCAATCCTATGGCTCTAGTCCAAACAACGTACCAAGATCCTAATATATCAAATAAAGGAAAAAAATTATGGAAGATCACTTTAACCAAATGCAAATAGCATATCAAACCTACCTAAATCTAGCACATAATTCTAATTAGGTGAACATGGTGAGTAAGCCTCTTATTGACCTAGGTCCTTTAATAGGAGTGTTGATAGAGTTAATTAGACAAGATAATATGAATTTCAACCCATTCATATAAATCAATTTGATAGATAACTCGATGCATATGCCTATCATTGAAGAAATGTCTTTGGCCTCTATACAAAATAATGAACCAAATGTAGTGGACAATGTGCAAATAACATCCAATCTTGATCAAATTGGCACCAATGCACAAAAAAAAGCCAACAACATGTTCCCATAGTTCATCCCATGAGTGGATCATCATACCAAGGAAATAGGAATTTCTACACCCCAACCTCAATCAACTGCTTCCTCAAGTGTACAACGTATAGGATTAGGTAATCTAATAATGGCCAATGTCATGCTTCAATGATAGAATGTGATGAATCATACTCCTCTTCAACAAGTAATGAGTAGTATCCATAAAAAAAGGCACAATATAATGTATCAATGCAATAGAGGATAAATGCATTACCACCTCAATTAGGGGTAGCCAATGTTCCACCTCACTAGGTAATGATGAACATACTTCTTTAGTCTCAAACTAACATGCCAATCCAAAACCAAGCAATGACTAGTCAACAATGTTAAAATATTGGTCAAGGATAGATGCCAAATTTTCAACCTACTTTTACTTCCTCATAGGGATTCATTCAATAAGGAGGTCCCCATGTTTCTCAATTACCTACTAGACAACCGTTAGTTCAAAATGTGCCACAAATCTAGAGATAGGGTCTTGGTCTACAAATTTCCACTCAACAACAAGGCTTGATTATTCGACCCTTTTTAACCATAGTAGGCATAGTATAGTTATATCCCTCCATCCCAACCACAAAATCCTAAAAGTCAAATCTTTATCACCAACCCAAACCATAATATCACACAACCAAGTGTGCAATTTTAAGTACATCCTAATCTATGTTTGCGTATTCTTGTTCCATTCCCCAACAAGACCAATATACCCTAAAAAGTATCTCCATCATACCCTGGTCAAAGTGTCCCACTTGTGACCTCCCAACCATCTACCTAAACCAATATAATCCATCAAACTAATGTTCCTTCTAGTTTCCTATCCCAAGAATTGTAATAGATGAAGGATGCAATTACTACCATTCAAGCTGGTAAATAGATTAAAATTTTCAAATAGGATGATGTGTGTTCCTACCCATTCAACATGGAATATTTGTAGATACCATTTCCTCTAGGATATGAACCACCAAAATTTGACAAATACAAAGGGAAAGGTGACCCTATAGCTCATTTGACTGAATTCTTTGTCACATCTCAACTATTGGCATATAACGACATTGACCTTTTGTTGTTGTTTCCAAGGAGCTTGGTTAGACAAGCCTTGGAGTGGTTTTTAAAATTTCCCAAAAATTCATTAATGGATTTTGATGATCTTTTTGATAAGTTTGTGAAACACTTTTCCTATAATCTCAAGCATGAGATTTCATTAGTGGACTTAATGCAAGTAAAGAAAAAAGCTACTAAGAGTTTTGAAAGTTATTTACAGTGATGGAGAGCCCTTGCAAGCCATTTCACCCATAGTGTACTAGATAAACAATTAGCTACTATGTTTACCAAAATTTGCACAGTGAGATAGCTTATCATTTGGAACTAAAATGTGCACATAATTTCAAATAAATCATTGACAAAGGTTTATTGATCGAGTGGGTGCTCATCAATAAAGGAGTCATCAAGCTTAATTCAACAAATCAAAATCAAGGTACCAATCAGGGAAATGACCAACATCCACATCCCATTCAAGCACTAGCATTACAACCAGCATAGGCCAATAACCAAGAAAGACCAAAGCAATTTAACCATAATAGGAATGTTATGGGAAATGGAGTATCCAAATCCTATCAAGTACAAATGATGAAAACATCATCTACACCATATTTTTAGCTTACTCTTACCCATCAACCTCTCCAACCAATGCTAAAAGCACAACAAGCAAGACCTACACAACAAATATAATAGATGCTACCATTGCAAACCCCTCCTCTTAGGAAAACCATACTTTCACATCATGTCTTTAGTGACCTAGGAGAACTTATTGAGTTTGTATTTCACAAGCTTGTTACTGCTAATCTGATTAGTTGGTAAATACCAAAGCATTATCTGTAAGGCATTCCTTATCCTGATTGGTATCATGAAAATGAATTATATGACTATCATTAGGTCAATGGGCATAATTTATGAATATGTGTCCAAATCAAGCATTTAATTGAGAATATATTAGAGAATGGGGAGACATTAGATAATGGTGCTTTCACTTCCAATCAAACTCTTGAGATTTACTAAAACCCCTTTCCCTAACATAATAATCAATAGTAACAAAATAATCAATAGCAACAACAACAACAATGACCAATGTAGCAACAAAATCAATAGTATCAAAATCAAAGGCCATAATAGCAAAATCAATAGTAAAATCCACAACAAATGAATAATGGACAAAACCAAAGGCATAATGGTAACCAAATGCATAATGGTGACAACCAAAAAACCTACCATGTAGTTGTACATGACTATAATAGGGTTGTGGGTCATATTGTATGGGGTAGTGTTAATACCATCTCCATTAATCCTAGACCAAGCACTAATCAATCTAGACCATTACTAAATAACAACATTCAATCAAATTGCATGGATAATCCTTCTTTGACCTGGGAATTCATACAAGCAAATCAACAAACTAGGACTTCCCCTTTTAGACATTATATCAACAACTCATCTTTACCACATGACCATATGTGAGTGTATCAGCAATTGAGACTTGTTTTATCTGGTCTCACACCATTCCCAACATTGGTTAGTAATAATGGTCTAGTATTTAATCTTGATTGTGTAATCATAACTTAGAGGTCAAAGATTACTATCCCAGGCCCACAACCATCTACCACTTTTCCTATCATTCAACCAACCATTCAACCTCAAAATAAACCATTCACTACTGACCAAGACAAGAAATTTGATATTGTGGAATAATTGTAGAAGACACTAGCATAAATTTCTATTTTAGATTTGTTGTGAATGTTAATAATCCACAAGAACATCTTGAATGAGTTTTTTACCCAATCTACTATTTCTAGTGACATATCCCTTGATAAATTTCAAGCTTTGGTTTGACACCTAACTCCAACCCAATGAGTCACATTCAACCAAAGTGATATGTCTTCTCTTAGCTTGCTTAATAATAATCTATTATACATAGAAGTTTATATAAGATGGTATAAAGTGAAATGTGTTCTTATAGACAATGGATATGGCCTTAATATAGTGTCTCTAAATCTCATCAAGCTTCTTAGGTACATAATGGTAGATCTCTAGCCAGAAAAAATAAACATAAAAGCCTATGATAATCAAGAAAGAGAATCACAAGGTACTATTAATTTTCCAATTATCATTGGGCATTTGACTCATGATACACTTTTCCATGTGCTTGATCTTGATTTATCATATAATATGCTTTTAGGTATGCCTTAGTTACATGAGATTCATGTAGTCCCATCAACACTACACCAATGTATCATGTTTTCTCACTCAGGGATGGAAGTGAATATTCTAGGAGATTTACACCCATATGAACATTGTAAGCATTTTGATGCTAAATTTCAAAGATATAATTATCAATATGACATGAATCCAAGTTCTAAACAGGATAAAGTAAAGGTTATAATTATTGATCCTTTGCCAAATAATTGCATAGATCCTAATACCTTGGATTCCCTTTCCCACATGTCACCTCCTAAAGCTTCTAATCATTTCACCATTTTAGATAATAAATTGGGAGAGTATGTGACCCATGATACATTTCATATTTCCAGTCTTCCTTAGAATCTAAAAACTTTTGGGTGACCTAAAGTCATCCCACATATGCATTGACAACAAAAGAACAAATATAAGGGACTTATCACATTTGTACAAGAATCTAGCCTAGAACCTGACCCTCTTGAAGGGGATGAATCATGGTTATACAATGATAACCAAGTTGATTTCTATAAAAATGCAAATTATCCTATTCCCAATAGGATCATGGATCATCACAATTATGAAGGAAGAGGCCTTAAACTGAATCAATAAGGAACCATCAAGATAATTTCCATGAAAGACCTTATGAACTAGGATTTAAATCACCTAGGGGTGACCCCACATATCTTATTCAAACTCCATCACCATCTACTAGTGATGATGATGTTGAAATAAAAGCAGAGTCTGATCATTGCCCCACCTTTGATAACCTAGTTGAAACCAACCTGTTTGATAATAATATCATTTGTACCCTTATCCTGACCATTCATTATAACCCATTGTCATTATATTATCCCCAACTGATATATTGGGACCAACAATAATCTAGTCTACCAATTGAAGAGTTCTAGAATGATGAGACATTCTATGACTTTTTAAGCATTAGAGATAATGTTTCATTAGGAGATCACAAATTAGGATTCTCACTCACATTATATTCTGTAGCCTCTTTTGGAGAATGAGTGAACACCCTTACCCAAAAATAAATAAGTAAAACATTGAGGTCTCAAAGTGAAAACTTCTTTGAGATGCTTTATGATCAGACAAAATGTAAAGATAAAGTCTAGTCTAGTGGTGAAACCTTGTTTCAAGTGCCATTAGATAGGGGTGTTCATTCTTCTTTAAATTTAGACTAGGAAACCACCAATGATAAACTTTCCTATGGATCTAAGTTTACCTTTAAGAAGCAACAAGTATTTGATCTTAAAGAATTTCCAACTATTTTTATCATGTGGCCAGATCTCCCAATAGGCGACTCAAATTAATCATGCTTAGGAGAATTTAAAGAGTAAGTCCTAACAGAGGACCCTGACATAATTCAATAGTTCAAGTCATTGCCTACTATCTTAGAAGATGGTTCAACCCTTCTAATTGAAGATACAATAGAGGTAAATATCAAGACTCCATCAAACTTGAAATGGATAAAATTAGGAGCATCCCTCACTGAGAAGGAACATGACATCTTTATAGCTCTATTGAGAGAATTTGTAGATATCTTTGCATGGGCATATTTTGACATTCCAAATTTAGACCCTACCTTGGTTCTACACCACCTTAAAGCTATCCTAATTCCAAACCAATAAAACAAAAGCTATGTAAGATGCATCCTCACTTTGCTATATTAGTAAAGAAAGATTTGGAAAAACTCTTAAAAGTAGGATGTATCCAATCCATTGATTACTCAGAATAAATCACTAATGTGGTACATATTAGTAAAAATCCTGAAGGGATAATAATTTGTACTAATTTTTGAGACATCAACAAAGCTTGTCCTAAAGATGATTTTCCCTTGCCTAATACTGATATGATTGTCGACTCCATGGTAGGTTATGAAATTATTTCACTCATGGATGGCTTTTCAGGATACAACTAAATCAAAATAACACCAAAAGATCAACATAAAATAATGTTCACCACTCCATGGGGAACATCTTGTTATCAGGTAATGTCATTTGGCCTTAAGAATTCTAGAGCTACATATCAAAGGGCCATGACTATCATATTACATGATATTGTTGAAGACTATGTTGATGACATATAAGGAAAATCCAAAACTAGGGTTGACCATCCAGCAGTGTTGCATAAGATATTTAAAATATTAAGGGAGTATAAATTCAAACTCAATCCAAATAAATGTGTGTTTGGTGTAACTTTAGGCAAAATACTTGGCTTCATCATGTCTCATAGAGGTATTGAATTCAATCCAACTAAAGTCCATGCTATAACTAAGATGCCACCACTAACCAATTTAAAGCAACTCCATAGTTTTCAGGGTAAGATCTAGTGCATCTAATGCTTCATCTCTCAGTTAGCAAACAAGTACCTTCCATTTACACACCTTTTCAAGAAGGGAGTTGGATTTCACTAGGATGATAACTACCAAATAGATTTTCAATAACCCAAAGACTATCTTATTAATCCACCTATTTTATTACCTCTTATGCCAAGAAAGCCATTTTTATTATACCTTCAGCTACTGACCATGCTCTGGGGGCACTCTTGGCTCAACATGATGACAATAGAAAATAGTATGCCATATACTACCTAGATTATACCTTGGTTACATATGAACATAACTATGCACCTATTGAAAAAACTTGTCTGGCCATGGTTTTCATAGCTAAAAAACTATGCCATTATATGTTGAATAATATGACCATGGTCATTTCAAAGGTAGATCCTCTCAAGTATCTACTATCTAAAATAGCTTTATAAGGTAGAATGGCTAAATGGATCATGCTTTTTAGTGAGTTTGACTTAAATTATGTCAATCAAAAGGTAATCAAGGGACAAGTTCTTGCAGATCAACTTGTTGAAGCACCTCTCATAGACACATAACCACTCACATTTCAATTTATTGATGAATCCATAATGACCATCATTGATGCACCTCAAAATGAGTAGCCCTAGAAACTATATTTTTATGGTTCATTTACTGCACATAGATTAGGGGCACGCCTATTGTTTATTACACCACAAAGGGATATAATCCCTAAATCATTCAGAATCAGCCTTTCTTGTAGAAACAACATGACTGAGTATGAAGAACTTGTTGTAAGACTTAGATAAGTAGTGCATTGGAACATATCTCATCTCTAAGTTTATTTTTGGGGATCAACCAACAATTTGATTACAATTATGAAAGCAATAAACGCAGAATTAAATCAGAATGATAAATAGCAAAGAATAAGAGATACAAGAAACCACCCTAAAAACTTGTATTAAACTCTTTACAGAAGGAATACAATTGAAGAAACTTCTTTCTTCCACACCTCTCTCATATGTATAGATCTCTCTCTAGATCTCTTTCCCTCAAGAGCTCTCTCTCTCAAGTATAATCAACTCCAACAACTTGGAATGATTTAACTATACAATTCTGTACTATTTTTTCAACATACCAATACATTACAATAAGCTAAGAAGATCTAATCCTACATATAGAATTAGGAAACTTGAGCATGCATTTACAACCAATAGTTAATCCTCTTGAACAAGGGCTCTAAAAATAGTCTTACTAATAATAGAGATGTGGACTTAAGACTATGGCTTAATCTCATCAATGCAGACACTTGGTTTTGTCCTTGAAAATAGCTCTCTAGATGCACAGGTAACCGACATCAGTTCCTACCTGCTTGCTTGTAATCAATGTCAACTGATCCCTGCCGATGCTAGTGTCTCCTGAACTGAAATTGACTGATGTCAGTCACTCTTGACTGACACCGGTGACTATGTGACTGCTACAACTTTGCAAAACACTCCTTGGTGAAGCTTTTAGGCTCCACACCTTAACAATCTCCCACTTGGAGATAAACAGTTGCACCAGTACCTGTACAACAACATCTTCTAGCTCCTCCATTTTCAACTCAATCATGAAGACCAATAGAAGTTGAATGAAGATTCAACTTCTCCTTTGTAACCAGCGTGGTTAACATATCAGCAGGATTCTTATCTGTATGAATCTTCTCCAGCTTCAACTCACCATCCTCCAATACCTATCTTATGAAATGGTACCTAAGCTGTATGTGCTTTGTTCTTGAATGAAAAGCTGAATTCTTAGCCAAATGAATTGCACTCTAATTATCACTATATAATCTACAACTCTCTTGCTCCTTTCCAAGCTCTTTCATGAATCATGTCATCCATATCATCTCTTTGCTATCCTTTGTGACTGCAATATACTCTGCTTCTGTAGTTGACAAGGCAACAACCTTCTGCACTTTGATATCTAGCTAACCACCGTTCCACCAACAATAAAAACATATCATGTGGTGCTCCTCCTACCATCCAAATCACCTGCCATATCTAAATCTCCATAGCCATGTAGAGAAGAATCTGAACCTCCATAGCATAAATGCCTACTGTTGGTTCCTCTCAGATATCTAAGGATCCACTGAACTGCTTTCCAGTGTTCCTTTCTTGGATTGGCCATATACTTACTTACAACTCCCACTACTTGGGCAATATCCGGTCTAGTACAAACCATTGCATACATTAAACTCCCTACTATAGAAGAATATGGAACTCTACTCATGTACTCTACCTCATCATGTGAATTAGGACATTGTTCTTTACTCAACTTAAAATGTCCAGCCAAAAGTGTGCTTACCGATTTTGCATCCTACATATTGAACCGTTTCAACACCTTGTTCACATAATCCTCTTGAGACAAAATCAACCTATAATTTTTCCTGTCTCTCCTAATGCTCATGCCAAGGATTTTATTTGATGCTCCCAAATCCTTCATGGCAAATGTGTGAGCTAATTTCACCTTAAGCTCAGAGATATCCTACATGTGTGATCCTGCAACCAGCATATCATCTACATACAACAACATAATAATATATCTACCATTATCCAATCTCTTAAAATACACATAATGGTCAGATTGACACCTACTATAGCCACGGTCAGTCATAAACCTATCAAATTTCAAATACCACTGTCTAGGAGCTTGTTGTAGACATCGTAATTGTGTCTAACCCTTGTCGTCCTCCCCTTAACCCCCATTTTAGTTTTCCATGCCTATTTTACCCCTGTCGACCATTTTCCAACAAGCCTTGACCCTAGCAGCATGTAAAAATGAGAAGAGAGCTAAAGTTAGCCTTTGTCCCCATTTTGCATCTACTGACGTTGGTCACTTATCGGCCGACATCGGCAGTCCTGTTGACGTCGATTATCTTTAACACTGCATTCTCGACCCGAACGCAGGAACTGTTATTTGTTATCCGTTATCCATTCGATTGCCAATCCATTTCTCGATCAGTTATCGGACCTTCCTTCGTATCAATCAACAAACCTCTTCATTCAAATGATCAACTAATTCTTGCATCCAACCAATCTGCAATCAATCTCTCGCATTCTCTCTCTGGTACAGGTATTCTACTTTAGTCATCTTGCTAGAGGTCTGCTACATCGAACTTCTGTGACACAGTGACAACATCAATCATGTCTCTGACTTTTATCTTCAGTGCGTAACAAGTAAGCGTTTGTTTTGTGTTTTTATTCTAATCTCTGGTTATTGTTTTTAATTGCTATCATTACCCAGATTTAGATTCAGACTATAGCCCCGACCTTACTTCCACCCATATCACCTCTATCCACCCTCTGTAGAATATATAGTCTGTAACTCTGCCCATAGCCCTTGCACATAAACCACCAAACAATCCCTCTGACTCCTAAACTAGCTTCTCGAACCCTCAGACAAAAACATCTAACCTTTCTGCAAATCCTAAGACCCTGTCCAGACCCGACCAGACCCTATCCAAAACTGTTGCCCTAACCGACACCGATCATTACCCCTACTGACATCGGCACTTTAACTGATGTCAGCTCCCTTCTTTGACCGATGCCGACACAGAGACCGACACCGGTGACTGTGTAGAGTAGTTTGCTACATATTAGGTATGCATTCTACTTTTTGTCTTTTATTTGCTTTCATTTTGTCTTTCATTATTTCTACTTCAGTCAAATATTCTACTTTTTATTAGTGGGTTGATATCCCTTAAGGAAGTCTTCGTACTTCAGGGATCAAGCGTTTGCTTGACAGCCCACCTTCTCTTCGTCTAACATTTTTTCGTGTTTAGTCTCTTTTTCTTCACAGGTGTCATTCCTCCACAGCCAAAGAGGAGTACCTTCCAATGTCTGATTTTGGTGTGCACAACTATATCTGGGTATCTTCTAACCCCAGACCATCTCTTAGTTTCTCATTTCTATCTTTTGAATGTGAAAGCGAAATTAGCATAGAAACATTCTAGCATGCCTGGTGGGACCCTAGGGCCTTCCTTGGGTTCTTTCTTTCTTTCGTTCATATAGGTGCATTAGGTTCCTTCCTTTTTGCCTCTTTCATCTCTTCTAAACGACATCATAAGCAGGAATAAAAAGAACTTTTCTTTTCTTTCTTGCACTTCTAGACTAGTCAAAACTCATATTCTTCGACTCTTTCTCCATTCATCTTCATACGAACAAACATTTTAACTTGGGCTTAAAACATGTTGCACTTTCATTTCTATTTGCTTGCATTTCTTAGACCACACTTAGTAATTAATAAATGCATATTGAATTAATCTAGTCCACTTGATGTTACACGACCAAACCACTTGCACAAAACAAACATCTTAACTTACCTGAGACAAGGCCCGACTGGGATTTCAACCCCCAGTAGATACCTTACCCATCCCGGCGATCCTACTTGGATTTCATCACCAAAGGGAAAGCCCACTCTATTCTCTGGTAGAGTCTAATCTCTAGGGGAAGTATATTTTGGCTAAGCAGGCCCAGCTTATCACTGGACTTGTGAAGTGAGGGGAGCTTGCTCCTTAGCACCAGGCCTTGTACAAAACCTAACACAGACTTCTTGAGCACCATAACTAACCCAAAACCATCCATAGATTACTTCTTCTAGGACCCGACTCAAAAGCCAATATTCCTCTACACACATTCTAAGGCATAAGCCACTATAATCCTAATAATTTACTCCTAGGGTTTTAGGATCTGCTTGTGTTCTTCATCTTTTCTATTCTTATTTGCTTGTTTGAGCTTGTGAGGATGTTCTTTCTTGCCTTGAATGGTTCTGACTCATAGTCAAGCCAAGGCTCTAGTCAATCACGCGAGGCATCACCCACTTTCGTCTACCCCGTCCATAACTAGTCCTATAATGGAGTTCCACTCAGAGACTGAAAGAACTCCTACTAGACCATCCCCGACCTAGACGGCTATTGTCCCAGAAGGGGACCAAGATTTTGCATGATTCTTAGACCTCAACGTCAAAGCCTTGCAACACTATCTCGCAAAAAGCCGAACGCGAGACTCCTTGGGCAATCCAATCTATGGAATGTCGACCTCTCTTCTCGAAACTGTGGCCATATCAACAACGTTCGTAGTTCAACCTTTTGACACCCAGGCTATTGCCTCGACCAATGACCAGCCTTTGACCAACCATCCAAGTGTGGCCTCTCCCTCCATCTTTGGGCTCACTTCCATTGGGGTTACGGCCCCCTATCAACCTCAGCCCACTCAACCACTTTTTACCCCCTTTCAGAATCTGGTCATCTCTATTCTGCCTACCTTGGCCCCTATCAACACCAGGGTGGCTACCTATCCATTGGCCCATGTTACCACTAACCAACCCCCCATGGCAACATCGAGCCTAGCCATGCCTTCTACCCAATCATCCTTAGTCTTCTCTTCTATCCCTATGACTAGTCATCTGTACGTTGTGCCCTTACTGGTACAACCAACTACATCATATGCCTCTTCTAGCATCTTTCAAGTGCCTTACAATCTAGGGGGCGCTCCACCCACCAATCCATTAGTAGATATCATCAAAATGCTGATGGACAAGATGTCCAGCCTAGAGACCTCCATTTCTGGCTCATGTAATACTCTCTCATACAAACAAATTTGCAATGAGCCCATCCATCCTTCCGTCCCGATCTGACCATATCCCAGCCAGTGAGAACTTCTTAAGTTTTCTCATTTTCAAAGCAAGGAAGACCCACAACAGCACTTACAGGAATTCAGACATGCCTGTTACCTTATTGCCCACGATGATGCGTTGCTTTTACGCATGTTTCCTATGTCTCTCTCAGGTGCTGCGCTTGACTGGTACAGCTCCCTTACCAGCAATTCCCTCTTCATGTTCACTCAGCTGGCCTAGCTCTTCCTCGATCATTTCTCTATCAACATCACCAAGAAGGTCTCAATCACAGACCTCTATTCTATCTACCAATTCGAGGACGAATCCATTGTTGATTTTGTTGCTCGATGGAGGGGCCTTATGAATCAACTCTCCTTTTCTTTACCCTAACCTGAGCTTATTAAACTTTTCTCCCAAGCCTATGCCAGACATATTTCTTCCACCTTTAGGGTCCAGACCTTCCGCACTTTTGACGAAGCCTTCATGATGGCCCGTAAACTTGAGTTACGTGTCATCGAGGAGAATAAAATCAAGTTGTGGAGCAAGAATCCCAAATCCAAGACCAATGACCCCTCTTCTAAGCCTTCCTCATCCAATCCTAAATCTAAAGCTTCATCAAACATTGTGGTCGTTAGATCTTCCTCCTCTTTGCCTTCAACTAATCAGCCTGAGCCATCCACATCTCAAAGTGCCACCCGCCAATTTCAACAGAGATACATACAGTGACAGTATACTCCACTCGGAGAATCATATGCGTCTGTGCTAGAAAAACTCATCAAATAAGGGGTTCTCAATCTCCCCCAGATCTGACCACCTCCACACTTTGATCCCTCACATGGCATCCCTGCGTGGTATAGGGAAAATTACTTCTGTAACTACCACCATGTTAAAGGACATGACACGAGCAACTATAAAACCCTTAAAAACATCATCCAAGACATGCTAGAAAAGGGTGACCTCATCCTCAACAATCCCAATGCACCACCTAATCAGGGCATCGACATCTTCAAGCAACCATTCCCCAATCATCCACCAACTCAGAACAATATCCAGACCTTGACTAACAACATTCACAAACACAATATATGAATAGTCAATACGGTCTCACCCTTCATTTCCAACCAACCTCAAGAGGTGAGTCCATCCATTCGTTCATCACATGTGGATTAACCTCTTTCTCTGGTTAGTTCTCCATCAACCTCTCTCATCTTGGAGGATGCCTCGACCTTACCAGCACCGCCAGTTTCACCATCCTCCTTCCTGCTGCCCATGGAGGACCTAACCCTTCCTACTCCTTGATCGCAAGTGGAGGGCACAATCATCCCTGCTCTTTACCTGCTTGAGGAGCCTCATTCTCTAGTTTCTTCTCCACCCAGGGAAGAACCTACCTCTCCTTCATCTCCAACCACAGATGAACCTATCACAACTCCATCATGCCTTGGGTCTGAGACTGCTACACTAGTCTCATCTTCAACCCCACAACCATCCACATCTTCTCAAGAACCCAAACCTCATCCCACATCTTCTCAGCCATTTTCCTGACTAGTGGAGAAACTTGAACTTCTCCCTTCTAGGAAAGTGGAGCATCAGGGATTGTGGGAGCATCTCACAGCTCTTCAACATGCTCGTGCCCTCTCATCTCATGCAGCTAATCCTCCCATGGTGAAATCTCCCAAGACCTTTAACAAAAACTAGACTCCCATTTCTAAGCCTCAACTGACCCCATCAAAACCAAAACCCGCATCTACCCCATCTAAACCTATCAAGTCACTTGGCATTCACCCTGTTTCCAACCTCACTCATCCATAAGTGAAGGTAGACCTAGACCAGACCTTGACCAATAGTAGTCTTCAAACCAAGTCACAGAAGATTGCTAAACCACAGAGGAGAATGCCTCCTCCTCCATCATCATTGCCCTCCATTTTGGGCCCCCATCCTTTGACCCTGACCAGAGTCCTTCCCACTCTGACTTTTAATCAAAACCAGTTGCCTCCTTTGCTTCCTTTGCCTACCGCTAGCCTACCCTCTCCCAAAAGGGTGGTACCTCTCATGAAAAAAGTATCGTCTCCACCTGTCGCCACACTGTCAATCCAAAAGGTGGTACGGAAGCCTCCTCTGACTCTGCCCAAGCAAAAGTCACTAGTATCGCACACATCGATGAGCATGGACCCTTTAGTGGGCTCATACTCTTTGATCTTGCATCAAATTTTGTAGACTTCCAGCATAACCCTTCCACCCATCAGGCCTTTCCAACCTCTTAGGTCTAAGCCCTCCTGGTTCGATGACATGAAGATTTGCTTATATCATCGTACGCCAGGACACGATACCGAGACTTGCTGTGCCCTCAAGACCGTCATTCACCGCTATCTGGAGAAAGACACTCTTCTATTTGAGGACACTCTCAACCAACCCTTGACTCCTTCTCATAACCCTCTGACCTCTTCAGACCCATCAACATCTCATCAGCAGACCACAACCCCTTCATCTCCTTTACCCCTTATCTTCAAAATCAATGCCATTCACATAACCACCAGGTCACAAAAGGACAAGGCAAAAGAAAAAGATGCCATTCCTTAGACCTACCCTTTTGTCCAGCCACCTCAACCGCCCAAGCCTAAGATTTCTATCCTTGGTGCACCTCAACCCTCTTCTTCTTCCTCTTCAGGGGCAATTCATGACTCTATGTTGAAACAGCTTCACCAGATGCCTGTGAAGATGTCCCTTTATGACCTCATCCAAACCTCACCCCAGCATCATCAAGCCCTCATCAGAGCCCTACAGGAAGTGGAGGTTCAACCCGAGGACCCCCAGCCACTTGCTACCCTTGTCCACTCTTTAGCCCCTGTTGCCTCCATCACATTCAGCAATTCTTAGATTCTCACATCCAACACAGAAGATCAGGACACTGCCCTCTTCATCACTGCCTATGTTGATCAGACATGCATTAAATGCATTATGATCAATGGAGGTGCCAGCATCAACATTATCTCCACCCATGCCTTTGAACAGTTGGCTCTTCCCAAGAATTGCGTCTCCAAAATTGACACAATCTTGCATTCCTTTAATGACACCACTGCCACGACCATTGGCACAGTCATCCTTCACATTCACATTGGTCCACGCACAGTCCCAAAGCTCTTCTATATCATCGAAGGAGAGTTTCAATACAACATCTTGCTAGTTCAACCCTGGATCCATGCCATGGCTTATGTCCCCTCCACCCTACACTGTTGTGTGAAATTTGAGCATGATGGGCAAGTCCATACCATTCCCGCTGACCCTTCACCTTTCAAAACTTGTAACACCACCTACCGTCCAAATGACATTCTCATTCCTATCAAGCCATCAACCTCGGCACCACCTCCATCCGCAAAAGCTTCAACCAGTTTGCATCCAACCAACCTCAAGAGGTGAGTCCATCCATCAGTCCATCACATGTGGATGAACCTCTTTCTCTGGTTAGTTCTCTGTCAACCTCTCTCATCTTGGAGGATGCCTCGACCTTACCAGCACTGCCAGTTTCACCATCCTCCTTCCTGCTGCCCATGGAGGACCTAACCCGTCCTACTCCTCGACTGCAAGTGGAGGGCACAATCATCCCTGCTCTTTACTTGCTTGAGGAGCCTCATTCTCCAGTTTCTTCTCCACCCAAGGAAGAACCTACCTCTCCTTCATCTCCAACCACAGATGAACTTGTCACGACTCCATCATGCCTTGGGTCTGAGACCGCTACACCAGTCTCATCTTCAACCCCACAACTATCCACATCTTCTCAGCCATTTTCCTGACTAGTGGAGAAACTTGAATTTCTCCCTTCTAAGAAAGTGGAGCATTAGGGATTGTGGGAGCATCTCACAGCTCTTCAACATGCCCGTGCCCTCTTGTCTCATGCAGCTAATCCTCCCATGGTGAAATCTCCCAAGACCTTTAACAAAAACTAGACTCCTGTTTCTAAGCCTCAACCAACCCCATTAAAACCAAAACCCGCATCTACCGCATCTAAACCTATCAAGTCACTTGGTGTTTGCCCTGTCTCCAACCTCACTCATCCACAAGTGAAGGTGGACCTAGACCAGACCTTGACCAATAGTAGTCTTCAACCCAAGTCACAAAAGACTGCTAAACCACAGAGTGAATGCCTCCTCCTCTATCATCATTGCCCTTCATTTTGGGCCCCCATCCTTCGACCCTGACCAAAGTCCTTCCCACTTTAAATTTTAATCAAAATCAGTTGCCTCCTTGCTTCTTTTGCCTATCGCTAGCCTACCCTCTCCCAAAAGGGTGGTACCTCTCATGAAGAAAGTACCGTCTCCACCTGTCGCCACACCATCAATCCAAAAGGTGGTACAGAAGCCTCCTCTAACTCTGCCTAAGAAAAAGTCACCAATATCGCACATATCGACGAGCACGGACCCTTTAGTGAGCTCATACTCTTTGATCTTGCATCAACTTTTGCAGACTTCTAGCATAACCCTTCCACCCATCAGGCCTTTCTAAACTCTCGGGTCTAAGCCCTCCTGGTTTGATGACACGAAGATTTGCTTATATCATCATACGCCAGGACACGATATCGAGACTTGTTGTGCCCTCAAGACCATCATTCACCATTATCTGGAGAAAGACACTCTTCTATTTGAGGACACTCTCGACTGACCCCTAACTCCTCATAACCCTCTGACCTCTTCAGACCCATCAACATCTCATCAGCAGACCACGACCCCTTCATCTCCTTCACCCCTATCTTCGAAATCAATGCCATTCACATAACCACCAGGTCACAAAAGGACAAGGCAAAGGAAAAAGTCACCATTCTTTGGACCTACCCTTTCATCCAGCCACCTCAACCACCCAAGCCTAAGATTTCTATCCTTAGTGCACCTCAACCCTCTTCTTCTTCCTCTTTAGGGGAAATTCATGACTCTATGTTGAAATAGCCTCATCAGATGCCTATGAAGATGTCCCTTTATGACCTCATCCAAACCTTGCCCCAGCATTGTCAAGCCCTCATCAGATCCCTGCAGGCAGCAGAGGTTCAACCCGAGGACCCCCAACCACTTGCTGCCCTTATCCACTCTTTAGCCCCTATTGCCTCCATCACATTCAACGATTTTGAGATTCCCACATCCAACATGGAAGATCAGGATGCCACCCTCTTCATCACTGCCTATGTTCATCAGACATGCATTAAATGTGTTATGATCGATGGAGGTGCCAACATCAACATTATCTCCACCTATGCCTTTGAACAGTTGGCTCTTCCCAAGAATTGCGTCTCCAAAACTGACGCAATCTTGCATTCCTTTAATGACACCACTGGCACGACCATTGGCACAGTCATCCTTCACATTCATGTTGGTCCACGCATAGTCCCAAAGCTCTTCTATATCATCGAAGGAGAGTTTCAATACAACATCTTGCTAGGCCGACCCTGGATCCATGCCATGGCCTGTGTCCCTTCCACCCTGCACTGTTGTGTGGAATTTGAGCACGATGGGCAAGTCCATACCATTCCTGCTGACCCTTCACCCTTCAAAACTTGTAACACCACCTACCGTCCAAATGACGTTCTCATTCCTATCAAGCCATCAACCCTGACACCACCTCCATCCACAAAAGCTTCAACCAGTTCGCAACCAACAATCACCCTCACACCTCCCCTTCAAGCGATGACCACAAATCCCATGGAAGACATCTTCCAAAGACTTTCATTGGGGGAATATTGCTTGTTGGCCTTAGACATGTTCCAAACTCCACAAGAGTATGGATGCCTTCATCACAGTCCTAGTTATGACCATCGGATTAGGATGATCGTGCCTTACGGTCCTCCTCACCTCCGAACCAACCTTGTCTATGGGGGGCTTGATCAAGCTCCTACTGATTGCAATCCTCTTTATTCACCTCAACCTTTCACATCAGACTTCTTGTTTCTTGGCAACCCCGCCTTTGCACACATTTACCTTTACAAGTGTGCATGGAAGGGTTTTGGCTTCAGACGCTATGAGCAGGGTTCCCATCAGCCCATCAAATCGCTCAATGATGACGATGCCAAGAAACGGTATGGCTTGGGATATCACGACCCCACTCAAACCCCTACAGACGTTTGTCCTAAACCAACCATTGACCAATCTCCTCCAGGCTCACCCATTCCTCCTCCTTCACCTATGGAGTCGGTGGTTTTCATCCCTCCTAGTTTTTTTTCCATAAACACCATCTGCCTGGAACCCTTGACTTATCAGCTCAATGGGGTGTCAAGGTCTCTCCCTCTCATTTTTCCCATCATGGTAGAAGATGAGTCAGTACCCATTCACACTATCTACTACATTGACGATGATGCCATTCTTTCCTACATGAGTGCCGATGACTCTTTCATCCAGCGCTCTCTCCCTTATGAGACCCAAGTTATGTTAAATGAATCAACTATTGACATCAACCTCCCTTCCTCTAATGTTACTCACATCTTAAAGATTAGACAATCTTTAGATGCTCAAGAGCAGCTTGACTATACCCAGTTCCTCTCAGACCATAGCAAGGCCTTTGCTTGGACCTATCGTGACATGCCTGGCATCGACCCCACCATCGCTACCCATAACATTGTCACCAAACCAGAGGCTAAGCCTATTAGGCAAAAGCTTCAAAAGATGCATCCTCGTGTTGCCCTCCTTGTCAAAGAGGAGCTTCAGTGCCTCCTTTCTGTCTCCTTCATCTAGCCCATTGATTATCTACAGTGGGTCTCTAACATCATCCAAGTCACCAAGGTGACTTGGGGGATCTGGATCTGCACAAACTATCGCGACCTTAACCTAGCCTATCCCAAAGATGACTTTCCTCTTCCTAACATTGACCAGCTTGTTGATCTCACAGCCAGCCATGAGATGCTATCTCTCATGGAAGGGTTTTCAAGATACAATCAAATCTTGATTGCTCTAGAAGATCAGTACAAGACCACTTTCATTACCCCATGGTGGACTTTCTGCTATCGAGTCATGCCTTTCGGCTTGAATAATGCAGGCACCACATATCAGCATGCCATGACCTACATTTTCCATGATCTCCTCCATAAAATCATGGAGGACTATGTGGATGACCTTCTCGGCAAGTCCAAGCTTCGTCGTGACCATTTGACCATTCTCAAAATCATCTTCTCTCACCTTCTTCAATACAATGTCCACCTTAACCCCAAGAAATGTGTCTTTGGGGTCCTCTTCAGCAAGCTTCTCAGCTTTATCATTTCTTTCCGTGGCATCGAGATAGATCCCGCCAAGATCTGTGTTATCCTCAAGATGTTGCCCCTGACCAATCTCAAGCAGCTTCGTAGTCTACAAGGGAAGCTCCAGTCCATTCACCGTTTCATCTCATAGCTTTCTGACCGCTGCCAACCTTTTCATCATCTCCTTAAGAAGGACGTCTCTTTTACATGGGATAAGGACTATCAAGAGGCTTTTGAAGCCCTTAAACACTATCTGGTCTCTCCACCAGTCCTCATTCCACCTAAAGACAATCAACCCTTCTACCTTTATATATCTGTCACTAACCATTCATTAGGTGCCATGATCGCGCACTGAGACGAGCATCACCGTGAGCAAGCAGTCTACTATATTAGCCAAACACTGGTTGACTATGAAATTTGGTATACTCATACTGAGAAACTCTGTTTGGCATTAGTCTTTGCCACTACCAAGCTCTGCCACTATCTTCTTAACCACAAAACCTTTGTCATCACTCACACTGACCCTCTTAAGTTTATGCACTCCAAGCCATATCAACATCAACGTATGCCTCGGTGGCTCATGCTACTTGCTGAGTTTGACCTTGAATTCATCCAGCATAAATCTATCAAGGGGTAAACCATCACTGATCAACTGGTAGATGCCCCTCTTCCCAAGAATCAACCTTCATAGTGGGAGTTTCTTGACGAGTCTATCGCTGCACTTTCCACCGATGACACTGTCTACCAAATGACCATGTTCTTCGACGGCTCTAAATGTCAACTTGGTGGGGGTGCGGGAGTCATTCTCATCCCACTCGATGGTGAGCCCATGCCTTTGTCTTTCAAGCTCGACTTTAATTATACCAATAATATGGCTGAAAATGAGGCCTTAATTTTGGGACTTCAGACCGCCCTCTCTCTCAGCATCAAGTCCATCAACATCTTCGGTGACTCACAACTTGTTGTCAATCAGGTCAATAGTTCATACCTCTATAAAAATGAAATTTTGCAAAGGTACAAAAACCGTGCTGACATTCTCCTTGCATCTTTCGACCATTACCTCTTGCAGACTATTCCTCGATCCATGAATAAGTTTGCTGACACCATGGCTTCTCTTGCTTCGCATATCCCATCTTCCTCATCTGTATCCAGACTTTTTGTCATGGTGCATCGTGTGTCGTTGCCTTCTTATATCTCTCCTAACATTAATCTTGTCAACACCATAGACTCTAACCCATGAGATGTTTGGTATAAGCAACTTGTGGACTTCTTATCTTTGTCTGTCATTCCTCCCAACCTCTCTAATAATGCACGATGAGCTTTTATCAAGCGTACCGCTCGCTATACCATGCTAGGGGGTCTTCTCTATAAGTGAGGCTTTAACAGCCTCCTTCTTCACTGTCTCACCTCCACTGAAGCATCTCAGGCCATTAAGCAAGTCCACGATGGGATTTGTGGCAGACATTTCAATGGGAATTTAGTTGCCAAGCGCATCCTTCATCTGGACTATTATTGGCCTACCCTTCATCAAGACTATAGCGACTATGTTCGGCATTGCATCAAGTGTCAATAACACTCTAACTTGCTTCATCTTCCTAGTCACGCCTTACAAGTCACTCAAGATTTTTGGCCTTTTTCTCAATGGGGCATAGATCTCATCGGTGAGATTAACCCTCATTCGTCTCTTTGTCATCAATCCATCATCACTACCACTGAGTATTTCACCAAGTGGGTGGAAGCCATTCCACTCATCTCCACAAAAGCCGACAAGATTGTCAACTTCATCAGTAGCCACATCATCTGTTACTTCGGTGTCCCTCATAAAATCATCACCGATAATGGCAAGTCTTTCAAAAACAAGACTGTCCAAAAACTCTGCAACTCATTTGGCATCAAGCTCAGTTTCTCTTCGCCTTACTACCCACAAGCAAATGGGCAGGCTGAGGCTTCCAACAAAATCTTGACTAAAATTCTCATGAAGGTGGTCAGTGACACTGGAAGGCATTGGCATATTCACATTCCCTTCGCTTTGTGGGCCAACCGCACTAGCATTCAAACCTCCATAGGTGTTACCCCTTTCTCTCTCGTGTACGGAATAGAGGCTATCCTACCTCTCGAAGTATAGATCCTATCTCTCCACATCTCTCTACATGACATTCTTTCTAATGATGACTTTCATCAAGATCGCTTAGCTCAACTTGAGTTACTTCACAAGTGCCGTCTTGCTACCCTCAACCATCTCCATGTCTATCAACATCGCATCAAGTGAGCCTATGACAAAAATCTATGAGAATGAGATTTTAATATCAGATACCTCGTCCTCAAAGAGAATTAGCACGTGACCAATATGGAGTGAAGTAAATGAGGCAAGTTTGCCCCTAATTAGCTCAGACCTTTCATTATCATGCACAAGTATGGATCAGGGATGTATTATTTGTCTTCTCTCGACGGACGACCAGAACCTGAGCCTCTTAATGCGTTGCATTTGTGACCATTCTACTGTTAGTTGATTACTCGTCCACTTGACATTTATCTTGAGCTCATCCCTTGAGCAATCCCCATCCTCTTAGTCCTCATTCTTTTTAACCCTACTCCCCTTAACAAATCCTATATACCCCTTTTATACAGTATGGATGCTTTGTCCTAATAAAAGGGAACCCTTGACCTTCTATAGTCTGGTCCATGACTCACATTTCTATCAAAACAAATCAAGATGTCAAAAATATCCAAGGTCACCACATCGCATCAAAAGGCAGACTGCTCCCTCGAAGGACAGTTGTACTATCATTGTTGTAGCTAATAGACTGCTCCATCAAAGGACAGCTATTCAAAGCCCTTATATATAAAGCAAAATATAGACCACTCCCTTGAAGGATGGATATGATTAACTCTTGCTACCAACAAAAATCTTTCTTAGCAGCTTCCTGCATTGATCAGCTTCGTAAATGACCACCAAGCAAATGACATCTCTATGTAGACTTCCTGCATTGATCAGTCTGCACCAAAAAAAAATCATGGACTTGGCTTGTAGTTGTCTC
Source organism: Torreya grandis (assembly GCA_037957365.1). Lineage (NCBI taxonomy): Eukaryota > Viridiplantae > Streptophyta > Pinopsida > Cupressales > Taxaceae > Torreya > Torreya grandis. The sequence goes on along the minus strand of JARHVA010005307.1, from coordinate 553,198 downwards.
AGGGTCTCCTATAAAAGAGGCAAAGTTATCTCTGCTCTAAAACGGGTTACCCTATCCTCCTCCTATCACCGGCTCAAGGGACTTTGAGCTCACTTTAATGTCAAAGTGATTTGATTACCACTCTAACACAACATATGGTCAACGACGTCATGCATGAATGGGGCTCTTGGTTCTAATAACCCCTATCTATGCTATCATTTTTGGTCCTTATCAATGAAAGAGCAATATGCCTTTCACTTTTTCTACACTTTGGTCACATTCAACTTCATCACTTGTCAAACCCAACCAGGCCAACCCAATATTTTTAGACCTATCACATCATCATAACCTATTCACACTAGTTTCTATGGACACCAATACACATGGAAACTATCAACCATACGCAATTTATGTTAAGCATAAACCAATACTTGCTGAAGCATAAATAGACCTCAATTCATTTTTAGCATATGTCCATCACGACTATGGAAAATTGCTAGGGATGAAAGACCACATCACCAATGTTACAAAATACACCATTTGGAAAAGGCTATAACATCTTTTTTCTCCTCATCATTTTGACCTTGACCAAGACCAGTCTATCGACCACTTTCACCACCTGTCTACCACTCAGACTCCTAGTTTTGAACTACATTGGTCTGAGACCCTTCACATAAGGGCTATGTAGGCAGCACTCAGATGATAAGATATCTTCTAGGGTTAGCTCGACTACCTTTGTTTGTTCGTCTCTCTGATGGACAAACCTTCTTTCTTCCTTTTGACCATGACCTTGCCCTCAACCAAGACTAATTCCATCCCTTTGACCCTTCCTCCCTAGAAGGGAGAAGTACATTGGCCTGAGGCCCTAATGACAGGGGCTATGTAGGTAGCACTCAGTTGACATGGGGTCTTCTAGGGTTAGCTCGGCCATTCCTTCATCGCATTTCTTCCATCACGTTCTTTCATCACTTGCCAATCACATCACAAACAATCACATATTTTCATAATCATTAACATTAATCATTTTCATCCATATCATTAATCATTAATCCTAATCATACATCCATCATCATATAAACACCATAATCTCAGCATCATAATTCTAAACATAATATCAAATCAAAATAACATATAAATGCATCCATAACATTTTTTATAACACATCCATGATCAAAATCACATCATATATATATATATATATATATATATATATATATATATATATATATATATATATATATATATATATATATATATATATATATATATATAACAATGTTTTATACAATCACACAATTTATGCCTCTGTCTCTCTCTCATACATCTCGCATCAATAGCTTGTAGGCTGGTATATACATCAAAAATAAAAATCATAATCTGCCCTCAAGGCTGTGGCTGTGGTGGTGGTGGAGGTGGCTGGGAAGATGCTGTATCCTCTCCCCCCTCTAATCTGTGTCATCTGTGAGACCCAAAAGCCATTGCTCGAGACATAGATCTCTGTCTACTCTGCTTTGCCCTCATCTCAGAGTATCATTGTATTTGAGGGAACCCCCTGATGGCCCTCTCATAATACGCAATCTCATCTAGCACATCACTGTATCTAACTAGAGATATAGTCTGCAGTGGACCCATCAGACCTGCTACCATGCCCTACACTGAACCCTACAGCTATGAAAACTCTAGCTACACTGACACTGACTGTGTGGGCTGCTGAGCTGGCTACTGAGGTGGATACTGCATCGAGCCCTATCCTGTTGATGCCTGTGCTTGGGCTGCAGCCAACTAACTATGCAAAATAGTGATCTACCTTGTCAAAGTAACCACTTGACCTGTCAACCCTGCCATCTCCCCCTGCAAACCTATGACCTGACTCTCCAAAATGGTCACTCGTCCTCATGCTACATCCCTATCCTAGATGGTAGCATCTCTGTCTTGTTAGGCCACATCCCATTCCCTGACCACTACTTGTAGATCAATCTGTGGTCCTGCTTGTACCCCTGTATACTGACCTATCCACCATGTCGAGTAGGCCTCTAAACATCTTGGGTCGGCTATCCCAGGTCCTGCCAGCAACTCCTCAAAATTTGGCCCCTCTATCTCCTCTGGCAGTGGGAGCAACACCTCTATATCATCCCGCTTGTATTGTGGGAATGTGGGAGGTACATCTTGTAGCAGCTCATACTGGTGCCACCTACCTCTAACCCATCGCATGCTCTGAGTTTCGACCAGCTGCTCTCCCTAATCTCTAAATGCTGGATACACCAGATATGGTCTCCAAATGATATTTGTAAGGATCAGGGCCTCTAGTACCCCTCGGTAGTGGTCAATATCCTTGACCACTCTATCCACCTATTTTTCGCCATCACCTCATGCCATCACTTGAATCTGACCTTGAAGCTAGCCTATATCACCACTGGGAGGCCAAGAGGTCATGTGACCATGATGTGCTCGTAAGCCTAGCAATGCAGGAGGTGGCCGACACACAAGCTGTACCACCACTGCCTGTTAATGCCCCACAGCTCTCTATACACCTGGGCCAAAAAGACTGGTGCCCAAGTGAACACTATCTACCACTCTATCATATCTATCAAAACTTTGGTCATAGCAATCAGAAACCTGCCTCCCTCTACATTTGGTAGCGTGTAAACTGTGATGCCTATCATCATCAGGATTGCTAGCTGATGTGCATCCTCATATGTAATGTAAAGGGGCTCATACGCAAAACTGGCTGAGTGATAACTCGCCTTAGTAGCATGCTCTCCAAACAATGTCACCATCTGAATATCATGTGCCTCTCTCGAGCATGCATATAAGTCTACTCTGTGTACCAGTAACCACAAAATCTGATATACATCCTCCACAGTCACTGTCATCTCTCCTGTTAGCAAGTGGAAGGTGTTGGTGGAATGATCCCACCGCTCGATTAGAGCCACCATCAGGCTCACATCCCTCACCACCCGATAGTAGTGTCATAGCCCGCCTAGTCCTACTACACTCATCTGCACCCACTCCTCCCCTGTGATGTCTTGATGCATCCACGTCAGCAATGTCGGTAGTTGATCTCATAACATCAGAGTCTACCTCGCCTGCATCCACCCAAGTCAATCTCATGTTAAAAATTTCCCTCCTCTTTCTATTTTGACCAACCTATTTGACCATCTATGCCTAACCTGACCTTCAAGAAGCCCTTGGTGTAGCTTCGACCCTTTGACTTAACCATTTTTCATCCCTCTTTTGATCAGGTAGCCACCGACATCAGTTAGTGTGCCGGTGACGGCACTCACCTAACTGACGTCGATCACTTAGTGATCGACATTGGCATGTTAGTGACTGACGCTGGTTGCTGGTCAGTTGATGCTGGTGAACACACTGACATCAACAACTGGTTCAACCCTAGGGCCAAATGGGGCGAGCCTTAAATTTAGGGCTTCCCCATTTCTACCCCTTAACCCCCCCCAAAACCCTCTCAATAACTCCTAACCTATCCTAGATCCCTCCCCCACCTTCTTAGGTACCCTCCCCCCTCAATTTCTACCTAAATTCACAAAAATTTCAAAAAACAAATAAAAACAAACAACTAGCTAAATAGGGCTTAGAGACCCTCTTACCTCGTCTCGGCGTCACCAGTGTGGTGGCATGATGGGTGCCACTGGTGGTGGACCTCCTGTGGGTCCTCTACTGCCCTCTAACATCACTTTTGCATCAAGCTTCTCCTGGCCCACATGCATCTCTGCAGCCTCCAATTTCTCTCCACACGTCTCTCTCTCTCTCTCTCTCTCTCCACCAATGCTTCTTTAACACCTCACACTAATCCTCGATCAACCTAGTGTCACTTTCACTCACTTGGCTCCAGAGCTCTTTTCTCTCAGTCAACGAAATCACAAATGACTTCTAGTTGGCCACCAATCTAGTTTTGTCAGATTTGGTAGGCCACTGACATCGGCATCAACATGCCCTATACCACTAACATTGGCCGATATCCTACCAACGTCGATCCCTTTATGTCTCCAACGTCAATTTTATCATCGACATCGGCAATGTTTAAACCTCTTTTTTTCATCATGTTGCCCCAAAATCATGCCCTTAATCAGTCAGCCCTCTAGTACAAGTCATTTTGGCCCCCTAGGGCACACTTGAGATCACTTTTGCCTCCATCCATCGGCCACCAGACCTTGGAGATCATGACCATCTCCTCTAACTGCGACTACTTCCAAAGCGATTTTTCCTTGGTTGTTTTTGCATGTATGCTACCTCATGATTAGTTATCAAAATTGTGCGCACACTTTTGACCTTCACAAGTATAGGATCACAAGCCGGTTGATCTCCACTACTTGTGACATTTTCGTGTTTTTGGGAGCACTTCTTGAGCCTGGGATACCTGGAACACGATGACCATTGGAGCTTCAGCTTAGATTGAATAACCCAATCAGTAGATGACTAAATGTTGGGGCTCGATTATATCAATTTTGACACTCCTCGACCCTCGACCTGCGACAATTTGACCTGACCATCCTCGTGAAGTGGTGTACGCACAATCATAACTTTTACAATGTTCTCACTCTATCTTCACCCCTTTTTCATCCAATCTTTGTCAAATCAGCACCCAATTCTAGGTTCCCTTCTCTCGACTCCTACTTTGAGGGGGAATACCTCATCCATAATCGGGGCAACCAACCCTCCTATTTTTGTCTTGCAATTCACTTAAACAACCAACAAGACAAAATCGACCTTATCCCACACTTGGGGCAATCCACCTCCTATTTTTGTCTTATAGTTCATTCAAACAACCAACAAATAGAATCGACCTTATCCCACACCTGGGGCAACTAACTCCTATTTTTGTCTTGCAGTTCATCCAGAACAACCAACAAGACAAAAAGGGGCAAATGTAGACACCGTAATTGTGTCTAACCCTTCTCATCCTCCCCTTAACCCCCATTTTAGTTTTCCACACCTATTTTACCCCTATCGACCATTTTCCCACAAGCCTTGACCCTAGCAGCATGTAATAATGAGCAAAGAGCTAAAGTTAGCCTTTGTCCCCATTCTGCATCTATCGACGTCAGTCACTTATCAGCTGACATCAACAGTCCTACTGACATCAGTTATCTTTAACACTGCGTTCTTGACCCGAACGTAGGAACCATTATCTGTTATCCGTTATCCATTCGGTTGCCAATCCATTTCTCGATCGGTTATCAGACCTTCCTTCATATCAATCAGTAAACCTCTTCATTCAAACGATCAACCAATTCTTGCATCCAACCAATCTGCAATCAATCTCTCGCATTCTCTCTCTAGTACAGGTATTCTACTTCAGTCATCTTGTTGGAGGTCTACTACATCAAACTTTCGTGACACAGTGACAACATCAATCATGTCTCCGACTTTTATCTTCAGCGCGTAACAGGTAAGCATTTGTTTTGTGTATTTATTTTGATCTTTGGTTATTATTTTTAATTGCTATCATTACCCAAATTTAGATTCAGACTATAGCCCCAACCTTACTTCCACCCATATCACCTCTATCCACCCTCTATAGAATATATAGTCTATAACTCTGCTCATACCCCTTGCACATAAACCCCTAAACAATCCCTCTGACTCCTAAACCAGCTTCCCGAACCCTCAAACAAAAACATCTGACCTTTCTACAAATCTTAAGACCCTATCCAGACTTGACTAGACCCTATCCAAAACTATTGCCTTGATCGATGCCAATCATTACCCCTACCGACGTCGGTACTTTAACCAACGTCGGCTCCCTTCCCTGACTGATGCCAGCACAGAGACCGACACCAATGACTGTGTAGAGTAGTTTGCTGCATATCAGGTACGCATTCTACTTTTTGTCTTTTATTTGCTTTCATTCTATCTTTCATTATTTCTACTTCAGTCAAATATTCTACTTTTTATTAGTGGGTTGATATCCCTTAAGGAAGTCTTCGTACTTCAGGGATCAAGCGTTTGCTTGACAGCCCACTATCTCTTCGTCTAACATTTTTTCACGTTTAGTCTCTTTTTCTTTGCAGGTGTCATTCCTCCACAGCCAAAGAGGAGTACCTTCCAATGTCTGATTTTAGTGCACACGATTATATCTGGGTATCTTCTAACCCTAGACCATCTCTTAGTTTCTCATTTCTATCTTTTGAATGTGAAAGCGAAATTAGCATAGAAACACTTGCTTAAGGCCATACAAGCTTTTCTTCAATCTGCACACTAACTTCTCCTTACCCTTGACCTCAAATCCTTCTGGCTATTCCATATATATTTATTCATCCAAATCTCCATGAAGAAACACTATCTTAACATCAAGCTGCTTAAGATGCAAATCCTCAATAGTAACTAAAGACAGTACAGTCTATATAGAAGTCATTTTAACAATAGGAGAAAAAATCTCACCAAAATAAATACCTAGTTTTTATGCAAATCCTTTCACTACCAACCTAGCCTTATATCTCATCTATCCATTCTCACCTTCTTTCAATCTATAGGTCCATTTGTTCTTCAGTGTCCTCTTACCAACTGGCAACTCAACCAAATCCCATGTTTGGTTCTCTTTCAAGGACTCCATTTCCTCAACCATGCCACGCTCCCACTGACTCTTGGACTCCACCTGTATTGCTTCTTGAAAACTCTCTGGTTCTTCACCATCAGTTAGCAATAAATAGAATAATGAAGGAGAATATCAAATTGGAGGTTTACTTACCCTTTTTGACCTCCTGATGGGCATCTAAGACTCGTTCACAACACATTGTCCACCCAAATTCCCTGACAGTGACCGACCTCAGTCACCTCCAGACCTATTACTGGCTGACGCTGGTTCTGCCTGACTGGTGTCGGTACCTGTCCTACTGACATTGATCTTTGTATGACCAACATCAGTTTCTGTCCTGCCAACACTGGTTTCTGCCTGGCTGATGTTGGTCTCTGTGTTTTCCTTTTTGTGATTAATTTTTCTCGCGAGCTCATTTTGGACCGTCACCTCATCCAATTCTCCATTGCTCTGCCCAGATTGATTCAACTTCTTTAGCTGATCACTATACATCACTTTTTCATTAAAAACAACATCACGACTCCTAATTATCTTGTTAGTTCCTAGATTCCAAAATTTGAAATTAAAATCATCAGAGCCATAGCCAATAAATGTGCACCTCATAGACTTAGCATCCAGCTTCTTTCTATTTTCCTTATCAATGTGCACAAAGGCTTCACAACCAAAAACTTTGAGAAAAGAGAGATCTACCTTTTTACCTGTCCATGCCTCTTCTAGAATTCCACCATCCAGAGCTGTAGAGGGTCATCTGTTAATCAAGTACACTACAGTATCAATAGCTTCTACCCAAAACTCTAAGGGCAAACCAACATGCAATATCATACACCTTGCATGCTCCATAATTGTTCTGTTCATCCTTTCAGCAATACCATTCTACTGAGGTGTCCTTGGAACTATCCTTTGCCTATAGATTCGATGCATATAACAATACCAGTTGAACTTATAGCTGCAGAACTCACCACCATTGTCAGATCTCAGGCACTTCAATCTTCTACCTATTTCATTCTCAACCATAGCTTTCCAAATCTTAAAAGTCTCAAATACATCAGATTTCCTCTTAATACAATAGATTCATACCTTTCTTGTAGCATCATCTATGAATGAAATATAGTACTGTGATCCTCCAATAGAAGCTACCTAAGCCGGTCCCCACACGTCTGTGATAACAAGCTGCAACTTATGCCTCTTCTTTGTTGACCCAGTCTTGAGAAAACTCACTCTCTTCTGTTTCCCAAAAACATGGTGCTCACAAAAATCTAGATCTATGCTTTTCAAATCTGAAAGCTTACCTTTAGACTTAAGAATTGACATTCCCTTCTCATTCATGTGGCCAAACCTTGAGTGCCACAATTTTGCATCCACATCTGAAGTAGATAATATAGAAGGAGAATTGTTAGTAACATAGTTACATAAATAGAGAGTACCTACTCTCTTACCTCTGGCCATTACAAGTGCACCCTTGGTCACCTTCCAAGATTCAGCTGTGAGAGTTACTGTACAACCCTCATCCCCTAACTTTCCTACAGAAATTAAATTCCTCTTCAAGCTAAGAACATGCATAACATCTCTCAACACCCATGTGTTGCCATTCTACATTTTCAGTTGCACTTTACCTTTGCCAATAATTTTACAAGGCTCATCACCCCCTAAATACACTATTCCAAAATCTCCATGGATATAGTCACTAAAATATTTTCTATTAGGGATAGCATGAAAAGATGCACTAGAATCTAACACCCAAGATTCTATATTATTATGCAAAGAGAATATTAAAGCATCTTGTGCAATACCTGCAACCTTTGCTTCTTCTTTTCCTTCATGTTGATTGTCCTCCTTAGGCTTTGACCAGCAATCTCTACTTATGTGCCCCATCTTTCCACAATTCTAGCATTGTGGCTTCCTGCCATTTCTGGATTTGGATCTACCTCTCACCTTAGACTTAGATTTTGATCTCCCTTTCTTGCTCTTCTCTTTTTTCCTTCCTCTATTTTCAAAATTTAAAGCGTTCCCTGATGTTTCCTCTCTGCTTTTCCTGTGAATTTCCTCATTCAAGATAACACTAACAACATCCTCTACTTTTAAAATATTTGAAGCAGATGCAGTATTACTAACTGCCATTACTAAGCTATGCCAATTTTCAGGTAAAGAACATAATATTAAAAGAGTTTTAATTTCATCATCAAATACAATATTGACTGAACTTAATTGATTTACAATTCCATGGAAATCATTCAGATGATTAGATACAGATCCACCTTCCTGCATGCACAAATTAAATAACTGCTTCATAAGATAACCTTATTAGAAGCTGAGGGTTTTTCATACAAATTTGCTAAAGTAGTCATTAACTCTACTATTGTTTTTGCCTGTGATAAATTAGATATCACAGTAGATGCCAGACTCAGTCTTATAAACCCCAGAGCCTTTCTATCAAGAACTTCCCATTCTTCATCATCCATGTCTGTGGGCTTCTTTGCAATCCCACCTAATGGTAAGTATAGATCTTTCTGATATAGATAATCCTCTATTTGCATTCTCCAATGTTGATATTTTTACCATTGAACTTCTCCATTCTCAGTTTACTTTCTTCTGCCATTGCTTCTCCCACTTAAACATAAATCCCTGCAGAAACCCCTATGAGTATCCTGTAATCAATACACACTACACAGATTTGAACCACCTATTAGTGAACCTAAGCTCTGATACCAATTTTTGGATATCAAGCTCTGAACCTACAACCTAGCTCTGATACCACTTGTTGGGGATCAACCAACAATTTGATTACACTTATGAAAGTAATAAATGCGGAATTAAATCAGAATGATAAGTAACTAGAATGATAAATAGAAAAGAACAAGAGATAGAAGAAACCACCCTAAAAACTTGTATTAAACTCTTTACAAAAGGAATACAATTGAAGAAACTTCTTTCTTCCACACCTCTCTCAGATGTATAGATCTCTCTCTAGATCTCTTTCCCTCAAGAGCTCTCTCTCTCAAGTACAATCAACTCCAACAACTTGGAATGATTCAAATATACAATTCTGTACTGTTCTTTCAACATACCAATACATTAAAATAAGCTAAGGAGATATAATCCTACATATAGAATTAGGAAACTTGAGCATGCATTTACAACCAACAGTTAAGCCTCTTGAACAAGGGCTCTAAAAATAGTCTTACTAATAATAGAGATGTGGACTTAAGACTATGGCTTAATCTCATCAATGTAGACACTCAGTTCTGTCCACAAAAATAGCTCTCTAGATGCATAGGTAACCGACATCAGTTCCTACCTGCTTGCCTGTGACTAACGTCGGCCGATCCCTGTCGACGCTGGTGTCTCCTGAACTGAAATTGACTGACGTCAGTCGCTCCTGACCAATGTCGGTGACTGTGTGACTACTGCAACTTTGCAAAATGCTCCTTGGTGAAGCTTTTAGGCTCCACACCTTAACATTTATGATAATTATTAGTTAATCATCAATTAGGTCACATATCATTTTTAGACCAAAGATGACAAGCTAGTTCCATATAAAGCCATGGTTGATATTCTTAAGTACCAAATTTTCAATATTTAGTTTGAGCACATACCAAAGGCTGGTAACATAACTACAAATGCTATGGTTAATATTGGCTCTCTATTTTGACAAATAGATAAAGCTAGAGAGTATTAGTTCCTCATTGAGAATTTGTCAGCACTAGCTCATGAACCTTTAACCATTTCCATGATTTGTGATATTTGGTCCTAATTCTATCTGGTACTCAGACCTTTAAAACTACCTTCATGACCCATTTTTTTCACCTAACCTATCTCAAAAACAAACCAAAGTATTCATTCATCATTCCACTCATTATAATCTACTTGGATCCACCCTTTACCATCACAATTTTGATGGAACTCTACTTCATTATTTAACTTCAGTAGAGTCTACACTAGCGTTAAGAGAAGTTCATGAAGGAGTATGTGGAGCTCATTCTAATGGGGTAGTCCTATCTAAAAATATCTTGTGTACTATTTATTATTGACCCATAATGGATGTAGATGTTACTGCATATGTAAAAAAGTGTGACAAATGTCAACAACATGCTAATCTAATTCATGCCCTAGAAAAAACATTGAAATTGATGTTGATACTATGACCATTTTCTACATGGGGACTTGATCTCATTGGGAAGATCAACCCCACTTCATCTAACAACCATAAACATATCCTTACCACCACTGAGTATTTCACTAAGTGGGTTGAAGCTATACCCCTCACCTTATTTGACTGGAAATAAAATTTCTAAATTCATTTTCAACCATCTCATTTGCCACTATGGTATCCCCTCTGACATTATATATGATAATAGAGGATCATTCAACAATAAGGATGTAGACTAGTTAAATACTAAATACAAAATCACACAACATTTTATATAGCATATTACCCTCAAGGTAATAGCTAAGCTAAGGCATCCAATAAAACCATTGTCAATATTTTCAAGAATATTGTCAAGGATGCCAATCATGATTGGCACTTATAGATATTCCTTACCCTTTGTGCATATCATACCAATCATTGTACTCCCACAAGAGCCACTCTATACTCACTTGTTTATAGTACTAAAGCCATATTTCCCATTGGGGTAGAGTTACCTTCACTGTGCATCTCTTTGAAGCATGCCCTAGATGACCATGACTATATAGTAGCTCACCTGCAAGAGCTCAACCTACTTGATGAGAAATGCACAACCATGCTTAACAATCTTCAAGCATATCAAAACCAACTCAAAGGCCACTATAATCAATGTGTTAAGTATTAAAAATTTAAACTTGGTGATCTTATTATTAAAGAAAACTAAAAGAATACCATGACTGAAAAGAAGCATAAAGGAAAATTCAAACCAAATTGCATAGGGCCTTTCATCATTACTACAGATTATGGATCAAGAGCATACAAGATTGCCACACTAGACAGAGATGAACTTTTTGAGTTGATGAATAGTATTCATCTTAGGCACTAATATGATTGAATGCTGAGGTATATTATCTGTAAGGACCATTTTAGTTATACCATTTTATCACTATTCTTCTTTGTACAAATAATATCCTTATCTACCATATCCACTTTTCACTTCTAACCTATCAACCTAGCATGTTCTAAAACCTAGCCCATTTGACCTTGGTTTTTACCATTCATTATGAATTTTTAAAATCAAGGTATCTAATCAATTTCATTAGTTTGTTCAAGAACTTTAGATAGAGATCATATTTTGAAATAGTGTGATAGAAGTTTTGATAGTTGCATCCTTCATTTGTTATTCCTTTCATATCATTGATCTTACTACTAATTATAACCACCTTTGGGAAAATTAGTAACATTTATCTATCTTGTTATGTCATAGTCATAACTACTTATAGGCAAACAAGAAGAAAAATTAAGCCTTGATGTACCAACTGGCCACTTCCTATGTCGTACTATCCCTTTTTACCAACTATGTCTATTTTGTTTGAATTGACTACTACACTAGTCAAATTCCTTTGCTATAAGGGTGGAACTATTGTGACTTGAGGTCCTACTCTAGGACTATGTAGGTAGTGATTGAGAATTTTTGAGGTTATCTTAGTCACCCTAAGCCACACTCTCACCATTTTTTGAGCAACCTAAGCTACGCTCGCACTATTTTATGAGTAACCTAAGTTTAAACACTCTCACCATTTTGTGAGCTTAAACCATTTGGTGTCTCATCATTCTTGATTGAGTTGAGATACTCTAAAACAATTCTAAAAACATTTGAAAAATCATTAGAAAAGAAAAAAAAATTGACCACTTCTTTGCCTTAAGGATTCTAGGAACCCTTACTAAGTTACAAGTAAAATACTTGTCATTTAGTTTCCCCATCCTTTTTGTCCTTTTCTCTCATGAAATTGGAATTTTTCAAAACCATTCCTATTCTTCTATCACATCCATTCTATTTATTTTCCTTAGTTATCATATTATTCCCATTCCCTAGGAGAACTACATTTGGACTAAAGTTTTTATTTCGATATTACATCCATGGAACTATGTAGGTAGCATCCATTTGCCTAGTGCATATGGAGATAGCTCAGCCACCCCCTTCCTTTTCTTCTATTCCCCCTTTTTGTTCATTTGTTAAGTTGTCACCTATTTTTTGGGGGTAATGTTGGTAGGGTTTCTATTTCATTATTTGCTTATTTGTTTTTGCTTATTCTTTTTTTGTTTGCTTGTTTATTTACTTTCATCACTATTTCCTTGATTCAGTTTATGTGTGTTCATTGGGTGATTCCTTTCCCACATTTACACTTGAATTCATCCATATTCATATGTTTACACTATCATCATGGTTTTTTATCATTAGTGTATTATTTTCTATTGAGTATTGGATTTTAGGAGTCAGTCCTTATGCATATTTTGGCCAAGACCTCATGATGTTATATCATGATGCCTATCAACACATGATACAATAAAACTCATCTTCAAGAAGTCTATTTAGAAATGGTGGCATCTCTTCGACACTGAAATCATGATTCTATCCCAATCATATCCCAAATAAAGTAATTAATCATGAAAGAATTTTAACCTTTATTAGTTCGGATGAGCATCTCCCTATTAGTAGGTTGTTCCAATTCATCATTACCCTCTATGTTAAGTTATCATCATCCTCAACCAAGTTTATCATGTTTTCCATATTTAGGGTCTAATTATTATAACTACCTATAGGCAAACCATTAAACACTATCCCACTTGCATTCCTCAATGATTATAACTACCTTTGGGAAAATCATTGTGTTCTGACCACTTTACTTTTTCTACCTATATAAGGGCATGTTATCTTTTTTATCTATCCTAACTAAGGTAGTTCCATCTTCTCAATGATTATAAACACCTTTATTAAAATCATTATGTTATCATACCACATTTCCACTATTGAGGTACAATGCTTATAACCACCTTTGGGCAAACCATTGTACACCATCCCATTTGCATTCTCAGTGATTTTGACTAATTTTTCAATATCATTGTGTTTTCACTCCATCATCTTTCTTTTCTTTGGTCCCCTCATTTCATTTCTTACCGAAGGACCCTTTACTGACCTACTTGTGCCAACCGTTCCCTTGAGGGGGCATCATATAGTTAGTTTATCATCATTGCAGTTGTAGGAATATAAGACCTTTTCATTCTTTGAGAAGATATTATTATTATTATTATTATTATTATTATTATTATTATTATTATTATTATTATTATTATTATTATTATTATTATTATTATTATTATTATTATTATTATTATATCGTGCAATTCCTTCCCAAATAGGGGCAAATTTTAGACACCTAAATCTAGCCATCGATAACCTCTAATCAAGATTTTGGCCAATTTCTACCTAAAATACACAATTTGGCCTAAAAACACTAAAACATGCTAAATGATGTGAAACTGATATATTCAAATGTTAATTTTGGCTAGGGTATTCCTAAATTGGGCAATGCAATTTATGGGCTAGCTAACTTTGATCATATCATTCTGAGTCAAAATGCCAATTTTGCACCTAAGTACTCTAGATTGCTCTTTCCTATAAAATATCTTACACAAGATGCATGCCTTTGTTATTTTTTATTGGTAACATCCTAAATGGGAATATGATTCCAATGAATTTGACATTAACTTCCAATTCTAGTTCAGTCAAATTTTCGAACAATAACAAGGCATTTTGATCAATTTGAGTAATTTGTACACAAAGTGCTTAATCATGCTTAAGAGATAATTAACCCAAATCAAGGCCTAATCAAGAATTCCATGGAAAATTTTTGAATACTTATTTTTTTAAATGAATATTAAATATCTACATCATCAGATGACCTCATTTCTTGGGAAGACATCCCTAGGCCATAAATGCCACAAATATCAAGATTCATGCCCTCCATGCCTCATCAATGCCTTTCATGATGCCCTCCATTCCTCTTAATTTCCATTTTTTCTAATTCCATGATGAGGATAATTACAAAATTAATTCCAAAAATTGAATTAATCCTCAATCACACATCTTAATCTCAAGATGGATAGTTTAGGTTGATTCTAGATATTTACAAAAATCTATAAATATGAAGCCTCACCACATCATTTAAAGGACTTGAATTTGCAAATTTATAATTTGGGATTGGTTCTAAAAGCTTCATGAAACTAGTGTTACCTTGCCATATTAATTCTAAGCCAAGCCAAGCCACAAGCCAAAGGTGCCAAGGAGAGATGGAGGTAGCCAAACTTCTATTGGCAAGGACTTCATGAGCAAAAAACTGAGTAAACCACTACTACAAATGCATTTGGATCATCCAAGGAAGGTGATGGAATTATTTTGTTTTATTCCTTACTTTTTAGTTGTGTTTGTCATTTGTTTTTGTTAACTAAGCTCTCCTTAGTGTCTAGGCCTAGAGAAGTTATTTTATTATTGTGTTTCTTTCACTTTGTTTTCATTTTGGAACTAACACCATACTAACCATCCTCTCTTAAGTGAAATTATTAGATCATAGGAGTCACCATTGGTGTTATGTTTCTTGCTTCCAAAAGTTGATAGAGGAAATACACACCAACAATCTTTCCAATCTCTTGGACCTTGGTCCCATCAAGTGTGTCAAAATTGTTGTCACCAAATATTGCACCCTAGAATAAATTTTTAAAGCTTATTCCAAATTTGGGCAACATGGGAACATTTACAGGTATGCAGGTGTACCTATAATGGAAATAAGCCTATATATTTAAATGATAGCTCCCTAAATGTATCTTGAAATGCTCTTATCTATGCTAACTGGTTATTTAATGGAAAAGGGTTAGAGATTTCAAAAATTGAACCTACTCTAAAGGAAAGTGATAAACTAATATGTTTTTCACAAGAATATCATACTCCATCACAAAGATACAAGGCATACAACATTAGTCTTAAGAGTCCTTGAATACACTAGCATTAGTGTTTTGATATGAGTGTGACATACATGAAGACTATCCAAGGTAAGTAAAAACATAGTTTAGTTGCAAATATTAAGGCTCATTATACACTTAAGGATAGATCCATACACTTAAGAACACTTCATATGACCTACTAGGATGGAATCACTTGAATCAAACATATAAGGAGTATGAGAAAGCAAGGATAGATGAATATCTCTTGACCATTAATTATATATTCTTCACATACTTTGACAAGCTGATATATGAACTCAAACTAGATTGAATTTATTGTTCTAAGGAAAAATAAAATGCCAAAACTAGTAGGGCTTCACAATACCTATGGTGGTATTACTTTACAATAGCTCAAGAGATATATTTATAGAAGAAAGGCAGATTTAGTGCTGAAAAATGGAATCAATCAGTTCAAATGTTTGAACTATAGCTACAACTACTTCTACAATTATGTTTATTTAGATATTTTGATTTATCTAGGTCACCTTAAGTGGTTGCATAATTACATATTCCATCATTGATTCTCCCTTATGGTTACAAAAATAGGATCAAGGGGTTATGAGTTAAGTTTTGGCATCAATGTGATTACAATAATCAGATCCCTCTATTAAAAAATTATCCTAGTGTTAATTTCTCCAAATAGTATTGTCACGATGTGTATAGTGGAGAGAAGAGGTACATTTCATGCAGTTGGTTATGGAAATGAAATCGTTGGGGGTCTACATGTATGTCTTCATAGCATCCTTTGTAATGTTAGCTCTTGTTCCAATTGAATCATGCTTGAACTTGCCTCCATACTCATGGGTCAACTATAGGTGAAAAACTAATCTTAGATAATTGGTTTTCCTATAGTTATCCATATTAATATGGAACTATAGAATGTATATCCCTTTTATATATTCTCATTAGGTCTAAAAAGACCCATTCAGTCTTTAAAAGAACCAAGAGCTCATGTATACATAGATCTTTCTTTAAAAGATGGTGAACACAGTCATAAGAATGAACCTTTCACACTACAACTCATTAAACTAGAACTCAATATTGGGATATAATGGCATATTTTATGTTCCTTATGATTGAATACATCACTATGTCTTTTTCATGGCATTTAAACAAGCTTTAATGGTAGAAAGATGACCTTAGAAGAACCACTTATATCAAAAATGGATTCTTGACCTCTATCAAAAGTCTTGGGATTTACTTTCTCCTAATTGGATATCAATATCTAAATCAACTTATTGGCATATTAATCTTTTCTTGCACCATCAATCTTGATCTGTATGATCAAGCACCAACCATCGATCTTGCCCTTAACTTGTCAACTTTATCCAAGCTTACACCACATGTCAAACATGTATTAATTATCAAGATCCACTTTTAGTATACCAACCTCACATGCTTACACCATATGATAATATATCAATCTCCTTTTCTATTTGACTCAGATCACACCATTTGATCAAGATGTATGATGTAATGTGGATTGTTAGATCAATTGGGACCCACTGTTTGAAATCCAATGACTATTTCATGAGGTTAAAAATGACATCCTCACTCCCATCAAATAAATTTCACACAACCATCATTGACATTCACTTGACCATAAAATTTAATTTCAAAAAGATTTATTTTCCTTAAGCTTAAACTTGATGTTAGAATGAATGTCTTATGATATATATCCAACTTTAAAAGCTTATAACTAGAGCCAAAAAGTTTGCATAGACTTAAAACTTTTAGAGCATGTTCTTGGCATGTAGAACTATAATTTCCTATAATCTATTAGTCATGTGATGATTCCTAAGTGAGATAAAAAAATGCACAAAATATTTGTTTGTTCATTTTTAGATGATGTCCTAGATGGCCTATCTCCTTAGACTCAAGAATTTGAAGTTTGAAGACTTAGATCTCAAGATAGAAAGCTTATCAAGATATGAAAGTTGTAGAGCATGATCTTGGCACTAAGAACATTATTCATGCTTAGTTTTATGGTCATGTGAGGATTTCCAAGCATATTTTAAAATCTCACAATCAAATCACTCCATTCTAGTTTTCATGTCACATCCTAATGATGGTCTGGCTACACAAAGCTTGTTTTTAAGTTACTATTTCATTTTTAAAGGCTCAAATTTTACTTGAGACATAAACAAATACGTTCCATGCTCTAAATACATTAATCACCATGAATACCTACCACTTTCATATATGACCCTAAAATGACCCTTAAGATACCAAATGACACAATGACCAAGGTAGACTATGATCAAATCTAGAATGGAATATGAAATATCATCAATTGAACTAAAATCATGACCTATGAAATTATGAAAAGTCCCTATACAAGATTATAACTATAAGGGGTTGACCCATTTTTTCCTAGGGTGGAAATGGTCAATAATTGTAAAATGAACAACTTTACCACATGAAAAACATTTAGAAGGAAGCTTCCCTTAATATTTACCTAATCTTACATTCAATTTTTTAATAATCATTGTATACATAATATTTTGAAATTTTATTGATTACTAACACTTTTTAACTTGTAATAACCTATTGAGTCTCAATCTCTCTAAGTGAATGCCTTAAATGGTGTATTGAGAAAGGGGTGGGTAGACCATTGGTTCTTTGTAAGATTATTGTTCCTTTTTCCACTTGCCATCCACACTCTAGCCTCTTGAAACCATTGAACCCAAGTTTATTCTTCTTAGTTCTACCTATTCCAATCATTTGTTATGTTTTATCCTTAATTTCTTGCCTTAGCACCCTTTTGACCTATTCATTACGCTAGGTTGACTAGGGTGACCTAGTAAAATTTAGGTACTTTTTCTTTCTTTTGGTTTTTTGGCTTATTGGCTAACCTAACACATACATAGAGAGTTAGCCTCAAAAATGTGCTAGGTCGACCAGGTTTACCTAGCATATTCTACATGCATAAAAGTTTTTAGGGCAAGTTACTAATATATATACAAGGTCATTTACCACCATTTTGAAGAGTGAATAATTAAGAAGAGAATTGTGAATGAACATCTACCTATTGACCATTCTACATGGAGAATAAAGCTTTAGGGTTTAATACTTTCTTTGGAGCTCTAATCTCATCTTGTGGATAAGTATTTTAGATGCTTGGATTGGTTATATATCCTAGAGCTAATTTATCTTAGTTGTCCTTACATACCATGATAATCTCTTTCCAAGCACCTTTGTAAAGGGGGAGATTGAGGCTCGGCGGGTTCATCTTCAAAGGTAAGTATTCCTAACTTTATTCCTCCTTTGTAATAGTATATAGATAGAGCATATGTATTCTTCTCTTCTATGTATAAGGATTCTATATACATTGACATGAGTATATGTCTGTACATATTTAGTTTAGTTATTTATTTATCTTGTTTCGAACCCCCACTTTGTTCCATAATCTTTGGTGTGCACTAGATTATATTTACTTTTCTTGTAATTAGATTATTTAAATATTAGATTATAAGACTTTTTTAGGGTTGTTATACCATTATGTTAGACTATAGGCTTTATAAACCTATCTCACATGATGTGTTGTGACAAGAGATCCCCTAATCAGGTCTAACAAATCCTCACATTGGTCATACTTCTGCTTAACAATTGTATGTTACCCAATCAAAGCTATAGGTGTGCTCTATCCCATCTAATCCAAGATTGATTCATAGACATGATGTATTTTTTATTGCATAAATTATGGTGAACCCAATGTGAAACTAACCCTTGCAAGATTTATTTCACTTATTTCATTATTTTTGTCATCATTTTTATCATATATTTTGACATACTAGTTGAACTTTTTCAACCCAGTTATTTTTCTCTATATGTAGGAATAGGTAATTGGATCAACCAACTCAACCCTAGTACAAGTTTCATCACTTTTCAGAGTTCTAGTCTAGCCTACTAGGTCGACTAACTTCAACTTAGTGTATTTTTAGACTTTCAATTCAATTTACTAGGTAAACCAGGTTGACTTAGTGCATTTTCAACACTTTTTAGTAGGTTTCTATATAGCTTAATCAACCAGCTTGACCCAATTTGTAGGTTTTTGATAGTTTTCTCCAAGGTTCTTGATTAGAAATCTTATTCATTTTCATCTTTGATCCATTTAGGTAAATTTTTATTCCTTTGTATCTTTTTTTTTGTACTTTTATTTCATAGTTTTTAGTTTTTAAAATTACATCCGCACAGCCAGCTAGGTCGACCCTATAGACCTAGTTATCTATTCTATGTTTTGTAAAATAACTAGGTCAACTTGACTGACCTAGTTCAGTTTTAGAATATATTTCCATAGTATATATTTGACCCTATAGACCCTATTATGTATGATTATCCATATAGTTTCTCAACTATATCGTGTTTCAAATTTGGAATAAACCATATATGTTAATCACATATTTCTTTATAGTTATTTGCATGCTTATATTAGCTCACTTAGTCTAGTTAAGTGGTTTTAAATTAATCATTTAGTTGAAATATTTATATTATTTTTCACACATGATAAAATAACATAAACTTCAATAATAATTCAAACATTTGACTACCTAGGTTTACCTACTTTTATTTCATCACCAAGGGGGAAGCCCACTTGATGCTCTAGTCAAGTATAAAGCATGGTTAATGGTATATTTTGGCTAAGCACCCATGACCCTTATTGTTATGGTGTGCGAAGTGATGGGGTAGGCCAAAATACCAAGCCTATATCATTTTCACTATAGCCCCTTTTAGCTTAAACTACCTAAAACTAGCCATATATTGTTATCTAGTACATTACCTAAAACCAATGTTTCTTTCACACTTAAACACATTCTTAATAATCTAATCAACATTCTAAGTTGACCAATTAGCTATCTTTAATTTCAAGTTGTTTTATTGATCTTTGTTTAATTGTGTGTGTAAAAACTTGCATTATCCAATGTTAATGCAAGGTTTTGCTTTGTATACATCAATTGGATTGGCTAGCATAGATCTAATTGACTATATATTTCTTTTCTATACTTACTTTCTTAAATTACTTGAAAATTATTTTGTTTTAATTCACAAATTTATATAAAATTTATCATCTTTCCTACATCATCATTAATATAATTCATTTTATGATTTGTAAAATGGATGAGTAGAACCAAAGATATAGACAAATTAAGAAATCATCCCCTGTTCACTATACTTGGTCGACATAGTTGACCTACTATCTTTTTCAGCCTCTATACACTATGCTAGGTCAACATAGTCAATCTTGTACTATATAAAACCCTTTTAATGTTTTCTATAACCTCTATTCACTGTACTGGATTAACCTGGTTGACCCTGTATAGTTTTGTAGTCATTTTTTGTGTGTTACGTTGACCTAGTCAACCCTATACTATTTTCTATCACTTCTTATTCTCTTTGTATGATTATCTAGTCTTGTTTCATCATAATGACATATGTTCAACCTTACCTTAGTCCAAAATATTGAATTATTAAAGACTTGGCTAGTAACCTTACTTATTTCATTACTTTAGATGAAACTATCCAATTTCTTCCTTCACCTTCTCCGAAGCCTAAACCACTCACTACAAAATGAAATGTAGTTGAGATCCTTCATCATAATCATCCTACCAATACCAATGTTGGGATTCCTTCACCAAATTATACTACCCAAATTGATAATCTAGATGTTTCTCAAATATTCAAAAACCTTGATGATAATACTCTTTACACTCCTCACAAGAATGGTGGACTTACCAAGATTCCTTCTTTTTCTACCACACTTAAGATAAATAACACTAAAGATGGGAATCCTCTACCTACAAACAATATTCCTCCCACCAACACTAAAAATACTCTTCCTATCAACACTAATACCCCACCTTCAAACCCACCTATTGATACAACTCAACTTCTTGCCCAAGTCATTCAAAAAGTGAACATCATGCAAACTTCCAATCAATCTCAAATGATGAGCATGAGAAAACATTTATGAAACATGATTATTCAAACATATTAAGTCATCATATCTAAACCAAATCAAAATTTTGTCCCTCCTCCTCTTAGAGATGCCAATGGGAATATCATCCCTCAATCTCACATGAATAAAAAAATTCTTTAACATATTCAAAATGAACCTTTATCCCCATTCATTGCATCCGTAGATATTGGAAACATTTATTCAAATATCACATATAATGGGACCAAAGAATCTACTATATTTATTAAGTCATTTGGTAATATCTATAAGGAATGGGTCTAAACTAACACCTTTGATACCACCAAGCTCTTAGCCAAAACCTTTGTTGGTGATGCACTTGAATGGTATAACCAGCGTCCTAGACATTCAATCTCACAACTGTATGATTTATTCAATGATTTAGTGAAGGAATTTCAACATGATGGCCTTCTTAAAAATTACCTTAGCTATTTTATCAATGCCAGTCAACTTCCTAATGAATCTTCTCATACTTTCATCAAATGATGGAAGTTTATAGCTCATAAGGTGGACCATAACATGAATGATGATACTCTTTTAAAATTATTTATCACCTCTCTTAAGCCTCTTCTTCAATATTAAATTCAAATCTTTTAACCTTAAACTTTAGAATAAGCCTTAGACCAAACAAAAAGACAAGAGTTTCTTATGACTCAATTTGAAACACCTCAAACAAATACTAAAGCACCTTTCCAATCATTTTCTCATAACATTGATTCATCCAAGCCTCCCCAACCTCAAAATGGAGTATATAATTCAAACAATTTTAACCTAACCCACCCTCCCTTGAGTCTAGAATAACTTAAAGATAAATTTCTACCCTCTAAACCCATGATCTTTGATCCTTCCAAACCTCTTCCAAAATGATATAATCCTGATGAATTTTTTTGGTGTCATGATACTATAGGTCATTCTCATGAATCTTGTCATGATCTTCATCGATTTATTCTTTCTTCTTTGATTGGTCCACATTTATTGATATTCTCACAAAAAACCATTATCAAGATTATATTCAAGCTTATCAAAGTCAATATCATGAACCAGAATCACATCATCATCAATTACCTAATGAATAAACCTCATATGTTTTTTTTTTTCAAATAACAATTGATCTTTCTTCCTACACCAATAAGGAAAGGATTTCTAACATGAATAAATTTAAACATATTGTGTAATCCATTGAACCTCAACCTCTTAAGTCATATGAACCAAAAGAGTACATAATTCAAATGCCAACTCCAAAGCATATCATATATGGTCCTCCTTTACTTCCTTTATCTCTTCATACCTCTCCTACACATCATATATCACATTCAACCTCCTTAAAATCTAATAAACCAACACATTTACCTATTTATAAATATACCTACCAACCCAATGTAAATAATTTTAATGGTTCAATATCACCTCACTCCAACTCACATGTTGGGGAATCTTGAGATACACATCCACATATCCATTCAAACATTGAGGCATCTTGTGATGCACATCCATACATCCACCTACCTTTTGGGGCATCTTGCAATTCCCACTCTTATTCTACAATGCATAATAACAAATAACTTCATCTTCAAGAAACATTCCAAGTCACATGTTCATCTTTGATATAGACGTTAGCATAGATCTTACTTGTTCTTTTTGTCTCATGTTTATTTATTTTTATGCAATTTCTTCTTTTAGTTTCATTTTTCTAAGAACTATCATTGTTTCCCTTTGTATTCTTTTGGGTTTCTTATACATCAAATTTGGAATTTATTTTTCATTTTTGTCCTTATATCTCTCTTTTATTCTTTGTCTTTTTATACCATTATTTGCTTTAGTATATTTATGATCATTTTGCCCCTTTTTTTAGCATTTACCTCTTGATATACCATATTATTATTTTTCTTCTTGCATTTTGTCTTTTGGCACCCTCATGGGTTTTAGTTTTGTGAGTTTCTTCATAAAACTATGGATAGGACCTGGTATTCCTAAAAAAATCACCATTATTTTTCTCATTATTCCTACTGGCCAATGTTGTTTTGTCATCCTTTGGGTTTTTCTTTGTGAGGTGCTTTATACAAAGGCTCCCTCACTTTTTGCTTTTCTCTTACTTGTTAGCACCCTTGTGGGTTTCACTTTTATGAGTTGCTTTGTAATACCATGGATATGACCTGACCCTCCTCATAAAATAACCATCTTTTCATATTATTGATCCTTATTCTCAACTTTAGCTTTTACTTATTTTTTCAATGAAATTTTCAAAACAATCTATGTTAGCATGTTTTCCTCAATTTCCCTCATTATTATGATAATAAATCACACTTTTTTGTCATTGTATCCCTTATATTTTGCCTTTTCCACATTTTTGCAATTTTAAGCAATTCAAATTATTCCATTTGTCATTCCTCTTGATTTACCCTTTCTCTCATCTTCTCATTGGATAAAACAAGGTTGAAGTCAAGATAGCACTTTTATTTCACCTTGATTTATGAGACCCATGTACCCCATGCTCTTTGAAGTTCTCTCTCTTAGCAACCTTGTCCCAAGTTTTCAAATGAAAGTCATCTTTAACACCCATGTTTGGTTTTCCAAATCCATTTGGGGGAGGAATCTTAAAAAAGCCATTAAGAAAATCTATAAACAAAATCATTTGAAACAAAAGGTAATGATATATAAAAGGCCACATACAAATATAAAAATTCAAATTCACACTAAAAGACATGATTACAAGCACATATCCTATCTTCAATCAAAGATCAAACTCCATAGTCATCTTCACATAAAGCTAAAGTCTTTTGGGGTGTGGTAGGCCAGTAGATTGGAATAAGGGATTTCAAAAAATTATATGGTGTTACGTACTTTCTCATGCAAGTACCTAATCTTCATAGTAGACCGATGGCTCTATAAGGGGTCCTAAAGAGTGGGGAACACGTCATGGGGAGGTAGGTCCATTTTACTTTTCATGCATATAGCCTTCATGGGATGATATGTATACTCCATTTATTTAACTAAGACTTGTGTGGCTAAGAGAATTTCTTCATCATCTTTATGGTCAAAATTCCTCTTATTTTGACAAACCTAATTTGAGTGTCTTGACTTTGATAAATATTTATCCCTACCTTAGTTTTTCCTTCATTATCTCCTCCACCCATTTCATTTTCCCCCATTGATAGACAAATTGTGATTCCAAATCTATTTTCCCTCTTCTTTAATTCCTTCTTCTTCATCTCTTAAAAATATGATAGCACTATGTTTCAATTTTATCTATCTTTAGACACAAAACAACATGTTTGAGTAACTATGGATCACTCTTTTATTTTATTTGTTATTATTGTACTACCCTTCTATTGTATACAACTGAGTCCATACCCTTTTGCCATTATTACATGTTTATCTTTATGTATGCCTTCTTCATGTTTGTCTTACATCTTGACTTACATTTCATTTGACATTATTTAATATTTTTCTTTATGTTTGATTCTTTCATGCCTATCTTACATGAGCTTAATTTTTACCTTCTTCCATATCTTTGTTAGATTTATCTTACATGGATATTTCATTTGTCATTCATGTTGTACATACTTCACAACATGATTTAGTATGTTCTACATTCTTCTTTTACATTTATGTTTTACATGATTCTCAATGTAATTTAGTATGTTCTACATTCCTTTTTTCCATTTATGTTTTACATCTTTTAAAATATGATTTGCCATCCTTTTTATCATTTGTCATTCATTTGCCAATCATTTTTTCATTCATTTGCCATCTTTTTGTCAATAATTTGCCTTTAATATTCTAACCTTGCTTTACCAATCTAGATTTTCCAAATTTTACCAAAAATATATATCTCTTTTTTTCCACTATTATATGCCTACTTTCCAAAAATTTCAATTTTTAGCTATTTTTTTCACTAACTTCTACAAGTTCACCTAGTGTACTCTATGTTGGACACCTTCATTTCTTAATAGTCTGCTTATTTATCTACAACACTAAAGTAAGTTAAAGGTTTGTGTTTCTCAATACAGCTCTTTCATTTATCTTATTTTGTCTTACTACACTATACTTAGCATCAACATTATGTGTTATCATGTTTTCTTTCAAAGTACCATCTTATGTTGTACTTACATGAAATGTGTTGATCTTTAGTTGGGGAATATGTATAGACATAATATTTTTAACTTTTATTAATTACTAACACTCTGTATCATATAGGAGCCTACTGAGACTCAATCTATCTGAGTGCATGCCTTAAGGGTTGCATTAGGAAAGGGGTGGGTAGACCATTAGTGTTTCATAAGATTATCATTCATTTTGCCACTTTCCATCAACACTATAGCCTCCTAAAACCATTGAACCCAAGCTTATTATTCTTATTTATACCTATTCCTATCATTTTCTATGTTTTATCCTTCATTTCCTGACTTAACACCCTTTTGACCTATCAGTTGTGATAGATTGACCAGGTTGACCTAGTACAATTTAAAGACTTTTTATCTCTTTTGGTTTGTTGGTCTCTTAGCTGACCTAGCACATAACTAGAGAGTTAGCCCCAAAAACATACTAGGTCAACTGGGTCAACCTAGCACAGTTGATGTTCCAAAAAAAATTTAGGGCAAGTTACTACTGTATATACAAGTTAATTTACCACCATTTGTAAGAGTGAATAATTAAGCAAAGAAGTGAAAATAAACACTTGTTTATTGACAATTTTACTTAGGGAATAAAGCTTTAGGGTTTAATACTTTCTTTGGATCTTTAATATCATCTTGTCTATAAGTATTTTGGATGCTTGGATAGGTTGTGTATCCTAGAGATGATTTATCTTAGTTGTCCTTATATACCACACCAATATCTCACAAAGCACCTTGGCCAAGGGGGATATTGAGGCTTGATAGGTTCATCTTCAAGGGTAAATATTCCTAACTTTATTCATCCTTTGTAAGACTATATATATGGAGCATATTTATTCTTCTCTTCCCTTTATTAGGGTTCCATATACATTTACACGAGTATATGTCTTTTATACATGTTTAGTTTATTTGTTTATTTATTTTGCTTCTAACCCCCACTTTGTGCCACAAACTTTGGTGTACACTAAATTAGATTTATTGTTCTTGTTATTAGATTAGTCAAATATTAAATTATAGGAATTTTTATGGCTTGTTATGTGATTGTGTTAGACTATAGGATTTGAAAACCTATCTCACATGATGTATTGTGACAAGTTATCCCCTAATCGGGTCTATCAGATCCTCACATTAGTCATGATCTTGCTTAGAAATTATATGTTCCCTAATTGTAAGTATAGGTGTGTTCTATCCCATTTGATCCAAGATTGATTTATGGACATGATGTATTTCTAATTACATGCAATCATGGCTTAAAATTGATCTTCATTAAGATCAAAGTCTTAAAGACTTAAATTTCAATTCTTTCCTTTTGTCTCCTTGATCACCTTGAAGGTTGATTCCTTCTTTGGTGGTTTATCCACATTAACTCTCATCTCATAGGAAGTAAGGATGACATGCAATTCATCCATCTTCATCTTGGTGAGATCATGACTTTCTTCTACAGCAAATTTTTTTGAATCAAACTTAAAGGTGAGAGATCTTAATAATTTTTGTACAATAGTAGCTTCTTCAATATCCTCTCCAAGGCCTCTAATCATGTTCAACACCTCATCAATAATTATAATATATGATTCTATAGTATCTTCTTCCTTCATTTTGAGTCCCTCAAATTCTCTTTGATAAGTCTATAATTTAGCCAACTTAACCTTTGAATCCCCTTCATAGATGATATAAAATTTGTCCCATATTTCCTTGGTATAATTGTAATAGATCACCTTGGTGAACTCCACCTCTGATAGGCCACAAACGATAACATTAATTTATTTATAATTTTTCTCACTCAACTTATTGTTAGCTACACTAGTTGGAGGAGTAAGGGGTATGAAGTAACCATCCATAATAGATTACCAAATGTCAAAACCTAGAGATGTCATGTATGTATTCATCCTTGAAATACAAAAAGAATATTTTGATCCATTAAAAAATGTTTATTTATTAGTAGATAAATGACCTTTAATTTTATGACTACCCATTATACCTTTGATCACCTTCAAGTGGTTAAACTTACAAAGAAGGTGTGGTTCTAAAATCAACTATTAGAAGTATAATCACTAATAGATGGGGTGAATTAGTGATGCAAGAAAATAAAATTATATTCCCATCCTTCAAACTCTTAACCATTAAATATAGGCATTCATGAAGCATATAAACCATTCATTACACTGAATAAAAATAATAATACAATATCAAAGCACATAACACATGAATTATGTGGGGAACCCTCATGAGAGAGAAAAACCCATTGAAATAAGATTTGGAATATTATCATATAAATTTATTGATTCAATTTGGAGCAGCACCAACTGGTCAAGGAATAGCCACCCCTTAATTTAGTTAAGCACCCACTAGAACTTTAGCTAACACAAACTAGGAAGGAGGATACAGCCCCCTAGATGATCAAATAATAACTCAATTACCTCTAAACTAATATCCACCTATGATCTAATTTCTAACATAACTAATTATGGACTTATCTTACTCTAACACCTAAAAAACCTACCTCTCTACCTCATACAAGCCACTTAGGCTCATTCACTCAACTAGGTAACCCTCTTTACAACTTGGTCATTCAATCTAGCTATCTATGTATAGATATCCTTATTAACACTGTAACTAATTATAAAATATTCATATCACTTCTTTGATATTTTTTACCACTTGTATCTACCCCTCAAAACACCTATGTTTTAGTACTAGTCTATAAATTCCTTAATATCCTTTCTCTTATACAAGATTCTTCTTTTAACCCTTCTTACACAACCAAAAGA
This sequence comes from Torreya grandis, assembly GCA_037957365.1. Taxonomy (NCBI): domain Eukaryota; kingdom Viridiplantae; phylum Streptophyta; class Pinopsida; order Cupressales; family Taxaceae; genus Torreya; species Torreya grandis. The sequence goes on along the minus strand of JARHVA010005307.1, from coordinate 524,844 downwards.
CATTCCTAAACTCTTAAGGATTCTATCCCAGTTATAAAAAGATAAACACCACCTACATAGGTTAACCATAGTATTGATATATCACCCTTAAGAAAAAAACCTTTCAATTAGGCCTAAGTAGCCCTTTTAGGTCCATGAAGACGTATTCATCCCTTTAACACTTCATCGAGAAAAAATAGAAACACAATACCACTTCAAAGCATATAAGTCCACTCCATATGACCCATAAGACACCCACAAGTGATTAAAATCATTAATACATAACTTTACATATGCAAAACCTTTCAGTTATTTGCCTTTTACATGAAAACACCATGAACAAACAAAAATTCAACTTATAATAAATGGTTCATACCAAAGATGGATTGGTCAAACCTCCAAAATTCATACAGATGATCCTCAATAATTATATAACACTCTCTAATAGATAAATCATCATTAAACATCCAAAAAACATCAATAAAAACACCAACATCCTTCTCAAGTCACTTGTAGAAGAAATTCAAACCCTTAGTCAACTTTGAAGCTCCATAAATGCAATTGTACGACCAACCAAACCTCCTAATCAATTTCCCTAAGTTTTCCTTAAAGTTATTTACCACTTTTTATTTTTAATCCATCATCAAATTCATCCATAATAAAAATTTATAAGTAAAACATTATAGATTAGTTTTCCTTTGTAAAATTCAAATATTTGAATTTTAACGGTCACTAAAAAAGAAAATTTCACTATCAAAACGATGAAATATACTTGGGAGAGAAACTTTACACTATCATAACTTTTGGTAGACATAATATCAAGGAATGAAATTTTAAACAAATTCTATAAGCACAAGATAAAACATACCCATGTGACCACTTTCTTTTGATACATTCACATATGTGAATATTGATGTCATCAATATGCATACTTAAAAAACTCCACCAAGATGACTAGGATAACCTAGACCTTCATAAGACTACTCAAATAGATTATTTTAACTTTCAAAAGTACACCCAAAACTTATCACCCCATAAGACTGATCAAACATGGTCAATATATCATCAACATCCATCATCTTTCCTAACTAAAGAAAACTATAAGATCCCTACATGATCACTAAGGCACACTTTGTCATTGAACTACTAGCTTACTTGACACCTCATGAACACTCTTGTCCACCTTGGAGACATCATTTACAACATCTCAATAGGATATAACATGTAGGACTTTGAGGAATAGTTAGGAACACTTGTCTACCAAGGGAAACTATACAACTTTGATTAATGACTCAAATATGACCCTTAAGTAACATTAAATTACTTAGAAATAGATTTAACTATGACCAAGATTAATATCTCATTAAATGATAGTAAATAAGACCATGACACACCCTATTATATATTAATAAACCCATATATGAATTTTTTACTATAGGGTGTTGACTTATTTTAATTTTTGGTCAAAATAGTCAACACTCTTGACAATTTTTTAGGGGTAGTATGTTTGCTATGCCAAGACCAGTAGCCTATTCATATCCATTAGGATATGGAGTAACCTATGTAAAAGTCTGAAACTAAATTTGCCTTTGAAACCATACCAATCAATAATGAAAGACACAAAAAATAAGACACACCAAAGGAAATAAACATGTGTTCTTAAGAACACTTATGGAATATACACACACAAGTGAAAGAAAGACTCAAACCTAGCCTAGTATTTACAAGACCTCAATTCTAAGGTGAGGAAATAGCTTACCATTCTTCAACTAGGGTCAAAGATGGTTATTATTACATCTTTGTCACTCCATGAAAGTAACTTGTCATGTGAAGCATGCCCATCACCAAATATTTGGGTATGTAGATGGTCAAGAAGCTTACCATATTTATGTCTTTTCATGCCTAAAATTGGTGTACTTTGAGCTTTCATGAATTATCTCTTATACCCTCCAAGGAACTTGTTTGGAGGTATAACTAGCTTAATATATGATATATCTATTGGATGTGCTTCAATATACAAATTATAAGGTATGACATCTACCTCAATCTTTCCATCTTCTTAGGCATAATGTGTTTGATGCTTGGTAGCATTAAGCTTGTTTTCCTTTTGTTCTATCACTTCTAAAAATGACTCAACATTAGGCTCAAGTATTAGTTTCTCCTTAAACACAAAGACTTTTCCTTGGTGTTTTTCTTAATTTCTCCTCATTTCTTTATTTTAAAAGAAGATAAGAAAATAGTAATAAGGGTGTGATAGAAATACCTAGTTGGTGATGCATGTGTAATCCAGATGATGATGAAGAACTCCTCTTTGGCTTGGAAGGAATAAACTATAAATAAGAAAGACACTAATGATGGGGATTATTATCTAGATAGTTGAGTGGACTTCCTAGCATGAGCTAGATCTGAGAAGCATACACTTTTTAGGAGGCTATAAATATATTGTTGATAATAATCAAGTTGATGTAGATAAAATAAATGGTATTTACACTCAATAACATGAAATTGAATGCATGTAATACAATAAATTGAATAGATGTTAAATAGATAAAATGACTAATTATGGCAAAATTAGGTCAATACTCATACCAAAATAGTTGGGGTTAGGTTTAAAAAATTAGGATAGGCTCTACAAATAGGCAAGAACACAAAAAGCAAGGCTTGTTTGGAGGTAAGGGTCTAAAAATAACTAGCTATTATTTTCTACCATAGTGACCATCGGTAGTTAGGTTAACCATTAGTGTTTAGGTAACCATTGATGGTTGAGGTGACCATCGACAGTTGTGTTAATTATTGATAGTTGCCTATGTATTTATGGGAATACTTAAAAAAAGAATTATAGACTGAGAAAATGATTATGTAGGTGATTGGTTATGGATCTGGTTAGAGATGAGAGATTGATAGATACGTATGTTTAGGTTAGAGGGTTAGAAATGAAGTAAAATAATGAAAACAAGTGCAAAATACCTATAACTTACAGCTAGTTGATGGTGAAAAGCAGAAGCAATTTCACCAAAGTAATAATACTTTGGCCTAAAAATCAAATTTAATAGAGTTTTGGGTCTCTATTGATGATATTAAATTACTAAATCAAGGTAGGATGTTGGATGAATTGAACACTTGTATGCTTGATAACTCTTGTGATTAATCCCCTTTCCACCTCTTACTCCCTTCCTTTTATAGGCAAATTGAGATGAAGGATGGAAGGTTCTCTAGTGGGTGAGGTTATTGATCATGATGCTTGGGAATTTGTAATCACTGCATGAGGAAAAAGTATTAAATTTTGCCTTGTTTTATAGATACAACTAGTGATGTGCTAAGGAGGTGGGTAGGTGAGGTCCTGATCATTGATGATTAGGATAACTATCAATAGTTTGGCTGATCATTGATGGTTAACTATTAAAGGTAAAATTGGCTAAGGTGGGGTTAAAATGGGTTGGTTAAAAAGTTAAGTTAGTGGGTTAATAAGTTAGCTAACTAGGTGGTTAACTAGACTCTAGGTCTGATAAGGGTCATAAGGTGTTTCAACAACTAGAACTATCATGTACAATTTTCTAGTGTCTACATTTTTCCACTTTTTGTTATGTGGCTTTGATTTAACAAGCTATAAAATAAAAATGGGATTAATTGGTGAAGGTTTGATTGCCTCTAGTATAGGAGGAGCAATTCCCCCTTAAATTAGGATTTAATGAGGTAAAACCAAAATTAGTTCAGGGTTTGATAATTGGTTGATGGTGAGACACTAAGTGGTGATAAGGGGGTTGGGAATTTGAGACAAAAACATGCACATAAAATACAACTAAGTGTGATAGTCAAGATCATACAAAGACTAAAGTTACCAATGTTGGTAAAAATAAAGTCAATTTAAAAAAATAAGTGATAGAGTTACTGGTCCATAATGTTGGTCATAGATGATCAATTTACTCTATAAGTCTCCTAGATAGGGTCAATGCTTTTACAGGTATTTGAGGTAGGAAGTGCTCCCTTGAAAAACACAAATGGTATAGTCATGCACTAGGTGGTGCAAAATTAAAATGGTCAACATGGAAAAAATGGTTGATTTAGTCAAAAATACTACTACATGGTCATCACAAAACATGTGAATAGGTTGGGTCAAAATAGCCAACATCGAGGTAGACATATGAATAATGGTCAGAGATGGGTAAAATCCAAATGTTCCAGTGCTGGTGGAGTGGAGATGGGATTAAATTCAAAAACTAGCACCTAGGTAGGGTGCTATAAAATTTTAAAATTTGGGGGACATTAACCATTGATAGTCAGGAGTCCTAGGGTCAACCATCGATGGTCACCCTGACCATCAATGATCAGGTATAAACCCTAGAAATTGAAAAGCTAAAAAGTGAAAATAAAATGTAATTTTCACTATTTAACTTTAGTGATTATTGCTCTAGTGATCTTGCGCATGCTTGTATTTTGCTACAATATGCTGACATAGAGGTGGGGAGTGATTGTGTGTTTGTGGTGAGTGAAAGTTGACTTGATAGATGGTGGATGAGGGCACAACTGAGTGACAAGATGAGGTCTATGACCATGGTAGTGATCATAGAATGAGGTAGGTTTCTTTTTAAAATTGATAATATAGGTGAATTTATGAGGTAGTTTGTATTGGGTAGGTTGAAATGAGGTAAATAGGGTTTTGGAATTTGGTGTGGGCCATGATGCCCTAGTTTCAATTTTTTTATGAAACTAGGTGATTTAGTGGGTTAAATTAAGAGGGGACATGTTGGTTGGTTTTGTAATAGGTTGTATACTAGTATTAGGTAGGTTAATTTTTAATGTGAGGTGATTGGTGTGGTATTTATTAGGAAATTATTTTTGGGGTTCCATTATTGTTGGTCACACATAGTGACCATTGGTGGTCAGCCTAACCACTGGAAATCAACTCTGGGGTAAGAGGGTCCAAAAGGACCATCAACGATTCAATGAATTATTGACAATCGAAGGGGTTAGGGATAGGGTAGTGAAAATATAATATGAAATATTTATTTTTGTTTAGAATTGGTAAGATGTGTAAGAGGTTTAGAATTTGTTTGAATGCTAAAGTGTGGAAAGTTAATTATAGTTGGTGAATTATGAAAGTGTGTTTTAAAGGTGTGTAAAGTTGTGTAAAGGTTTGAAAGTTTTTTAAGTGTGTGTTTTAAAGGGGTTTAGATTTTATAAAATTGTGAAAGTGTTGTAAAGTGTGTTTTGAAGAAGGTGTTAAAATTTGAAAAGTTTTAAAAATGGTCATAGGTAAGTTTGATATAACGATGTGTTAAAAGGGGTAGTAGGTAGGGTTGGGTTAATAGAAGCATGATGTGTTTGAAATAATGTGTTATGGTTAGTGTTTGATAGGTAGGGTAATTGTGTGGGATAGAATTATGTAGGTAATAGCAATAATGTGAATATATATGTGGATAAAGGTATAATATTATTTTAATGTTAGAAGTAACGTGGTAGATGTAAGTGGTTAGGTTGAAAGAGGTGGAAAATGTTGGTGTAGGTGGGTGGTGAGCTTGAGTTGGAAAGTTAAGTGTTCATGCTAATGTTATTGTTTTGTAGGAATGCAACTAGATTCAGATGAAGGACTAAGTCCCTAAGATATTTGTAGAGGTCTATGATGGGATGACCAATGATGAGTGGAGACACATGGAGGAGGTTGGTTTAGAGGCCATGAGATATTACCAGCACCTACCACAAGATGCAAGCATGATCATGACCCTTATCAAGAGATGGGATCTGGCCATGAACACAATTATATTATCAACTAAGGAGATGAGAATTCTACCAAAGGATGTGCACAACATTACATGAATTCCCATTGGGGGGGCAATTTATCATATAGAGAGTGAAGAGAGGGACAACCACATGGATCTGATATATAGAGTATATCAGGTCCAGGCTAGGGATCATGTAGGTGGTGTTTGTTATGGGCCACTATACCAATAGTCTATATAAGATAGATATTTGTTGATGATGATGATAATGGTCATGTCCTACTTCACATTTTTAGATTCGAGTAGTAGTTGATTTCTATACCTGTTACTAGGGGTGCTGGTGGAGTTGTTACTAGGAAAGATAATGTTTGGGTAGGCCCTTGTGTTACTAGTCCCGATGTATATAGAGATCTAGGCTTTCAGAGCACATAGGTGATATGGGATCAGTGTGGGGTTTATGTTTCATTACTAGGCATATGAGCATATTTAGGTGTTAAGACTTTTGGGGCTACCATGGGATGGCTATGCTCTGATACATTACTAAGTGGTTTTTTTGAGATAAAGAGGATATTATGGATTGATAGGTATTGGTGGAGGTGTGGGGAACATTAATTATTTTTGGGATGATTTGGAAGGTTTGGTGGTAGGCGATGTAGTGTGGAGGCCATATGTGGGTTAGCTTAAGTGGGCCTAGTATGGTTATCACATGTTGTCACCTTAGAACTAAAGGTGGGTATATGAGAGGTGGGATAGGGAGAATGAGTGGATCCAATTCAATCGAGTTCAAAGGCATTTTAGCCTTGTGTAGGAGGTCCCACCATATTTCTTGAGATATAAGAGGGAGGATGTAAATTTCTTGCTTCCAGAGCTATAGCTACAAGACATTGTTTTAGATCATGAGGAGCTTCCAAAAAGATCCACCATAGATGATGTAGGTGTTATAAATGGTTATGATGCATGGTAATAGGCATGGAATATAATGGTTAATTTTAGATGGGGTGAGGTGGGTTAACATCCCATGGATGTGGATCCCATTGGGGCACTGATATAAGATGGAGGCTAGGCACATTCAGTACTTGTAATGGCATAGGCCCAGATTATTAGATTATAAGGATAGGTGGCCACTTTATAGAGCTAGATTGTCATTTTACAAGGTTAGGTGGTGATACTAATAGGACAGCGAGATGAGGTGAGGATCTCTCTTGGGTTAGTGACACAAGAGAGATATATCTTGAGACAAAGGGTAGGAGTGGTCATAGCACTAGTAGGAGGACCACCTAATATGGTTCTAAGGACACGATATTTATCCACCATTGACAAGTTGATATACTATGAGGTGATAGTGTTGGCATGGTTGCCATTGGAGCTTTGATATTGAGACTAAAATGCTAACTTAATAAGTGGTCCAACTATAGCTAATCTAGGATAGTGTGTCTCTATAGTGGGTCATATATGGAGATCAAGGGGACCACCACTAGATGGTAGTGTAGGTATAGGTACAGGTACAAGTGTAGATGGGGATAGTGGTAGTAGTGCCCTAGGGGCCTGATATATGAGACTATATGATGTATATGTTTGTGATTTTGATACTAGCCTATGTGTTAATGGTGTGAGATATATATGAGAGAGAGATTAATACATTAGTGCATGTATTATCTATCTAACATGATGATTATGATGATTATGTTTTATGGTGATTATGGATGTTTATTGATGTTGATGATATATATATATATATATGATGTTGTGATCATGGTGATTTTGTTTATGGTTATGATTATGTGGTTCTTTATGATTTGATGTTTAGAAAATGAATTATTATGATAATAAATGGATAGATGATATGGTTCATGATGTATCAAACATTTTTTTTTTTTATGCTCATGAGGATGAATGGTTTAATTAGGGTTGTTTGTGATATGATACATGTTCACATGATGTTTTGATGGTAGATGTATTGGAATGATAGATGTATGAGAGGATTTATGATGTTGTTATTAAAGATGGATATGTGTTGTGGTTTATGGATATAGTACACAATGTTGTACTTATTATTTATTTTTTCTTGTTTATCATGATGAAATATGATCATGGTTAAGGATGTAATGAACATAAATAAATTAAGTAGATATTAAACTAAATTTAGGAAAATTGATAATAATTAATGAGACACGTATCTACATGAACCAATAATGAAAGATAAGAAAAGAAACATAAAGTTTTTTCATTAGTAAAGATGAAAAAAATGAAACCTAAATTTAGATTGGCTAAGGGAAACTAAGCCTTTAGAGTGATTCACATTAACATGATTATGTTGATAAATAGATGTCTAGATAGTAATCATGTCAAGTAAGCTCATAATCCATTAATTAAAATATGGTAAAAATGGAAGATGGATAGTAGGTGAAAGGTAAATAGGTGGTAAATTAACCCCATGTGGGTCCCTTATATAGGTGACCTAAGAACCATAATAGATAATTCCATGTCTTAATTCTAGGTGTATATTGATCAATGTGGTAAGTCTACTAATTCTAGATATGGAAACCAATTTTAGCTTTCTTGGGATAGTTGATTTTGACATAGGGTATTTTGTTTATTGCTTTTCTTTTTGATAAGTTTGTGAATCTGATTAATGTAAGAAGCTTCAAATGGTTGATGTTGACCTATTTGACTTAACCATACTTTTAGGGAGTGAGCTAAGTTTGGGTTTACATTTTGGTAGTTGTCCTTCAAGGGAACAGTCTATATTTTAAGCAATTTAGAAAATTATAGGCAATTTTCCTTCAAGGGAGAAATTTGTAATATTATAAATATGTGACCCAAATAATATGTGACCTCTTTAGTTTTTGTTGTTATTAAAAGGTTTTTTATACATAGACAAGTATAGTTATGCTTATAGGTTTACCTTTATGAGGTAAAAAAAATTTAACGTAAAGAGGTTAATGATGGGTGAAAGGAGGTGGTTTTAGAGATAAAAGATCATGGGATCTTGTCTAATAAGAGACAAAAAGTATCCATAAGAACCATGTCATAGGTAGATCCATGGTATTCATGCTTACAATTAGGATATAACTATGATGGTTAATCACATGGTTCTATGTTGTAATCAGTTGTCCTCAAAGGGAGATGGATAGGTAAGTGATGGTGTGAGGAAAGTAAAAATATTATAAGACCAAGGGATGAGCTTAAGTTAGACATAAAAAGTGATGTTTATCCCTCTTTTAATAAAATAAGGGATGTAGATGGAAAGCATTGAGAGGCTCAAGTTCTAGTTTTCCTTTGAGAGAGGACAAATGATAATCTCCTAATCCATACTTATGGTTAATGACATAGGGTCCAAGTTAATTGAAAGCAAACTTTCCTCTTTTGCTTTTCTCTAGTTGGTGACATGTTGGTTTTCCTTCAAGATGAGGTCTCCAATATTGAATTCTCACTCTTTTGGTATTTGTTATAGGTATGCTTGATTCATTATTGATAAACACAAAGATGGTTAAGCACTACGAGGCAATATTTGTCAAGTAGATCATGTCATGCTAGTTTTTCTTGTTGATAGTCACTCTCTAAAATGATATCTTACAAAGATATAAAAAGAGAGGAATTTAGACTTTAAGGGGCAAAATTTCCTCCTCTCTAAAGACTAGAGAGAAAGGGGTAGCACCTATAGAGGTTTGAACAATAGTGTGATAAGCTCATAAAGTGAAAGGGATGTGCAAATTTCAATCCTGACCTAAAGCACTAATGACTTTGGTCAACATTTTGTTAAGGATCTTGTTAAAGGCATCTACTTGTCCATTTGCCTATGGATGGTAAGTGAAAGAGAAGCTTAACTTGATTCTAAATATTTAATAGAGACCTTGGATGTGCTTGTTTTTGAAAGATTTATCATTATCAGTGATCTTATGGGGAACATTGAAATGATAGATGATGTGATGGTTGATGAAGTTGACAATTTTATCAGCTTTGGTTGAGATAAGAGGAATGTATTCTACCCACTTGGTAAAATATTTGGTGGTAGTAATGATGGATTAGTGATTTTGTGATGAATTAGGATTGATTTACCTAGTAAGATCTAAGCTACATTATTAAAATGGCTAAAAGTCTTTAGATACTCAAAGGCCATGAGCAGGTGTGTGGTGTAAATTAGCATGTTGTTGACATTTAACACAATTATTTACATAATATAAATAGTCTTGGTTGAGGGTAGTCTAGTAGTAGCCAAGGTTAAGTATGCATTTAGTGATAACTAAACCACTAAAGTGTCACCCATAGATTTCATCTTATGTTTCTTTGACGACATGGGAAGCTTCATGACTATAAAGGAAATGGAGAAGGAGGCTATCAAAGTAGCCTTTGTAAAGGATTACTCTTAGTATGGTGTAATGAGAGGTACTTTGAATAAAATATCTTTAGGCACTCCTAAATAGGTTAGGAGGAATGATTTTGAGGTTGAGGTAATCAAGAGTTTGTTCATACCAAATGTTAGAAGGACATATGTCTACATTAAAAATTGTAGGAATATCAGAATGAATATAATATGGAGTGATAAAAAGGTGAATGGTTACAAAGAGTTTAGATTTAGGAGGTTGAGATGGGATTTGGAAAGCAAGGGAAGCTATTATGTCTACAAATTTGTTAACTGATTATGGAATTGACTAGATAAGATAATGATCGAATGATGATAAAAGTACATCTACAAGTTCTTTGTACTTTATTAAGACATCATTATTACATTGATAAGATCCATTGATCTAGTTAACCACATGTTGGGAATTGCCAAGGATATTAATTTTCTTAACTTCTAAATCTAGATCCATTTGGAGACCTATGACTAGGGCTTCATACTCAACCACATTATTGGTACATTCAAAGTCAAGTTTAAAGGATAAGGGAAGAGGTTCACCATTTAGGGGAATGAGAATAACTTTGGCACCTCCACCATGCTAGCATTTGGAGCCATCAAAGAACATGGTCATTTGGTAAGTGGGGTCTTCTTGAGAAAGAGTCATGATGGACTCATCTGGAAATGTAAGAGGACGTGGTTGGTTTTTCGGTAGAGGAGATTTGACAAATTGGTTGATAATGACTTGCCATTTTATTAAATTTTGCTAAATGAATTTAAGATCAAACTCAGCTAAAAGTATGAGCCATTTGGCATATGTTTGTTTTGGTATGGTTTGGAGTGCATGTACTTGAGTGGGTCAGTGCTAGTGATGATGTAGGTTTTATGATTAAGAAGGTAGTGGTGAATCTTGGAGGCCATGAAGATGAGGGTGGGGAAAAGTTTCTTGGGATGGGTATAACAAGATTCATACTTTATAAGTATTCAAATTGTGTAGTAGATAGCTTGCTCTTTGTTATATTTATCATGGTGAGTGATCATTTCCCTTAGGGAATGATCAGTGATGGAAATGTAGAGGTAAAAGGGTTGACCTTCTTTAGGAGGGGTCAAGACAGATAGAGAAATAATGTATTATTTAAGTGAATCAAAGGCTTGTTCGTAGTATTTAGTCTATTTGAAATATGTGTCATTCTTAAAGAGATGGTGAAAAGGTTCACATTTATCTAAAAATTGAGAGATGAAGCATCAGATTGATTGGAGTTTCCCCTACATGTTGTGTAGTTACTTAAGATGGCTCAGAGGTTTCATATCCAAGATTGATCTAAATTTGGTAGGGTCTACTTTGATTCCTCAAAGGGAGATGATGAAGCCAAGAAGCTTTCCAAAAAGGATCCCAAAAATACATTTTTTAGGGTTAATTCAGACATGAAAATGTATTAAGCATTTGAAGATAATGTTGAGGACATCTAGGTGATCCTTGTGATATTTTGATTTTATAAAGAGATCATCCACACAGTCCTCTATAATTTTATGGATTAGGCTATAAAAGATGTAGGTCATGGTACGCAAGTAGGTTGTGCCATCATTTTTAAAACTAAATGGCATGAATCTATAATAGAAGGTTCCCCATGGGGTAATGAAATATGTTTTATGCTCATATTTGGGAGTAATCAATATTTGAATATATCCCAAGAAACTATCCATGAGAGATAACATATCATGGTTAGTTGTAAGATCAACAAGTTGGTCAATGCTAGGTAAAGGAAAGTCATCCTTTGGGTAGGCAAGGTTAAGGTCATGAAATTTGATACAAAGGTGAAGTCTCCCTATGGATTTGGTAAAGGTAAAAATGTTATAAACCCATTAGGAATAGTTAATGGATTTAATGAAATTGATAGACAAGAGGCATTGAAGATCCTCTTTGACTAGAAGAGTGATGTGAGGGTGCATCCTATGAAGCTTTTACCAGATTATATTAACATCAATATGGGTGATAATGTTATGGAAAACAATGTAAGGGTCAATTATGGGCATATCCTGATAAGACCAATAAAATTCTATGTTGTGATCATGATGGAAGGAATGGTAATCTTATTTTTCTATGAAATTTAAGGATTACTTGATCTTGACAATGCAGGTGTTATCCTAAGTACCAAGGTTGACATCAATGGTAGATTCATTTAACATGGTTTAGTTCTTAGAAGGAAGATATTTATGGATATAAGAGTCCCCCACACCAAGGTAGGTGAGAATGGAATTATCATCCTAACTTTGGATGGTGTTGATGGTAGGAGAATCATTTTCTACCATTTCAATATGGATAAATGGAAGGTTTTTAGTTTGGCCATCCTTTTGATAAGTCATGGGGATAAGACTAATAATGCTGATAAAAAAAATATTATATGCAATGATATCAAAATCCTCTAACTTCAAAGGAGATGGGGTTGGTGAGGATGTGACATCCTCATTAATGGTGGTAATGGGTTTAGGTGAGGTGGGGTTTTTTGGTGGTATGAACCCTAGGCCAAACAACTGACAAGGTTTTTAAGTTTTGATCATGGGTAGCTCATGAGGTCCTTGCTCATAAAGTTCAAGGCCAAATCCATTCCAAGAACACCTATGGAGGTATGCTTTGGTAAAGGTGAATTTGTTAAGATAAGAAAAGTCAAAGGTAAATGGTCAGATATGAGGAGTAGTGGTTGATCAAGTCACCCATAAATAAAGTTGGTTTGATGGCTAGAGAGACTAAAAGAGATTATGGTTCTAATGTTGGGGTCATAACTAAGGTCATGATTAGGTTTCTCATACTCTTGAGGAGTAGAGAAAGTATCCAAGGCTAAAATATGATACTCCCCAAGTGAGAGACATTCGAATGCGGATTCCAAGGGGTCTCTTACATGAATTTGTGAAGAAGTGATGGATGAGCTTGTTGAAGCTTCATCAATTATAGGGGTGGAGGTAGGTGGTGAGATGGATGGATGAAGAATAATGACATCATTAGGTCTATATATCATATTTTAATATGTAAAGGGACTAAGGTCAGCTAATATGGTAATGACATGACCTTTGTGCTCAAATTTGATGAAATGATGCAAAGTGGAAGGGACACAACTCATGGCATGGATCCAAGGGAGTCCAAGTAACACATTGTATTGGAACTCACCCTATATAGTGTAAAAGAGTTCAAAAATGGTACAAGGTTCTAGGTGAATATGGAGAATGACTATCCCCAAGGTGGCAGCCATCATGTCATTGAAAGAGTGAATAACTATTGAGGACTTCGACATGATGTTCTTGGGTAAGTCAAGTTGGTCATAAGAATGTGAGGAGATAATGTTGATGGTATCCCCTCCATCAATCATCACCTTTTTGATATGGATATCATTGATGCATGTCTTGATAAAGAGGGAAGTATCTAGATCCTCAAGATGCATAAAAGGTATCTCTGAATCCTTAAAGGTGACTAGGGTGGAAAGATGAAGAGATCCAATAAAGGTTGTAAGGGGTTGAGGATCTTTAGTTTGAACCTCTATGTATTTAAAAATATATATCAATGTTTGATGGTGAGGGGGTGACATGTTGATTAACTCATATAATATCACCTTCATTGGTGTTTGGTGAAGTTATTTCAACACTACATGATGAATGGATTCATAAGGATTGGAAAGGGATGCACCCAAGATGGATGTTTTAGGTTTTGGTAATGTTGAAGGTGAAGGTGTTTGGGTTTAGTTGGAAGGTTGAGGTGTTAAAAGGTAGGTGCATATGGGCACTTTAAATTTTCCCTTATCCCTTTTTTGGGCCCTATATTAAGTAACCATATGGATAGTGTGGATTAAGGGACATGTTGGGATAGATGGTTGCTTTGACTCATCCTTACTCTTAGGTAAGAGTGGGGAAGTAGATAGGTGTTGGGTAGGTTGGGTAGGTAAGGGGCTCAAGGGGGACTCATTAAATAATAGATCATCCTCATATAAAAGGCTATGGAATAGTAATTGGAGAGATTTATAGTTCTATGTATCATGTCATAGTGTCCTATAGTAGAGGCAAATTGAATGGCCATTGAACCTGTAGAGTAGTTTCCTACTCTACATCATTTTTTTTATTTTGATCCAAGTACTACAATTTTGGTTCCTACACATCTTTGAGTGAAGCCACAGTGTTTTGGAGTAGAGGACAGGTTTGTTTTGCCCAAGTGTCAAAATGTGGTAGAAGCTACCAAGTGTCATCCTCAGATCACGGTCCCTTTTTGCCTCTCTTATTATTTTCATTTCAATTTTGGCCTAAGTATTGGATTCAAGTGGAAGCAACCACGTGTCGGCCTTCGAGAGATGAAGATGGACAATTGGCAACTTTTGAGGACCTCGTTATAGTTTTCCAAAGAACCACAAAATGCACCACGTGTTAGCATCCATGTATCATAAGAGGCACTCATGTTTTCTATTTTTGACAAAGACTTCCAATAAGCTAAGCAACAGAGATAGTGGAAAGTCCCACATGGCAGTTGTGGAGGCCCTGAATTACCTTTTTGAAGAAGCAGTAGAAGTCTCCACATGTTGACTACAAAGGACCTTTGTTTCAATGCATGGGTTCATGCTTTCCATTCAATGCATAAAGGCATCATTCATTTTGATAAGTATTGAAGTGTAGTAGAGGCTGCCAAGTGTCACCTTCTGGGTCTCTCTCTACTCCACGCCCAAAAAAAGTGGAAGGCACCACATACCCCCATCAGGAGTAGTGGAAGATGTCGCATATCTTTTTAATAGTAGTAGAGGCTGCCAAATGTCAATCTCTGAGGAACCATCTTGGGCCTAATTATCAAATAAAGGTTGTGGTGGGTCCCAAATGATTTTTCAAAGGGTTGAGGAAGTGCTGAGTGTCAACAAGTGAAGACTGCCACATGCACCCATCCTTTCTTAAGGGTTGCCAAGGTAAAGAATGCATTGAGTTTTGTTTCAATAAAGCCACAAAGTATCGAAGAAGTGGGTTGTGATAGATGTCAAAGGTGGAGTGTTCCTCAATGAAATATGAAGAAAGTGGAAGTGGCCAAGCGTCGCCCTATGGTACCTCCAATTCAAAAGGAAAGAGTTTTCATAAATTAGCTAAGTGTTCATCTACCTATTATAGTGAAAGTGGAGGGAAATTCTGTGATAGTTATTCCTGGTAGATAGAACAGTGCATCAGGTAGTTTTTTAGGCTTACAAGCATTGAAGGTGCTATTTGTTTGTCCCCTAACAACAGAGACAGAGTAGACAGTTGAGCAGCCAAAGAAGTGATGGAATGAGGAATTTTAGGCACGAAGAAAGGAACTCAACATGGATCACCATGCCACAGTCCTAGCAATTTTTGATAAGACCAAGATGCATCTAAGGCATTAAATGCACCATTTAATTTGTCCCCTGTGAGTGAAGGATGGAGTAGGAATTGCGTGGGAAAGGAAATGATCAAAGGAGACAGCAAGGGCTATATAAGCAGAACTATAAAATCTAAAAAGGGGAGAATTCTCATAGTTTTAGACTTTTAGAGTTTTTGACCAATAATATCATTTGCTTTTGTTACATTTTCCTAAGTTGAAAGGTTTATATGATTGTGTGTGTTTCTGCATCTTTTGTATGACTGGAAGATTCAATAAGAAAATTGAATACTATGCCCTTGTTGATGTTATTTGTGTCAATTACAAAGTAGTTTATTCTGTAGATTTTCTAGTGTTATGATTGGAAATGTTATTTGCTTTTGTCCTATTTTCTAGAGTTTGAAGTTCTACATAACTGTGCATGACTTCTACGCCTCTTATGTGATTAGAGGATTCTATTAAGAAGATAAAACACTATGCCTTTGTTGGCAATTCTTGTATCTCAGCAAAAGACTCCCCTGTTGTGAGCCTCTATTTCTATTATTCCAATCTTTTACATTGATCATACACTTGTCTACTCTTAAATGTAATAGAATCCTATAATAGTCACTCTGTGCTCAGGTTAGGATTAAGACTACACTCAGGTGCATCACCATAGTTAGGTTTTAATTCCTGCATTTTGTGTTTCTATTTAGTCTCCTATCCCTTTTCCCCAACACCTATAAAATAAAAGAGACCAACTTCTTTAAAACCTAAAGGTTGTTTCAAGCCGCATCATCCCACAGCTTGAAACTTCCCATTGTTGATTGGCTAGGATCTAGCACAATTTTATGCCATCAATAGTTTCTGGCACTCCTAGTGGGATAGATCTTTCAAGGAGTTGGAGAATTCTTGGTGTATTCTTTAGCCAATCAGCCTTTAGAGGTTTTTCATCAACAAAAACAATGACTCTGAGTCATCAACTGATCAAGCAGTATCATCAAGAAATCTCTTTGGTATGTATATCTCTTTAACTCATAGCTATGAGTCTTATTCTCCTTATATATTTAATCAAGAACAGGCTTCTACTGGAACCATGACAAGTAACAAGGATGCAGATGGTTATGAGCTATACCAATCTTATGACCAGTCTCCCCAATATGCCACATGTCATGCCCAACTTGGCCTTATTTTTGCCTTCAAAAAAGCATTGACGGGTTTTAAGAAATATGTATTAGAGCTTGACAGTGGAAGGGGATATGGCTAAGAGGTTCCTTGTCATGTCATCTATCAAGTGAGGGAAGCAATTGACCTAATCAAAAGTGAGTGGGACCCCATTGAAAGGGCAAATTGGCAAAAGTTTACATATGAAATGATGGAGGTGTGTGGATTGATTAAATTTCTAGAAGAGAGGCTAAGCGTTCATGATAACCAGCCTTACCAAGTTTACCAAAATTCATATCCACCACCACAAATCCCATATCAAACATATGTCACCCCTATTCATGAACAAGGTTAGACTTGTCAGGATCATTTTCCCAATAATGCAAAGTCTATGACAGCAGCAAGGGGAGAGGTCCCCAAACTCTCACCTTCCCCTCAAGACCCTTCTACCCTTCCTCAAGAGGCTTCTTATTTTCCATCACAACCTTCTTCTTTATCCTTTTTCGAAGAAGAGTATATTTTGAAGGAAGCAACTGAGTATGTAGAAGAGTACGCTCAATTCATGGCTAGTCAAGAAAATTCCATAAGTACAAATGAGGAATAAATCACCATAGGCACCCCCTTTGATGAGAAAGAGGATAAGCCGCAAGCTTTTTCCTTAACTCTAGATGAGGAGGAGATCATTTCGAACTTCTTCCTCACTTTGCAAGAAGACATTGAGGAGTATGGATACTCCCTTGATCAAGCCATTGAGATAGTTGAAACTATCATTTAGGAAGGATATGGAGAAGATGAATGTGATACTCATCTGAGTATGCAGGAAGCATGCTAGCTTTCAAATTCATCCTTTCAAGAGGATGCAGTCATCACAGAGCATGATGATGAAATAAAGCTAGAATTCAAAGGAGATGAGCCAAGAGATAATGGATATCAAAAGGCACAGAGTGAAGAATCAATAACTAATGATTTATTGATGACACCCAATAGCATGAAGAACTAGCATTCGATGAGCATTCAAAGACAAGAAGAGTTTGTAGATGTCAAATACACATTTTGCTCAGACTCGTTTGAGTGCAAGCAGACCCATGTGGCTGGTGCAGTGAACATTACATCAACAACATATCCATTGCAATCACCGAGATGGAAACACGAGTTGACTTGTCATAAAGAGGACGTGGGAAAGTTCATTTTTGATCCTAGAGGGAAGTAAGGATTTGTCATAAATATAGTTAGATAGTTTCCATTCCTGCATCTCTTTGTTTTTGTTTTTTGCTTTCCCACTTTCTTTTAAAATAAATGTTTTAAACGTAGAGTTAACATCTTAGGAATTCTTTAATTCTTTTTTTTGTAATAAATGCTTTCCCGAATCTTTCAAGATTTCCAAGGTACCTTATGCCGCATAACATGTCCACCTTGATGTTTCCTGAAGATTGAGTAGGATTTGCTAATGATCACCTTAATTTAATGTTATTTGGGACTTGCTAGGCTCATAAATATCCCTTAGCAAATTTTAAAGTTTACAACTCTTAGGCATTCCTATGAAATATCTTGCTCATTGCGATTGTCAGCACCTAGTGAATTATTTCAGCTAGCGTATCTTTATCTTGAGCAAAGTTCATAATAGAGTACCATACAAGAAACATAGAGATGGTAGGAGCATCATCTTCTCAGCAAGGAATAGGGGCATCGAGATACCTTGACAAATTATTGGCAAGAAAATCATACGCTATAGCTCCTACACAGCCACCAAGAAGTTACCCAAGAACCAAAGCCCTGGGAGTCGACCAAACCAGTGACCCATCCAATGTCAGGGACTATGCAGATGGAATCATGGACCTAATTATACAAAGAGCCAGTGGCAAGAACCTCAGAGAAGGGGCACACCAAAGGTTTCTACAAAGAGCCCAAGCAAGGCAATATGAGACATTCGAGATGATAATATGGACCTCACAACTAGCTCAATTCGTTGTCCCAGCTGTGCACCCATGCCTAGATATAATTGAATTGTGTGCATACTTGCTCCATATGAAGTCTTACACCATTCAAAAAGGCCCATTCATGCTGCAAATCACCCCACCGACTATCAAGGATATTCTTGCCTTGTAATATGATGGTTCTACTACCTTCCCCACCATTGATAGGATGCAAAGGACATGGGCAAACATCAACAATCAGACCAAGTTTTTGAGGTCTGAGTTAAAAATGACTGATGGAGACTCAATGGTACCCACACTTCCCACTTTGAGAACTCAATTCACACCCACCAGCCAAGATGCACTATCGATGATGGCTCTCATCTTTGACATGAAGGATGACATGATGGTATACATTGAGCAGATGGCCATTCTCTTCAGGCTAAAAACAATTAAAAAGATGCAAGAGTACCATCTTGATTTCTCTGAGCACATCACCTTCTTAATGGTCAAGCAGCTGACCCAATTTAGGGCACAAGGAATACTCAGGTATTCTTCCTTCCTATTCCATCTCATTTTGCACTAGAACCTTGACCTCTTCTCCCAATTTATGAGCCTGAACCTATATGACCCAGCCTTTGACCCCTAAAGAACCATCCCTATGTCCACATGGACACATATTTTATAAAAAACCAATGACGCATATGACTTTTGGGAATTATTCATCACCCCTGTCCTTCATTGCCTTAGTCCCAAGCCTGTTATAAATAGGTTATTCCCAAGTGTCATGAACCTCTTGGTTAGTTGTCCCATCCCATGTGATTACTATTTTTGGGGCCCATCACACGACCTTAAGGGTCCATGGATTTTGTGGGGAGTAAGTATTGCTACCAAATTTTTTGACTCTTCAGTTAGCATTCCTCGAAATTGCCAAGTAGGTATCAATGGTTGACAATGAATTCAGCTCTAGAAAGAAGAAAAGGATATTGTACAATCTCCCATGGATGGTAAGTAGCATGAGCCTAGAAGCCAAAGAAGTTGAGACCATGTTTCTAAGGAAGTTGACCTCCCTAGGCTTCTTATTGATAGAAGATAAGTGGGTTTATGACCTAGTAGATTACATAGCCTCCTTAGTGAGGACAAATAGAATTAGAGCTAGGATTGTGCATGAAAGCCACCCCTTTTGGGAAACCAAGAAAAATCCTACGGAAGACACCCCTAGTCTCTATGTCAAGTTGACAGACCTACCTCTCCCACTGAATAAGCCATGGCAGACCTTCTATGATAAATAGAGGGAGTTTGATCCTAAGGCCAGGATGACCTTTGGTTTGAGAAGGATGCTGAGGAACCAAGGCTGGGACATAGAGAAAATTGAAGCCTATTAGAAATATAGACAAGAAATCTCCTAGACCACCCATACCTTTGGGGGCATAGACTCAGATGAAAGGTGGGAAGAATTTTGGTATGAATGGCATCCATCCCTATATCTAGCCCAAAAACAACACCCCATGCAGAGTAGGAAGCTACAGTAGGTCCAAGCCAATAGCCATAGACTTCAAATCAAGCTACAACTACCATAGAACAACCAAGAAGTGTGGCACCCCCACCACCATAGGCCACCCCATCATCAGGAGTAATTGAAGTCCCCAGTTCCCCATATGCACCATCGACAACAACAGAGGTAGAAGGGAGACAAACACAGCCAAAGGCTGAGACACCCAGAAAAAGAAAAAGGGTGTAGTTCCAATTAGACCCAAAAGAAGAAGAAGAGCCTTCATAGCACCTAGTGTAGAGCACTATAACTTCTCCTCAGGTAGAAATTACTCCCCCTCCTCCCTCTCAATCCATTCCTCACCCTATTGGTGTGGTGCCTCCACCCAGTCAGATGACACCTCTGGCCACTACTGCCATTCCCATTTCATAATTCACCCCATCCTTGGTGCCTCAAGCCTTAACATTACCCTATTTCTCCCCCTCTATCCCTAGAAAGATGCCCTTACAACTCACTCCTAGCTAGCCAATGGCTCTCCAATATGGCCTGCCACAAGGATTTCCCTTTGTAGGGGGACGTATTGCATCCCCTTCCACCTTCCAAATGTAGTATGATGCCGCTAAGAAGGCAAGAGAAGCCCAATTAGAGAAGAAGAGGATTAAGGAGAATAAAATGCTAGATATTCCACATTTGAGGTCACATTTTGACCCCATCCAATAGCAATTGATGGTGACCCATTTGTCACCCAACATTGCCAAGCTGAGTGAACAAATGCAGCCAGAAGACTACACCATGAATGCAGTGGCCATTGACATGTCCCTATTCAGGCCTCAAGACAGAGTTGAGCTACTAACTAAATCCACTTCTATGGTCACAAAAGATTACTTGAAGAAATCAAGGAGACTACAGAAGATGGAGGCCAATTTGGCCTAGGAGAAGGCAAACTATAATAGTTTGGCCAAACAAATAAATAAGAAAGACAATGAGATAGCTAGTTTGCAAAAATAATTACAAGATACTATTTCCCTCTAGACTCAATGGGCAATTCAAGCCCAAAATTATTCATTAAAGATGGAGCTTGCACTTGTAAAGGATGCAGTAATAGCTCTAAGACAAAAAAATGCAACATTATAGGGAAGAGTTGAAGGACTCCAACTGCAAGTTACCCAATCATAGTAAGTGCTGCTAGAAGAACAAAATAAGGCTACGGCTTTTCAAGCCTAGCTCTAGGCTGAGCAACAGAGGATAGCACAACTGGAAATTGAGCTGACTAATAGGCCAAGAGGTATCGAAGTAGTGCAATTGGTGAAGGAGCTCTACGAGTCAGTGTGGGTGAGAATCTCTTTGAAGATTCTCCAGCTCAAGCCATTTTTCACCTTCCTACTCAATGCACAACAACTATGTGAAAGTGTGGAAAATTTAGTATAGAGTATTCTAGCCATGATCTCCTAGAGAGTCATAGACTCTCATTCATTATTGGAGAAGCTCTACAGCTCAAGGGAAGTGACATTGGCAATCGTAGGGATCCTTGATAGAATGGCTACCACAAAATGGATCAATGAAGAGCTTAGTTGTAATGTTATAGCCAATAGTTGTAGAAGTTGTCTCGATGTCGTAAAGGAAGGCATTAGTGAGATGAGACAACACATTGAAGATTTGGTACAACTAGGCTTGCCTTCCCCATTCCCAGATGCAAGGATGATGCTGACAGAGGGTTAACTTCACACATTGCTGCTACCTAAACAACTAGATCAGATAGTCTTTCAGAGCTTACAGGATGATTCCTTAGTCTTAGAGATCAAGACTATTTTGATTCCTATTTTTTAGCTAGAATCCAAGCTGAAGGCCACTATCCAAGTCCTGCAAACCTTCTCGCACAAGGATCTCATTATCTTAGATTTGGATTTTGATGAGTTGTAGAGCAAGCAAGGACTATCTAACCATGAGTGGTCTATCTTCCAGATAGCTCTTTTGAAGCTATAAATTTTAAAATTTTGATCGAGTGGGAGTCAAGTTCTTTTTGAGCAGGCTCAAAAGTCCTGGTGGTTGCCAATAACTGTAGAGTAGTTTCCTAATCTACATCATTTTTTTATTATTTTGATCTGAGTATTACAATTTTGGTTTTTTTGCATATTTGAGTGAAGTCATAGAGTTTTAGAGCAGAGGACAGGTTTGTTTTACCCAAGTGTCAAAATACGATAGAAGCTACCAAGTGTCATCCTCAGATCACGGCCCCTTTTTGCCTCTCTTATTCTTTTCATTTCAATTTTGGCCTAAGTATTGGATTCAAGCAGAAGCACCCATGTGTCAGCCTCCAAGAGATGAAGATGGATAGTTGGTGACTTCTAAGGACCTCATTATAGTTTTCTAGAGAACCATAGAATACACCACATGTCAGTATCCATGTATCATAAGAGGCACCTGTGTTTTCTATTTTTGACAAAGACTTCCAATAAGCTAAGCAATAAAGAGAGTGAAAAGCACTAGGTGGTAGTTGCAGAGGCCTTAAATTACCTTTTTGAAGAAGCAGCAAAAGTCTCCATGTGTCGAATACCAAGGCCCTTTATTTCAATGCTTGGGTTCATGCTTTCCATTTAATGCATAAAGGCGTCATTCATTTTGCTAAGTATTGAAGTGTAGCAGAGGCTACCAAGTGTCACCTTTCAGGTCTCTCTCTACTCCACCCCCAAAGAAAGCGGAAGGCACCACATACCCCCATCAGGTGAAGTGGAAGATGTTGCATATCTTTTCAATAGCAGTGGAGGTCAAAACGTGTCAATCTCTGAGGAACCATCTTGAGTCTAATTACTGAATAAAGGTTGTGGTGGGTCCTAGATGATTTTCCAAAGGGTTGAGGAAGCACCGAGTGTCAACAAGTGAAGATTGCCACGTGCACCCATCCTTTCTTAAGGATTGCCAAGGTAAAGAACACGCTAAGTTTTGTTTAAATAAAGCTACAAAGTATCAAAGAAGTGGGCTACGATAGATGTCAAAGGCAGAGCGTTCCTCAACAAAATATGAAGAAAGCAAAAGTGGCCAACTGTCACCCTTCGGTACCTCCAATTCAAAAGTAAAGAGTTTTCATAAATTGGCTAAGTGTCTGTCTACCTATTACAGTGAAAGTGGAGGGAAATTTGGTGATAGTTATTCCTGATAGATAGAATAGTGCACCAAGTAGATTTTTGGGCTTATGAGCATTGAAGGCACCATCTATTTGTCCCCTAATAGTAGAGATAGAGTAGATAGTTGAGTGGCCAAAGAAGTGATGGAATGAGGAATTTTAGGTGTGAAGAAAGGAACTAGACATGGATCACCATGCCGCAGTCCTGGTAGTTCTTGATAAGACCAAGATGCATCCAAGGCATTGAATGTGTCATCTAATTTTTCCCCTGTGAGTGAAGGATGGAGTAGGAATTGCATGGGAAAGGAAGTGATCAAAGGAGACACCAAGGGCTATATAAGCAGAATTATAAAATCTAAAAAGGGGTGGAATTCTCATAGTTTTAGACTTTCATTGTTTTTGACTAGTAGTATCATTTTCTTTTGTTACATTTTCTTGAGTTGAAAGGTTTATATGACTGTGTGTGTTTTTGCATCTTTTGTATGACTGGAAGATTCAATAATAAAATTGAATACTATGCCCTTGTTGATGGTATATGTGTCAATTACAAAGTAGTTTATGCTGTAGATTTTCTAGTGTTGTGATTGGAAATGTTATTTGCTTTTGTCCCATTTTTTGGAGTCTGAAGTTCTACATAATTGTGCATGACTTATGTGCCTCTTATGTGATTGGAGGATTCTATTAAGAAGATAGAACACTATGCCTTTGTTGACAATTCTTGTATCTCAGCAAAAGACTCCCCTATTGTGAGCCTCTGTTTCTGTTATTCTAATCTTTTACATTGATCATGCACTTGTCTACTCTTAAATGTAATAGAATCCTATAATAGTCACTCTGTGCTAAGTTAGGATTAGGATTACACTCAAGTGCATTGCCATAGTTAGGTTTTAATTCCTGCATTTTGCATTTCTATTTAGTCTTCTATCCCTTTTCCCAAACACCTATAAAATAGAAGAGACCAACTTCTTTAAAACCTAGAGGTTGTTTCAAGCTGCATCATCCCATAGCTTGAAACTTCCCATTGTTGATTGGCTAAGATCTAACACAATTTTATGCCATCAATAGAACCATGCTGGTTTAAGATGTGAAGGGTTAAAAGTTTTGATGGGGGGTAAGGTAAAAGAAGAGGTTTAAAATATCCTTTATATAATAGTCAAATAAGATTTGACCAAAGGTGTTGAAGGTGTTGGGTCTCTAGTTTTAGGAGTGGGATCCTTCTTTGGAGTAGGCCTCACTACATAAACTATGTGTGGTGAGATGGTTTTGGTAGGTGGTTTCATTTGTGATTATTTGGTCATGATTGGTTTAGAGGTGGAAGGTTTTGATGATGAAAGTTTGGATATAGGTGGGAATGTAGAGGTATCTAGGTTAGTTAATAATGATGGGGTTTTTTTTTTTAATGGAGGTAAGTGTAGGTAGGATAAAAGGAAAATTTATACTAAATGATGAATAGGTAAAGGGGATAGTAGAGGGATGAGGTCCTAAAATTGAATTTAGTTGTGAGGGAGGTGGTATGGGTCTAGTTAGATATGATTTGGGTAGTTTCACCCTTTTGGTAGGTTTAGTCAAAGGTTTCTTGGATATACTTGATGGTGTTAAGTCCAATTTCAAATATGAATGATCCACGCTAGGGGTGGGAAGTATTATAAGATTATTGATGGGTTTGGTCAAAGGGGTATAGTATGGTTTGGCAATTTTAGATGTAGGTGGGTTGGATGATTCCCTTATGGTGCTAAAGGAAGAAGTGTTGAATATGGGGTTGAGGTAATGATGGGTTTGAGGGTAGATGTAAGTGAGGTTAAAGGTTCTAGTTTGTTTTGGTAAAGTAGCCCAAGACGGTGCCAAAATGTAGCCCTATCTAGATTGGATTGGGAAGTAAATTCTAGACTTTGAACCAGTCTAGAAAAGATTTTATAGATGGGTTTGATTTCTTGGTTATTGGTTTCAAATATCAAGCCCTTGGGTTGAGGCAAGGTAGTAGTGTCTTCACCTTTATCTTGGGTGGAAGGTTTGATGGTTGAAGTAGATTATTTTTTTAGGGAAAGAGTAGAGGAGATGATCTATTCCTTTGGGGTGGTTTCCAAGGGAGGAGTGGCTGGTTCTATGATAGGTAAGGAGGGTGTGGTTTGTTCAGATGTAAGTAAGGGGGTAGTTTCTCCCTTTGTTTAGATGTCCAAAGGAAGGAGTAGTGATTTTACTACTTCCATAAGCATATTGGAGGAATAATTGGTTGAAATGATGGTTGGATCATCTTCTATCGAAGGATAAGTGGGTAAGTCAATGGTCTCTTTAATTGAAAGATAGGAGGTTTCTTCCTTTGTTTGGTTGTCTAAAGGAATAGAAGAGGACTCCACTACTTCAATAAGTGGGGTGAAAGAAGATGTAGTTGAGGTAATGGTTTCCTCAATAATGGGATCAATGGTACCAACATTGATTTTATGTGCCTCATGAGAGTGGGATGGTTTTGATTTATTGTCATGATGATGGGTAGAAGTGGCATGATTGGGAAAAGGTTTGTGAAAGATGTATAATGATTGGTTTGGAGGTGTGTTGGGATTATCTAATGATAGTTCACCCTTGTTAATCATATTTTGGACAATAGATTTAAAGGTATTGCACCAATTCACATCAAGTTTAATGACATGATGGAAGGAAAAATGATCATTCTTATTGTACCATCCACGTGTGGGGTGAGAAGCATTAAATTTTTGAGGTGGTTTGATAAGTGGAAATTGGATGAGGTTATCTTTAAGTATTTATCCAAAACCAAAGCATATGATTCACCTAAGGGAGTATATTGTCTTGGAGTGGTTCATTATTGGTTGTGACTTTGTTGGTTTGATGGGTTAAAAGAATTGGTTTGATTAGGTTTGTTGATAGTTAGAGGTGGAGTGGATTTTAAGACAATCATGTTTGTAGTTTCCTTCATCTTGGTATTGGGATGGTTGGATGGGTTGGTGGTTTTGGTTAAATAAGGGTCATTAGATTTAAAACTAGAATTTTTGTTTCTCAGTTTTAATTTCCCTTCATTAATAGCTCTAGTTTCAAGTTAACATGCCATGGTAAATGCCTCATCAAAAATTCTAAACCTAAAGAGTTAGGGCAATATGTTTGGTACAACATCGATAAAAGAGTTCAATCAATTGGGGTTGGGGTAATGAAAAAGAAAGTTGGTTAATAATAAATCTCCATCTAGCCAATAAATTAACAATCAATTCATCATTGAATTGCCTAATGGAGTAAAGGTCAGTAATGGAAACCTTTTTATATATGTTAAATGAAAAGTGATCTAAAAAGATTTGTTTTAGTTGAGAAAAGGAGAAAATATAGTGCTTGGTAAGAGCACTCTACCAATCCAAGGTTGATCCAAAAGGGACATGGGGAAGGTATAAAGAAGGAGAAAATCATTATATGTGATTAAATAGTAAGAAAGGTAGAATGCTCTCAAATATTTTTGGGGGTCCTCCTTACCTTGGAACTTGGAAAACTTAGGTAGTTCCATTAAGGAGGATAAGGTTATATAGGAACAGATGGATGAATGGGTTTGTTGTAAATTTCATCATAAGATAAAAGGTTATGAGATCCAAAATAGATTATTCAAGAGTGGACATTTTATCCATTAACATATTAACTAAATCTATTTAAGGCTAGGGAGCTCCATAGTTAGGTAGTATGTTCAGTTGAGATTGGGTGGTTACAATTTATGGATAAGAGGTGGGAGGTTGAGAAGGTATCCTATATTGGTGTCTGGTAATGGAAGGTTTGGATGATGCCCCATATTGGTACATGGGCACCAAAGGCTGGGTTGAAGGTGGTATGTATCCTTTTGGATTAAGAACATATTGGTAAGATATTATGGGTGTTTGTTGAGGGATTGAGAAGGATTGGTTTGAAGGTAGAGTTGACATGCTAGGTTGAGGTTAGGTAGTGACTCTAGTTCTAATGGGTGGAAGGGTAAGAGGTATGGAAAGTATTAAATTTTGAATAGGGGTAGAGATGGGTTAGTTGGTGGTAAGAGGAATGGTAGAGATAGGGGTAGAAGATACCCCCATATTGGATATTGCATGAGTGATAAAAGGGGAGTTTACTCCTATGTTAGAGGTGTTGGTTGGTGTAGGAGGAGTTTGGTTAGAGGTTGGAATGTTGGATTGGGTTTTGGTTGTGGTAGTGGATAGGATATTAGTAGGAGAGGATGTTTGGGTGATCAAAGGTTGGGAGGAAGTAGCTTCACCCATAAGATGTGGAGGCATACCAAAATTTGGATCCATGAAAGGAACTAAATTAATAGGGGTATGGTGGGATAAGGTGTTAAGGTAATATTTAAGGGCCACAGGGTTGTTATCAAGGAATGAAGTAAAATACACATCACCCTCAAAAACTATTTGAGGCATGGTAGGAGGGGGTGAATGAGGAGGAGATTGATCCACATCTGAAGTATACTCCATAGAGGAGGAGGATGAGGAAGGTGGTCCTTGATTGGTTTGATTTCTTAACTGTAGTATTGGAAAGACCATGTGAGAAATAGGAAAGAAGTGACAAAATTCACACAATAAATAAAGATCAATCAAAATAAAAGAACTCAAGGCAATCCAAACATACACTAAAAGTGCATTTAAATTAGGGTTATTTTAGATCATTTTTGGCTTATGCCTTGGAAAATGTGAATAATAATGTTGGATTGTAGATTAGGTACTAAAGAGGTAATCTAAGGTTGGTTTCAAGTTGTGTTCAGGTGCTCAAGAGAGAAATCTGTGTTGATCTTAAGTGCGTGGCATAGTATTGGGGCCTACCCCCTCACTTCACACACCACAATGATAAGGGTGTTAGGTGCTTAGCCAAAATATACTAAATTTTAGAGTTTATACTCAACCAGAGAGTTGATTTGGTTCTCCCCTTGGTAATTACCTCCAAGTAGGATTGTTGAAAAGGGATAAGGTTTGCCTCTAGGTGATGAAATCTTAGTCAAGCCTTGTCTCAAGTTTGTTTTGATGTGTTAATTAGCGATGTGATTTGGTTAATTTTGTGATACAAAAGTGAAAAATATGATGAATTACTTTTCCTTTATGTTACTAGATGAACTAAATAAAGCAAGCAATCAATGTATGCAAAGGGTATATTTTATGCCAAAAGAAAGTTTAAATTTCATTCGATGAGCATAGAATAAAGGAATAAAGAAAGGGCACCTAGATGATGTTATGGTCCCACTAGGCATGTCAAAATGTTTCTCTTAATTTCTACTCATTTCTTAATTTTGGAAGAAGATAATAAACTAGTAATAAGGGTGTGGTATAAATACATGGTTGTTGATTTGCACGTAATCTTGATGATGATGGAGAACTCCTCTTTGGCTTGGAAAGAATAACCTAGAAAAAATAAGGATACTAACAAGGGTGATTTTATCTAAATAGTTGAGTGAACTACCTATCATGAGCTAGATCTGAGAAGCATACACTTTATAGGAGGCTATCAATCCATTGTTGATAATAGTCAAGTTGATTTAGATAAAAGAAATAGTATTTTCACTCAATAACATGAAAGTAAATGCATGTAATGAAAGAAAGTGAATAGATGATAGATAAATAAAATGACTAATTATGGAAAAATTGGGTCAATACTCATGCTAAAATAGTCGGGGTTAGGTTCAAAAAATTAGGATAGGCTCTATGAACAAGTAGGAACATAGAAAGTAGGGTTTGTTTGGATGTAAGGGGATAGAAATAATGAGTTATTATTTTCTCCCATAGTGACCATCAATGGTTGGGATAACTATCAGTGATTGGGTAACCATCAATAGTTTAGGTAACCATTATTAGTTATGCTAACCATCATTGGTTGTGCTAACCATCAATAGTTGCCTATGTATTTTTGGGAATGCTCAGAAAATGAATTATAAGTTGAGATAATGATCATGAAGGTGATTAGTTATGGATCCATTTAGAGATGGGATATTGGTAGATAGGTCTAGTCAATTTAAAGGGTTAGAAATGAAATAAAATAATGAAAACAAGTGTAAAATACTTGTAACTTGCTAGCTGGTTGATGGTGAAAAGCTAAAGCAATTTTGCTAGAGTAACAGTACTTTAGCCTCAAAAGTAAATTTAGCAGAGCTTTGGGTCTCTATTTCTAATGTTAAGTTACTGAATCAAGGTGGGATTTTGGAGAACTTAAACACCTATGTGCCTGATAAATCTTATGATTTACCCCCTTTCCACCCCCTGCTCCCCTCCTTTTATAGGCAAAGAGAGATGGAGGATGGAAGGTTATCTAATGGGTGAGGTTATTGATCATGATGGTTGGGAATTTGTAATCACCACATGAGACAAAACTATTAAGCTATGCTTTATTATCTTGGATATAGATGTTGATGTGTTAGAGAGTGGATAGGTGAGGCCCTGGCCATCAACAGTCAAGCTAACCATCGATGGTTTAGTTGACCATCAACGGTCGACTATCGAAGGTAAAATTGGTTAAGGTGGGGTTAAAAGGGGTTCGTCAAAAAGTTAAGTTAGTGGGTTAATGAGTTAGATAACTAGGTGGTTAACTAGACTCCAGGTCTGATAAGGGTCCTAAGGTGTTTCAACAACTAGAACTCTAATGTATAATTTTCTAGTGTCTACACATTGACTTCACTAGGCCTCCTAATGAATGCAGACATTTGGACAATAGCTTTATGCTTATCTTCATTCATAACATGACACTCTTTTCCTTGCTTGGTGAGACACTCAATAACTTTCTCATTAGGCTTATCAACAAATTTTACATTAGATATGAAATCTTTTAGAGGAGAAGGAGTCTTACCCAACTAATCAAATTCTTGGCATATGGCATGGAACCTTTTCCATATTTCATCCTCTTCCTCATGAATATCATCTTTAAGGGTTGTGTCATCAAGTGTAGGTAGAAATACATGGTTTTCCTCATCATGTTGATCAATCATGATCCTCAATATATCGTCATCATATACATGGATTAAGTAATTACCTTCAGTAGATTATGAGAAATAATGCTCAATAGTCACCTCAGATTGCTCATATTCTCCTTCATGGATGATATATGTGCTAAGGTCATTTTGTTAAAAATATGTATATGGATCATGCTCATAAACATATACACCATACTCATTTATAAATAAGTTAGATATACCTTCTATCTTGGAGGAAGCATAGTCATCCACAATAGACTCTTCTTTCTCATTAATAACATAATTCAAGTTAGAGTTTGCTTCAACATAGGGTTCAATGTTAAATGTAGAAAGAGGCTGAGTTATTATGGTCACTTTTGTTACATATATTGTCCTAAAGGATAATAAGGACCAATCAATTGAGAGGTAGCCTCTTATCTTAGTTGTAAAATATTTTGAAAGGTAGATTTCAAAATGGGCAGGAAAGTCAATAACCACAATGTCTTGGAGGATGGGGAAACTAGGATAATCATGCAATAAAACCTTTAGCCCTTTGATCAATCATATTATTTTTGAAGATATACCGTATAACTTAAACAACCCTTTAATATGTGGTTCATACTTTAGACCCAACTTGTCAGTTATAACCTTGGGCATCAATGATGTAGAGTATCCACTATCAACTATGTAGTTATGGACTGGTTTATCACCTACAAACAAAGTGAGGTAGAAAGGTGGAGGCTTATCAGCTTTACTAAATGGTTCCAAAATGTGACCATGATTATTGATTTATGATGGAGGACTAACATGGATAGTATATAGTTGTTTTTATAAGAGTTTCTTTTGGATAGGCATATGAAAGACATCCCAAATGGAAATGGATGACTTAGCACTCTTCAATGAATCTACTATATTTATAGTAGAAGTTCTTAGCTTTTATTTAATCCTTATGGGAATGAAGTTCTTGTAACTTGAGTCATTAAATCACTTTGAATATACCTTACCAAATTCTTATTTGGAGAGGCTGTAGGAGTGTTAAGGACTACCATGCTTGCAATCATGCCTTACTACCTTGTAGGAGGACTAGTTAAGCTTGTAGGCACACCATTAGCATTTAGTAGTGCCTTCCTCTTATCTCTTGTAAATTTTTCAACAAAATTTTCTTATTTAAGCACATAAGTGTCTTAAACTAAGAAGTTAGTGAAGATTTATCCTTGAGGATGTTAACCTTCACTTGTTTACATTAGGAATTCATCTTCTACTGATAGTAGAGGAGTGAATACTCATTGAGAAAGTAGAGATTTATTTACACGTTCATTTACATCCATGAATTGTATTTATTTCCATTCTTATCCTTGGATCATATTATTATGTACTTGTACCATCTATCTTATGTTGGATATGAAATTGGGATTGTATGCATTGTTAGGCCTATTGAAATTAGGCTACCTTTAACCTCTCCCTCTCCCATATTGTTGACCATATTCTTGTTGATAAGGATAGAGGTTTTAATGAGAACTTTGTTACATATTGTATTTCCTAGTTTGAACTTATAAGGTAGGAATCTTTCCTTCTAATTAACACCATCTTCTACCTTTTTAGGAGTAGACTTTGATTTAGCATTTGCATTAGTACCTTTCACAATGTTTGGAGAAGTAGTATGAACATTAGGTAGAAAAGGCATAGACACTTTAGGAAGAAAATTTATATCTTGGATGAAGCCATTTTTAGCTCTAATATAAAGTTCATATGCCTTAGGTAGAGTGAAACCACCAATGGATTGAAACATGATGGAAATATCAGTACCAATGCCTCTCAAGTATGCAGGAAAGACAAAGCTTGTAGGTGGTCTTGTGGGAGGGGGAAACCTATGCCAATTATTTTGGAACCTCTCATTGAAGTCATGTATTATTTACTTGGGGGATAATTGTATCACATTGATTTAATTTTTGAGTGAAGTGTGGTCACTCTTGTATTCAAATTTTGAGGTTAGTAACACTCTAAAGTCATCCCATGTTGTGATACAACCACCAGGTAAAGTCCTATATCAATTTAGTTTTTTCCCTCTAAGGGAAATGAAAAGGATTCTAATGTAAATTTTGACCTTGGTGACATTGTGAAAACTACAAAAATTAGATATATCTCTGATGTGTTCAGTAGGAGTGTCATGGCCTTCACCATTGAATGTCAGAACACTCTTTGTAGCATTAGGGGGAATGTCATCATAGGCCTAAATATGGATTGGATTTTTAGTTTTAAATGATAGGAAGGCATGTCAATTATCCATGTTTTCTTCAAGACCTTCCTTACTCTCTTGATCATTTAGGATAGAAAATTCATCTTGCTATTGAAGGAGCAGAATAGCTGAGGGTGTTGAACTTGAAGAGGAAGTTCAAGTTAAAGGGGTGGATTGATAGAATTAAAAACTCTACCAGAAGATGACATAGTAAGGACCATGAATTAGGAGCATAGATATATGAAAATTTTATCTATATCCATATTTTACCTTGAATGGAGTCACCAAATACTAAGTAGTACACCAATACGTAGTTGATGTTGTCAAGACTATCAATCACCTTGACAAATTATCTTTAAGATAATGGTTCTCACTGTGCATGCCATAACTATTGTCACCAAATCTTGCACCCTAGAAGAGGCTTTTGAATCATAATGTAACATTTTGGCAACATTTGAATAATTCTATGTATGTGGGTTTACTTATAGTAGAAGTAGACCTCTAGGTTTAAGGTGTTGCTCCCTAAATTTTCCTTGAAGTGCTTATCACCTATGTTAATTGATTACTTTTAGGAAAATGGGAATAAATATGCATGAAATAAATATATTCTAAATAGGTGATACACCATGAATATTTCCACAATTATATCATACTTTTTTCACTAAGAAACAAGACCTATAAACTAGCTTTAAAGTACGAAGATATTCTAACATTAGTATTTCAATATAAAGGTAATATGCATGAGAAAACTCAAGGAAAGTGGACCAAAGGGTAGATTACATAATCTAAGTTCACTTTCATACTTTAAGAGATCCAAACACACTATATACAGTCTATATGACCTATTAGAATGAGAACTCCTTCCACTAGACATGAAAAGATAAGGAGAAGTAAGGATATAATCACTAGACCTCACCATTCATTGATTTATACACTTAGACAAGATGTTTTTAAACTCAAAGAAATATTGCATATATTATTCAAAGGAAAATTGCATCATAAAAAAAGTAGGGATTTTTTGTATGTGGTGTATAATTATTAAACAAGAGCCAAAATGGCTAGTACTTATAGAATGTGGGAGAGGAGAGAGAAGAATGAAGTCCAAGATTCACAAAAATAATTGTAAAGTTACAATAAGGAGTTAAATTTATAAAATAATGAAATATTATATAGACCATGTAAGGTCTCTTTGTAAAAATGTCCCTCTAATGCATGAAACTCTTCAAACTTGGCATAGGACTCTTCAATTGCTTGTTTGAAAACTACTTGCATCATTGGCTTATTTTGAGTGATCTTGAGTAAACTAGGGATAAATGACATCATTTCAATATTAAGGGGAGTTATAAACATGATACAACATGCATTATATGTGTCCATAATCATCAATATCCTTCGATAAAAGTGTTCTCACTATCTACAATCATAATCACCCTTCTTTCACTCATACTTCACACTTGGCACCAAGGTGGTATTTAGTTTCTCAAACCAATCCATACAGGGGGTAATGTAACACTTACCAAGAGCCCTCATGCTTTAGATACATCAAGAAGACCTTAAAAATCCTCTTAATTAGATTTATCACCTTCTCACATAGTTATCACTCTTCATTCACTATGCCAATTTGGATTGGATGAAGTGAAGGTGCTTGTAGAGGCACCTGTGTGATTTTTTGAAGCAAGAGATGGATATTATTAGTTATATTAGGTCTTATTCTCTCTCCTAAAGACAATAAAATCTATCAAGAAAAGTAGTTTTTCACCCAATTTATACCAATAAGGTACACACCAATCTGAAGGGAAAGAGTCTAGGAGAGTTGTATGTAATCCCAAATCACTTCCCTTCTCTAACTAGCTCATTCGAATGCCTTTCCTTCTACTTATTCCCAATTGGGTCATTAATAAGGGTTTAGAGGGTTTCAAGTAGGTTTACCCCTTAAATATAGTTCATAAAATTATGACATCCAAACCCTTAAAAAAATCCACTAGATAATTATTTAGAACCATCTCCAACATATCTTAGGTCCTCATACTCCCATGTTGATCATTTGTATAGATATGAGCTTTCAAAGTTGACCTCTCAATATTTTATTTGCTTTTTACATACCATATCATGTTCTTAATCCAAAAAATGGATTCTCTATTATCTTCCCTACAAACTAAAGTTTTTCACACACCTTATATCTCCCTATGAAGATGTTCCAATGCTTTATAATGTCCACCTAGCCTTAGAAATGGTATTTGACCATCTTTAGGCATTGGGCCTAGTTAAGGCCTAGTAGGTCTGACTATACCTATGTGGGTTTAGGCTACCATGTTTCAATTATATCACCTTTGATGGATTCCCTATATTCATTCATGTCTAACACATCTCTTGACATCTCCTTACAAGGATCTAAGTCTCTTTGGCACCTTCCTTTGTCATTCTTATGTCAAACCTATAGGATATGGCTCTCTTGGAGTGCCGTCTATTTGAGATAGATTAGAGGACACTTACCCTATTTCCATAGGTAAAATAAGTATATGAAGATATTAAATAGGTTATAGGGAATTATACACAAAAATTTAGGTTTGGATTATACTCTTTAAAGCCCTAAACTTCATAAACCCCAAGGCAGACTATTGTGTAACTCATTGTGTGTAGGAATTTGTGTACCAACTATAAGTTGTCATGTTAGAACCCTTATTTTACTTATTTACATGTTATAGGAGTCTCTTGATATGGTTAATATCAATTTAAAATCACTTTTAGTAGGTTCATCATCAAAACCTCTACTAAATCCTTTAATGCATACCTTTTACTTTGATAAGTCTAAACTACAGGTTATGTGACTATGTTATTTGCTCAAAATAATAACATACTTGTAGGTGTATATTGTATTATTAGACCGTATGTTATTACCCAAACATATTCTTGAAATAATTAATACCATCTTATATTCATTTAGGTATATTCACACCATATACATGCTAGGCCATCCTCTAAACCACCACGTTCTAGATTTAGAGAGCTGTCATACTACATTCAATTATAGTTGACCATTCTTGGAACAAAAGAGGTCATATAAGTTGCATTATAACTCTTAGATCTTTCAATTCATACCCTAGGATAATTTTTAGATCTTGAAACCAATTCTAAATGGAAAATATTCATGTTTGCATGTTTCCATCCTCCAAGGTTTATGTCATGAGACTGTTGGTGACCTTTTTAGAAGCAAGGGTACACCTGTAGGTTATGGTATATATCAAAACCCTCTACTTTCACTCCCCTCAATTTTATTTACAATACTAGTGTCCATACCACCTCAATAAGGTCACTTATCATGGAAACATTCTCTTGTCATTCTAATTTTGACTATGAGGTCATTTGGGGTTTAAAACACTATAAATAACATTGACCTTGTATAGTGTAAGAATGTCTATAAAGGAGGCCTCTTTCTCATCACTTATTGGAGTCAAAAATTCACCTCCCTTTAAAATGTGCTACACCTACATGAATTCTACAATATAGATGCATTCAAATTCAACTATACTCCATGTCACCTTATTGTATGGCAGCATCAAAAGTGGACAAGACTCTATTTTGGATTTTTTAAGGTAATGTATCCCTGAACTTAGTTGCTCCAACTATAACATGGATTTTCAAGCCTATTTTACACTCTTATGGATTCAACATGATTATTATGACATTTTTAAAATCCTCAAACTCTATGAGGATATCCAACATGCTCAAACACTAGCATTTCAACTATTCAGACCTTTGTGGAGACTTGTTGGTGTATACATAGTAGAAAACAAGGTAGTGAGGGTAGAATATGGTATATATGGATATTATCTAGTATTCCAACCATTATAAACCTTCTCAAAGTTTTCAAATGAATATTTTCCATCTTTAAAGAGTTAGACCAAGTTAAAATTCTTTATTTCCATGTGATTATTCTCTTTTAGGGCACCTATAGGTGTCCATTAATGGTGCAAGACTATGTGTGTAATTGAACTAGTTATCACAGTCAAACATATGATATTAAAATAGCTATACTTGATTTTTCATGTTCCAAACATGTGTTCAAAATCTTGGATTCTTCATTATATCTCCATGATTATGCTTAGGACTTTTACACCTCATTCACCATGACTGTAAGTAAATAAATTTAGATAAGGTTTGACTGCGTTGTTATGCTCTTTAAAGATGGTTCTTCATGTGACACCTTTTGAATCTAATCTTGGAAGGAGAGGTGAATGCCATGATATTTTAGAAACATGAAAGATCAATATACCTCTAATTTAAACCACTATAGTAAATGATAACCTTTGTAGTTGATGACTATGCCTACAATTTCACTAGTATACTTAGCCTATAACTTGAGAAGTTTGAGCATATAAAATCACATAAAAACATGAAAAAAGGATATAAATGATGAAATAAGGACATTCACATATTTTGGAAGCAATTTCATCCATTGGTTTGTACAGACCATCTCAAATATGAAGAAAACCTATAGGGTGTAGGGATTAATATGCAAAAAATAATAGACAACTTATGTAAAATGGTTCATAAAGAATGGGAAACCAATATTTGAACTCCTACCATGAAGTTGAATAATACCATGTATATTAACATCCTTTAGAGTAATTTGACTTGAAACAACTTCTGTTATCAATATTATAAAGAAACCTATTGACCATTTCTGCATGCCTAGTGGAGTGATGGAGAAAAGAAATGGTTTTGGGACATTTTTTAGTATTTAAAAGATGTAAAAGTGTCAAGATTAGTTTAGGGAAGTTGAATATCCACTGTATAAGATTTAAACACATGTCAAACTCCTTTGTAGGCTATACAACTACCAAAATCCTCTCTTTTTCAATAGTTTTCTTGATTTTAACATAGTACCTACAAGATTTTAGTTAGGAATGACATACTTCACAAGGATCTAACATGAAAGATGTTGAGGAATATTTAGGAACACTTATCTACCAAGGTTAAGAAAAAAACTTCCATTAATGACTCAAATATGACCCTTAAGTAACATGAAATGACTTAAGACTAGATTTAACTATGACCAAGATTAATAGTTCATTAAATGACATCAAATAAGACCATGACACATCTTATTACATCCTAATAGACCCTAATACATGTTTTATACTATATGGGGTTGACTTATTTTGACTTGTGGTCAAAATAGTCAACATAATCTTTTCAAACTTCTACCAATGCCATCATTGACAATACTCCTCAAACTAAACTAGGAGTTGCCCAAGGTAACACTCCCTTATCTTCTCACATACCACTCACCATAAAAAAAATGAAACAATTCTTACCACCCTTTAAACCATTTACTTATCTTAATAATCCTCCTAAGTGGTATGACCCTAATAGTTTTTTTGGTTTTGTATACACATAATATTTTCAACTTTTATCAAATATTGATGTTTTACATCTTACAAGAACCCATCAAGACTCAACTTATTTGAGTGCATGCCCTAAGGGGTACAATAGGAAATGGGTGGGAAGAACATTGGTACTTTTTAGGATTGTTGTCCCTTATTTACACATATTACTAATCTAACAAGCTCCTAAAAACCATTCCCCAAGCTATTACTCCTCTTTTGCATACTCTAGTCTTTTCCCGCTTTCCATCCCTCTTTTCCTCACCTTAAGTCCCTTTTATCAGTCAAATATTCTAGGTTGAGTAGGATGAACATGTATAATTTTGGTTGATTTTCACTTAGGAACTCATTTGGCCTTTAATCGACCTAGATCATGACCTAGTGAATAATTATCAAAAATTGTGCTAGGTCAATTGGGTCAACCTTATCGACTGGGATTTTTGGAAGGATTTAGGGTCAAATCCACCTATATATACAAGATAATTTAATCATTGTTTCAATATGTAATCAAGAGTTATTATTCACTTGTGCTTCTTTATAATCTACTCTTCCACCATTCTACTTGAGGAGTCTTAGCTTAGGGTTTCTACTTGGAGAGTCTAGTCTTGTGGATAAGTCTTGGATGATTTAGCATTTTTTGGTGATCCTTAAAAACCATAATAACCTCTTGTGAATCCCCTTTTTCCAAGGGAGAGATTGATTCTCAAAGGGTTCATCATTCAAGTAAGTATTCTCTAACTTTGCTCCTCTCTTTAGTAGATAAAAGTAGCATAAGTATTGGCTTTAAATAATATTACTCTTCATTTTACATGTATTAGGGTCTTACTCATACATAGCTTAATTTAGATTCTCCTATACATGTTTTGATTGTTTATAACCCTTACTTTGTGCCACAAGATTTGATGTGCACTAGATTAGATTTACTTGTTATTAGTTTAGGTGAGATATTAAAACTCAAGACTCCCTTAGGGTTATTATGTGATTGTGCTTGATTGGAGGCTTTGGAAACCTACCTAACATAGTGTATTATAGTAATATATTCCCTAATCAATTCTAGTGGATCCCCATATTGATCATGTTCCTTCTTATCAAATGTGTCCCTAATCAAAACTGTATGGTATGATCTATCTTTTTTGAGTTAAGATTAGTTTATACATTCTAGTGAACCTGACATAAATCTAACCCTTGCAAGTTTTCATTCCACTTATTTCATTATTTTATCATTTTTTTATCATATATTTGTGATACTAATTCAAATGTGTGTGTGTGTGTGTGTATATATATATATATAGTTCTAACATTTGTTCATAGGTTTAAAATATAGTCACATAAATATGATTTTGTTTTGTGTAGGCTTTTTACCAAGTTCAATATACTAGGTCGACCCAGTTAACCTTTTACATTTTTAGACATCTAGTTTAACATACTAGGTTGACCCAATTGACCCTGTATACTTTTAGATATCTAGGTTAGCATACTAGGTCGACCTAATAGGCCCTATACATTTTCAAACATCCAGTTCAACTTACTAGGTCGACCCAGTCAACCCTATACATTTTCAAGTTTTTAGAAAGTAAGATTTGTAAAGCTAGGTTGACCCAATTGACATAGTAGAATTTATAAGTATAAATCAAGGTTATTAAATAAAAATATCATCTTTCTTTTCATCCTCTAACCCACCAAGGTTCTTTTCTATCCTTCTTTGTCATTTCTAGCATTTGTTACAATTTTGTTTTTCATAGTTTTTAGTCTTTAAAACTGCCCCTATACAGTCAACTAGGTTGACCTTATCAATGTAGTTCTATATTCTATGTTCTATTTTAAAATCTAGGTTGACTTTGTTAATGTAGTTCATTTTAAAACCCTACTTTTGTAGTATATATGTGACACTATTGACCTTGTTGTGTATTATCTACATATATTATCGATTGAATCAACATTATACTATGTTTCAAAGTTGGAATTAACCCTTATATGATAGTAATTAGCTCACACTTTCATTTTTATTGCTTGTATGATTAAAATATATTACATAGTCTAATTAGGTGGTTTTTTAATATACCATTTAATTTTACTATTTTCTCTTTTATGCACATACTACCAAATCACAAAGTCTTAAAAATGCACTTTAACAATTATCTACCTAAGGCCTACCTACTTGGATTTATTTACTGAAGGGGAAGTTGACTTGTTTTTTTGGCCAAGTATAAACATGTGGTTAATGGTATATATTGGCTAAGCATCTGACACCCTTATCACTATGGCGTGTGAAGTGAGGGTGTGGGCTCCAATACTAAGTCAGTACCATTACCAATACATATCTCTTTCAGTATAAGCATCCTAAAACCATCCATAGATTGATTTCTAGTTCCTTGATTATAACCAACTTCATATCACATATAAAACTATATTTTAATACAAACAACATTCTGAGTGACCACTTAGTTAGCTTTTACTTTATAAGTTGATTGTTTGTTCTTTGCTTAATTATATGTTGTATTGCAAAAATTTTCATTGGTCAATGTTGGTGCAATTTTTTTTGTTATGTGCCTGAATTAGATCAACCTCATTGATCTAATTAATTGTGTGTTTCATTTCATTTCTTAATTTCATATGTACTTGCATAATTATTCTTGTTTCAGTACATAGTTGACCCTATCGATATAGAATTATTTTATGCCCTTTAGATATAGAGCTAGGTTGACCCAATTGACTATGTACCTTTTCCTACTTAATTCCTATTTAGGATACAAAACTAGGTCAACCCAATCAACCCTATATTCTTGTTCCATCAATTTTTGGACCATATTTTCTCTACTAGGTTGACTCAGTTAGCTATATACTATTTTTGCCTTCCATATTTACTAATTTAATTCTCTATTTCACCTTCTTAGAATTTTGTTCATTTCCTTAAGCATCATATCCCATATTAAAATATTTTTGGACAACATGAATTCATTTAGACACTATATGAGGTTCTCTTTACTTCTTATATTTTCTTGTCTTTTATTCCTCTTTTTAACTATTGGGGTATCTTACAATGCCCATCCACACGTTACTCTAGCCTTTGTGGCATCTAAAAATGCCCACCCATATATCATTTCAAACTTTGCCCCATCTTGTGATGTCCATCCCTACATCCACTTACCCTTTATGGCATATTGTTATGCCCACTCTTATTCTACCTGGCATGATACCAAACTAATTCAACTTCAAGAAACCTACCAAGACACATAGGCTTATCTGTCATGTGCTTATCCTTGATATATATGTTAGTGTAGGATAATTACCTTCTTTTCATGTTTTCTATCCACATATATCTAACACTTTTTTTAGGTTACTTACA
Source organism: Torreya grandis (assembly GCA_037957365.1). Lineage (NCBI taxonomy): Eukaryota > Viridiplantae > Streptophyta > Pinopsida > Cupressales > Taxaceae > Torreya > Torreya grandis. The sequence goes on along the minus strand of JARHVA010005307.1, from coordinate 483,917 downwards.
TGGGTCTTACCCTCTACAGTAGTTATCTCTTATCACAAACCTTTAGTTCTTCCTATTTATTTTTTTGGTTTCTCTTTTCTCTCATGAGTTGCATTGTAAAATCATGGATAGGACCTAGTCTTCCTCATGATGTAACATAGTCTTCTTTATTTTCATATTCTTTTTACACACTTTATGGCATCCCTTGGATTTCTCTTTTGTAAGTTGTATTGTAAGACCATGGATAGGACCTAGCCTTCCTCACAAATACCATCTTTTTCTTATCTCATTTATTTTTCCAATGCTTTTTAGCACCCTTGTGGGTTTTTATTTTATGATTGAAGTGTAAGACCATGGATATGACCTAGCCTTCCTCATAAAATTACCATCTTGTCATAAATTTTATAATAATTTTTTTTATCCTTGTTCTCAACTTTATCTTTTGTTTCTTTTGATAGATGGAATTTGCACAACAATCTATGTTAGCATGTTTTCATCCCTTTCCTCCAATATTATGATAAGGAATCACACTTTACTATCATTGCATATTTTTTTTCTATTTATCACATTTTTTATGATTTGAAGAAATTTAAATTATTCCATGTGTCATCCCTCTTGATTTCCTTTCTTTTCACTCCACATTAGATAAAATAAGGTCAAAGTCAAGATAGCACTTTATTTCACCTAGATTTATGAAACTCTTAGATACCATGCTCTCTAAAGTTATCACTCTTAGCAACCAAGTCCTAAGTTTTCAAATTAAAGTCATCTTTAGCACCCATGTTTGGTTTTCCAAATCCATATGGAGGAGGAATAGAAAAATACATGAAGAAAATTAAAAGCCCAACCATTTGAAACAAAAGGAAATGACATACAAAAGGCAACATATAAATCTCAAAAGTTAATATCATACCAAAAGATGTGATTACAAGCACATCTCATATCTCTAATTGAAGCTCAAACTCCATAGTTGGCCTCACATAGAGTTGAGGTCTATTGGAGTGTGATAGGCCAATAGATTGGAATAGGAGAATTCAACAAACTCTATGGTGATACCTACTTTCTCATGCAAGTACCATATATTTGTAGTAGATTAATGGCTCTATAAGGGGCCCTAAGTAATGGGGAACACATTATAAGAAGGTAGGTCCATTTTAATTTTAATGCATATAGCCTTCATGGGATGATCTATAAATTTCATTGGTTGATCTAAGACTTGTGTGGATAAGAGAAGTTTTTTAAAGCCCTTAAGGTTGGAATTCTTCTTGTTATGACAAACCTAATTTAAGTGTCTTGACTTTGGTAAATAGTTCCTCTACCTTGGTTTTTCCTTCCTTTTTCCCTCCACCCATTTCATTTCCACCCTTGATAGGCAAATTATGATTCCAAATCTATTTTCCCTTCTTCTTTATTTCTTACTTCTTCACCTCTTTGAAACATGATAGCACTACTTTATTTCAATTTAATCTATCCTTAGAGTCAAACAACATGTTTGAGCAACTGTGTATTACCTTATTTATACCATAAAATTACATTCTTAGACTTATTTTTCTTCCTTTTACCATTTGTCATTATTGTACTACCCTTTTATTATGGGCACTTGAGTTTAAACTATTTTTCATTATTGAGTGAGGTTGTCTTGTTACTTCTCACTTGACAATGTTATTTTCTCTTTTTATGCACCTTTTTCCATTGTTGTGTGAGATAAGGATTGTTACTGCTTACTCATCAATGTTATTTTACCAATTTTTTATGCTTTTACATCAATGTTTTATTATCATCATTTTTGGCATGTATCCTTGGTTTGACTTGGTGAAATTACCTTTCTTACTTGAGGTTTATTTGTTTAAGTTTTCCAGTCTTTAGGAGCTTTGGATTTTAAATTACCTAATTTACTCTTATTTTGACTTGGTCATTTAGTCTAACATAACATTTATCACCTATATTTCAAAATTTACAAGTACATTTCATCCACATAGCACCAATTATCTTGGATTTCCTATGTTTATTTGATTTTCTCTTTAGTTTTGTATTCTTGGGTTTGTCGAAATCAAATTATGTGCCCTCCATAATCAAAACTAAAATCATAACAGATAATCATCCAATGATAAAAGTAAGTCAAGGTACACATCACATTTATTTTTTAGTTATTTTCCTTTCAGTTGTTTACTTTCAGATATTTTTTTGCTTTAAAATACTACAACTTTTTTTAGCATTAGCATTATGTGTTCTTATATTCTTCCTCAAAACACCATCCACTATTGCACCTTAGTTACACGTGATGAGATTTAAGTGGGGCATATGTATACACATAACATTTTTAAATTTTATCAAATAATGATACTTTACATCTTGTCAAAACCCATTGAGACTCAATCTCTCTAAGTGCATGCCCTAAAGGGTGTACTGAGAAAGGGTTGGGTAGACTATTGGTACTTCATAAGATTATTGTCTCTTATTTCCACATATTACCAATCCAACCAGCTCCTAAAAACTATTCTTTAAGGTATTACTCCTCTTTTACACACTCCTCTAATCTTTTCCCACTTTCCATCCCTCCTTTCCTCACCTTAAGACCCTTTTTTCAGTTAAATATGCTAGGTCAACTAGGTCAACCATGTATAGTTTTGGGTGATTTTCACTTAGGAACTAGTTTGGCCTTTAGCCAACCTAGCACATGACCTAGTGAATAATTGTTTGAAATTGTACTAGGTTGACTGGATCAACCCTATCAAATAGGATTTTTGAAAGGGTTTAGGATAAAATCTACCTATATGTACAATATCATTTCATCTATATTTGAATATACAATAAAAATTTATTATTCACTTGCACTTCTTTATAATTTGCTCTTCCACCATTCTACTTGAGGAGTCTTAGCTTAGGGTTTCTATTTAGAAAATATAGTCTTATGGATAATTCTTAGATGATTTGGTATTTATTAGTGATTCTTACAAACCATAACAACATTTTGTGAAGACCCTTTGACCAAGGGAGAGATTAAGTCTCGATAGGTTCATCATTCAGGTAAATATTCTCTAACTTTTCTCCTCTCTTTAGTATATAGAAGTAGCATAAGTATTGGCTTTGAATAATATTAATCTTCACATTCCATGTATTAGGGTATTAATCATACATATCTTAATAGATATTATCTTATACATGTTTTAATTATTTATAACCTCCACTTTATGCCACATGCTTTGGTGAGCACTAGATTAGATTTACTTTACTTGTTATTAATTTAGGTGAAATATTAAAACTCAGGACCCCCTTAGGGTTATTTCATGATTGTGTTTGACTAGAGGCTTTAGAATCCTCAATAACACAATATATTATGGTAAGATATCCCCTAATTGGATCTAATGGATCCCCATATTAGTCATGTTCTTGATTAACAAATGTGTCCCCAATCAAAAGTGTATGGTATGATCTATCTTCTCCAAGTTAGGATTGATTTATAGACATGATGCATTTATGATTATATACAAGTTCCATGATAAAATTGGTCACTCTCATGAATATTTTATAAGGATTACTAAATTTACTATCTCCTACATGCTTGGTGTTTCCTTTAATCATGAAGTCATGATCAACCTTCGTCATCATGAGTACAATAGCACTTTTATAAAATGACAAGATTCTAAAGATTCTTTTTCCAGTAAGCAAAAATATTTGTCCACAACTAATTATCAAAAAGATATCAAAGATGTTTGTGCTATTAATCCTGATTATGACCAATATTACAATAATATTCAATATGTTAACACAAATAAAGTTAATTATCATTGCAAACAAGCTCACAAAGATCCTATCACAAAACCTAAGAAACAATTTTTATAAGAAAAACTTATCTAAGATACTACAACCACTCATTTAGATTTGGAATCCCCTAAGGAAAAACCTCCTCCTTTAAAACCCCAAACAACTTCTATTCCTTCAAAATCTAACTTACCTTTTAAACCTCACACTAGTTCTTCTTCTAAATCTCATTGGAACTTTCTCGAAGAACTTAATTTCATGCCTTGAAAGATTCCACTTATGGAATTATTTCATAGTTCCCCTTATCATTAAAAATTCATTATGAAATAATTATAATAAATCAAATATCCATCTCCTATAAATGAATAACCACCCATTATGGAGCCTCAGCCTACCAACGTGCATACCATTGAAACTATTTATCTTGATTATAAACCATCCAATGAATTTATTTAAGAAGGCATGATTAACGATGACATACTTTTTCACACTAATGACCCACCATTATTCATTAAAATAGCCATGAATATTACCCTTATTTATAAATTTTTAGTCAATGAAGGGTCTGGTATCAATGTGACATCTTTGTGGCTCATCCAATAACTTGGCTATAATAAGGATCATCTCAAGTAAACTTTCCTTACCTATTGTGTATCTGATAAAACTAATTAAAATAACTAGGTTGTATTTGTCTTCCCCTAAAAACTAGACCTAAGACTATTCAAACTAAACTTATGGTCCTTGATTTACCTCTATCTTATAACATACTCCTTAGTCACCCTTGGACTCATAGAATGAGGGACATCACTTCTTTCGATAGCCAATGCATGAAATTCTTACATAACAACAAATTGTATAAGCATGAAACTAATCCCAATCCTTGGAGTATTCAACTTCCTAATCCAAAATCTCAATATTGCATCCCTACCATTCTTACCATCAATAGTGCTCCCTTACCTAAGTTCATTAACATCAATCTCGACTGACATGTCACTCTTATTGATTTGAATTATGATAAACCTAATGGCTTATAACATACTTGCAACACTACTAATCTACTTCCTTATATCTTGGAGTGGCTTCCTCCTTCTTTATTATCTCGTAATCGCACTATTCCTCTCATTAATGAAATCACTAATTTTCCCCTCCATGCAATGCTTACAAACCTTATTTACTAGGAGATACCTTCACATGCATTGATTATAGAGTGGTCAAATTATTGCAAGACCCTTTAATCATGTCTCCATGAAATTTTAGTAACATTGGAATTTCACCTTCTAAAACTCCCCCTGAATCTCAAGCATGTACCATTTCTCCAACCTATGATGATAAACGACATAATGGCCCAATCTCAATCTTGAGACTTGAATTTTAAACATTATTAGAAGACTTTAGCTCAAATACATGATTTTAATTGGGATGTTCATACCATTTCCATAGATTGTGAATTAGATCCCAAAGGTCATGTGCCTCCTGTTAATTCTCCACTTCTTGATACTCTTTGGGTGGTATAACAACTCCTACCTTGCAAACCTCTAAAAATTCATGCATCTTCCTTACCACCTGTATATCTCATCATTACATTTGATTCTTTCCCTATCATAAACTAATGATACACCAATCCCATCTAATCCATCTACTTCTCTTACTCCTAATATTACATTAAATGATAAGGCTATATATGTCTATTAGATATATTCTAAATATGATCTCCATTGTAATGAAATTATTGATCTCAAAGGAGATGTTGAGTATTATGGTCCTCTTCCCACTCTACCTAGCAATGAAGCTATTTTTGATTTAATTCATCCTTGAGAACCTCAAATTCCTCAACAACATCATAAATTTGGGAAATTAAAAAATAAATCCCCTTGTTTCAACAATTTTATCACTATCATCAATCCTAAAGCTAATCTAGTTTATTATTTACCTAATGCACCATACCACTTCCAAGATGGAAATGTTATGTTTATTTAAGAAATTAATCACATTAAATATGGTACTCTATCATGCCCTTGACCAATTTTAGTTTCTCACAAAATCTCACCTACCAAACATGATAAATTTAGTTTATTTTTCAATAAATATCATGAGATATTCACTTGGTCCTATGAGGACATGCTTGGTATTGACCCTAGCATTGTGGTACATAATATCATCACTTATCCTGATGTCAAACCTATATGTCAAAAGAAATAGAAATTTCCACTCGAGGTATCCACCTTTTGTCATAAATAAATTATAAAACATTTTGATGCTAAGTTTATCAAACTAGTGGACTATTTTGAATGGGTTTCTAACATAGTCCCCATTTGGAAAAAAGTAACCATGGTAATTCACATATGCATTGATTCCCATAATCTTAATCCCACTTGTCCCAAGGATAATTTCCCATTACGTTCAATAGATGCCATTGTCAATTCCACAAGTGGTTATGAAATATTATCTCTTATGGGTAGTTTTTTGGGCTATAATGAAACTAACATTGCTCTTAAGGACTAATATAAGATAACTTTCACCATATAATGGGGCATCTATTTCTATGTAAAGATTCCCTTCAGCCTCAAAAATACCGAATCCACTTATCAATGGGCAATGACTCATATCTCTCATGATCTTATCAAAAAACTATATAAACCTATATGGATGAGATCATTATTCAATATAAAAGGCACAAGACTCATCTTTCCAATCTTTCCATCATATTCGACCATCTACTCAAATACAAAGTTAGACTAAATCCTTAAAAATGTGTATTTGGTGTTACATCTAGAAAACTATTAGGATTATTAGTCTCTCTCCATAGCATTGATGTTGACCCTACCAATATTAATGCTATCATCAACATGCCTATCCCTTGATCCATTTAAACCATTCACAATTATCTTGGTAAACTTTAGGTAATTAGATGATTCATCCCCAAAATGGCTTACCATATCCACTCCATAAATTCCCTTCTTAAGAAAGGTAATGCTCTAGAATGGATGGACCCATTTCAAAAATCATTTGACAATATGAAATAATCATTGCTTCACCCACCTACTCTTTGTCCTCCTTATAATAATCAAACTTTGATCTTATACATTTCTTCCATACCCATATGAGTTGGGGTAACGCTTGTCCAATACGATGATATGGGAAGAGAGTATGTCATCTACTACATCAGTAGAGGCCTCATTGATTATGATAAATTTTTAAAAAAGTCAAATGTGATTACCTCACCATATATTTTGCAGCTAAAAAACATACACATTACATGCTTTATCAGACCACTTATGTCATCATTCATTCCAATCCCCTTAATAGCTTCTTCTCCAAAGACTTTCTTCCTATAGATAGAATTATAAAGTGGATGGTCCCTCTTATGGAATTTAATCTCTAAATTATTTATCAAAAATATTTAAAAGGACAAATCATAGATGATCAAATTACTATAACTCTTGTGTACACTACCAATCAACTTCAAGATACTCTTCCTAATGATAATATTCTCTATATTGAAGGTCTCAATCAATCCATATATATATATATATATATATATTAAATATTACTTCCAAAACTTGTTTTTTTATATTGAAGCAAGTAATCTTGATGAATCAGTTATCCTCCTTGATACTACTAAATCAAAAGTAGTTATTAAAGAACTTCTTGAAATTAATGTTGATTTACACAAGGACACTTGGAACCTTCACTTTAATGGTGTTAAATGCCTTCAAGGAGATGGGGAAGGTTGTATTCTTATGATCCCTATTGTAAAAATCATCCTTTTATCTTTTCACTTAACATTTGACATCATTAATAACATGGTAGAGTATAAATATTTTATCTTAGGCATCAGAGCTACTCTTGATCTAGATATACAATACTTACATGATTTAGGTGATTCCTTTCTCATTTTCCACCAAGTCAATGGTGATTACCAATGAAAAATAAATAATATCATTTATTATCATCAAATTACAACTAATCTCACCAAATATTTCATTTTTTCACCATCGAGCCTATTCCTCAAGATTAAAATTCTATTATTGATTTCCTAGATTATTCAACATCTATTTTTCATCCACACCAAGTTCTTATTGATCCCATTTTTATTATTTAAATCATAAAATATCCATCTTATATTCAACCACATGATTAACTTATCTACCACATTGAGTCTATCACCATTTGACAAAACCTATGGTACAAAGACATCATTCTGTTTCTACGCTAATTTCACTTTCACATTCAAAAGATAGAAATGAGAAACTAAGAGATGGTCTAGGGTTAGAAGATACCCAGATATAGTCATGCACACCGAAATCAGATGTTGGAAGGTACTCCTCTTTGGCTGTGGAGGAATGACACCTGTGAAGAAAAAGAGACTAAACATGAAAAAATGTTAGACGAAGAGACGGTGGGCTGTCAAGCAAACGCTTGATCCCTGAAGTACGAAGACTTCCTTAAGGGATATCAACCCACTACTAAAAATTAGAATATTTGACTGAAGTAGAAATAATGAAAGACAGAATGAAAGCAAATAAAAGACAAAAAGTAGAATGCGTACCTGATATGCAGCAAACTACTCTACATAGTTGCCAGTGTCAGTCTCTGTGTCGGCGTCGGTCAGGGAAGGGAGCCGACGTCGATTAAAGTGCTGGCATTGGTAGGGGTAATGACTGGCATCGATCGAGGCAACAATTTTGGATAGGGTCTGGTCGGGTCTGGACAGGGTCTTAGGATTTGCAGAAAGGTCAGATGTTTTTGTCTGAGGGTTCAAGAAGCCAGTTTAAGAGTCAGAGGGATTATTTGGGGGTTTATGTGCAAGGGGTATGGGCAGAGTTACAGACTGTATATTCTATAGAGGGTGGATAGAGGTGATACGGGTGGAAGTAATGTTGAGGCTATAGTTTGAATCTAAATCTGGGTAATGATAGCAATTAAAAATAATAACCAGAGATCAAAATAAAAACATGAAACAAATGCTTACATGTTACGCGCTGAAGATAAAAGTCAGAGACATGATTGATGTTGACACTGTGTCATAGAAGTTCAATGTAGTAGACCTCTAGTAAGATGACTAATGTAGAATACCTGTATTAGAGAGAGAATGCGAGAGATTGATTGCAGATTGGTTGGATGCAAGAATTGGTTTATCGTTCGAATGAAGAGGTTTGCTGATTGATACAAAGGAAGGTCTGATAACTGATCAAGAAACAGATTGGCAACCGAATGGATAATGGATAATGAATAATGGTTCCTGCATTTGGGTTGAGAATGCAGTGTTAAAGATAACTGACATCAGTAGGACTATCAACGTTGGCTGATAAGTGACTGACGTCGGCGATGTTGGTTGGGTTATGACCGTCGTCGATAGATGCAGAATGGGGACAAAGGCTAACTTTAGCTCTCTACTCATTTTTACATGCTACCAAGGTCAATGTTTGTTGGAAAATGGTCGACAGGGGTTAAATAGACATGGAAAACTAAAATGGGGGAAGGGTTAGACACAATTACGATGTCTACATTTGCCCCTTTTTGTCTTGTTGGTTGTTCTGGATGAACTGCAAGACAAAAATAGGAGTTGGTTGCCCCAGGTGTGGGATAAGGTTGATTTCATCTTGTTGGTTGTTAAAATGAACTGTAAGACAAAAATAGGAGGGTTGGTTGCCCTGATTATGGATGAGGTATTCCCCCTCAAAGCAAGAGTTGAGAGAAGGGAACCTAGAATCGGGTGCTGATTTGATAAAGATTGGATGAAAAAGGGGTGAAGATAGAGTGAGAATGCTACAAAAGTTGTGATTGCATGTACACCACTTCACGAGGATGGTCAAGTCAAATTGTCACAGGTCGATGGTCGAGGAGTGTCAAAATTGAAATAATCGAGCCCCAGCATTTAGTCGTCTGTTGATTGGGTTATTCAATCTAAGCTAAAGCTCCAATGGTCATCATGTTATAGGTATCCTAGGCTCAAGAAGTGCTCCCAAAAACATGAAAATGTCATAAGTAGTGGGGATCAACCGGCTTGTGATCCTATACTTGTGAAGGTCAAAAGTGTGCGCACAATTTTGCTAACCAATCATGAGGTAGCATACATGCAAAAACAACCAAGGCCAAAGTGCTTTGGAAGTAGTCACGGTTAGAGGAGATGGTCATGATCTCCAAGGTCTAGTGGTTGATGGATGGAGGCAAAAGTGATCTCAAGTGTGCCCTAGGGGGTCAAAATGACTTGTACTAGAGGGTTGACTGATTAAGGGCATGATTTTGGGGCAATGTGATGAAAAAAGGAGGTTAGAAGGTTTGTCCATTAGAGAGATGAACAAAAAAAGGTGGTCAAGCTAACCCCAAAAGATATCGTATCATCTGAGTGCTGCCTACATAGCCCTTGTGTGAAGGGCCTCAGACCAATGTAGTTCAAAACTAGGAGTCTGAGTGGTAGACAGGTGGTGAAAGTGGTCAATAGACTGGTCTTGGTCAAGGTTGAAATGATGAGGAGAAAAAAGATGTTACAGCCTTTTCCAAATAGTGTATTCTGTAACATTGGTGATGTGGTCTTTCATCCCTAGCAATTTTCCATAGTCATGATGGACGTATGCTAAAAATGAATTGAGGTCTATTTATGCTTCAGCAAGTATTGGTTTATGCTTAACATAAATTACGTCTGGTCGATAGTTTCCATGTGTATTGGCGTCCATAGAAACTAGTGTGAATAGGTTATGATGATGTGACAGGTCTAAAAATGTTGGGTTGGGTTGGTTGGGTTTGACAAGTGATGAAGTTGAATGTGACCAAAGTGTAGAAAAAGTGAAAGGCATATTGCTCTTTCATTGACAAGGACCAAAAATGATAGCATAGATAGGGGTTATTAGAACTAAGAGCCCTATTCATGCATGACGTCGTTGACCATATGTTGTGTTAGAGTGGTAATCGAATCACTTTGACATTAAAGTGAGCTCAAAGTCCCTTGAGCCGGTGATAGGAGGAGGATAGGGTAACCCGTTTTAAAGTAGAGATAACTTTGCCCCTTTTATAGCAGACCCTGAGACAACTACAAGCCAAGTCCATGATTTTTTTATTTTTTTATTTTTATTTTTTGGTGCAGACTGATCAATGCGGGAAGTCTACATAGAGATGTCATTTGCTTGGTGGTCATTTGCGACGCTGATCAATGCGGGAAGCTTCTAAGAAAGATTGCTATTGGTAGCAAGAGTTAATCATAGCCATCCTTCGAGGGAGTGGTCTATATTTTTCTTTATATATTAGGGCTTTGAATAGTTGTCCTTGGAGGGAGCAGTCTATTAGCTACAACAATGATAGTACAGTTGTCCTTCGAGGGAGCAGTCTGTCTTTTGATGTGATTTGGTGACCTTAGATATTTTTGACATCTTGATTTGTTTTGACAGAAATGTGAGTCATGGACCAGACTATAGAAGGTTAAGGGTTCCCTTTTATTAGGACAAAGCATTCGTACTGTATAAAAGGGGTATATAGGATTTGTTAAGGGGAGTAGGGTTGAAAGGAATGAGGACTAAGAGGATGGGGATTGCTCAAGGGATGAGCTCAAGATAAATGTCAAGTGGATGAGTACTCGACTAAAAGTAGAATGGTCACAGATGCAACGCATTAAGAGGCTCAAGTTTTGGTTATCTATCGAGAGAAGACAAATGATACGTCCCTGATCCATACTTGTGTGTGATAATGAAAGGTCTGAGCCAATTAAGGGCAAACTTGCCTCATTTACTTCGCTCCATATTGGTCACATGTTGATTCTCTTTGAGGATGAGGTCTCCGATATTGAAATCTTGTTCTCGCAGATTTTTGTCATAGGCTTGCTTGATGCGATGTTGATAGACATGGAGATGGTTGAGGGTAGCAAGACGGTGCTCGTCAAGTAACTCAAGTTGAGCTAAGTGATCTTGACGAAAGTCATCGTTAGAAAGAATGTCATGCAGAGAGATGCAGAGAGATGGGATCTGTACTTTGAGAGGTAAGATAGCCTATGTTCTGTACATGAGAGAGAAAGGGGTAGCACCTGTGGAGGTTCGAATGTTAGTGTGGTAGGCCCATAAAGTGAAGGGAATGTGAATATGCCAATCCCTTCCAGTGTCGCTGACCACCTTCATGAGAATTTTAGTCAAGATTTTGTTGGAAGCCTCAGCCTGCCCATTTGCTTGTGGGTAGTAAGGCGAAGGGAAACTCAGCTTGAAGCCAAATGAGTCGTAGAGTTTTTGGACAGTCTTATTTTTGAAGGACTTGCCATTGTCAGTGATGATTTTATGAGGGACACCGAAGTGGCAGATGATGTGGCTGCTGATGAAATCGACAATCTTGTCGGCTTTTATGGAGATGAGAGGAATGGCTTCCACCCACTTGGTGAAATACTCAGTGGCAGTGATGATGGATTGATGACGAAGAGACAAATGAGGGTTAATCTCATCGATGAGATCTATGCCCCACTGAGAAAAAGGCCAGAAATTCTGAGCGACTTGTAAGGCGTGACTAGGAAGATGAAGCAAGTTAGAGTGCTACTGACACTTGATGCAATGCTGAACATAGTCACTATAGTCTTGATGAAGGGTGGGCCAATAATAGCCCAGATGAAGGATGCACTTGGCAACCAAATTCCCACTAAAATGTCTGCCACAAATCCCATCGTGGACTTGCTTATTGGCCTGAGATGCTTCAGTGGAGGTGAGACAGCGAAAAAGGAGGTCGTCGAAGCCTCACTTATATAGAAGACCCCCTAGCATGGTATAGCGAGTGGTACACTTAATAAAATTTCATCGCACATTGTTAGAGAGGTTGGGAGGAATGACAGACAAAGATAAGAAGTCCACAAGTTGCTTATACCAAACATCTCATGGGCTAGAGTCTATGGTGTTGACATGATTAATGTTAGGAGAGATATAGGAAGGCAATGGCACATGATGCACCATGACAAAAAGTCTGGATGCAAATGAGGAAGATGGGATATGCAAAGCGATAGAAGCCATGGTGTCAGCAAACTTATTCATGGATCGAGGAATAGTCTGTAAGAGGTAATGGTCAAAAGATGCAAGGAGAATGTCAGCACAATTTTTATACCTTTGCAAAATTTCATTTTTATAGAGGTATGAACTGTTGACCTGATTGATGACAAGCTGCGAGTCGCCGAAGATGTTGATGAACTTGATGCTGAGAGAGAGGGCGATCTAAAGTCCCAAAATTAAGGCCTCGTATTCAGCCATATTATTGGTATAATTAAAGTCGAGCTTGAAAGACAAAGGCATGGGCTCACCATCGAGTGGGATGAGAATGACTCCCGTACCCCCACCAAGTTGACATTTGGAGCCGTCGAAGAACATGGTTATTTGGTAGACAGTGTCATTGGTGGAAAGCGCAGTGATAGACTCATCAAGAAACTCGCACTATGAAGGTTGATTGTTGGGAAGAGGGGCATTTGCCAATTGATCAGTGATGGTTTGCCCCTTGATAGATTTCTACTGGATGAATTTCAGGTCAAACTCAGCAAGCAGCATGAGCCACCGAGCCATACGTTGATGTTGATATGGCTTGGAGTGCATAAACTTAAGAGGGTCAGTGTGAGTGATGATAAAGGTTTTGTGGTTAAGAAGATAGTGGCAGAGCTTGGTAGTGGAAAAGACTAATGCCAAATAGAGTTTCTCAGTATGAGTATACCAAGTTTCATAGTCGACCAGTGTTCGATTAATATAGTAGACCGCTTGCTCACGGTGATGCTCATCTCGGTGCGCGATCATGGCACCTAACGAATGGTTGGTGACAGAGATATAAAGGTAGAAGGGTTGATCATCTTTAGGTGGAATGAGGACTGGTGGAGAGACCAAATAGCGTTTAAGGGCTTTAAAAGCCTCTTAACAGTCTTTATCCCATGTAAAAGAGATGTCCTTCTTAAGGAGATGATGAAAAGGTTGGCAGCGGTCAGAAAGCTGCGAGATGAAATGGCAAATGGACTGGAGCTTCCCTTGTAGACTGTGAAGTTTCTTGAGATTGGTCAGGGGTGACATCTCAAGAATAGCGTGGATCTTAGCAGGATCTATCTCGATGCCATAGAAAGAAATGATAAAGTTGAGAAGCTTGTCGAAGAGGACCACAAAGACACATTTCTTGGGGTTAAGGCAGACATTGTATTGACAAAGGTGAGAGAAGATGATTTTGAGAATGGTCAAATGGTCATGATGAAGCTTGGACTTACCGAGAAGGTCATCCACATAGTCCTCCATGATTTTATGGAGGAGATCACGGAAAATGTAGGTCATGGCACGCTGATATGTGGCACCTACATTCTTCAAGCCAAAAGGCATGACTCAATAGCAGAAAGTCCCCCATGGGGTAATGAAAGTGGTCTTGTGCTGATCTTCCAAAGCAATCATGATTTGATTGTATCCTGAAAACCCATCCATGAGAGATAGCATCTCATGGCTGGCCGTGAGATCAACAAGCTGGTCAATGTTAGGAATAGGAAAGTCATCTTTGGGACAGGCTAGGTTAAGGTCACGATAGTCTATGCAGATCCAGATCCCCCCAGTCACCTTGGTGACTGGGATGATGTTAGAGACCCACTGCGTATAATCAATGGGCTAGATGAAGGAGATAGAAAGGAGGCACTGAAGCTCCTCTTTGACAAGGAGGGTAATGCGAGGATGTATCTTTCGAAGCTTTTGCCTAACAGGCTTAGCCTCTGGTTTGGTGACAATGTTATGGGTAGCGATGGTGGGGTCGATGCCAGCCATGTCACGGTAGGTCCAGGCAAAGGCCTTGCTATGGTCTAAGAGGAACTGGGTATAGTCAAGCTGCTCCTGAGCATCTAAAGATTGTCTAATCTTTAAGACGTGAGGAACATCAAAAGAAGGGAGGTTGATGTCAATGGTTGATTCATTTAACATAACTTGGGTCTCAGAAGGGAGAGAGCATTGGATGAAAGAGTCATCGGCACCCATGTAGGAAAGAATGGCATCATCGTCAATGCAGTGGACAGTGTGAATGGTTGCCAACTCATCTTTTACCATGCTGGGAAAAATGAGAGGGAGAGACCTGGACACCCCATTGAGTTGATAAGTCAAGGGTTCTAGGCGGATGGTGTTTATGGGAAAAAAACTAGGAGGGATGGAAACCACCGACTCCGTAGGTGAAGGAGGAGGAATGGGTGAGCCTAGAGGAGATTGGTCAATGGTTGGTTTGGGACAAAGGTCTGTAGGGGTCTGAGTGGGGTTGTGATATCCCAGGCCATACCATTTCTTGGCATCATCATCGTTGAGCAGTTTGATGGGCTAATGGGAACCCTGCTCATAGCATTTGAAGCCAAAACCCTTCCATGCACACTTGTAAAGGTAAATGTGTGAAAAGGCGGGGTTACCACGAAATGAGAAGTCTGATGTGAAAGGTTAAGGTGAAGAAAGAGGATTGTAATCAATAGGAGCTTGATCAAGCCCCCCATAGACAAGGTTGGTGAGGAGGTGAGGAGGACCATAAGGCATGATCATCCCAATCCGATGGTCGTAACTAGGGTTGTGATGAAGGTGTCCATACTCTTGGGGAGTTTGGAACATGTCTAAATCCAGCAAGTGATACTCCCCCAATGAAAGTCTTTGGAAGATGTCTTCCATGGGGTCTGTGGTCGTCGCTTGAAGGGGAGGTGTGAGGGCAACTGCCTGTTTTGAATTGGTCGAAGCTTTCGTGGATGGAGGTGGTGCCAGAGTTGATGGCTTGATAGGAATGAGAACCTCATTTGGATGGTAGGTGGTGTTACAAGTTTTGAAGGGTGAAGGGTCAGCGGGAATGGTATGGACTTGCCCATCATGCTCAAATTTCACATAATGGTGCAGGGTGGAGGGGACACAAGCCATGGCATGGATCCAGGGTCAGCCTAGCAAGATGTATTGAAACTCTCCTTCGATGATATAAAAGAGCTTCAGGACTATGCATGGACCAATGCGAATGTGAAGGATGATTGTGCCAATGGTCGTGGCAGTGGTGTCATTAAAGGAATGCGAGATTGCATCAGTTTTGGAAACATAATTCTTGGGAAGGGCCAACTGTTCAAAGGCATGGGTGGAGATAATGTTGATGCTGGTGCCTCCATTGATCATAACATGTTTAATGCATGTCCGATCAACATAGGCAGTGATGAAGAGGGTGGTGTCTGATCTTCTGTGTTGGATGTGGGAATCTCAGAATCACTGAATGTGATGGAGGCAACAGGGGCTAAAGAGTGGACAAGGGCAGCAAGTGGATGGGGGTCCTCAGGTTGAACCTCCACTGCCTGCAGGGCTCTGATGAGGGCTTGACGATGTTGGGGTGAGGTTTGGATGAGGTCATAAAGGGACATCTTCACAGGCATCTGGTGAAGTTGTTTCAACATAGAGTCATGAATTGCCCCTAAAGAGGAAGAAGAAGAGGGTTGAGGTGTGCCAAGGATAGAAATCTTAGGCTTGGGCAGTTGAGGTGGCTAGACGAAAGGGTAGGTCTAAGGAATGGCAGCTTTTTCCTTCACCTTGTCCTTTTGTGACCTAGTGGTTATGTGAATGGCATTGATTTCAAAGATAGGGGGTGAAGGAGATGAAGGGGTCGTGGTCTGCTGATGAGATGTTGATGGGTCTGAAGAGGTCAGAGGGTTATGAGAAGGAGTCAGGGGTTAGTTGAGAGTGTCCTCAAATAGAAGAGTGTCTTTCTCCAGATAGCAGCGAATGACAGTCTTGAGGGCACAGCAAGTCTCGGTATCGTGTCCTGGCGTATGATGATATAAGTAAATCTTCGTGTCGTCGAACCAGGAGGGCTTAGACCTGAGAGGTTGGAAAGGCCTGATGGGTGGAAGTGTTATGCTAGAATTCTGCAAAAGCTGATGCAAGATCAAAGAGTATGAGCCCACTAAAGGGTCTATGTTCATCATTGTGTGTGATACTGGTGACTTTTGCTTGGGCAGAGTCAGAAGAGGCTTTCGTACCACCTTTTGGATTAACAGTGTGGTAATAGGTAGAGACGGTACTTTCTTCATGAGAGGTACCACCCTTTTGGGAGAGGGTAGGCTAGCAGTAGGCAAAGGAAGCAAAGGAGGCAACTGGTTTTGATTAAAAGTCAGAGTGGGAAGGACTCTGGTCAGGGTCGAAGGATGGGGGCCCAAAATAGAGGGAAATGATGATAGAGGAGGAGGCATTCACCTCTGTAGTTTAGCAGTCTTTTGTGACTTAGGTTGAAGACTACTATTGGTTGAGGTCTAGTCTAGGTCCACCTTCACTTGTGGATGAGTGAGGTTGGAGACAAGGTGAACACCAAGTGACTTGATAGGTGTAGATGGGGTAGATGTGGGTTTTGGTTTTGATGGGGTCAGTTGAGGCTCAAAAATAGGAGTCTAGTTTTTGTTAAAGGTCTTGGGAGATTTTGCCATGGGAGGATTAGCTACATGAGACGAGAGGGCACGGGCATGTTGAAGAGCTGTGAGACGCTCCCACAATCCTTGATGCTCCACTTTCCTAGAAGGGAGAAGTTTGAGTTTCTCCACTAGTTGAGAAATGGCTGAGAAGATGTGGGATGAGGTTTGGGTTCTTGAGAAGATGCGGATAGTTATGGGGTTAAAGATGAGACTAGTGTAGTGGTCTCAGACCCAAGGCATGATGGAGTCATGACAAGTTCATCTGTGGTTGGAGATGAAGGAGAGGTAGGTTCTTCCCTGGGTGGAGAAGAAATTGGAGAATGAGGCTCCTCAAGCGGGTAAAGAGTAGGGATGATTGTGCCCTCCACTTGTAGTCAAGGAGTAGGAAGGGTTAAGTCCTCCATGGGCATCAAGAAGGAGGATGGTGAAACTGGCGGTGCTGGTAAGGTCGAGGCATCCTCCAAGATGAGAGAGGTTGAAGGAGAACTAACCATAGAAAGAGGTTCATCCACATGTGATGGACTGATGGATGGACTCACCTCTTGAGGTTGGTTGGAAATGAAGGGTGAGATTGTATTGACTATTCATATATTGTGTTCGTGAATGTTGTTAGTCAAGGTCTGGATATTGTTCTGAGTTGGTGGATGATTGGGGAATGGTTGCTTGAAGATGTTGATGCCCTGATTAGGTGATGCATTGGAATTGTCGAGGATGAGGTCACCCTTTTCCAGCATGTCTTAGATGATATTTTTAAGGGTTTTACAGTTGCCCGTGTCATGTCCTTTAACACGATGGTAGTTACAAAAGTCATTTTCCCTATACCACGTAGGGATGGTGCATGAGGGATCAAATTGTGGAGGTGGTTAGATCTGGGGGAGATTGAGGACCCCTTGTTTGACGAGTTTTTCTAGCATAGATATGTATGATTCTCTGAGTGGAGTATACTGTCATTGTATGTATCTCTACTAAAATTGGTGGGTGGCACTCTGAGATGTGGATGGCTCAAGCTGATTAGTTAAAGGCGAAGAGGAGGAAGATCTAACGACCATAATGTTTGCTAAAGCTTTAGATTTAGGATTGGATGAGGAAGGCTTAGAAGAGGGGTCATTGGTCTTGGAGTTGGGATTCTTGCTCCACAACTTGACTTTATTCTCCTTGACAGCACGTAACTCAAGTTTATGGGCCATCGTGAAGGCTTCATCAAAAGTGTAGAAGGTCTGAACCCTCAAGGTGGAATAAATATGTCTGGCGCATGCTTAGGAGAAAAGTTCAATAAGCTCAAGTTGGGGTAAAGAAAAGGAGAGTTGATTGATAAGGCCCCTCCATCGAGCAACAAAATCAGCAATGGATTCATCCTCAAATTGGTGGATAGAATAGAGGTCTGTGATTGAGACCTTCTTGGTGATGTTGATAGAGAAATGATCGAGGAAGAGCTGGGCCAGCTAAGTGAATGTGAAGAGGGAATGGCTGGTAAGGGAGATGCACCAGTCAAGTGTAGCACCTGAGAGAGACATAGGAAATGTGCATAAAAGCAATGCATCGTCGTGGGTAATAAGGTAACAAGCATGTCTGAATGCCTGTAAGTGCTGTTGTGGGTCTTCCTTGCTTTGAAAATGAGAAAACTTAGGAAGTTCCCACTGGCTGGGATATAGTCAGATCGGGACGGAAGGATGGATGGGCTCGTTGCAAATTTGTTCATATGAGAGAGTATTGCATGAGCCAAAAATGGAGGTCTCTAGGCTGGACATCTTGTCCATCAGCATTTTGATGATATTTACTGATGGATTGGTGGGTGGAGTGCCCCCTAGATTGTAAGGTACTTGAAAGAGGCTAGAAGAGGCATATGATGTAGTTAGTTGTACCAGTAAAGATGCAATGTACAGATGACTAGTCATAAGGATAGAAGAGAAGACTAAGCATGGTTGGGTAGAAGGCACGGCTAGGCTCGATGTTGCCACGGGGGGTTGGTTAGTGGTAACATGAGCCAATGGATAGGTAGCCACCCTGGTGTTGATAGGGGCTAGGGTAGGTGGAATAAAGATGACCAGATTCTAAAAGGGGGTAGAAAGTGGTTGAGTGGGCTGAGGTTGATAGGGGGCTGTAACCCTGGTGGAAGTGGGCCTAAAGATGGAGGGAGAGGCCACACTTGGATGGTTGGTCAAAGGCTAGTCATTGGTCGAGGCAATAGCCTAGGTGTCAAAAGGTTGAACTACAGACACTGTTGATATGGCCGTAGTTTTGAGAAGAGAGGTCGACATTACATAGATTGGATTGCCCAAGGAGTCTCGTGTTCGGCTATTCACGAGATAGTGTTACAAGGCTTTGACGTTTAGGTCTAAGAGTCATGCAAAATCTTGGTCCCCCTCTGGGACAATAGGCATCTGGGTCGGGGATGGTCTAGTAGGAGTTCTTTCAGTCTCTGAGTCGAACTCCATTATAGGACTGGTTATGGACAAGGTAGATGGAAGTGGGTGATGCCTCGCGTGATCGACTAGAGCCTTGGCTTGACTATGAGTCAGAACCATTCAAGGCAAGAAAGAACGTCCTCACAAGCTCAAATAAGCAAATAAGAATAGAAAAGATGAAGAACACTAGCATATCCTAAAACCCTAGGAGTAAATTATTCGGATTATAGTGGCTTATGCCTTAGAATGTGTGTAGAAGAAGATTGGCTTCTGAGTCGGGTCCTAGAAGAAGTAGTCTATGGATGGTTTCGGGCTAGTTATGGTGCTCAAGAAGTCTATGTTAGGTTTCGTACAAGGCCTGGTGCTAAGGAGCAAGCTCCCCTCACTTCACAAGTCCAGTGATAAGCTGGGCCTGCTTAGCCAAAATATACTTCCCCTAGAGATTAGACTCTACCAGAGAACAGAGTGGACTTTCCCCTTGGTGATGAAGTCCAAGTAGGATAGCCAGGACAAGTAAGGTATCTACTGGGGGATGAAATCCCAATAAGGCCTTGTCTTAGGTAAGTTAAGATGTTTGTTTTGTGCAAGTGGTTTGGTCGTGTAACATCAAGTGGACTAGATTAATTCAATATGTGTTTATTAATTACTAAGTGTGGTCTAAGAAATGCAAGCAAACAAAAATGAAAGTGCAATGTGTTTTAAGCCCAAGTCAAAATGTTTGTTCGTATGAAGATGAATGGAGAAAGAGTCGAAGAATATGAGTTTTGACTAGTCTAGAAGTGCAAGCAAGAAAAGAAAAGTTGTTTTTATTCCTTCTTATGATGTCATTTAGAAGAGATGAAAGAGGCAAAAAGGAAGGAACCTAATGCACCTATATGAACGAAAGAAAGAAAGAACCCAAGGAAGGCCCTAGGGTCCCACCAGGCGTGCCAGAATGTTTTTACGCTAATTTCGCTTTCACATTCAAAAGATAGAAATGAGAAACTAAAAGATGGTCTAGGGTTAGAAGATACCTGGATATAGTCGTGCGCACCGAAATCAGACATTAGAAGGTAATCCTCTTTGGCTATGGAGGAATGACACCTACAAAGAAAAAGAGACTAAACATGAAAAAATGTTAGACGAAGAGACGGTGGGCTGTCAAGCAAACGCTTGATCCCTGAAGTATGAAGACTTCCTTAAGGGATATCAACCCACTAATAAAAAGCAAAATATTTGACTAAAGTAGAAATAATGAAAGACAAAATGAAAGCAAATAAAAGACAAAAAGCAGAATGCATACTTCATATGTAGCAAACTACTCTGTACAGTCACCGGTGTTGGTCTCTGTGTCGGCATCGGTTAAAGTGCCGATGTCAGTTAAAGTGCCGACGTCGGTAGGGGTAATGACCAGTGTCGATCGGGGCAACAGTTTTGGACAGGGTCTGGTCAAGTCTGGACAAGGTCTTAGGATTTGCAAAAAGGTCAGATGTTTTTGTCTAAGGGTTCGGGAAGCCAGTTTAGGAGTCAGAGGGATTGTTTGGGGGTTTATGTGCAAGGGGTATGGGCAGAGTTACAGACTGTATATTTTGCAGAGGGTGGATAGAGGTGATACGGGTGGAAGTAAGGTCAGGGCTATAGTCTGAATCTAAATCTGGGTAATGATAACAATTAAAAACAATAACCAGAGATTAGAATAAAAACATAGAATAAATGCTTACCTGTTATGCGCTGAAGATAAAAGTCAGAGACATGATTGATGTTGTCGCTATGTCATAGAAGTTTGATGTAGCAGACCTCCAGTAAGATGACTAAAGTAGAATACATGTACCAGAGAGAGAATGCAAGAGATTGATTACAGATTGGTTGGATGCAAGAATTGGTTTATCATTCGAATG
Organism: Torreya grandis; assembly: GCA_037957365.1. NCBI lineage: Eukaryota > Viridiplantae > Streptophyta > Pinopsida > Cupressales > Taxaceae > Torreya > Torreya grandis. The sequence goes on along the minus strand of JARHVA010005307.1, from coordinate 462,525 downwards.
AAGAGGTATCCTAATTGATACGAAGGAAGGTCCGATAACCGATCGAGAAATGGATTGGCAATCGACTGGATAATGGATAACAGATAACGGTTCCTGTGTTCAAGTCGAGAATGCAGTGTTAAAAATAATCGACATCAGCAAGACTGTCGATGTTGGCCGATAAGTGACTGACATCGGTGACATCGGCCGAGTTATGACCATCATCGGCAGATGCAGAATTGGGACAAAAACTAACTTTAGCTCTCTGCTCATTTTTACATGCTACCAGGGTCAAGGTTTGTGAGAAAATGGTTGACAAGGGTTAAATAGGCATGGAAAACTAAAATGGGGGTTAATGGGAGGACGACAAGGGTTAGACACAATTACGGTGTCTACACATTCAATTTTTAGAACACCAAACCCATCCTCCCAACTTAGATTCCTATGAAAAGACTTGTATTTTCAAACAAGCTTTTAAATATTTATTTTGATATAACATCCTTTATTGTCACAATATTGAAGGTACCTTGCTCCATTGTGTTATGTAATATGAGTTTCCTCCTCTCCATGAACAAGCACATGGGGGTGTTTGTGGTGGCCAGAGTAGTGGACATGCTACATCCCAAAAATGCCTATGTATGGGATAATTTTGGCCCCCTCTTGAAAAGGATGCCATAAAATTTTGTAAAAGTTGTACTCTTTATTGGAAATATTGTCATTTATGTCAAAGGTCTAGCATTGGTGACAAAGGCCCCATATCATTTATTATCTATAGGTGTTTTTAATATTCATATTTTGGATAAAATGTGTTGATATTTATTTAATATTAATTAATATATTTTTGGTTGCATAAAATTCAAAAGAGGGCCCATGGAGAAGTTAAAGAGTCACGTGGTAAAGACAAAAGAGGAATGGGATGCATTTGCCCATGAAGAGTCATCTTGAGGAATCCCAAGAGTCACCAAGTGAAGACAAAAGAGGTTATGGAAAATTTTTCCATGAAGAGTCACCTCAAGGAATTATAAAGGTCACCAAGATAAAGACAAAAGAGGAAAGGATGTATTTTCTTATGAAGGGTCACCATATGACTTTTCAAATACAAGGATTCAAAGGGTCATTCAATTTTGGTGCCATTTTCCATGAGGAGTGAAGAGTCACAAATGGTGAATGCCAAAGTTTATTTGGAAAGCTATAAGTAAAGTCTTGAGAAGTCATTTTTAATATGTAAGAGAGTGCATTGTTTGTAGTTGTTTTATATAAGAAAAGAAGAGATAATATAAAGAGATATTGTAGAGTTATATCATTTATTGAGAAAGTAACATTGAGAGATAGTTGTGTTTTATACACAAGAGGGGTTGGTGCTCTTATGGTTTGGTGATCACAAATCTTTGCAAGGGGTTGGTGCTCTTGTGGGTTGGTGCTCACAAATAGTTTCTATGTTGGTGCTTGGCAAATGGGTTGGTGCTCTTGTAATTTAGTGCTTTTGAACTTTGTAATTTGAGTTAGTGCTATTCCATATACTTGAGATTATTCTCTATGGTTTTTCCCACTTTGAGTTTCCATATAAAAATATACTCTATCTCTCTCTCTCTCTCTCTCTCTCTCTCTATATATATATATATATATATATATATATATATATATATATATATATATATATATATATATATATTGTGTGGTGCATATTATTTTATTTTTATTTCATATCTTGAATGTATGTTTAAGTGGAGTTTGATTAAGTAAAATTTTTATAAGATATATGATATACTAATTCACCCCCCCCTCTCTGTATATCCTTTGCTTAATAATTGGTATTAGAGCAAGTTCCTTTAGAAAGAGTTTTACAACTTGAAAGTAGATTGGGGAAAACATGATGGATGGATCACATGAACATTTTTCTATAAATAATGTACCTTTGTTTGATGGAAAAAATTATGTTTTTTGGATCATAATAATTAAGACTTATTTGATGTATCTTGGATTTGACATTTGGCAAGTAGTTGTGAAGGAATACGAAGAGCCATAAACACTTGTGATTACTCCAATAGAAAAGAAGGCAAGTGAAAATAATTCTAAAGATTTAAATATTATTTTATGTGGTTTATGTGAATTAGAATTTGTTAAAGTTATGCAATGAAAATATGTTTATGAGACTTGAGTAAAGCTTTAAAATATTTACAAAGGTGATGAAAAGGATCAACAAGCTAAGCTCCAAACTTTCAGAAGATAGTTTAAGAGTTTGAAAATAAAAGAGGAAGAAAATATAGTAAGGTATATTTTATGGGTTGATCAAATAATTAATCATATTCAAGGCCTTGGAGAAAATTTAGAAGAACCAGTGGTGGTGAAAAACATTTTGAGATCTCTACCAATGAGTTATGATGCAAAGGTTTTGATAATTGAGGAGATGAAGGATCTAGCCAAGCTAAAGATGGATGAACTACATGGTATTCTTATGGCATATGAGATGTGGACCAAACAAGAGAAACCCTTAAAAAGGAAGCTAATTTAAAGACATCAAAGAAAGATAAGGCTAATATTTAAGAATCAAGTGACAGCTCTAGTGATGATGAAGATGACAATGAAGCTTTATTCATCGACAAGCTGAAAAAGGACACAAGTAAATATCAAGGATAATTACCTTTCAAATGTTTTAATTATATAAAGATTGGACATTTTTCAAGTAAGTGCCTAGATAAAAGTAATGGTGACAATCAATAATGAAGGTCTACATACAAGAAGAATTTCAAAGGCAAATTCAATAAGGGATTCAAAAAGAAGAGTTTATACTCTAAAGATCCTAGCTCAATTGAAGATAGTGGAGTTAGTGATTTAGATGAAGAAGAAATTATATTCATGACCATACATGAAAATGCCTTTGTAAGCAAAAGTATAGATGATCAAGAAGAAGAACAAGATGAAGCTAAGGAGAATCTGGAATGATAACTCATTTGTGCTTTAGAAGAATTAAAATCTCTTGAGAAGAAGAATCAAAGATTGAAGTGCCAAATCAAGAAAAATGAAAAGGAGTCAAAATAAATAATTGAAGATCTACAAGCACACTTTGAAGAATCCAAAAAGACTATGAAAGGTATGTTGTTGAAATTACCTCTTTAAAAGTAGATCTTGAGAAAATAAATAAAGTATTCAATGATAGAGCAACCAATGATTTAAATTTTAGGTATAACACTAATATGTTGAATAAGATATTAGAATTTCAAAGATCAATATCAGATAAGATAGGTATCAGATTTGAAAAAGATAAAGGGGAGGCCACTACTTTCACAGATAAGGTTAACACAGAAAAAGGAAAGAGCTATGTTGAAGCTCTTATAAAAGAGGAAATGAAAAAGGAAGAAGTTAAGAATATTGAGGATATCTCAAACAAAGAAGGATGGAAGGAGTAGAGATACAAAAGGCAATTAGGTTAGAGATACACAAATAGGTTCTATTTTTTATGGTTATTATTTTTATTAAAATTGATATGGTCATAAGAAAATAGAATGTTAAAAAAAGGGCTAATAATTTTAGAAACAAGGAGAAGGAAACTCATGCAAAGTCAAGTAAAAGCCACAACTCTTTTGATCCTCTATTAGGATTTAATGAAGAGGCCATAATATATTACAACTGCAATAACTTTGAACACATAGCTCAGTACTGTATAAGTGTGTTTGAGTCATTCAATAAGGACTAGAGTTTCAAGGCTCCATTCATCAAGAAGAAAGTTCAAACAGGTTCATGGCAAAAGAAAAAACTTGAAAAGTCTATGTTATAGATTTTCATGCAATAAATTAATAAAATCCATGGTTCACTATTAATGGCTGTTCGAGGAACATGATAGGAGATAAGAGTAAGTTCATAACCCTAAAAAATATTAATGGTGGCATAGTGAAATTTGGAGATAATACTACTATGAGAATTACCAAAAAAGGTACACTAAGTTTGGATAATGGTAGAACTAAGACTAAAATTTATTTGTATGTAGAAGGTATTAAGCATAATCTTTTGAGTGTAAGTCAAATGTGTGATCAGATACACACACTAAAGTTTTATGAAAGGTTTTGAAATTAGGAGAAAATATTCAAATGTGTTGATTGAAGATGCTCAGAGAACATGCAACAATTTTTATATGTTATCAGATATCAAAGGTCAAAAATGTTGTTTGAGTCAAGTTGAGGAAATTTGGCTATGGCATAGGAGAATGAGACACATAAATTTTTAAAATATTGTCAACATCAACAAGAATAAAGTAGTTAGAGATCTTCCAAAGATTACAAAGCCCTCCAACATACTTTGTGAACCATGTCAACATGGGAAGCAAGTCAAAAGATAGTTCAAAACAAAAGAATATTCGACCACTCAAATGTTAGAGCTTGTCCACACTGATTTGTGTGGACCTATGAGAACTCAAAGTACTCAAGGTGAGATATATTTCATCTTGCTTATTGATGATTTTACATGTATGACTTGGGTGATGTTTTTGCAGAAAAAATCAGAAGCTTTTAGCCACTTCAAAGCATTTAAGGCTTTTGTTGAGAATGAAATTGATTTGAAGAATAAGTGTCTAAGATCATATCAAGGAGAAAAATTCATGTCAGATGAGTTTATTGAGTATTTTGAAGACCATAGAATAAAGAGACATTATTCAATAGCCAAAACTCCATAGCAAAATGGAGTAGTTGAGTGAAAAAATAGAATAGTTCAGGAGATGGTGAGGACAATGCTAAATGAAGCAAAGATACCAAATAAATATTGGAGAGAGGTAGTAGGTATAATAGTGCACATCTAGAATAGAGTGTTGTTAAGATTCAATAGTGATAAGACTCCCTATGAGCTATGGAAAGACAAACTAGCTATAATTTATTATTTTATAGTTTTTAGTTGTAGATGCTTCATAAAGAGAACTGATAAAAATTTGGGTAAGTTTGAATCTAGAATAGATGAAAGTATATTTCTTGGATATTATAGTAAAATTAAATGTTATAAAAAAATAACCAAGAAGATTTTTGAACGTATAAGTGTCAGGATAGATGAATGTGTAGCATAAAGAGTTAGTGATCTAGTGGACACTCTTAAAATCATTGAAGAAGAAGATTTTGAAGAAATAGATGAGGATGAGAAGAAATGTAAAAAGGACACCAAGACCCCATCCAAATATGTTCATAGAAATCATAATAAGATTGACATCATCAGGAACATAAATGAAGGAGTTCACATCATAAGGTTGATGGTAAGTGAATCTGAGCAAGTTAATTTTTCTTTGTTATCCAAAATTTAGCCTAGAATTTTTTTAGAAGCTAGACATTATGAGCATTGGGTTAAGGTAATAGATGAAGAATTAAATCGATATAAAATAATGATACTTTGGAATTAGTGCCTAGACCAAAAGATCAAAATGTGATAAGAACAAACTAGGTATATAGAAACAAGTTGAATGAAGATGGTAAAGTTGCCAAGAATAAAGCAAGGTTAGTATGTAAAGGATATAGTTAGATTGAGGGTATAGATTCTGAAGGAACTTTTGCACCAGTGGAAATACTAGAGGCTATTAGAATGTTTCTTGCATATGTAGTTTTTAAAAATACCAATGTGTTTCAGATGGATGTCAAGTCTATCTTCCTGAATGGGAATCTAGAAGAGGAGGCCTACATTGAGCAACTTGAGGGATTTATTCTCTTAAATGATAGTAGCCATGTATGCAGATTGAAGAAAGCACTATATGGATTGAAATAAGCTCCTAGACCTTGGTATGCAAGACTTGATAAGTACCTATAAGATTAAGGTTTTAAGAGAGGTTTTGCTGATAGTAATCTCTACATCAAAATATAAGGTGAACATCAATTGATTGTTGTGGTATGTATTGATGATGTAATTTTTGGATAAAACATTGCAAAGATGATAAAAGAAACTTTTTGATAATATGAAAAAAGAATTATAGATCAATCCTTGTATAGATCTATGATTGATAGTATTTTATATTTGATAGCATCGAGGCTAGACATTATGCATGTAATAGGCATGGTTAAACGATATCAGGCAGCCCCAAAGGAGAGTCATGTTTAGTTGGTGAAGAGAATATTCAAATATGTCAAGGGGACATTGGATTATGGATTGTGGTATTCCACAAGAAGATATTTCACTTTGGTTGCTTATACAGATTAAAATTGGGTAGGTTTCTTAGATGATATAAAGAGTATAAGTGAAGCATCTTTCTTCCTTAGTGATAGCTTAGTATCATGGCTAAGCAAAAAACAAAATTTAGTATCAATTCCTATAAATGAATTAGAATATATTGCAGCGGTATTGTGTTGTACTCAAGTGCTTTGGATGAAGAAAATTTTGGAAGATATCAAGGTAAAATATGATGAACCTATTTCTATTTTTTGTAACAACATAAGTGTTATTAATATTTCTAAAAATCTAGTGATGTATTCAAGAACAAAACATATTCCTATCAGATGTCACTTATTAAAAGAGTAGGTTATAGATTAGTAGGTTAAGATGGAATATATTATTACTACAGAATAGATTGTAGATATTTTATCAAAGGAACAATACACATTCAAGTATCTATGGGAGAAGTTGGGAGTAATCTCCTTTACTTCCTACCATTGAGGATCTGCATCAGTTAAGGGGGAGATAAGTATTAGTTTTAGGATATGCCCTTTTCCATTGATGTCAAAGGGGGAGAAGAATAGAAATATGTATATGAATAGTTGAAGAAATGAGTGCAAAAATAGGTATAGGGAATAGGTACAAGATACTACAGTAAGGGGGAGTTACTGCATGTTTTTTAGATGGCATTATGTGTAGGTTAGCATGTGCAATATAGGTTTCAAGATGTGGTAGTTTTAGTTTGAGGTTTCCATCAATGAAAAAGAGGGATATTGTTGTAAATATTTTCATTGATGTCAAAGGTCTAGCATTGGTAATAAAGGCCCCATAGCATTTATTGTCTAAAGGTGTTTTTAATGTTCATATTTTGGCTAAAATTTGTTGATATTTATTTTATATTAATGAATATATTTTTGGTTGTATATAATTAAATAAAGTGCCCATGGAGAAGTCAAAGATTCATGGGGTAAAGATAAAAGAGGATTAGGATGCATTTTCCCATGAAGAGTCATCTTGAGGAATTTCAAGAGTCACCAAGTGAAGACAAAAGAGGGTATGGTGCACTTTTCCATGAAGAGTCACCTTAAGGAATTTGAAAGGTCACCAAGATAAATATAAATAAGGAAAGGATGCATTTACTTATGAAGTGTCACCATATGACTTTTCAAATACAAGGATTTGAAGGGTCATGCAAGTTTGGCACTATTTTCCATGAGGAGTGAAGAGTCACAAAGGGTGAATGCCAAAGTTATTTTGGAAAGCTATAAATAAAGGATTGAGAAGCCATTTGTAATATGCAATATATTGCATGGTTTGTAATTATTTTATATAAGAAAAGAGGAGATAATAGAAAGAAATATTGTAGAGTTCTATGATTTGTTGAGAAGGCAACATTAAGAGATAGTTTTTATATACACAAGAGGGGTTGGTGCTCCTATGGGTTGGTGCTCACAAATAGTTGTTGTGTTGCTGCTTAGAAAAGGGGCTGCTTCTCCTAAAATTTGGTTCTTGAAAACTTTATAATTTGAGTTGGTTTTCTTTCATATACTTGAGATTTTTTTCCATGGTTTTTCCCACTTTGGGTTTCCATGTAAAAAATATGCTCTCTCTCTCTCTCTCTCTCTCTCTCTCTCTCTCTCCTCTCTCTCTCTCTCTCTCTCTCTCTCTCTCTCTCTCTCTCTCTCTCTCTCTCTCTCTCTCTCTCTCTCTCTCTCTCTCTCTCTCTCTCTCTCTCTCTCATGTGGTGCATATTATTTTAATTATATTATATATCTTGAATGTATGATTAAGTGGAGTTTGATTAAGTAAAAGTTTTATAAGATATATGATATATTGATTCACCCCCTTCTCTGTATATCATGTGCTTAACACTCCTTGCTAGCTTCATGATGATTTAATTCATTCACCTCCCACTGAGATTCAAATGGTCAAATCTCGCTAGTCATTCTCCATGTGGGGATTAGATCTCATAAGCAAATTACCTCGATCTCAAGATGGACATGCCTTTTTAATGATAGCCATAAAATATTTTACCAAGTGGGTCAAGACTTTGACCCTTGTTAATTTTATTGGTACCACCACTTCTAAATATATCCTTGATGAAATAATTTGTTGCTTTGGTATCCCTCACACTATCATTTTAGATAATGGTGGTATTTTCAAAAATAAAGATGTTAAATAAATTTATGGTAAATTTAAAATCAATCAAAAATTATCAACACCCTATCATCCATAATGTAATAGCCAAGCTGAGGTGATAAAAAAATTATTAATAAAATCCTCCAAAAGATAATTCATGAAACCTGCATAGATTGACATCTTTATCTCCATCCTGCTCTTTGGGCCTATCATACTAGCATACATACTGCCACTAGGTAAACACTATTCTCTCTATTCTATGGCCATTATAAGGTGATCTTCCCTCTCTCCATATATCCCTTCGTGGTATCATACTTGATGAATAATTATGTGAATCATGCCTTCATTCTCTTGATCTTCTTGATAGAGATTGTCTTTCTGATTTGCAACATAACCAACAATACAAGGCCCACATTTCCAAATAACATAAAAAACATGTTAAAGTTTTCACATTTCATGTTGGTGATCTTGTCCTCAAATTAGACTACACTCATGACAAAGAAGGTAAATACACCCAAAGTGGGGTCCCTATTTAGTCAAAGAAATTCTTAGTCTAGGTATATATTGCCTTCAAACTAATGAAGGCTATGTTTTTAAAGATCTCACGAATACACAATTCCTCAAGAAGTCTTTTGCCTAGTTTTTCACTTCTTTTTCATGATTTTTATATGTTATCTATCTAACACTTTTTGTAGGATACTTACATGGGTCTCACCCTTTATAGTAGTCCTCTCTTTTTACAAACCTTATTCCTTCCTTTTGGTCTTTTGGTTTCCCTTTTTTATCATGAGTAGCATTGTAAAACCACATGTAGGACTTGGTATTCCTCATGATGTACTTTTATCCTCTCTCTTTTTAATACTTTTTACACACTTTTTGACACCCCTTGGGTTTTCCTTTTATGAGTTGAAATATAAGACCATGGATAGGACATGGCCTTCCTTACAAATACCATCATTTTCTTATCTCATTTACTTTTATAATAAATTTTGGCACCCTCATGGGTTTTTATTTTTTTAGTTTCATTATAAGACCATGGATAGGACTTAGCCTTCATTGTAAAATCACCATATTGTCATTCATTTTATAGAATGTGTTTAGAAATGGTTATGAGTTCTTCATCCTTTATTCTCAAACATCATCTTTTACTTCTTTTAATAGATGAAATTTGCATTAAAAACTATTACATCTTGTTTTCCTACATTTCCATCATTCTTATAATAAGTAATCACACTTTTTTGTCATTGTATCCCTTTTTCACCCTTTGTCACATTTTTATTTTTATTTTTATTTTAAGTAATTCATATTATTTCATGTATCATTACTCTTGATTTTCTTTCCTTTCACTCCACATTATATAAAATAATTTCAAATTCAAGATAACACTTTTATTTCACCTAACTTTATGAGAATCTTAGATAGCATACCCTTTAATTTCTCTCTCTTTGTAACCAAGTCCCAAGTATTCAAATGAAATTCATCTTTAGTATCCATGTTTGGTTTTCCAAATTCGTATGGAGGAGGACTAGAAAAATACATCAAGAAAGTTAAAATCCAAATAATTTAAAATAAAAGGCAAAGATATATAAAAGTAAACATATAAATTTCAAAAGCCAATATCACACCAAAAGATGTGATTACAAGTATATCTCCTATATCTAGTTAAAGCTCAAAATCCACAGTTACCCTCACAATAGATTTGAGGTCCATTGGGGTGTGGTAGACCATTATATTGGAATATGAAAATTAAAAAAACTCTATGGTTATATCAATTTTATCATACAAGTACCCAATATTTGTAGTAGACCAGTGACTCTATAAGGGGCCCTAAGGAATGGGGAACAGGTTTTGGGAAGGTAGGTCCACTTTAATTTTTAAGCATATAGCTTTCATGGGATGATATACATACTTAATTTATTGACCTAAGACTTGTATGGATATAATAATTTATTCAAAGTCCTTAAGGTCGAAAGTCCTCTTGTTTGGAAAAACCTAGTATGAGTGTCTTGACTTCAATAAATAGTTCCTCTACCTTGGTTTTTCCTTCATTTCTCTCTCCACCCATTTTATTTTCCCCCTTATATGCATGTGTGATTTTAAATAATTTTCCCTTATTCTATACTTCTTTCTCCTTCACATCTTAAAAACATTCTATCACTACTTTGTTTCAGTTTTATCTATCAGTTTCTCTTAATTTCTACTCATTTCTTAGTTTTATAAGAAGATAAGAAACTAGTAATAAGGATGTGGTAGAAATACTTGGTTGTTCATGCACACGTAATCTAGATGAATATGGATAAATCCTATTTGGCTTGGAAGTAATTAAATATATATAATAAATCACTAACAAAAGGGGTTATTATCAAGATAGTTAAGTGGATTGCCTAGTGTGATCTAGATCCAAGAAACATATGCTTTCTAAAAGGCTATCAATCAAATTTTGATAATAGTTAAATTGTAAATGATAAAATAAAGATACTTGAATTCAAAAAAAAAAGTATTGAAATGAAATACAAGTACATGCATGCTTGATAGATAAAATGACTAAATATAGAAAAGTGGGTCGATACTAGTGCTAAAGTGGATAGGTTCAGGTTCAAAAAATTAGGTAGGGGTCTATTAACAAGCAAGGACATAGAAAGTTAGATTTGGTTAGGGGTAAGGGGTTAAAAATAACTTTTTATTTCATGCCATAAGGATTGTTGGTATTTGGATTGATCATTGAAAGTTAAGCTAACCATCGGTGGTTGGGTAACCTTCGATGGTTAGGGGTGACCATTAGTGGTTGTGCTAATCATCAGTGGTTGCCTATGGAATTTTGAATGTGATAAAAAAAAAGAGTTTTAGAATTGGTTATTGGTTAGGTAAGGTTATATTTAAGGGTATGGTGAAAAATGAGAGGCTATAAGATAGGTGTAGAAATATCTGATGGGGGATAGAGGTTAGAAACCAAAATAACAAAATTGAAATATAAGTATACATATTTCTTATTAAATGGATGATGGTTGATGGTTGGAGTAATTTTGGTATAGTAATGGTACTTTGCCTCAAGATAAATGTTAGTAGAGTTATGGTTCTCTATTGTTGTTTTTGAATTATTGGAAGAAGACTGGCTAGAAAGTTTTAATACCTATTTACAAGAATGCTTATGCTGATGATGGATCCTTTTCACCTCCTACTCCCTTCCTTTTATAGGCAAAGAAAAATGGAGGATAGAAGGTTACCTAGTAGGTTGGTGTACTAATTTTGATGCTTAGAATTTTTTTAGCACCACATAAGGTGAACATATTTAATTGTGCCCTGTTATCTCCCACATAGTTGGTAATGTGTTAGAAAGTTAAAGACCTAACTGTCGATAGTTAAGATAACTGTCAATGATTAAACTAACCATCAGTGGTTGAGTGTCTATAAGAAAAGGGTAAAGGTAAGTTAAAATAGGTGGTTTAAGTTTTTTAGTAATTTATTGAGTTTAGTTAGCTAAGTAGCTAACTAGACCTAAGGTTTAATAGGTTGGTTAGTGGGTTGATAAGGGTTAGGTGGTCCCTCAAGTATCTCAAGGTATTTCAACACCTAGTATAGTTTTCTAGTGTCTAAAATTTGCCCCTTTTTATTATGTAGTTTTGAATTAACAAGATGAAAAACAAAAAATAATTATTGGTCGAAGGTCTAATTACCGTGATTATGGGAGGAGTTATTCCCCCATAAATTGGGAGTCATATAGGTGAAGCCAAAATTGAGTCAAGGTTTGATAAGTAGTATATGGTGAGTAATGAGGTAGGTGATGAAAAAGGGTGGTTGGGTATTTGATATGCAAACATGTTCATAAAATTCAACTAAGTGAAAGAGTCATGATCATGCAAATACTAAGTTTACCAAGGTTCGTAAAATGAAGGTTAGTTCTAGAAGGACTAGTGATAAGGTAACTAGTCCATAGTGTTGGTCATAACTGATCAGGTTATTCCATTCAAGTATTCTAAACAAGGTTGATGTTTTCATGGGTATTTGAGGTATCAAGTGTTCTCTTAAAAAACATAAATGGTTTGTTTGTGCACTAGGTGGTAAAAATTTAAATGTTCAACATGGCAAGGTTGGTTGGTGTGGTCAAAAAGACCAAGAAAGGTCCTCATAAAATATGTGATTGTTTGGGTCAAAAAAATGGCCAACATCAAGGTGGATGTGGTCTAAGGATTGGCTAGAGAAGATTAATCTTTAAATGTTTTTGGTTTAGTGGAGAAAGATTAATCTTCAAAAATTTGTCACTTAGGTTGGGTGCCTACAAAAAATTTAAATGTGGGTTTTCTTGACTGTCGATGGTTTGGAGTCCCAAGGTTAACCATTGATGATTAGGGGTAACCCTAAAAATTTGAGGATAAAAAGTGAATGAAATTTCATTTTCACTTTTAACTCATTGACTTTGATGTTTTCATGTAGTCTGACAAGTTGATTTGGAATTTCTGAGTGACAGTGTTGATGAGGTGGTTGACTGCTGATAGATCTACTATTGATTGGTGTAATTCATGTGCTTGAGATGATCCAACTCAAATTGAGATGTAAGGTAAATGAGGACAAAATCAAGGTATCTAAACATGGGATTCATCCTCGATAATAGTTAAGGAATGACGTAGGTGATGTTTTAAATTGGTAGATTAATGGATTAGGTCAATGGTTTAGTTAAATTTGATAGTATTGTGTTTGTTTGGATATGGTTTTGGGGGGTTTTTCCCTTGTTTAGGTTTTGGGTAAAATGAATAAAATTAATGGATGAAATTTTAATTTTAAGGAGGTTTTAGGTTAAGTGTAGGTTTTAGAATAGGATTAGATGATTTAATTATTAATTTTGGTTGTTTTAATAGGTTTTTAAGAAGTTAGGGCTAGTAGGTTATCACTGGTATTCACACATAGTGACTACTGGTGGTTCTACCCGACTGTTGATGGTTAAGATTGACCATCAGTGGTCAACCATCAAAACAAGAATCCCACTTGACCATCAACAGTCGTAATGACCATCGATGATTAAGTGTTTATGGAAATTTGGTTTTTAATATGTTATATAAATATTTTTAAATTTTTTTAAAGGGTCTAGGGTAGTTAAAATGTCAACTTTAAATTAGGATAGATGGGTGAAAGAGTGATTTTGATGTTTTTTGAGATGGTTGTTGGTTAGGGTTAGGTGTCGGTTTTATAGGTTTAGGTAATGTGTTGAAAATTTTGCTATTTAGGGTATATGTTTTTGATAAAAGCATTAGGTATTGGTGTGATAGGGTAGGGTAGATGTTAAAAGTGTTTGTGGATGAGGCTTACTTCTAATTACTAAAGGTAATATCATAGAGATAGTGGTTGGCATAGGTTGATGTAGGTGATTTTAGGTTGATAAAGAGATTGATATAGGTAGAATGAATAAATATGAGCAATGTTAATATAGAATGAAGTGTGTGTGTGTGTGTTAACTTGATTTATTTACAAGAATGAGACTAGATCCATATGATAGATAAAGTTCTTAGGATCTTTATAGAGATATATGGAGGGATGAACCAAGATGATTAGACACATATGGAAGAGTTTGGTATAAGATCCATGTGACATTATCAATGGTTGTCTTGAGATGTGGTAATGATTATGGCCCTCATCAAGAGATGGGATCTGGCCATAAACACCTTCCTACTATCGATAGGAGAGATGACCATTTTATTAGAGGATGTTGTCAATATTACATAACTACCCATCAAGGGGGATCTAATTTATCATATTGAGAGTGAGGAGAGGGATGAGTAGATGGAACTTTTATATGGTGAGGATTAGGTCCATGCTAGGTATCATTCAGGTGGTTTTGGTTATAGGCCATTATACCAGAGGTCTCCAAATGAGAGGTATTTGATGATGGTGATGAAGGTAGTATCCTATTTTACATTACCTAATTTGAGTATTGGATGATTTACTTATCTTTTATTGGGAGTGTTGGTAGATATGTTTCTCAGGAGGATGGTGTTTGGGTGGGCACCAATTTTTCTAGTTAAAATATAAAAGGAGATCTAGGCATTTTGAGCTCAAAGATGATATGAGATCAGTTTGGGGTTTGTGTTACATTATTGTGCATATGATCATATTTGGGTTTTGAGACCATTGGGGACATCATGGGATGGCTATTCATAGGTGGAATATAGAGTGGGTTTCTTGTGATGGAGGGGAGATTATGGTTTGATAGGTGATAGAGGAGGTATAAGAGACATTGAATAGTTTGAAGATGCATTGGAGGGTTTAGTTGTGGGTGATGTCATTTGGTGGCCATATGTGGTATTTCCTAGGTGGACCCTCTATAACTATCACACTTTGTCTTTGTAAACTTAGAAGTAGATATATGACAGGGAAGAGGGTGAGACTGATCTCATCCCATTCGATAGAGTGAGGAGGTAGTGTGGCATAGTGCAATATATTCTAGGTCATTTTTTGAGGTATAAGAGAGAGGATTCAAGTTTATGTTACCTAATCCATAGACCTAAGAGGTGGTGTTAGATTATGAGGAGTTACCTACCAGAGTAGGGATATATGATGTCAATTTTATTAACAACTATGCATGATGGTACTAGGCTTGATATATAATGGCTGATTTTGGATGGGATGATGGGGGCCAATAGGCCATGGATGTATATCTAGCTAGGGTATAGGTACAGGGTGGTGGCCCTGATGGATAGGTAGGGGTAGCACTAACTACTACATAGGCATAGATTATAGGTTTACAAAGATAGGTGGTCATATTGTAGGGCCAAATTGTGACATTTCATGGTTAGGTTACCACCATTATAGTTGAGAGAGATAAAGAAAGGACCTTCCTTAGTTTGGTGACCCAAGAGAGGGATACACTAAAATAAAGGGTAAGAGCAATGACAATTATAGCAAGACCACTAGGTACTATTCCTATAGTGTGGTGCTTGGCCATAGTGGAGGAGTTGAGATATTACGAGGCCATAGTTATAGAGTAATTCCCACTAGAGCCCTAATGGGGTGAGTATAGATCTAGCTTAGTAGGTAGGGAAGTCATGGTGACTCCAGGTTAGTAGGCCATGTCAGTGACTAGATAGGTAGGCATCTCAAGAGGATAGGCACCAAATAGGAGTGGCAATGCAGGTGCAAGAGTAGGTGGGGATAGTATTAGTGGTGCCCTAAGGGCATGATATATGATATTTTATATAGGTGTAGATATAGATGTACAATATTTTGATATCGGCTTGCATGTTGAAGTAGTGAGATGTACATACTGTGAGAGGGATTTATACATTACTACATGTATTATTTATTTGATGACATGATGTATATGATGATGTTTATGATGTGTGTGTGTGTGTGTGTGTGTGTGTGTGTGTGTGTGTGTGTGTGTGTGTGTGTGTGTGTGTGTGTGTGTGTGTGTGTGTGTATGATGTATGTACATGGTTCGTGGTTTACATGTTTTGATGTTTTATGCCTTATGCTTATGAGATGTGGACTCAGTAGCTTTAGGGATGTGATGATTATGGATGATGTTTTGTTTTGTTCATGATTATGATGATGAATATTTCAAGTATGGTTATTGATATGTTTTATGATATGAAGTTTATATGTTTTTTAATGGGAAATGGATAGGATGATACTTATGATTTATAGATAGATATATGATGTGGTTCATGGTGTTTTGATCATATATAGATATATGAGGTGGTTCATGGATATGGCTCATAATGTTATGTTTATTATTTATGTTTGTTATTTATGATCATGGACATGTGATGTGATTATGGTTAAGGATGTAAGAAAAACACATAAAGTAAGTTAGATAACAAACTAAATGTAGGAAAAATAAATGAGAGTCATGAGACATATGTCTAGATGAACGAATGATAAGAAGGTAAGGAAAAATAATGATGCCTTTTCATTAGTAAGGACCTAACAAAACCAAATTTGTATTGGCTTAAGGAACATAAGCCTTTTGAATGCTTGGCATTAGCATGATTTGGTTGATAAGAAGGTGTCTTCATCACATTGTGTTAATTAAGATCAAAATACCTTAATTTATAGATGGTAGAAAGGGGAGGTAGGTGATGGGTTTGAATCTAGGAATTTGACTAAAAATAGGATGGTTAGTATGGTGTTAGTTCCAAAATGAAAATAAAATGAAAGAAACACACTAACTAGCATAACATCTCTAGGCCTAAAAACTAGGGAGACTTAGTTAACAAACATGAATAAAACACATAACTAAAATTCAAAATAAACCTTCATTTACCTTCCTTGGATGCTCCAAAATTCTTGTTGTAGTGGCTTGCTTGGCTTGCGCTCATGAAGTCCTCATCAATAGAAGCTTGGCTACCTCCATCTCTCCTTGGAACCTTTGTCTTGTGGATTGGCTTTGATTGAAATCAATTTGGCATGGTAACACTAAGTTTAATTGCTTATTTAATATATTTTTTCACTATAACTTTGCACCAAAATAGCTTGGAAATGATGTTCATGACCTCTCTATTTATATATTTTTTAGAATGTCTATAATCAACCTAAACCATCCATCCTAAGATTGAGATGTGTGGTTGAGGACTAATTCAAATTTTATAATTAAGTTTATAATTATCCTCATCATGACATTGGAATAAGGTGTAATTAAAAGGTATGGAGTTCATCATGGAAGGCATTGATGAGGCATGGAGCACATGAGTCCTAATATTTATGGCATTTATGGCATGGGGATGTCTTCTAAAGAAATAAGTTCACCTAATGATGCATATATTTAATATTCATTTACAAAAATAAGTTTTCAAAAAGTTTCCATGGAATTATTAATTATTCCTTGGTTTGGGTTAATTATCTCTTAAGCATGTTTAAGCACTTTGTGCACAAATTACCCAAATTGATCAAAATGCCTTATTATCAGTCCAAAATTTGACTGGATTAGAATTGGATGGTGATGTCAGATGTATTAGATCTATTATCCCATTTATGGTGTTATCAATAAAAAATAATAAAGGCATACATCTTGTGTAGAAGACTTTATAGGAAAGAGCAATCTAGAGCACCCAGGTACAAAATTGGCATTTTGACTCAAAATGATTTGATCAAAGTTAGCTAGCCCATAAATTTCATTGCCCCATTTAATGATAATTTATCCAAAATTGGAACTTTAATATGTGATTTTAACATCATTTATCATGTTTTAGTGTTTTTAGGCCAAATTGTGCATTTTGGGTGGAAATTGGTCAAAAGCCTAGTTGGAGGTTATTAATAGCCAGATTTAGGTGTCTACAGTTTCCCCCTATTTAGGAAGTAATTGCAAGATATAAGCATAGTAACATATTCTCAAAGAATGAAAAGGTCCTTTATGCCTTAAAATGATGATAAACTAATCGTATGATTCCCCTTTGAGGGAACAATTGGCACAAGTAAGTTGACAAACGGTCCCTCAAAAAGAAAGAAGTGAAATGAGGGGACCAAAGAAATAAATATTATGGGGTGAAAACACAATGATATTGAAAAATTAGTCAAAATAATTGAGAATGAAAATGGGATGGTGTATAATGGTTTTCCCAAAGGCGGTTATAATCATTATACCCTGATAGTGGCAATTTGGTATGATAACACAATGATTTTCCCAAAGGTGGTTATAATCATTGATAAGATGGAGCTACCCCAGTTAGGATAGACAAAAAATATAATAACATGCCCATGTATGGTAAAAAATGGTAAAGTTGTGACAACACAATGATTTAACCAAAGGTGGTTATAATCATTGAGAAATGCAGGTGGGATGGTGTGCAATGATTTGCCCATAGGTGGTTATAATCACTGGACCCAGATTATGGAAAACATGATAAACTTGGATAAGGATGATGATAACTTAACATAGAGGGTAATGATGAATTAGAACAACCTATTAGTATGGAGATACTCATTTGAACTAATAAAGGTTGAAATTCTTTCAAGGTTAACTACTCTGTTTGGGATATAACTGGGAGTGAATCTGGATGTCAGTGCCAAAGAGATGATACCATTGCTAAATAGACTTATTGAAGCTTAAGTTTTTTATATCACATGTCAGTAGGTATCATGGTATAACATCATGAGGACTTGGCAAAAATATGCATAAGGAATGACTCCCAAAATCTAATACTCAATAGGACACAATGCATCAATGATAAAAACCATGATGACAATGTAAATATATGAATATGGATGAATTCAAGTGTGTGGGAAAGGAATCACCCAATGAACACACATAAACTAAATCAAGGAAATAATGTTTAAATCAAATAAATATGTAGACAAATAAATAAAATAAGTGGAAATAAACAAATGAATAATGTAATAGAAACCCTAAAAACATTACCCCTATAAAATAAGCAACAACTTAACAAATGAACAAAATGAGAGAATAGAAGAAAAATAAGGGGGTGGTCAAGCTATCTCCATATGCACTAGGCAAGTGTATGTTGCCTACATAGTTCCATGGATGTAATATGTAATAAAAAAACTTCAAGCCAAATGTAGTTCTTTCAAGGAATGAAAAGAATGTGATAACTAAGGAAAACAAACAAAAATAGATGTGATATAAGAATAGAAATGGTCTTGTAAAATGGCATGTGCATGAGAGAAAAAGGCCAAAAAGGATGGGGAAACTAAATGACAAGTGATTTACTTGTAACTTAGTAAGGATTCCCAGAATTCTTATGACAAAGAAGTGGTCAATGTTTTTGTTTTTTTCTAATGATTTTTCAAATATTTTTGGAATTTTTTGAAGTATTTCAACTCTATCAAGAATGACGAGACACATAAATGGTTCAAACTCACAAAATGGTGAGATCATGGATTAGGTTGCTCATAAAATGGTGAGAGCATGTTGGAAAGGGTGACTGAGCTAACCTCAAAAAATATCTAGTGTTGTCTACATAGTCCTAGAGTAGGACCTCAAGTCACTGTATTTTTACCCTGTAGCAGAGAAATTTGATAAGTGTAGCAATCAATTCAAACAAAAGACATAATTGGTAAAAAGGCATAATATGACATAGGAAGGGGCAAGTTGGTACATCAAGGCTTAATGTTTCCCTTAGTTTTCTCATAGGCAGTTATAACTAGGACATAAAAACATAAATCAATGGTACTAATTTACCCAAAGGTGGTTATAATTAGTAGCAAGACCGGTGGTAAGAAAGGAATAACAAATAAAGGATGCAATTGCCAAAAATTCTATCATACTATCCCAAAATATGATCTCTATCTAAAGTACTTGAACCAACTGATGAAATTGATTAGATACCTTGATGATAATAATGCATAATAAATGGCAAAAAAATAAGTTCAAATGGGCTAGGCTCTAGAACACACTGGGTCGATAGAATGGAATGGTAAAATGAATACAACTAATAGAATGGTTAAGAATGATATTTTTACAAAGAAGAATAGTAATAAAATGGCATAACTGAAATGGTCATTACAAATAATACACCTTAGCATTCAAGCATAATACCACTTGAGAGGAATAATATTCATCGGCTTTAGATGTTCATCTCCATCTGATGTGGTAAACTTGTATGGTCCTGATCTATAATCTATAGTAATAATGAAAGGCCCTATCTAGTTTGGTTTTAATTTCCCTTTATGCTTCTTCTCAACCATGGTATTATTTTGGTTTTCTTTAAGAAAAAGATCACCAAGTTCAAATTTTCTATACTTAACATGTTGATTATAGTGGCCTTTGAGTTAGTTATGATATGCTTAAAGATTTTTGAGCGTAGTTGTGCATTTTTCATCAGGTAGGTCTAGCTCTTGTAGGTGAGTTACTCGATAGTCATGATCATCTAGGACATGTTTGAAAGAGATGCACAGTGAAGGCAATTTGACCTCAATGGGAAGGATGGCTTCAGTACCATAAACAAGTGAGTATGGAGTAGATCTTGTGGGGGTATGATGATTGTTATGGTATGCCTAAAGGGCAAGGAATATCTACAAGTGCCAATCATGATTGACATCATTAAATTTTTTTTTGAGAATATTGACAAGGGTTTTGTTGAATGCCTCAACTTTGCCATTACCTTGAGGGTAATATGTTGTAGAAAAATGTTGTGTGATGTTATAGTCAGTACCTAGCTAGTCTACATCCTTGTTTTTGAATGATCCTCTATTATTAGATATGATGTTAGAGGGGATACCATACTAGTAAATGAGATGGTTGAAGATGAATTTGGAAAATTGCTTTCCAGTCATGTAAGTGAGGGGTATAGGTTCAACTCACTTAGTAAAATACTAGGTGGTGGTAAGAATATGTTTAAGGCCATCAAATAAAGTAGGCTTGATATTTCCAATGAGGTCAAGTCCCCATGTATAAAATGGATATGGTGTTAACATTGGTTTCAAAGTTTTTGTTGGGGCATGAATCAGATTAGCATGTCATTGACATTTGTCACATGTTTTTACATATATAGTGGCATCTGCATCTATTATGGGCCAATAATAACCATTATGTAAGATATTTTTGGATAGGACTACCCCACTAGAATGAGCTCCACATAGTCCTTTGTGAACATCTCTGAACACTAGTGTAGACACTGCCAAATTTAAACAATGAAGCAGAGTTTCATCAAAATTGTGATGGTAAAGGGTGGATCTAAGTGGAGTATAATGAGTGGAATGATGAATGAATTATTTGGTTTATGTTTGAGATAGGCTAGGTGGTAGAAATTGGTCATGAAGGTAGTTGTAAAGGTCTGAGTACCAGATAGAATTAGGACTAATAATATCATAAATCATTGTAACGATTGAAGGTTCATGAGCTGGTGATAACAAATTCCATATGAGGAATTGATACTCTCTAGCTTTATATATTTGTTGAATCAAAGAGCCAATAGAAGCTATGGCATCTATAGTTCTATTACTAACCCTGTGTTTGTGCTCAAGATGAATGTTGGTAATTTATTGTTTAAGAGTGTTGACCATGGCTTTATATGGAACCAGCTTATCATCTTTGGTCTGAAAATGATCCGTGAGTTGATTGATGATTAACTAAGAATCACCATAAACTTAGAGATGAGATATATTCCAATGCACTACTTGTTGAAGTCTTACAACAAGTGTTTCATACTTAGCCATGTTTATTGTATAAGGAAAGCTGATTCTAAATGATTTAGGGATTAGATCCCCCTATGGTGTAATAAAAAATAGGCCTACCCCCAATCCATGTGCGATAAATGAACCATCAAAATATAGTTTCCAAGGTTACTTCTCAAGTGGTGTGTCAATGATGATCATTATGTTTTTATTATGAAATTTAAATGTGAGTGGTTGTGTGTCTATGAGAGATACTTCAACAAGTTAATCTACAAGAACTTGTCCTTTGATTACCTTTTGATTGACATACTCTATGTCAAACTCATTGAGAAGCATGATCCATTTAGCCATTCTACCTTGAAAACATATTTTAGATAGTAGATCCTTGAGTGGATCTACTTTTGAAATGACCATGGTCTTATTATTCAGCATGTAATTACATAATTTTTAAGCTACGAAGACCATGGCTAGACAAGATTTTTCAATAGGGGCATAATTATGTTCATATGTAAACAAGGTACAATTTAGGTAGTATATGGCATGTTATTTTCCATTGTCATCATGTTGAGCCAAGAGTAACCCTAGAGCATGGTTGGTAGTTGATAGGTATAACAAGAATGGCTTTTCTAACATAGGAGGTAATAAAATAGGTGGATTAACAAGGTAATATTTGAGTTGTTGAAAAGTTTTTTGGTAGTGATCATCCCAATGAAATTCAACTCCTTTCTTTAGAAGGTGTGTAAATATATGACACTTGTCTACTAATTTAGAGATGAAGCATTAGATTGACTATATCTTACCCTAAAAACAATGGAGTTACTATATATTGGTTGGTGGTAGCATCTCAGTTATAACATGCAATTTAGTTGGATTGACTATAATACCTCTATGAGACATGATGAATCCAAGTAGTTTTCCTGATGTTACATCAAACACACATTTCTATAGATTGAGTCTAACTTTATACTCTTTTAATCTCTCAAATATCTTATGCAACACTACTTGATGGTCAACCATAGTTTTGGATTTTCCTAATATGTCATCAACATAGTCCTTAACTATATCATGTATCATATAATATGATAGTCATGGCCCTTTGATATGTATCTCTAGCATTATTAAGGCCAAATGGAATTACTTGATAACAAAATATTCCACATAGAGTGGTGAATGCTATTTTATGTTAATCTTTTGGTGTTATTTTGATATATTTGTATCCTAAAAATCCATTCGTGAGTGAAAGCATTTCATAACCTGCCATAGATTCAATGATCATGTCAATATTAGGCAAGGGAAAATCATCTTTGGGACAAGCTTTGTTGATGTCTCAAAAATCATTACAAATTTTGATCCCTTTAGGATTTTTACTAACAAGTACAATATTAGAGATCCATTCTGAGTAATCAATGCATTGGATACATCCTACTTCTAAGAGTTTTTTTAGCTCTTTCTTTACCAATATATCAATGTCAAAATGTATCTTACTTAGCTTTTGTTTTACTAGTTTGGCATCAGAATTAACCACAAGGTGGTGTAGAACCAAGGTAGGGTCTAAACCTGGCATGTCAAAATAGGCCCATGCAAAGATATCTACAAATTCTCTCAATAGAGATATAAAGATTTCATGTTCCTCCTTAGTGTCCTAATATTTACCTCTATTGTATCTTCAACTAGAAGGGTTGAACTATCTTTTAGGATAGTAGGTAATGACTTGAACTATTAGATTATGTCAGGGTCCTCCATTAGGACTTGATCTTCAACTTATCCTAGGTATGATGAATCTGAGTCCCCTAATGGGATATCTAGCCATGTGAAAAAAATAGTCAAAATTTCTTGGAGAATTTGATCAAATACTTATTGTTTCTCAAAGCTAAACTTATATCTATAGGCACGTTCATCACTAGTGGTTTCCTGGTCTAAATTCAAAGAAGCATGAATACCCCCATCTAATGGTGCCTAAAACAAGTTTTTACCACTAGACTGGCCTTTATCTTTAATTTTTTCCTGATCAAAAAGTTCCTTAAATAGGTTTTCACTTTAGGACCTCAATGTTTTACTTTTTTTTTTGGTTAAGGGTGTTCACTCACTCTCTAAAATAGGTTATAGGATCCAATGTAATTGAGAATCCTGACTTGTGATCTCCTAACAAAACATTGTCTCTAAGGCCTAAGAAGTCATGTAATGCCTCATCATTCTAGAACTCATCAATTGATAGAATAAATTCTTGTTGGTCCCAATCTATTAGTTGAGGATAATATAATAGTAATGGATTGTGATGAATGGCCAGGGTAAGGGCAAAAATGGCATTGTTATCAAACAAGTTGGTTTTAGGTAGGTCATCAAAGGTGGAGTTATGATTGGACTCTATTTCACTATCAACATCATCCTCATTAGTCATTGGTGATGGAGTTTGAATAGGATATGTGGGGTCACTCCTACGAAGTTTAAATCCAAGTCCATAAGGTCTTTCATACTTGGTCATGGAAATTGGCTCGATGGTTCCTTGTTGATTCAATCCAAGGTCTCTTCTTTCATAATTTTAATGCTCCATGATCCTATTGGGAATAGGATACTTTGTACTTTTATAATAATTAGCTTGGTTGTCACTATATAACCATGATTCATCCCCTTCAAGAGGGTCAAGTTATAGGTTAGAGGCTGGTATAAATATGATAGGTCCCTTATTTGTTCTTTTGTTGTTAATGCATATGTGGAGTGACTTTAAGTCACCCAAAGGTTTTTAGATTCTGAGGAATATTAGTAATATGAAATATATCATGGGTCACATACTCTCCTAGTCCATTATCTAAAATGGTTAAATGATTAGAAGCTTCAAGAGGTGGCATGTGGGAAAGGAAATCTAAGTTATTATGATCTATGCATTTTATTTGATGAAGGATCAATAAGTATAGCCTTTCCTTTATCCTACTTGGAACATGGATTCATGTCATATTGATAATTGTAGCTTTAAAACTTAGCCTCAAGATGTTTGTAGTGTTTATATGGGTGTAAATATCCTAGAATATTCACTTCCATCTTTGAGTGGGAAAATGTGATACATTGGTGTGGCATTGATGGGACTACACGAATCTCATATAACCAAGGCCTACTTAGAAGCATATTGTATGATAACTCAAGATCCAACACATGGCAAAGTGTATCATGGGTTAAAGGCCCAATTATAACTAGCAAAATAATGGTACTTTGTGATTCTCTTTCTTAATTATCATAGGCTTTGATGGTTATTATTTATGGATGAAGATCTATCATTATATATCCAAGAAGCTTGATGAGATTTAGGGACATTATGTTGAGGCCCAGTCCATTATCTATAAGGACACATTTCACTTTATGCTATTTTATATAAACTTCTATGTATAATGGATTATTATGGAGTGGGCCAAAAAAAGACATGTCGCTTTGGTTTAATGTGACTTGTTGGGATGGAGCTAGGTGTCCAATCAAAGCTTGAAATTTATCAGGGGATATGTCAATAACAATAGTAGATTGGGTCAAAAACTCATTCAAGATGTTCTTATGGATTATTTACATTCATAGCAAATCTAAAATAGAAATTTCTACTGGTGTCTTTTGCAATTATTCCACAATATCAAACTTCTTATTTTGGTTAGGATTGAATGGCTTATTTTGAGGCTGAACAATTGGTTGGATGATAGGGAAAGTGGTAGATGGTTATGGGCTTGGGATAGTAATATTTGACCTCTGAGTTATGATTTCATAATTAGGATTAACTACTAGACCATTATTACTAAAAAATATTGGGAATGGTGTGGGACCAAATAGGATAAGTCATGATTGATGATGCACTTGTATGTGATCATGTGGTAGGGATGAGTTATTGATATAGGGTCTAAAAGGGGAAGTCCTAATTTTCTAGTTTGCCTATATGTACTCCCAGGTCCAAGAAAGATTATCCATGTAATTTGGCTAAATGTTGTTGGTTAGCAATGGTCTAGGTTGATTAGTTCTTGGTCTAGGATTAATGGAGATGGTATTATGCTACCCCCTACAATATGACCTATAACCCTATTATGGTCATGTTAAATTGCATGGTAGGTTTGTTGGTTGTTACCATTTTGAATTTAGTTTTATACATTATTCTGTCATTATGGGTTTTATTTCTAATTTTGTTGATTCTACTAGTTTGACCTTGGATTTTGATACTATTAATTTTACTACTATATTGGTCATTGTTATTGTCGTTGCTGATCATTTTGCTACTACTGATTGTTATGTTGGGAAAAGGGGTTTTAATAAATCCCAAGTGTTTGATTGGAAGTAGAAGCACCATTATATAATATTATCTCCCCATTCTCCAACATATTCTCAATTAAATTCTTGATTTGGACACATCTTCATAGATTACACCCATTGACTTGATGATAGTCACATTATTCATTTTCACAGTACTAATTAAGATAAGGAATGCCTTATGGATAATGCTTTGGTACATGCCAACTAATAAGATTAATGGTATAAATCTTGTAAAATATAGACTTAATAGGTTCTCCTAGGTCACTAAAGACATGACATGTATGCATGGTTCTCCTAAGAGGAGGGGTTTGTAATGGTAATGACTACTATATTTATTATGCAAGTCTTGGTTATTGTGCTTGTGATATTGGTTGGAGACATTACTAGGTAGGAGTAAGATGACAAAGTGGTATATATAATGTTTACATGATTTTTTGACCTGATGGGATTTAGTTACTCCATTTCCCACAACATTCCTATTATGGTTGAATTGCTTCAATTTTTCATGGTTATTGGGCTATGTTGGTTGTGATGCTAGCACTTGAATGGGATGTTGGTCATTTCACTAATTGGTATCTTAATTTTGATTAGTTGAATTAATATTGATAACTCCTCTATTGATGAGCACTCACTCAATCAACAAGCCTTTGCTGATGATTTTAAGTATGTGCACATTGTAGTTCCAAATGATAAGCTATCTCACTATGCAAATTTTTGGTAAACATAATATCTAATTATTTATCTAATAAACTATGGGTGAAAAAGCTTACCAGGGTCCTCCATCATTGTAAATAACTTACAAAACTCTCATGAGCTTTTTTTTCTTGCGTTAAGTCCACTAATGAAATCTCATGCTCGAGATTATACAAAAAGTGTTGCACAAACTTATCAAAAAGATCATCAAAATTTGATACTAAATTTTTGGAAAACTTTAAAAACAACTCTAAGGCTTCTCTAGCCAAGCTCCTTGGAAACAAAAACAAAAGGTATATGTCTCTTTATTCCATTGGTTGACATGCAATCAAGAATTTGGTCAAATGAGCTTTAGGATCACCTTTCCCTTTGTATTTATCAAATTTCAATGGTTCATATCCTGGAGGAAATGGTATCTATAAATACTCCATGTTTAATGGGTAAGAACACATGTCATCCAAATTAAACTTTTTAGTCTATTTACCAAACTAAATGGTAGATATTGCATCCTTCATCTGTTGAAATTCTTGGGATAGGAAACTAGAAGTAACATTGGTTTGAGGGAGAATATTGGTTTAGGTAGATGGTTGGGAGGTCACAAGTGGGACACTTTGACCAGGGTATGATGGAGATACCTATTGGGTAACATTTATTTGGTTGGGAAATGGACCAAAAATATGCATATGTGGATTAAGATGTACTTAAAATTACACAATTGGTTGCATGATATTCTGGCTTGGGTTGGTGGTAAAGGTTTGAATTGGAGGATTTTGTGTTTGGGATGAAGGGATATAACTATACTTTGCATGTTGTGGTTGAAAAGGGACATGTTGTTGACTAATCAAACCTTTCTATTGAGTGGAAACTTGTGGTCTAAGACCTTGTCTCTAAATTTATGGCACATTTTGAACCAACAGTTGTTTAGTATGTACTTGAGAAACATAGGGACCTCCTTGTTTCACAAATCCCTATGAAGAAGTGAAAACATGTTGTATATTTGACATCTATCACTGACCAATATTTGCACAATATTGACTAGTCATTGCTTGGTTTTGAATTGGCATATTAGTCTATGATTGAAGAGATATGTTCATTGTTACCTAGAGAGGTGGAACCTTTGTTACCCCTGATTAGGGTGGAAATTTATTTTTCCTCTATTGCATTGATACATGAGGTTATGTCTATTGTTATGGAATACTACTCATTACTTTTTGAGGAGTAGGATTCATCACATTCTATCATTAAGGTGTGACATTGGCCATTATTTGATTACCTAATCCCATAGGTTGTACACTTGAGGAAGCAATCAGTTGAGGTTGGGGTGTAGAAACTCCTATTTCCTATTATGATGATCTACCCATGGGATTAACTATAGACACATGTTGTTGGCTAATTGTTTGTGTGTTAGTATCAGTTTGATTAGGATTGGATGTTGTTTGTACATTTTCCACTATATTTGGCTCACTATTCTATGTAGAGGTTGAAGACACTTCTTCAATAATGGGCATATGCATCAAGTTATCTATTGAAGTAATTTGTATGAATGGTTTGGAACTTGGATTCTCTTGTCTAGTTAACTCTATTGATAAGCACTCTTGTTAAAGGAACTAGGTCAATAAGAGGCTTACTCACCATGTTCATCTAATTTAAATTATGTGCTTGACTCAGGTAGGTTTGATATGATATCTACATTGCGTTAAAGTGATCTTCCATGATGTTTTTGACTCGATTAGATATATTAGGGTCTTGATACATTGTTTGGGCTAGATCCCTAGTATTTATAGAAGAAGCTTGTTGATTGTAAATGAAATTATGTGGCACTCTTATTAGACTTGGTAAATTTTCATGGGGAAAGTCTACTATAAACTTGGCCCCTACCTATATAGCTCTAACCAAAATCTCATCTTTGTTCTCTAAAAAATGTCAATCAAACAAAAATGGATCATACGTGGAAGCCATATTAGTAGAATATGACTGTTGAAGAACTGGCTCATCCACTGTGGGTATTCTAGCTAGGTATTGCATGGTTTGTTTTTGGTCTTGTTTTGAATAAGGTGTTGTGTTAACCAGATAGTTATCCAATAGATCTTGGTTTTATGCCCCTGATTGAGTATTGTAAGAGAAATAAGAATCCATCTCATAAATAATATTGTCCAAATAGGGGTCTTACACCATTTCTTCCTATGAAACTACATTACTAATCCCTGCATTATACATGAGTCCACTATGAGTGTAGGAATACATATTGGGATCCATAGTAAATGCTTTATGATAAAAGATCAAAGAGTTTTTGAAACTCTAAAAAGACAATGTCTAAAATAGATGATGTTCCAACTTGGTCTAGATTCATCAAAAAGATTAAAAGGTTTATGAAATTATTTTTGAGGAAACAAGCTAGTGTGAAGTATCTAACATTTCACTATTCACACAAAGATAAGCAAGTAAATGGACCAAAAATCAAAATGCCAAACTATAAGGTTGAAGTGTTTCAAATCAATCTAATATAAGTATTTAAAAGTTGCTAGGTATTTTGGCCAAATGTGGCATCAAAAGTTAAGATCAAACAAGGCATGTGCTAGGACTTTTGGCCAAATAGTGTCAAAAGCTAGACTTTGAAATAGATAAAAGTTTTAATCTAATGGATTTGAAACACTTCAAACAAACACTAGGAATTTGATTCTTGGACATGAACTTGATCAACTAGGTATAAGGTATGAAACAAAAGGCACTTTTAGAGATAGTTTATTTTTTCTTAAATAATGGTATAAAACTTGGCTCTTTTGACAAACAAGATATACAAAAGTGAACAGTATAAATGTGCTTTAGATAAAATATTACAAAAGTACACTTGGATTGGTCTAAAAATGTATGAACAAATTTGAATTATATTCAAGGGGGTATATGAAACAATATTTGAAATGTTTTGGGCATATTAATGATGTTATACTACCCAAAAGGTGTGACAAAAAAGTTTATTTCAAAAAATATCTAAGGCAAAGATAATTTCCCATAATTATGACAGCATAACACTAGTTTTCTTGACTCAAAATGTTGTGGTGTATAGACTCAAAGTGAAAGTTTTTATCACAAAATGGCTTAAGTCTAACAAGTGATGACAATGATTATGAGTCTTGAATGACCTTCAACCCAAATTGGAAATTAAACCTAAGTTCCCCCAAGTTTAGTGCAAATGGTGAACCCACTTAACACATCAACCCCATGAAATTATAAAGGTGCAATTATGAATTTAGATTAGAAGTGAAGGACTTAAAACAACTTTGGTAAAGGGCTAGTCTCAATTAAGCAACATAACTACACCAAAGTGGATGATGTGAATCTCAAGATTTTAATGAACTTTGAACAAGTTAAATTAATTTTTTCTTGTTGGTAGCATAACACCTCTTTGTTCCAAAGAAAATTAGGACTATGTGTTTGGTTTGAATTATTTGTTTACACCAAGTTTTGACTTCAAACAAGACTCTAATCTAGGACAAGACCAAATAGTTAATCGTTCTTAGATCCTAAACTGAAAAGGTTTCTTGGTATTGTTGGAATACATCAATATACATCATTTGAGAGGATTTTAAGTGTTCATCCAAAAGTAAATATCCATTATATAGCAGGTTTTTTGCACCCCCCTTCTCTCAAATGATAGTAGTGCAACATGGACCTTGAGGTGGACCTTGCACCAATAATACTTCTATAGCAAGTGGGGATTTATCTAATATCTAACAAGTTTTTTAATGTTCTAGGGTAATCAATTGTATAATGGCTTTCATGCCAAACAATGCAAAATAAAATCACAAATTTTGGGTCCTTATCACCTGGCTTGTTGTAAAAAGGTCTAGTCCCTTTTGTAACCACTACATCATGTTATTTGCTTAGTGTAGTGCGATGTCCAAAATGCCACTGCTCTTGTGTGTAACTCCAATTAGGATCCAAATGAATTCAATGCTAGGAGGTGAAACCTTAAGTCAAATATTTCCTAAAGAACTCATAGGAGGTGTTGAAGTCCCCCTCGCAAGCCAAGTTTTCATAAAAATAAAACAAGCATGAAATTAGAAAGATTTAGGGTCATTTTCAAGGTCACCCAAACATTGATGAGTTTTTGGGAAGTGATTTAAATGACTTTATTTCTAATCCTTAGACTAGGCTACTTTCAATAGGAATGGCACTTTTGATTCTAAGGGTTCCCTAAAGGGGACAAATGGAAGAGCATACACACAACATCCCTCTTTTTGCCATACAAAAATTTAATTTAAATAACTAAGTAAACACAAAAAGCCTTGAAAAAGTGAGTTTATTTTTAAGCCCTCATGGAATATGAGGTGGTGTTTATTTGACCCCTTGGTCTGAGTTTCAAACTTTGAAAACATTCACCATAAACATCTATTTATTATTTAAACACCAAGACAAGATTCCTAATTGATTTTTAAACACGTAAAAGGTGATCTAAACGTGTTTTTAGAAAATGTCATACTTGGTCCTACAATAAAAATGTTAGCATGTCCTTTAGCCTTGAATCTCTTTTGGGTTTGAGACAATGAACTTTAAAAAAAAAGCCCTTGAATCTATGTTTTAATAATAACAAAATGATCAATGTCATTTATATAATCGATAACGGTTACATTTTCTAACTGATGATGATTATCTAACTAACATCAGTTATACCAATATGACTGATGACAGGTATCCAATTGATGTCAATTTTACTAACTGATGTTAGTTAAAATATCCAACTGATGTCAGTTTTAATAGCCAATGTTGGTTACTGTGTAAACCTGTGGCAAACAAAAATGGCAAAATAAAGTTATAAAATCAATTTGCAAGAGTTTTAATGGTCCAAATGAATATTTTAAAGTTGTAAAATGATTTTTTCATGTGTGGGATGCATTTTGTCTCACCAAGTTTTCCATATGTGAATCTAATGATTTGACTCAAGAGAGGATGGTTAGTATGGTGTTAGTTCCAAAATGAAAACAAAATGAAAGAAACACACTAACTAGCATAACATCTCTAGGCCTAGACACTAGGGAGAGCTTAGTTAAAAAACATGAATAAAACACACAACTAAAATACAAAATAAATCTTCTTTTACCTTCCTTAAATGCTCAAAAATGCTTATTATAGTGGCTTGATCGGGTTGTGCTCTTGAAGTCCTCATCAATGGAAGCTTGGATACCTCCATCTCTCCTTGGCACCTTTGTCTTGTGGCTTGGCTTGGATTGGAATCAATATGGCATGTTAACACTAATTGTAATGGATTATTGAAGATAATTTTGTATTATAACTTTTCACCAAAATAGCTTAGAAATTATGTTCATGGCCTCTCTATTTATAGATTTTTGAGAATGTCTAGAATCAACCTAAATCATCCATCTTGAGATTAAGATGTGTGGTTGAGGATTAATTCAAATTTTGGAATTAATTTTATAATTATCCTCATCATGACATTGGAAGAAGAGGTAATTAAGAGGCATGGAGGGCATCATAGAAGGTATTGTTGAGGCATGGAGGGCATGAATCCTGATATTTATGGCATTTATGGCCTAAGGATGTCTTCAAAAGAAATGAGGTCACTTGATGATGTAGATATTAAATATTCATTTCCAAAAATAATTTTTTAACAAGTTTTCACGGAATTATTAATTATGGTTTGATTTAGGTTGATTAGATCTTAAGCATGTTTAAGCGTGTTGTGCACAAATTACCCAAATTAATCAAAATTCCTTGTTATCAGCCCAAAATTTGATTGGATTAGAATTGGAAGGTGATGTCATATGCATTGCATCTATTATCCCATTTAGGGTTTTATCAACAAAAAACAACAAAGGCATGCATCTTGTGTAGAAGATTTGATAGGAAAGAGCAATCTAGAGCACCCAAGTACAAAATTAGTATTTTAACTCAAAATGATCTGATCAAAGTTAGTTGGCCCATAAATTGCATTACCCCATTTAATGATAATTTAGCCAAAATCAGCACTTTAATATGTCAATTTCACATCATTTAGTATGTTTTAGTGTTTTTAGGCCAAATTATGCATTTTGGGTGAAAATTGGTCAAAATCTTGGTTGGAGGTTATCGGTGGCTAGTTTTAGGTGTCTATAATGGGTGAAAGGAAATATGTGTTGATAGGTAAGGTAACCTTATGTGGGTTAGTTTTCCCCTTCTATAGGTGACCTAAGAACCCTATTAGACAAGTCCATGTCTTCATGTAAGGTGTAGACTAATCGATGTAGGAAGTCCACTAATGTTATATATGAAAGTTTATTAAAGCTTTCTTGGGATAGCTTATTCTAATTTTTATTTAGGGTCTTTTGTTTAATTCTTTTATTTTAATAGGTTGTGAAGATGATCGATGTAGGAAGCTTCAAATGATTGATTTTTACAAATTTGACTTAACCATCCTTCAAGGGAGTGGTCTAAGTTTGGGTTTGTATATTTGGTAGTTATCTTTTAAGGGAACAGTCTATCTTTTAAGAAATTTTAAGTTTTGTGTAGTTGTCCTTCAAGGGAGTAGTCTGCAATGCTAGACACATGTGACCCAAGTGATATTTAGGTATCCCAAATTATTTTGATGTGAGGTTTTAGACATGGATGAGTCTAATTAGGCTTAGAGGTTTACCTTTATGAGGGAAAAAAAAAAGCACAAAAAGGTAATAATAGGTAAAAAGGGTGGTTTTGAGAGACAAATGACCATGGGAATCCATCTGATTAGAGACAAAAAGTATCCATGAGAACCATGCCATGACTAGATCCATAGTACCCATATTTACGATTAGGCTATGACTATGATAGTTAATCACATGTTTCTATGTTGTAATTAGTTGTCCTAAAAAAGGATAGGAGGAAAGTGTGAGGGTGAAAATATCATAAATCAAAGGACAAGCTTAAGTTAGACAAGAAGGTGAGTTTGATCCTTATTTAACAAAAGAAAGGACATAGATGTGAAGCATTGAGAGGTTCAATATCTGATTTTCCTTTTAGAGAGGATAAATGGTAAGCTCCTGATCCATACTTATGGGTTATGATGTAGGGTCCAAGCTAATTGAAAGAAAACTTGCCTCTCTTACTTTTCTCCATATTGGTTACATGTTGGTTTTCCTTTAGGATAAGGTCTCTAATATTGAATTCCTATTCTTTTAGATGTTTTTTAATGGTGTGCTTGATTCACTCTTAATAAACATGAAGATGGTTAAGCACTGCTAGGTGATGTTCATCAAGTAGATCAAGTTAGGCTAGATGTTCTTAATAATAGTCACTCTCAAAAATGATGTCTTACAAGGATATGTGAAGAGAAGGAATTTGGACTTCAAGAGGCAAGATTACCTCTACTCTGAATACTAGAAAAAAAGGGGTAATACTCGTAGAGGTTCTAATGCTAGTGAGATAGGCCCATAAAGTGAAAGGGATATGCAAGTGCCAATCCTGACCTGAAGCACTACCTACTTTGGTTAATGTTTTATTAAGGATTCTATTAGAGGCTTTAAGCTATGCATTTTATTGCAAATGGTAGGGAGAGGAAAATATTAATTTGATTCCAAATGCATCATAAAGACCTTGGACTTGTTTGTTCTTTAAATATGTACCATTATCAGTGATGATCTTATGAGGAACACTAAAATGATAGATTATATGATGTTTGATGAAGTTAAAAATCTTCTAAACTTTGGTTGAGATAAGAGGAATAGCTTCCACCCACTTGGTGAAATACTCAATGGTGGTAATGATGGATTGGTGTCATTATGAATAATGAGGGTTAATTTCCCTAATAAGTTCTAAGACCCATTGTGAGAATGGCCAAAAGTATTTAGATACTTAGAGGCCATGGGCAAGTGCATGATGTAAATTAGCATGTAGTTGGCATTTAACACACTTCTTTACATAACCACAATAGTCTTGGTTTAGGGTGGGCCAATAGTATCCAAGGTGAAGGATACATTTAGCGATAGATAAATGACTAAAGTGTCCCCCACATATTCTGTCAAGCATTTTCCTGATAGCATGGGAAGCTTCATGACAATATAGATAAACGAGAAGGAGGCCATAAAAATCATGCTTGTAAAGGATTCCCCTAGTATGTTATAATGAGAGGTACTCTAAACAAAGGCTCTTTAGGCATTCCTAGAGAGATTGGGAGGAATGATGTTGAGGTTGATGTAGTCAAAGGTTTTTTTGTACCATATGCCAGATGGAGATGCTTCCACACTAAAAATGGTAGGAAAATTAGAATAGATATAAGATGGTGTGATAAATCATTAGATGGTAATAAAGAGTTTAGAATCAATAGGTTGAGATGGGATTGGGAAGAAATGGAAGCCATTGTATCAATAAACTTATTAGTAGATCATGGAATAGACTAGATAAGCTAATGTTCAAATCATGATAAGAGTACATCTACTAGCTTATTGTACTTTTTAAATACATCATTCTTACATTGGTAAGATTCCTTGACCTAATTAACCACAAGTTAGGAATCACCAAAAACACTAATGGTCTTAATTCCCAAGGCTAAAGCAATTTGGAAACCTATTACTAGGGCTTCATACTTAGCCACATTGTTGGTGCATTCAATATTAAGTTTAAAGGAAAGGGGAAGAGATTTGTCATCAAGGGGAATGAAAATAACTCTGGAACTCCCATCACATTGGCATTTGAGATCATCAAAGAACATGGTCATTTGGTAGGTGGGGTCCTCTTAAGAAAGAGTCATGATGGAATAATCTAGAAATGCAAGACAAATTAATTAGTTTTCTAGTAAAGGAGCTTCATCCAATTAGTTGGAAATGAATTTCCCTTTAATCAACTTTTGCTAGAGGAACCCAAGGTCAAACTCAGCTAAAATCATGAGCCACTTATCCATATGCTATTTTTTTTATGGTTTAGAGTGCATATACTTGAGTGGATCAATGTTAGTGATGACAAAAGTTTTGTGATTAAGGAGGTAGTGATGAAGTTTTGAAGCCACAAAGACTAAGGAAAGGAAAATTTTATCAAGATGGGTGTATCAAGGCTCGTACTCTATAAATGTTAGACTTATGTAGTAGACAACTTGCTCTTTGTTTTGTTTATCATGATCAGTGAGAATTTGCACTAGGGAATGGTTAGTGGTAGAGATGTAAAGATAGAAGGGTTGATCCTCTTTAGCAAGAATAAAAATAGATGGAGAAAGAAGGTATTCTTTGAGTAAATAAAAGGTTTATTGATAGTATTTAGTCCACTTAAATATGTGTCTTTCTTAAGGAGATGGTGAAAAGGTTCACATCTATTCAATCATTGAGAGATGAACAAATAGATAGATTGAAGCTTCCCCTACAAACTACAAAGTTGCTTGAGGTGGTCTAGAGGGGGCATCTCCAAAATTACTCTGACCTTGGTAGCATCTACTTTGGTTCCTTAAAGAGAGATGATAAGTCCAAAAATATTTATAGATAGGACCCCAAAAATACATTACTTAGGGTTGAGTCTGACATGGAAATGGATTAGGTGGGTGAAGATGATTGTGAGAATGGCTAGGTAATCCTTGTGATGTTTAGATTTTCCAAGGAGATCATCCACATAATGCTCTATAATTTTATGGATTAGATCATGGAAGATGTATGTCATCACATGATTGTAGGTTGCTCTAGTGTTCTTCATACCAAATGACATGACCTTGTAGTAAAAGGTTCCCCATTAGGTGATGAAGGAAGTTTTGTGTTGATCCTTGGTGGCAATCAAGATTTGATTATATCTCAAGAAACCATCCATGACAGATAACATCTTGTGGCCAACTGTAAGATCAACAAGTTGGTTGATGCTAGGCAAAGGGAAGTAATCCTTTGGGAAAGTGAGGTTGAGGTCACTAAATTTGATACAAAGGCAAAGTCACCCTATGGGTTTGGTAATGGTAATGACGTTAGAAACCCATTGAGGATAATTCATGGGTTGGATGAAGTCGATATACAAAAGGCATTGACGCTTTTTTTTTTACTAGAGGGGAAATGTGAGGGTGTATCTTGTGAATCTTTTGTTGAATAGGCTTATCATCAAGATGGGTGACAATGTTGTGAAGGGCTATGGAAGGGTCAATTTTGAGAATATCTTAATAGGACCAAAAAAATATTATACTTTGGTCATGAAGGAAAGAAGGGTAATCTTTTTTCTCTATAGAATTCAAGGATTGTCTAATCTTGATAATGTTAGGGTTGTCCTAAGTACCCAATTTAACATCAATAGTGGTTTCATTCGACAT
This sequence comes from Torreya grandis, assembly GCA_037957365.1. Taxonomy (NCBI): domain Eukaryota; kingdom Viridiplantae; phylum Streptophyta; class Pinopsida; order Cupressales; family Taxaceae; genus Torreya; species Torreya grandis. Next base: position 426,029 of record JARHVA010005307.1, on the reverse strand, counting down.
GGTTTGGTTTTTAAGAGGAAGAGATTTATAGATATAAGAATCCCCAACACCAAGGTAAGTGAGAATAGAATCATCATCTTGATTTTGGATGGTGTTGATGGTAGGAGAATCATTTTCTACCATTTTAGGATGGATAAGAGGAAGGGTTTTAGTTTGGCCATCCTTTTGATAAGTCAAGGGGTCCAAACTAATGGTATTGATTAAAAAAATGTTATATGGGATGATATAAAAATCCTAAAACTTTGAAGGAGATGGGGTTGGTGAGGATGGGATATCCTTGTCAATGGTTATGATGGGTTTAACTGAGGTGGTACAAACCCAAGGCCAAATAAATCATAAGTTTTTTGGGTTTTGATGAAAGTTAAATCATGAGGTCCATGCTCATAATGGCCTAGGATAAATCCTTTTTTGGCACACCTATGAAGGTATATTTTGGCAAATGTCTATTTGTCTAGATAGGAGAAGTCAGAGGTAAAAGGTTAGATGCTAGAGGTAGTGGTGGAAGTAAGAAGTGGATAATCAAGTCCCTTGTAGATTAAGTTAGTTTGATAGTTGAGAGGTTTGAAAGGGATGATGGTTCTAATGTTGGGGTCATATCTAGGATTGTGGTTGAGGTTCCCATACTCTTTAGGAGTATGAAAAGAATTGAAGGATAAAATATGATACTCCCTTAGCGAGATATGCTAGAACATGGGTTCGAAGGGGTCCTCTATAGGGATCTAAAAAGAAGGGATAGATGAGCTAGTTGAAGCTTCATTGATGGTAGGGGTGTAGGTGTTGTTAGTTTTGGTTGGTGAGGTGGTATTTTTATTGGTTAGTGGTGAGGTGGATGAAGGGGGAATAAGAACATCAGGGTCAATATGTCATGTTACATGAGGCAAAATTACTAGGGTCAATTCTTATGGTAACAACCTGACTTTTGTGTTCAAATTTGACACATCAGTGTAAAGTAGATGATACACAATTTACGGCACAAATGTAAGGGCATATAAGTAAGACATTGTATTCAAAATCACCCTCTACAATGTAAAATAGTTTTATAATTATGTGAGGTCCCAAGCAAATGTAAAAGATGACTATCCCCAAGGTAGTGGCCATAGTATCATTAAAAGAGCAGAGGACCACTATAGTTTTAGATATGACATTTTTAGGTAGTTAAAGTTGGTCATAAGCATGGGTGGAGATAATGTTAATACTATCTCCTCCATCAATCATCACCCTTTTAATGTGGGTTTTATTGATGTATGCCATGATGAAAATGGGAGGATCAGGATCTTTAGAATAGATAGAAGGTATTTATGAATATTAGAAGGTGATGAAGGTAGAAATTTGAAGGGCTCTGATGAAGTATGCAAGAGGTTTAGGATCTTTTGGTTAAACCTATATAGATTTCAAGGCCTTTATAAATGATTTGAAGTGACGGGTAGAGGTGTTTATTAATTCATAAAGTCTCATCTTCATTGGTGTCTGGTGAAGTTGTTTTAACACCACTCATTGGATGGATTTAAAAGGGTTGGAAGGAGAAGCACCCAAAATGGATATTTTGGGTTTTGGAGAAGATGAAGGTAAAGGTGAGGGTGCTTGGTTTCTATTGGAAGGTTGAGGTTTGGAAGGGTATGTCCATGTTATAGACATTTTTCCCTTATCATTTTGTTGGGCTTGAGATCAAGTAACCATATGGATAGTGTGGATTAAGGGTGGTGTTGGGCTAGATGGTTTCTTTAGTTATTCCTCACTTTCAAATAAGAGTAAAGGAGTAGGTAAATGTTGGATGGGTTGAGTTGGTGGTTAGATTAGTAATGGGTTCAAGGGAGGTTCATCTGATAATAGATCATCTTCATCCCATAAGCTATGGACAAGTGCTTAGAGAGCTTTGATTTTTTTTATATCATGTCTAGGAGTCTTAAGGTATGAAAAAATCAAATTATCATTTAACCATGATATTTTAGGATGTGAAGGGTCAAAATTTTTTATGGTTGGTAGGGTTAAGGAAGAGGTTTACAATAACCTTTGTAGAATGGTCAAATAAGATTCGATCAGAAGTGTTGAGGGTGTTGGGTTTTTGGTTTTAGGAGTAGGAACCTTCTTAAGAGCAGGATTCACCATAGAAATTGTAAGTGGTAGAATGGTTTTGGTAGGTGATTTTGGTTGGTATTTTTTGGTTATGGTTGGTTTAGATTTGGATGATTTAGAGGTGGAGGGTGAAGGTTTGGTAATAGGCGGGAATGTAGAGTTAGATAGGTTAGTTAAGAATGATGGGTATTTGATGATTTGGTAGAGGTAGGTAGAGGTAGAGCAAGAGGAGAAGGTTTATTATATGAAGAATAGGTAATTTTGAGAATGTTCAACTTATTTATAGAATAATGAGCTCATGGGATGGTAGAAGGATGGGATCCTAAGATAGAAGGTAAGAGGGAAGGAGGTGGTATAACTCTAGTTTGAGGTGGGAGTTAAATTAGCTCCACCTTCTTAGTTGGGTTGGTTGGGGTTTTCTTTGGTGGACTAAAAGGGGTTAAGTCCAACTTCAAAGATGGATGAACAAGGTTAGGCATAGGAAGTATTCATATATTCTTAATTGGTTTAGTTAGAGAGGCATAAGGTGATTTGACATTTTTAGATGGAGGTGGGTTGGATGGTTATCCTATGGTTTTATAAGGAGAAGGGTTTGAGGATGGGGTTGAAGTAATTATAGGTTTGATGGTGGATGCAAGTGAGGTTCAATATTAAGTTATTTTTGTTAAGGGAGCCCAAGATTATGCCAAAAAGTGGCTATATCTAGGTTGGGTTGAGAAGTGAACTCTAGATTTTGGACTAATCTAGAAAAAGGCTTGTAAATGGGTTTAATTCCTTGGTCATTGGTTTCAAAATTTAAGCCCATGGGTAGAAGTACGAAAAGGGTTTATTTACCCTTTTTATTGATTGAGGGTTCAGAGGTTTAGGAGAATGTTTCCTCCATGGAAGGTGTAGGTAAGGTGATCTCTTCTGTTGGGATGGTACTTAAAGAGAGAATGGGTGGTTCTAGGACAAGGGAGGAAGGTTTGATGGCCTCAAGTGAAGGGATAGAGATGGTTATTTCCTTTATTTGGGTGTTCAAAGGAATGGAGAATAATTTAACCACTTGAATAGATAGAGTATATGAAGATATGGTTGTATAAATGGTTGCTTCCTTCGGTATTTCTATCGAAGGAGATGTCAATAAGTCCATGGTCTCATCAAGTATAGAAAGAGGGGTAGTTGCTTCTTTTGTTTGGATATCCAAAGGAATAGAAGGTGAATAAATCACTTCAATTAATGTAATGGAAGAAGAGGTATTTGAGGTGATGGTTTCCTTAATGATAGGTTCACTAATAATGACATTAATCATATGGACCTCACGAGCATGAGAATATTCTAGTTTATTATCATCATAGTTGGTAGAAGGGGCATGGTTGGGAAAAGGTTTATGAAAGATTTCAAAGCACTTATTTATTGGTGAATTAGGATTAAAAAATAAGTTTTATCCCTTATAAATCATGTTTTGAATAATAGTCTTAAATGTATTATACCTATTAACATCATGTCCAATGACAGTGTGATAAGCACAAAGATCATTCTCATTGTTCTAACCAGGTTTAGGGTGAGAAACATCAAATTGTTGGGGAGGTCTTATTGGAGGAAGTTGTATAATGTTTTCTTTGAGTAATTTATCCAAAACTAAATCATAAGACTCCCCTATCAGACTATATTATTTTGGGTCAACATGGTTTTGGTTTAGTTGCTTAGAAGAATTAGCAGGATTAGTTGGGTTGGGTTGGTTGACATTTGTAATTGGAGTGATTTTAAGGAAAATCAAGTTTGCAGTTAACTTTAATTTTGTGTTAAGATGGTTGGGTTGATTAGTGATTTTGGTTGAGAAAGGGTCATTGGATTTAAATCTAGAATTTTTGTTTCATAATTTCAATTTTCCCTCATTAATGGCTCAGATTTCTAATTTTTGTGCCATGGTGAAAGCCTCATCAAAAGTTTAAAAATTTTGAGCTTGAAGAGTAGGAGAAATATGTTTATCAAAACCTTGAGAGAAGAGTTTAATCGACTCAAGTTTGTGTAAGGATAAATAAATTTGGTTGATAAAACCTCTCCATCTAGCTAAGAAATTGGAAATTGATTCATCATTACATTACCTAATGGAGTAGAGGTTGGTAATAGAGACCTAATATTGACTAAGAAATGATCTAAAAATACTTGGGAAATTTGACAAAAGGAAAAGATGGAGTTATTGGTGAGATCACTATACCAATCTAGGGCTAGTCCTGATAAAGACATGGGAAAGGTATAAACGAAAAGAGTATCATCATACGCAATCAAATAGCAAAAATGGCAAAATGCTCGTAAGTGTTGTTGGTGGTCCTCCTTACTTTGGAACTTAAAAATCTTTGGTAGTTACCGTTGAATAATATAGGATTGGATAGGGATGGATGGATGGATAGGTTCATTACATATTTGATCATAAGATAAAATTTTATGGGCGTCAGAGATAAATGACTCTAGGCTGGTCATTTTGTCCACTAAAATTTTTATCAAATCCATTTAAGGTTGGGAAGCTCCATAATTGGATGGTAAGTTTGGTTAAGGTTAGGTGGTATTAATGTATGGATAAGAGGTAGATGGTTGAGAATATACCACATATTGGTAGGTGGTCATTGATGGTTGGGATGGTGCCACAAAAGGGTTGATGGGCACAAAAGGTTAGGTAGAAGGTGCTATGTATCCTTATGGATTAGGAACATATTGGTAAGATGTCATGGGTATTTTTTTGGGGATTGATATGGGTTTATTTTGAGGTATGGATGGGTTGGAAGATGTTTTGGGGTGAGTGGTAACTCTTGTGCTAATAGGTGGAAGAGTAGGAGGTATAGAAAGCACCAAATTTTCACATGGGGTAGAAATTGGTCGATTGGTAGTGATAAAGGGAATAGTGGAAATAGGGGTAGAAGATACCCCCATGGTGGATGAGGTATGGGTAAAAAGAGGTGAGGTTTTCCATATGTTGGAGGTATTGGTTGGTGTAGGGGGTGTTTGTCTATTGGTTGGGATGTTCGATTGGGTTTGGGTGGTGGTAGTGGATGGTATATTAATGGAAGAAGATGATTGGGTGATCATAAGTTGGGTATAGGTAGAACCAACCATAATATGGGGAGGCATACAATAATGTGGATCCATAGGAAGAACCAAAGTAATAGGGGTGCAGTGAGCTAAGGTGATGAGGTAATGTTAGAGGTCCATGGGGTTGTTATCAAAGAATGTAGAAAAATATAAATCACCTTTAATAACTATCTAAGTCATGGTAAGAGGGGAAGAAAGATGAGGAGAATTGTCAACATCAAAAGTATACTCCATGTAAGAAGAGGAAGAGGAATATGGTGGTTCTTGGTTGGTTTGATTCCTCAATTGCTTCCTAGTAAAGACCATGTGAGGAATATAAAATAAATGATGGAAGCTCATAACTCAAACACAAAGCAAGCAAAAGGAAAATATTCTCAAGGCAATCAAAACATACACTAAAGTGTGTTTAAAACTTAGGACTATTTTTATATCACTTTTAGCTTATGCCTTGAAAATAATGAAGAAAATTTCCTTTATAGATCAGGTACTAAAGAGGAAATCTAAAGTTGGTTTCAAGTTGTGTTTAGGTGCTAAAAAATGATCTATATTGAATGTCAGTACATGGATTGATATTGGAGCCTACCCCCTCACTTCACACACAACAACAATAAGGGTGTCAGGTGCTTAGGCAAAATATACTAAATTTTAGAGTTTATACTCAACTAGAGAGCTGAGTTGGTTATCCCCTTGGTAGTGACCTCCAATTAGGATTGTTGAGAAAGGGTAAGGTTACTGCTAGGTGATGAAATATTAGTTGGGCCTTGTCTCAAGTTTGTTTTTATGTGTTTATTGATATGTGATTTGATTAATTAATTAGTTTGGGATAACAAGAGTGAAACTATGATTAATTACTTTACTTTTGAGTTACTAGATGAACTAAAACAAATAAAAAATCAATGTATACAAAGATTATTTTAATCCTAAAATAAATTTCAGATTTCATTGGATGAGAAAATAATAATGGAAGAAAAGAGCACCTAGATGATGTTAGGGTCCCACTGAGTGTGCCAAATCGTTTCTCTTATTTTTTTATCACTTCTTAATTTTGGAAGAAGATAAAAAAATTAGTAATAAGGGCATGGTATAAATACCTAGTTGTTGATGTGCATGTAATCTATACGAAGATGGAGAACTCATCTTTGGCTTAGAAGGAATAACTTGCAGATAAGAAATCACTAAAAAAGTGTTGTTAGCAATATATAGTTAATTGAACTGCCTAGCATGAGCTAGATCCAAGTGTCAGCTTTCTAAGAGGCTATCAATCTAATTTTGATAACAATTAAGCTAGAAATGATAAAATAAATATACTTACATTTAAAAAAAGTATTGAAATGAAATAAAAGAAGTAGATGAATACTTGATAGATAAAATTACTAAATATAGCAAAATTTGGTCAATACTAGTGCTAAAGTAGATGGGGTCAAGTTTAGAAAATTAGGTAAGGGTTTGTGAATAGGCAAGGACATAGAAAGTCATATTTGGTTGGGGGAAAGGGGTTAAAAATAACTTGTTATTTCATGCCACAGTGATTTTTTATAGTTGGATTGATCATCACTAGTTAAGCTAATCATTGACAGTTAGGTAACCATCAACAGTTGGGGGTGACCTTTGGTGATTGTGAGAACCATCAGTGGTTGCCTATGAAATTATGAAGGTGTTAAAAAATTAATTTTAGAATTGGTCATTGGTTAGGTAAGGGTCTATTTAAGGGTCTAGTAAAAAATGGGAGGTTGGAAGATAGGTGCAGAAAAGTCTAATGGGGGATAGAAGTTAGAAACTAAAATAAAAAAATAAATTACAAGTATACATGTTTCTTACTAAATTATTGATGGTTGATGGTTGGAGTAATTTTAGTAGAGTAATGGTACTTTGCCTTGGGAGTAATTTTAGCAGAGGTTCAAATCTCTATTGTTTTTTCTGAATTGCTAGAAGAAGAATAGCTGGAGAGCTTGAATACCTATGTGTGAGAATGCTTATGATGATGATGGATACTTTTCACCTCCTACTCCCCTATTTTTATAGGAAAAGAGAGATGGAGGATAGAAAGTTCCCTAGTAGGTTGGCGTGCTGATTTTGATGCTTGGAATTTCATTAGCACTGCATAAGGCAAACATATTTAATTATGCCTCATTATCTCACACATAACTAATAATATGTTAGAAGGTTGAATACTTGACCATAAATGGTCAGGATAACTATTGATGGTTAAATTGACCATCAATGATCGAGTATCTAGAGGAAAAGGGTCAAGGTAAGTTAAAAGATATGGTTTAAGGTTTGTTAGTAAGTTATTAAGTTTAGTTATCTAAGTAGATAACTAGACCCAATGTCCAATAGATTGGCTAGTGGGTCGAGAAGGGTTAAGTATTCCTTAAGGTATCTCGAGTCATTTTGACACCTAGTATAATTTTCTAGTGTCTACACTATCCTTAGAGCAAAAAAATATGTTTGAGTGACTATGGATTACATTCTCTACACCATTAGACTTGCTTTGATTTATTTTACCATTTATCATTATTGTACTACCCTTTTTTGTGGACACTTGAGTCCATTTTTACTTTCATGTACTTTTTTCATTGTTGAGTGAGGTTGGCTTGTTACTTCTTACTCATCAATGTTGTTTTACATTTCATGCACCTTTTCCATTGATGATTGAGTAATAATTATTACTACTCACTCATCAATGTTGTTTTACCATTTTTTCTTGCCAATATTTTTTTACGTAAGGATTGTTACTACTTCCACATCAATGTTTTATTACCATCCTTTTGACATGTATCATTATTTTGACTTGGTGAGTTTGCCTTTCTTACTTAAGGTTTACTTGTCTGATTTTTTTGGTCTTTAGTATCCCTGGTTTTTTGGTTACCTGATTCACTCTAAATTTTAACTTGATCATTTATTCTAACATAGCACTTATCACCTGAACTTCCCAAATTTCCAAGTACATCTTGCCTACATAGCACCAAATATCCTAGATTTATTACATTTTTTTTGCTCTTTAGTTTTGTATTCTCGGGTTTGTCAAAAGCAATCTCTATGCACTCCATAATCAAAATTATAAACACAATAGACAACCATACAATAATAAAGGTAAGTCAAGGCACACATTACATTTAATTTTTTATTTATTTCCTTTCTATCATTTATTTTTAGTTATTTTATGCTTTAAAATACTACAACTTTTTTTAACTTTAGCATTGTGTGTTACTATGTTTTTTCTTGAAGCACTATCCCCTGTTGCAACTACATGACATGTGATGAGCTTCAAGTGGGTCATATGTATACACATAATATTTTCACATTTTTATAAAATATTGATTATTTATATCTTGCAAGAACCCATCGAGTCTCAATCTCTCTGAGTGCATGCCCTAATAGGTGAACTGAGAAAGGGATAGGTAGACCATTGCTACTTTATATGATTGTTATCCTTTATTAACAATCCAAAAAACTCCTAAAAATATTCCCCTAAGATATTAATCCTGTTTTGTACACTCCTGCAGTCATTTACCACTTTAGTTACCCCTTTTTCCTAACCTAAAGCCCCTTTTGATATTTTACATGACCAGGTTAACTGGGTCGACCTTATACTATTATTGTAAAATTCATTTAGGGTCGAGGTTGGCTCTTGGCCAACCTATTCTATTACTTAGTGAGTTTTCATGAATAATGATACTAGGTTGACCCTATTGGCCAAAAAATTTAGAAGGGTTTAGGGTTAGATCTGCCTATATAAACACATTCATTTCTCCATTACTAGAGAGACATCAAGAGTTATTATTCATTTGTGCCTCTTTACAATATGCCCCTTCACCATCCTACTTGATGAGTCTTAGCTTAGGGTTTCTACTTGGAGAAGAACCTAGTCTTATACAAAAGTCTTGGATGCTTTGGCCTTTCTTAATGATCCTTACAAACCACAACAACCTCTTGTGAAGCACCTTTAACCAAGGGAAAGATTGAGTCTCATCAAATTTATCTTTTAGGTAATTATATTTAACTTTGATCCTCTCTTTAGTATATAGAAGTAACATAAGTAATGGATTTTTAATAATATTACTCTTCTTCTCCATGCATTATGGTTTTGCCTATACATAGCTTATTTAGGATGATCTTATACTTGTTTACTTTCATTTATTTATTAACCCCCATATTGTGCCACAAGATTTAGTGAGCACTAGATTAGATTTTTTTGCCTTACTTATTATTAGTAGTGAATATGAAAACATAGGACTTAATTAGGGTTATTGCATAGTTTTGCTTGAATGGAGGTTTTAGAACCCCCTAGTGATATTATTGCAATAAGAGATCCCCTAATAAGGTATAGCAGATCTATATTCGTCATGCTCCTGATTATCTAATTTATCCCCAATTAAAAGTGTAAATAAGATTTATCTTCTCTGAACTAGGATTGATTTGTATATTTGATGACTTTATGATTGCATATAGTGGTTCTCAAGGAGAAAGAGCAAAGATGATTGGTTTCAATCGATAGAGTTGTTTAAATAACTTGAATAACTTTTCAATGTTGAAAGTCAAGTGCCTAAAAATATAGATCTAGATGTTTTCATGAAAGGCAATGACCAAGATTGGATGGACTATATAAAACACTTTGATGAGCTTGCAATTATTAACCAATCTGATCCCATTCAAATTACCATGAAGATCAAAGAGATATGCTTTGTTAAAGCTACATTGGAAGTTGCAACTAAGGAGTCTCATGAAAATATTGAGGTTATTGAAATGCAAGAGGAGTTCACCTTCATAGGTGATATATTTATATATTACCTAATTGAATTAAAAGTCATACCAAAGAGCTTGGAAAACATCAATAAAATGAAGACATCTAGGCCAATTCTTAAAGGAAAACTTTTTGTTAGAACATAACTATCTACTTAGAGGGGGGTGAATTAGTATATCAACTAAAACCAATCCTTTAATACTTTAAAAAAAATTCAAAAGCATATGAAAATTATAATATAAATGAAAATATCTCATACAAATACAAATACACATGACACCAGATTTATATATGGAAAACCTAAAGGGAAAAAACCATAGTGAGAATAACTACTAGGATCTACTATTCTAATCCATCCTCATAATCAATACCTCACTTGGAAAAACCTCACTAGCTACAATCCTCACTAGAAAATCCTCAATGGTTACATTTAAGGACACCAATCCTAAAGAGACACCAATCCCCTAAGTGGGCACCAACTTAGATAATCTAATGGCACCAACCAATCAAATCTATGAAGCTACAACTCTAGATTACAACATTGATTCATTAATGAATCAAACTTTAACTCTATATTATAATTATAATCTATAACTACTTATTCTCTACACATTATCTCTATGCTTCTTTCTTCTTCTCTACCCCTCTCTCTCTATGTGTGTGTGTTTGTATATGTATCTATTTGACACACTCATATCCCTCTATAGACTATTATTTTATCTCTCTAACATATGGTTATGTGTCTATATATTTTCTATTTGACATAATTTTAATGGCTCTAAAGCCATTTTCCTTTGTCCTAGATATCATATTTATAAAAAAAATGATCTAGGGTTACATATCTTTTATGTTCACACTCAAACTGCAACAGATCATGCCAATTCTAGGCTCTAGTTCATTATGACTTAGAATGTAAGTTTCTCGTGTCTTCATTCCATGCATCATGCCATAATTTTAGGTCTCTTTACTATATTTAGCATCTATTAAACTCAAGTTTTGATGCACAAGATCTTTAATGTAGATTTGATTAGTTGGATTGATTAATCTCATTTTCTCTGTTGAGATATAGAACTAATATGTACATTCTTTCATGTATTTCCACTTGACTATTAGAATTTAAATACTTTAAATACTAGCCTTTGATCTCTTTCTTTACACCATCTCTAAGATCTCTTTTTCCATCAGATCTATATAAAATACTAAAATTTAATGTTCCACTCTTTAAAATGCATTTGTCAATCACTATATCCTAGCTTCTGCATGTCATTAGATCTCCAACTATGGATGTTCTTTATCTCTATCAAGATGTTAAATGTCAAGCTCTTTATCCCATATCACTACTTCCTATATCTTTAGATCGTTGTCATGTTATCAATATTTTTTAACATGCTTGGTTTTTAACTTGCCATTATTTTGATAAACATCGATCACTTTGTTCCATCTGAGTCCACTTGCTTTGTTGGATATTTCTCATCCAAGATTTTTCATGTCATATCTTTAAACTTATACAAACTATACCTTCACTTGGTCATTAAACTTTGAAACTTTGACCTCATCTCATTGCTTCCTACATCTTTGGATTGCTTTTTCTCTATTGATCTTCTCAGACTTACTCAGTCTTTAACTCATCACTATGTTGATAAACCATGAGCACTTTGTAGCATTTGAGTCCATTCCCTCCATTGGATCTCTTTTGCATAATCACATGTGCACCATCAAATATTACAACAATCCCAATAATTAATCATGATAATCTTAAGCTCATTGGGTCTCTATCTAATAAGCTCTATAAATGTGACACTTATCACTTGTGTGCTCACTAAGAGCTCATTTTGACAATTTGACTTCATTGTGCTCTATTAGATCTCCAATGTCTGATTAAGCATGAGTTGTTTGATCTTACAACTAGCTCAAAATTTATCTTTGATAGGCTCACTCTCATAGGTCCTCTATCTAACAGACTCATGTGCTTGTGACACTTGGGATTAGTGCATTCACTTGGAGGGACCTTTGACACTTTGACTTTGCCTCACTTTATTAGATCATCTGCATACAATGAAGCAATAGCCATTGATCAAGCTAGGACATAAATTAAGTCTTAGACTTAGGAAAATATAAAGTCCTTTGATCATTATTCAGAGTTGGTAATTGCTAGGTTAAGGGGCTAGTTTCTTAATGATGATATGGACTTAAGTTATCAGTTCTTAGCTATACCAAGTCAATATTAAAATAGAACTTTGTTTTTTGATACCATGGCTAAACCCTTAATATTTAATTATAAAACCTTATAATGTACACAAGATAACAAAATAAATTCTAAGCTCATTCCTTCTCCTCTAAACCTATGGATCATATTTCTAGAATTATCATGAAAAACCCATAATAGATCTTCTATTTGTTTGACTTTAAACATCTATAAATGGTCTCTATAAAAGCATGACAACTTTGCACAGTGCAACTATGAAACATGATCTTCTCTCCATCAATCATGCTTGATCATTTTGACATCAATGGCATCCATAGTATCCTTTTTGACATCAATGACAATTATATTTTCAACAATCTCCCCCTTTGGTATTGATGGAAAACTAAATCTTTTGATCTTTTACTATTCAGCTCCTTCTCTAGCATTTCTTACATTAGCTTTTGATGAGTATGAACTAAAGCTAATCATAAAAAACTTGCTCCCCTTTAGGAAATGGGATATTTTCCTAAACTCATTTGGGACACTTTCTCTACTCTTCCAAACATTTACAAAGATCATTTGTACTTTTTCTCTAAACTTTTATAAATAATATTTGCCCTTTTTCTCCCCCTTTGACTTCAATGGCAGAGGGACTCCTCCCTATTTTTCCAAAGTGTTCTCCCCCTTTATCAAATAAAGGAGTTTTTCCAAGAACCTACAACCATTAAATCATTATAAATTTGAAAAATATACGTACTTGAGTTATCTTTTCTCTTCTTCTAGGGATCAACAAGGCTTTTATGATCCTTCCTTTGGACTTATGATCCATCACTAGTATCTAGTGATGTGATGTAGGACATATGACTCCCAGTTTTTGTCTCATTGTATCACTTGAGAATATTTAGGTTTCCATACATAGTCCTCTGATATTAGGACCTGACCAATTGCAAATCTCCCACTTTGTTTATGCATGAGTTCTCAAGCTAGTCATGTTATCTGAGTTAGCTCCCCTTAACTCCATGCTCCATCTTTGCATCAAGGACCTACCTGTATCACACCATAACTTAATTTAACACATGTATATCAAAATTTTACACATTTTATCCAAGTTTGGTGACCCAACTTCTTTACACAATCCAAGATACGTAATGTCAAAGGTTTCTTGTATTAAAAACCTTATGCTAAAAGAATCTGCAGATCATATTTATATGAGATGTACTCTAATAATCTCATTATGTCATATTGAAACACTCATTTTGTCCCTAAAGACACTGCATACATATCACTTGACTTGGTTTGATCAATTCATCATCACAAATTTCTTGATTTCACATCTATAGAAGACATTACTTGCTTCTCCACTAACAAGGGTATCTTAATAAGCATATATAGAGACACCTAAATTCACAATGTCTTAGAACAATGTGAAATTAGTAATTTCCCATAACTCCTCATATTCCTTCTCCTCCTTGGTCATCTTGTTCTTTCAATTCTTTTTTATTCTTCTTAGGCTTAAGAGAAGTAACATACTCATCCACTATGATATTCTCCTTTGGATCAACAATACATGGAGATAACATGAATTCATGACATACCTTTTCATCTAATGAATATTCATTGTAGCCCTAAATCTCATCACTAGGCAGAAAAGATTGATGTTTTACTCTTTATACTTTCTCTATAGCATTAGGATGTTCACTTGAATCTATACATACCTCATAACTATCCTCGGCCATCACCTTGGACTTCTCCTTGAGATTTGTCTTCTCATTCTCAACATGTGTAGACATTGAGATACCTTGACATTTTCCAATGTCTGTAGTATTATTGATCATGGCTTGATTTTTAAGTTTCCATACATGCTTGGGTTGCTTATATGCCCTATTGGGCTAACTCTTCTCTTTTTCATAAACTTGTGAACCTTTGTTTACACTAGGAGGCATGATTTTCTTCTTACTCTATACTTTTGATCTTACAAAGCTTATTCTACAATGTTTAGCTATGTGACCAAAATTATTGCAATTATAACACATTACATTTATATTTAATAAGGGTACAAATAATTTTTTCTTATAAAATTAATTCTCTTTGTAGGTACAACTCTATAATTACTAGCCTTATGACCAAACTAATTATAGCTATAACAATAACCATAAAAAGATGAGGAATACTTAGTCATAGCTTTTCTTTGTGCAAGATGAGGAGTTCTTCTCAACTCTTGATTATTTAAGTTGCTAACCCTTATGTAACCATTTGCATTGGATGTCTTTGTATTCTACATATTTCTTTAGTTTACAAAGATAGACTTATTACTCTTTTCCATTTACTCAGGCTTATTTTCTCCTTTAGCCTTTTTCTCATTAGAAGTGTTATTGGTTTTCTTTGAATCTCTAGAGACATTCATTTTCTTAGCTCTTGATCCTTCTAATTTGAAATTGTCATATAACTTAGCAGATGTACTAGTTATGGGACTTTTCCCTATTTCATAACCAAGACCAGATTTCCCTTTTGATGGATTTTGAGAGTTGATCAATTCATCAATAATATTCAATCCTCTTTCTAGCTTTAGACCTTTCTCTATTTGTTCTTTAGCCTTTTCAAGCTCTTTTATCAAAGCCACTATCTTTGCTTCTAGCCTCATACACTCATCAAATTTGAATTGTAGTTCAATTTTGACTACATCTATTCTTGTAGCCTCTTCAACCTGAGTCTTAAGGCTTACTATCATCTGATTAGATATTTCAAGAATTTTAGATAGTTTTTTAAATTTTTTGTCCAAGATTCTTCTATTTTGAGTTCTACTTTCTTAGAATGTTAATCTCATCTAGAGCACAGAGGAGTTCACCTTCTAGGTCCACTTTTACTTCCTCTTCTTCATCATATTTTGTTTATTTTATTTACTTATTTACATAATTTGATCTTGATGCCATGAATAGGACTTCATTTTCTTCATCCATAATGGCATAGTCATGGTCATCATCTGAGCTATCACTCTCATCCATTGAGTCACTATCCTCTCTTGTGTATAGACCCTTCTTATTCTTGAATAAGTTTTTCTTATTGAAATAGTGAGGTTTCACTTTTTCACTATCCTCTTCTTGCTTAGAATCATCTTTTTTGTTATAAGGGATTTTAGTAGCTAAATGTCTTACCTCACCATAGTTAAAGCATTTAAAGGGTAACTTACCTTTATATTTTATAGAACCTCTCCTTAATATTCTAATAAAGTTAGCTTATTCTTCATCAATCACCTCAGATCCAAATGTAGATGCTTCTAGTTTAACTTTCTTTGATGCTTTGAATGCAACTTCTCTCTTGAATGTATCTGCTTCTCCCATTCTCATCTCATAAGTAGTGAAAGTTTCATACAACTCATCTACAGTGAGCTTATATAAATCTCTTGATTTCTCTATTTTAGAGATTTTAGAATCATACCTTGATGGAAAATATCTTAGGACATTTTTGATAATGATTGATTCTTTCATTTCTTCTCCATGGCCTCTGATTGCATTGACTATTTCATCGACCTTGAGAAGGTAGTCTGCAATCTTCTCTTCTTCAATCATTTTAAGAATCTCAAACATTCATTTGTATGTTTGAAACTTTGCCTACTTTACCTTTTCATCACCTTCATAGATGCTCTTCAACTTATTCCAGATATCTTATGCATTTTGACAATGCATCACTTTGATATTCTTTGCTTTGGACAATCCATAGAGAATAGTATTTTTTGCCTCAGCATTGCTCTCATATGATTTCTTTAGAGCCTGATCATTGGGAATTGTAATAGGGGATATATATCCATTTACCATAGGCATCCATACATGAAACCCTAATGAAGATATATATGCTTTGATTCTTATGCTCCAAAATGCATAATTAGATCCATCTGTAGATGTTACTTTTATACACCTTGTATACTCTGTCATCATGATATGTGTTGTAATGCCCCTTATTGAGTAATTATTTAAATAATTACATTTTACCTTCTTTACCTTTCACCACATAGTTTAAATAAGTTAATTACTATATTTAAATAGTAATTAATCCCCTTTCTTACTGTCATGAACCATAAAATCTCAAAATTAAATAAAAATATAAACACAACGTCCTAACAAACTTATCTCATGGTTTAAACAACCTGAACAACCTTAAAAAAAATTTAACCCTCATTTACCCCATTCCAACCCATTGGAATGGATTTTCATTCAACTTCACCCATTTTTGGAATGTCGATCTAGGAGGATTGACATTGATCCTCCTAGATCAATGTTGATCGATTAAGATCGATGTTGATCCATAAAAACACAACAAACCTCCATTGCTGGGAGAAATGAACATGAAAGTAAGGAGACCATTTTGATCATGAATTTCTATCAAAACTAGTCATGAATCTACATAGATCTTACCAACATCATGTTATCTTTGAAGAGCACTTGATAAATGATAATTATAAGGTGATTTTAAAGGTCATTTTTTATTGTTTCTGGCATCACTTTCTTCAAACCATCCAAGGTCAGTATTATATTATATTTTAAGAATTTATTTAATTCTACATCTCTATCTTTTATCTACATTTTGTTTCTTTCATTTTATCATTTTTTAAGGGCATCACTACAGTATTTTTAGTATTAAGCACTTTTGTATAGAATTGGCATCGATTCATTTAAATAGATGTTGATCCTATTAGATTGCCATCGATCCTTTGTTGGATCACAACATAAGTCTTAAATAGCCTATTTTAAACCTACTGTCATCTATATTTTGTCTCTGTCTATTCTACATTCAGTTTTTATCATTTTATCATAAATATAGGTCATTATTTTAGTCTATTTTTAAAATTTAAGCTTTTATATAGAAGCAATATCGATTCATCTGAATTAACATTGATCTTATTGGATCACCATCAATCCTTGCTTAAATTTCAAAACATTCTTATCATCTTTTTTTCTCAATCTTACAATCTATTAAAACCTATATTTTGGTTTGATAAAAATTTATTTGTGCATGTAGATGACCCTACCTAGATTAATACATGATTAAATTAGCATTTTTGATCTTCCTATAGTCCCTCAAACTCTATTTTATGATCAGAGTGATATTGCATTTGAGCTAGGACTTTACCTCATGGCTTTCATATATGATTTTGCATACTTTGAAGAATAATTGGCTGTAATCCAAGAAGACATAGATACTTATATTAAATTTTGAGATGCTTATTTTAATCATATAAATCTTGTTTTCAATTAATTATCTTTAGCATTGCTTATCCATATTCTACATATTTTATAATTTCATGTTTATTTATAAACTTGAATGTTGAATGTAGGCTGACATCCATCTAAGGAAGTATATCGCTTCTTGGGACTAGTTTATTACTAGGTAGCCCACTCATTTTGATGAGGCTAGGATATATCTAATTAATGTATAATAAATGACCACGTCTTACTCTCTTTTTCTATTAATTTTGATTGCATTTTATATTTTTATTTTGATTTGAGATGAGTTAGGATGTAATTATCCATCTTTTGTTGATTATGATTCTAACATTTAAAAACCCTTTAATTCCTAACAAGTGTGTTGTAAAATTCAAGTTTTGAAATAAAATAAAGGCATCATCAGGCTAAATAACAAATATAAAGTGGATTGCATGTTTTTGGAAGCATTGGAATCAATTCAGCTTAGTTCCAAAACTCCACCACACTATTTCAAGATTGTCACACCTTTAGACTTAGCTCTAGAACTCTATATTTAGCTCCAAAATTATCTGAATTAGCTGTGAAACTCCTACAGATAAGCTCCAAAACATTCACAACTAGATATGGAAATGATAAGGATCTATTCCAAATGGTTGGTGATCTGACAGGTCAATGATCCCATTAAAATAGGAGCAGCTTCTCGATTTCTATACTTGCAAATCCAAGATATTTATCACACAGCTAGACATCCAGCCACATCTTGATTCAACATCTATTTTGGGTGTGATTCAGTTCCATCATATCTATGAAATAGTTATAGCTATGAAATAGTTTTAGCTATGAAATAGTTGCAACTATCAAAGCATCTATATATATAGACCTGGGAATTTATGATGCATTAGGAAAAATTATTGAAGAATAGAGAGATAAGGATAGATTAGTACATTTTTTAATACAAAATATTTTATCAATGAAATAGCCATTTCTATTTTGAAATCAAATTAAATTATTCAATCCTGTTTCTAGGTGGAGCAAGGGCCCACTCCTCCAAAGAATCAGGATCTTCATTTTTGGTTGGTATTTATATTTTATTCAAGCAAATATGTAACTCTGTTCAATTTATAAATGCTTCCAACTCCTTCAAGTTAAAATATATTGTAAATTTGTTCCAGCAGGCATCTTAGATTAAATTCTCATTTCTTTGCAATTATTTTTCAGTAATTTATTTTATTCTGGAAATGTGTGTTTATTTCCAGCAAACCTATTTCATTTTGCAAATGTGTGTTTATTTCCAACAATCTATTTCATTCTACAAATGCATGTTTATTTCCAAAAAATCTATTTTATTCTACAAATGAGTGTTTACTTCTAGCAAATTCATTTATGTAAATGTGTGTTTACTTTCAACAATTTTCATAGTTTGATTTCAATAAGGTTTTGACCAAGAAATTCTTAAGACATTAAAAATTCCCCAAATAAACAAATACCTACAATCAATTACTAAATCTCTACGATTCCTCTTGTTTCATATAGATTTATACATAGCCCTAGTTAAATATGACATTAACAAAAAGTTGATTAAATGTAGGGAATAATGACACCTGACATTTTTGGTGCCATTACCGGGGATTCACTAGTTGGAATTTTCTAATTAGGTGTCAACAAGAGGAACAATCATTCATTTAGTAATTAAAGAAATTTTCCCTAGTTTATTAGTAGACCACGAGACTCTAAGGGTAGATTTCTCCCCAAAATATTTGAACAAGAATTTCCATCATATTCTAGTTTAAGTAAGGACATTGAGCAAGAATTAGAGGCACCATTATCTCCTACAAGACAAGAATAAAAATTGCCATTCTTGGAATTTTTAGATCAGTCACCAAAACCAAGTAGAACCTTAGAGAGGAGGATTATTTCTCAAGATCCATTGAGGGAATGTTTTAATTATCAATTGAGTAGTCAATCTCCTACTCCTGAATTTTCACCATCTCCAAAATAGACTACATACCACATTGATTGGGAGAAGGGACTAGAAAATACTAGAGAGATGGCACGAGAAGCTGGAAGAGAACCTGAGAGAACCATTACCTATCCCATTCAGATTGAGAATGATGAAACCACTATGAAAAACATTTCACCTACACATTTGCCCATATTTAGAGGAATGTCATCTAAGGATCCTAACCAATTTTTGTTTGAGTTTAAAATACTATGTCAGACTTACGATTACAAGACTGATAATCAAAAACTCAAGTAGTTTCCATCTACTCTGAAGGATGCAACAATGAGATGGTTTATGGGATTAACATCTAATTCTATTACCAATTGGGAACAAATGGAAACTATCTTCCTAGACAAATATCAAGATTACTGTAGAGGAAAAAATTGAAAGGAAGAATTTTTCAAAATCAAACAGGAAGAAGATGAAAATATGGAAGATTATTTGGATAGATTCCTCTTTATGAGTAAAAGATGTGGATTTATGCTTCAAGAAGATTTAATTAAAACCATTTTTCTCAAAGGACTGGATGATGAATCTAGGGAAACCCTTTATTTAATTGGCAGAGGAAACATTGCTCAATTAAGAATGGACAAAATCATCAAAATTTGTAGAAACTATTCAAGGACAAGGGGTGGACCTAGAAAAGGGAAAATGGTTAAAAATTTTAATCCTAATATCAACAAATTGATGGATGAATTGGAAAACTTTAAAATAGACATATTAGTTCAATTAACCTCCACCATGGATGGATTACAAGCTAAAGCAAATGCCCAACTTGAACCATTAGCCATGTATTGTTTTAGAGGCAAGAAGAAGCATGCAATAAGGGAATGTTTGTTGGATAAAATAGAAGTATGTCTTTTTTGTGAATCTAAAAAAAATTATACTCACTCTTGTTCTCTTCTTTCACTCATAAAAAATCAGCTCAAACAAGCCAATACATCATCCACCATAGAAGAATTGAATTTTGTTCAGAGACAACCCAGCCAAGGACAATTTATGCCAAGACCAGCTCTTAATCCTTGGATGATGCCATGGGTAGCTCAAATAGTACCAAAAAGTTGGCGACAACCACCTTGGGCCCCTCAACCCACATATCATCCTCAGGATTGGGCAAGTCAATCTTGGTATACTCAAGGACATCAATAACCTTAGGTTGGTCAATAAAATCCTTATGCTTGGCCACAATGTAGATGGGGCCCTAATAATTATGTGTAAGGGAAAACATATCCAAATTAGAACCAACTAGCCATAATGGGACCTCCAACACAAAATCCATAGGTTAAAAACATAGTTCAAGCACAAATGCCAGCACAACCAATAACAAACCCAAGAAATGATCAAATAGCTCCTATATACAAAATAGAACTAGAAAAATCAGTCAATTTAAATACAATGGATTGTAAAAACATTCAAACTAGATCTAGCAAAATAGTTAGCAGTCCCCCTGTTATAATCACTAAAATGGTAGAACAAGCCCCTAGCACAGTTACACCTAAAGAAGATGACAAAGAAAGAGATAAGGAACTAGAAAGAAATTCTACTGAGATTCCATTTCTAGAAAGACTTAAAGAAACCATATAACTTAAGGAATTTGAATTGGTTTAGGAACTAAGAAGATTGAATATTGAAATACCATTGTTATAGGTAATTAAAGATATTCTAGAGTTGAACAAGTTAATCAAACTATTATGTTTTAAAAAACATGGAAGAAAGAAGCAGTACCCCAGGACTTTTTTGGTAGATAGAAAACTTGCTAATTTATTAGTATAAAAACTCCTACTACCCAAATATGGAGATCTTAGAAGCCCTGTTATTTCTATTTCTATAGGGAATAAGGATATACATAATGTTTTGATTGATTTGGGAGCAAATATCAATGTAATGACAATGGATACTTTGAAAACATTACCATTACTAGGCATACAACCTACTAATACCATATTGTAGATGGCATATTAGTCTGTAGCAAAACTAGGAGTTATTAAAGATGTGGTAGTAATGTTGGAATCATGGGAATATCTAGTTGATTTCCTTATCTTACAGCCAAAAGGTAAAACACTTGGTTATCCCATTATTTTGAGGAGACCATGGTTAGCTACAGTTCCTACCTTAATTGATTGCAAGTTAGGTGATATGACTATTTCCAATGGTAAGAATTCTAAGCAAATTTCATTATATCCTTCTACACGACCTTTTATTGATAATCAAGAAAAATTATGGGTTGATAATCCTGATATTAATGACCAAAATTTGTCTTCTTTAGCTATGATAACATTGCAGGATCATGCATGGGAAATAGAAGAGATGGTTAATAATTCATTAAATGAACATCAAATGTCATTGGAGCAAATGGGATTAGCTTTGAAACCTATAGAATCTATTCTAGAACCATCACAATTAGTTCTAGAACCACACCAATTCTCTAAAAATAGAGATAATTTCACTCCAAAGAAATGATCTATAGCTTCAGCTTTACAAATATCAAGAGATGATGAAGAATTTTTGGACAACAATAACTAGGAATTCGACCCACAACAAGATAAGTATAATAACTTGTCCTATTGTCCTTTGTCTAACATTCTATCTTAAGGAACTTTCAGAGATGTTGCTACATGTCATATGTTGTTACCACATGCATGTTGAATAAACACCTTAATGGAACCCCTTCAATAAATTAGTTCATCATATCTTTGAACAAACATGTTGAGATTCAACCAAGAAATTTTTTGAATATTAATATTTGGTTAACAAATGATGAAGAAGCCAAACTGTTTGATGTTCTGAAGAATCATACTAAAGCTTTTGCTTGGGACTATAGAGATATGAGGGGAATTCATCTAAGTATTTACACCCATCACATTTATATTAAAAACACTAGACCAATTAGGTAACCTCAGAGAAGGATTAATCTAGCTTTAAGAGATATAGTCAAATAAGAAATTAAAAAACTATTACAAGTAGGTTTTATCTACCCTATTTTAGATAGCTAGTGGGTGTCTCCTCTTGTAATTGTCCCTAAAAGAATAGAAAATGGAGAATTTGTGTTGACTATAGGGAATTGAATAAAGTCACCCTGAGAGATTGTTTTTCCTTACCATTCATAGATCAAGTCTTAGATAACCTTTCAGGTAAATAGTACTTTTCCTTCTTGGATCGATTTAGTGGATACAATCAAATCAGAGTTGTTGCTGAGGATCAGGAGAAAACTACATTACTTGTCCATGAGGTACCTTTTCTTACAAGGTATTTCCATTTGGACTATGTAATGCTCCAACAACCTTTCAAAGAGTTATATTAGCAATTTTTATAGACCTAACAAATGACTATGTAGAGGTATATATGGATGACTTTAGTATGTATGGAGATACATTTGGTGATGCCTTTAGAAATTTGGATAGAGTATTAACAATATGTGAACAACATCACTTGTCTCTTAGTCATGAGAAATGTTTGCTGATGGTTGATGAAGGGATTATATTAAGACACCATATTTCAAAAAGAGGAATTCAGGTTAACCAAAATAAAATCAAGGTTATTTCAAATTTGCCTATTCCTCAATCCCCCACAAATACCATGTCATTTTTAGGGCATGTTGGATACTATAGGCACTTTATTAAGGATTTTAGTAAAATCACTGCCCCCATGTTTAAGTTACTTGCCAAAGACTGTGAATTTCTTTGGGATGAATAGTGTCAACATGATTTTGAAGAAATTAAAGAGAAGTTAGCAATCACCCCAATATTGCAAGGATGTAATTTGGAGAAACCTTTTCACATCAAAACTGATGCCTCAAATACCTCAATTGGTGCAGTTTTCGGAAAGAAAGATGAAAAAGGAAGAATGCATGCTATTTACTACCTAAGTAAAAATCTTACTCCCACTGAAAAAAATTACACTACCACTAAAAAATAATATTTGGCCGTGATCTATGTAATAAATAAATTTAGACATTACATTACAGGGTAAAAAATATTTATACATACAGATCACTTAGCAATTAAATATTTAATGAACAAACCAGTGGTTGGAGGTAGAATAATTAGATGGTTATTACTTCTACAAGAATTTGATATTACCATTGTAGATAATCTAGGCAAGTCTAATGTGGTAGCCAATTTCTTGTCAAGATTGACCATTATATGGGAGCAAGATCCAGTCAAGGACAACTTTCCAAATGAACAGTTGTTTGTTATTTCAGCTAATACACCATGGTTTGTTGACATGGAAAATTATCTTGAAACAACGAAGTTTCCTCTTTATTTCACTAAAAAACAAATAAATAAGTTAATTAAAACCAATGCACAATTCAAATGGTTGAATGGAATACTATTTAAATGTGGTCCTAATTTGGTTTTACACAAGTGTGTGAGAGAAGATAAAATATTTGACATCCTATGGGCATGTCATGATGAACTAAGTGGAGGACACTATTTAGTGAAAAGAATAGCTCACAAGATACTTGGCACTGGTTACTATTGGCCATCTCTGTACAAAGATGTAAAAAGATATATCAGGTAGTGTGATCCTTGTCAAAGGATGGGACATCCAACCATTACAAATGAAATGTCTCTACAACCACAAGTAGTGATTAAACCATTTGAGAGATGGGGATTGGATTTTTTTGGACCCTTTAATCCTCCTTCATAAGAAAAAAAGCACCTTCTTGTGTGTACTGATTATGTAACAAAATGGGTAAAAGTGCAGGCTTTAACAAATGCTACTAAAGAAGTATTTGTTTATTTCCTTTGGCACATAATTATGGTAAAGTTTGGAGCACCAAGGAGCTTAGTTTCAGACCAAAGACCAAAATTTATGTCCAACATGATCTAGGCCTTCATAATGTATTATCATATTAATCATAGGAAGTCATCTCCCTATCACCCGTAAGCAAATGGATAAGTTGAAGTAACAAATAGAGAATTAGAAAACATTCTCACTAAAATAGTTGAAGCTGAAAGAAGAGATTGGGTAAAAAGACTAGCTGAAGCTATCTGGGATTACAATACAACTTGGAAAACTACAACAATATTTTCACCATATGAGTTAGTCTATGGAAAAAAGCCCTTTTTGCCTATTGAGTTTGAACTACAGACATTAAGGACATCAGCTAAGGTGGGAATTGAATTAGATGTAGCTCAAAAGGAGCAAATACTTCAACTCAATGAATTAGATGAATTCAAAATGGAAGCACTTCACCAAATAGAGATAATTCAAGATCAAAGGAAGTAATGGCATGATTCACATATCAAGGAAAGATAATTCAAAGTAGGAAACTAGGCATTATTGTTTGATTCTAAGTACCAACAATTTAAAGGCAAACTAAGAACCAGATGGTTGGGACCTTATCAGATCAAGTAGATATTTGACAATGGTTATATCCAGCTACTTCATATTGATGGTAGCAGAAGAGTACTCTTGGTCAATGGCCACAGGCTAAAACTTTAGAGGAAGCCTCCTAATAAGGATGAATTCTTGAAGCAGATTGAAGTAAAAGAATTTGATCATATGGAAGAACCCAGTTCTTCCAAAATGATCAAATAATTAGATGAAAAGATCTAGAATAAAAGGAAGAGGATGAAAACTAGTAAATGGCATTCTCTTCTCCAAAAAAAAACCAAGATCAATTACAAACTAGTAATGGCAGTTGATCTTCTCAAATAAATGGCTAATTCAAATAAAACTCTTTTTTATAACTATTTTCTAGCCACTTTTTAGGAATGATGAGTCATCATGATGGAGGGATTACATCATCAAGGATGGTAATTATGTTTATAAATTTTTAAAGGTTAGATTGAAATTTTGCATGTGTGATTAGACTTGATTTATAAAGATTAGTATGATGAGTTATTTATTATACATCATGGTTAAATGTGCAAAATCATGAGAAGGATATTGATGATGGAATGAGTTGGTAGATAATCATAAAGAATCATTGTTGAACCAACAAAGTAAAAGCTAGCTACAAAAATATTTTGAAAGAGATACAATGAATTACCTCTATCAGTTCCATAGCTGAGCACAGTAGTTCCACAGTTAGAATCACTAAATTCCACAGTGGAGTACAATAATTCTACCACCAAATTTGCTAAATCAGCAACTAAATATGCTAGTTTCATAGTCAAAATCATCAGTTCCACCAATAAAAGATACAATCTTCAACTAACTTGTGTAAAATTCAAGAAGCACAAATCATGGGAATCAAAAAGAAGTTAGAACCAGAAAATGATACCTAACTCCTTGCAGATGAAGAAGTAGCAACCATCTTTCAATAGGCAGGTTGGTTGGAGTTTCTAAGAAAATTTCTCAAGTATAACGATGAATTGGTAAGAGAATTTGTTGTCAATTTAGAATAATCAAGGACAAAAATTAGGAAGGTTGTTATTCATTTTTCTGTAAATGTAATAAGTGAAATGTCTAGAATACCAATAGTGCATGTCCCAAACCCTGTCAAGGGGACATTAAAAGACTTGGCTGAAACCCTATTGAAAGAAGGGGAAGCTGAACCCCAATATATTTATAATACAAAGAAAATCATTAAGGGAGTCAAAAGGGCCACCTTGCCTAAACCCTTTGATAGAGTAGCATTTTGGATAGTTAAGTATTTAACTTGTGATGGACAATTTGGGATAGTAGGAAAAGAAGTCCTAAAAGTCCTTATACACCTCAGATATTGAGCCAAAAAACTAGAATACTTAGTAAACCTTACAGGGTTTCTTTTTGACTCCATCCATACAATGGCCTAGAGATATTCTTGGGGTGTAGGAACAATCAGACATCGTGGGTTAGTGCATTTAGTATGCCAGCACCATTTCCTTTCAAAGAAAAATGGGGAAGAAATGTGGGATAAATTTCTTGGCAAATTTGGGCAAAACCCTGGTATTTACAAAAGAATAATAGCAACCAATCCTACCCCTTCAATTCATTTAAAATTTGATACCATTACTGAATAAAATAAAAGATTAGGGGAACAGGAAATACCATAAAGAAGAAAATCTAAAATAAAATTTAAAATTATAGACCCTCCTATGCCTTCTCATGACATTTCTTCTTCTGAAAAAACTACAGAAGAACTGATACCTATATCTGACAGTGACAGTTCACCTAGGCCTAAGCAAAAGGTGAACATCCAAATAAGTTCTAAAAGGATACCTATGTCTACACATTTTGAGGCTCCTCAAGAAAGAAGACATCATAAAAAGTCTAAAGAAAGTCCAGAGGAGATGGAAGAACAAGAAAGGATGGAAACTGACACTGTTGATATTTTGGGCAGCATGGCCATGAGTCCTCCTAGACCAAGTCAAACAAAAAAGGAAGAAGGAAATGAAAGATTTGAAGAAAAAGCTTTCCAAGAAATGAGTGAGATAGTAACACCATCACATGTAGAAGATGAACAAGCATCTTGGAGAAGAAAAGGGAAATCCCCTATAGTGGAAGAGGAATGCTTAATTCCCTAATAAATATGAGAGAGAATAAAACCAACAGATTAAACAAGCTCTATTTTTGTCTAGAGTAGAACTCATTATCAAGGAAAAAGATGAGGAATTGAACTTCCTCAAACTCAAATTAGAACAGAAAGATATACTCCTTGAAGAATTAAAAAACTAGTTCACAACCAAGAATGAAAAATTAGCAAAAATTAAAAGGCAACTGATGGAGAATGAGGAAAAATGTACAATACAGACCTCTGTGTCAATAAGCTCTGCATAGACTGAATTGACATATCTACCACTCAAGTAGCTATGGGATGATACATGTAGAGAACTTAGTGTAATCAAGGCATCTAATACAGACTTGAAAAGTAAACTGGCAAAAGAAAAAAAAGCAAGGAAGGAATGGGAAGACAAGTTTTACAAGGAGGAAAATGATAAATATAAATGTCTTGTGAAAATATAGATAGTTTGTATGTTGAGTGAGAAATTGCTTAAGTGCAGAAGACCTTCTCCTATTTATAACATGTTTTTAGAAGAACAATTCATTCGCTGGCAGTTGGCAAGGATAGCATGTGGCCTTCCACATGAAATAAAAGATGAAGTTGATTTATCAACCGCCTACTCCTTAGCCAATACATAATAGAAAAATCTTCTTTGTGAATTCTACCTCTATAATTTTATGCTAGAAATAAATATAGGTTTTATGATCAATTTATATGTAGGGGAAATTCAGCTTAACACATTTGTCTCTATTCTTCAAAATCAGATTGCATGGAAGGAAAGGGAGTCAGAACATTGGTCAAAAGCTAGTTCATCTAGTCTCTATATACAAATTCATTATGGTAACCCACTTGCCTTTACTACACATTTCCAATCCCATGCATTTAATGTCAAGTTTAGGGGACCTTATCTTTTCAATTTACATCAAAGCATGGATGTTTTCACCTCTTATGAGGAGGTAAATTTTGATAATATCTGTGATGCATGTTTAAAAAGATGGGAATTTCTTTTGATAGCATTGAAAAGAAGGGAAGTAATATCCCCTTCAAATTTGATCTAGAGTTTACAAAGGGCAAAAGCTTTATATACAATAATTTCTTGGATCAATGAAACTCCCCTATGCATATGGATAGGCATGCAGACAAGACCACCTCTGCTTCTCACTCCCATATCTCCTTGGAAAAATAGAGAACTTCAAAACCCCACTCAATTTGAGGAATGGAAAAATAAAATGGAAGCAGGAGTAGGGTATAGTACTTCTAAATCTAAACATTGGGATATTTAGTTCCATCCATTTAATCTGAGCTATCAAATGGCATGTAGAATATACAATCCTAAATTTGAAGAGTAACATTTGTAAAGGGACTTACAAACAAGTAAGTATGGGGGAAATGATGAGGCTAGGATATATCCAATTAATGTATAATAAATGACCTCATCTTACTCTCTTTCTCTATTAAGTTTGATTGCATTTTGTAACTTTTATTTTGATCTGAGATGAGTTAGGATGTAATTATCCATCTTTTGTTGATTATGATTCTAATGTTTACAAACCCTATAATTCCTAACAAGTGTGTTAGAAAATTCAATTTTTGCTATAAAATAGGTCATCATCAGGCTAAAGAACAAATATGAAGTGGATTGCATGTTTTTGGAAGCATTGGAATCAATTCAGGTTAGTTTCGAAACTCCACCATACTATTTCAAGATTGTCAAACCTTCAGACTTAGCTCTAAAACTCTATATTTAGCTCCAAAATTATCTAAATTAGCTCTATAACTCATGTAGATAAGCTCTAGAAATTTCATGGCTAGATATGGAACTGATAAGGATCTATTCCAAATGGTCGGCGATCTGACAGGTCAATGATCCCATTAAATCAGGAGCAACTTCCCAATTTTTGTACTTATAGATCTAAGATATTTATCACATAGTTGGACATCCAGCCACATCTTGATTCAGCATCTATTCTAGGCACAATTCAATTCCATCATATCTATGAAATAGTTATATCTATGAAATAGTTATAGCTATGAAACAGTTACAGCTATCAAAGAATCTATATATACAGACCTAGGAATTTAGGATGTATTAGGAAAAATCATTGAAAAATAGAGAGATAAGGATACATTAGTACATTTTGTAATACAAAATATTTTATCAATGAAATAGCCATTTCTATTTTGAAAGCAAATTAAATTATTCAATCCTGTTTCTAGGCAGAGCAAGGGCCCACTCCTCCAAAGAACCAGGATCTTCATTTTTGGTCGATATTTATATTTTATTCAAG
Organism: Torreya grandis; assembly: GCA_037957365.1. Classification (NCBI taxonomy): domain Eukaryota; kingdom Viridiplantae; phylum Streptophyta; class Pinopsida; order Cupressales; family Taxaceae; genus Torreya; species Torreya grandis. The sequence continues at coordinate 397,035 of JARHVA010005307.1, read as the reverse complement.
CAAATAGGTAAATTTATTAAATTTATAAATGCTTCCAACTCCTTTAAGTTAAAATCTATTATAAATTTATTTCAATAGGCATCTTAGATTAAATTCTCATTTCTTTGCCATTATTTTTCAGTAATTTATTTTATTCTGCAAACCTGTGTTTATTTCCAGCAAATCTATTTCATTCTATAAATGTGTGTTTATTTCCAACAATCTATTTCATTCTGCAAATGTATGTTTATTTCTAAGCAATCTATTTTATTCTAAAAATAAGTGTTTACTTCCAGTAAATTCATTTCTACAAATGTGTCTTTACTTTTAGCAATTTTCATAGTTTGATTCCAATAAGGTTTTGACCAAGAAATTCTTAAGACATTTAAATCCCCCAAATAAACAAATACCTACAATCAATTACTAAATCACTACAATTCCTCTTATTGCATATAGCTTTATACATAGCCATGGTTAAATATGGCATTAACACAAATTTGATTAAATGTAAGGAATAATGACACCTGACACATTTTCCTATTAATCCATTTTTTGTTTAAGTATGGTGAATTATAGGTCATTCCTCCCCAACCAAAGAGGAATTCACACAAATTTGCTATGCCCCTAACCTATCTCATGTATGAGGATATGAATAGTCAACTTATGGCTTACTTATCCCTATTTAATGCTTTATCACATTTCTCTATGCATTCATTAGGTTAGTAGGTCAGCCTACGGAGTAACCATGGCCTAGATAGACTATATATAAGAGGTAGTGAGTAGTTGTTTATCATCATATTGTGAATTTTGCTTTTACTGAAGCTTGTGGAGGTTTCCTTCTTGAAGTGGCTTATCTATTATCATATATTCTGACATATTTTAGTCATATTTGGATCTATTTTTGCTATTTTACTTTACTATTGAAGTTATTTCATTACAAGTGGTATCAGAGCTTTGATTTGGGCAATTTGTGGAGTGAAACCCTAGTGTTTTTTGAATCATCAATATCTTTTAACTAGTTACAAATTTATCTACAATTTTTTTATTGGAGGTGAGAAATAATTAAATTAAGCTTCCATTAAAATTTTAGCTCATTTGGATTTGGTTTACAAAATTTATCGCCATTTTAGGGTTTTTCATAAAATTACTCTATAGTGTGCAATTCAAAGAATTTTTTTGAGTTGATTACATTTTTGGAAATCTTAGAAAAAATTGTCTATGGTATGTTCTTTGTATATTTTTATTTGAATTAGACATAATTCCAAAATCACTTAGTCAAAATTTGATCAAAAGTGCCAATAAGGGTTGACATCGTAAAGCCCTTTTATGGTAGGTCCACAAACTTGGGGCCAAGGAAAGGGTGCTGAAACTCTAGGTAAAAATCCTAACAAGGAAGAGATGGAGTTAGAAGGGGGATGTACTAGACCTTTTTTACCAGGGTTTTTTGACATAGATCACAAAGTGAGCCAACTTGACTATAGTGTGCAAGGCATTTAGAGTGAGGTACAAGGCATACAATCTAATATGCAATCCATACAAGATAGTTTGGGAGATATCATGATGGCTTTGAAAATTAATTATTCAAATCATCTAGCTAACTCTATTGCAAAACTCCACCAGGGTGGTTTTCCTAACTAGTCTACTTCAAATCTAACTCCATTTCCATAAAGGAACATGTTACCAAAGGTGGATATGCGTAAATTTGATGGAAAAGATCCACTCAATTAGATCAACCAAATGGAGAATTTTTTTGATCTACATCAGATCCCAAGTGGACAAAAGGTTACCATGGCATCCTTGTATCTTGAACCTATCACTTCATTTGGTATCGATGGTTGTGTGCTCAAAAGAAAAATATGACTCTTAATGTCACTTGGTCAATTTTTACAGAGGAGTTGAAATTACACTTTGGAAATAGTGTCACAGAGAATTACTTCAGCCAGCTAGCAAAATTGTGACAAACTAGCTCTGTCAAGGATTATATTCATCATTTTTAGAACCTATCCTTACGTGTGGAGACAATTTATAAGGTAAACTTGAATGACTTATTTTTGGGGGGACTCAAGGACCACATTTAACATGAAGTATGCATGTTTAATCTAGTTAAGATTTCTAATTCTATTATCATGGCACGCAGAGCTAAGGAAAAATTCATAGCCAATAATAAGCAATCATTCACTCACTTCAAAGATCATAGCATATCAACACCAACATTTCTTCCACCTACCATATTGACCCCACAACAAATTGAAGAGAAGTGTGTAAAAAGATTATGTTTTAGTTGTGACAAGTGGAGCAAAGGACATAGATGTGCTGAGAAGAAGTTATTCTACATTGAGGGATCCAATGAAGATGAAGAAGAAGATGATGCCTCCAATGATGATGAGGAAGAGATAGAGGAGGTACCTAAAAATTCTCAACCTACAATCTCTTCTCATGCACTTGCAGGTATTCACACTCCACAAATACTTAAGGTGGTGGTTTCCTCAAGAAATAGAAGGTGACTATGTTTATTGATTCAGGGAGTACACATAACTTCATCAACCATAAGTTGGCCTCTCATTTGAACTATTTCATCTACCTAGCACCAAAATTTCAAGTCATGATTGCAGATGGTGGCACAATTAATTGTTTAAGCAAATGCCACAGTATTAAGCTTAATATGGGTGAGTACACTCTCAATTCTCCTATGTTTGTTATTCCCATGGGTAACATAGACATTATGTTGGGAGTCTAATGGCTCATAACCTTGGGTACCATTGAGATGAACTTCCAAGAACTATTCATGCACTTTCATTTTGAAGGTAGGAAAATTAAACTACATGGATTACAGGGAAAATCTCCAAAATTGGTTAATTCACATCAGATGACCAAGATACTAAAAAAGGGGGCAGAGGGAATTATTGCATGATTATATTCCATATAATTTCAACCCACACAAGCATCTACACATCTTAATCTATAGATGATTCTTGATGACCACCCATCAATTTTTGGGACCATGCCAAAAGGACTACCACCAAAAAGAGAACATGATCATGCCATTCAACTACTTCCAGGGAGTTAACCACCAAATATCAGACCATATAGATATCCATATGCACAAAAGAGTGAAATCAAAAATATGGTCCATGAGATGTTGGAGGCAGGGATCATCAAGCATAGCCAAAGTGCATATTCATCACCAGTGGTCATGGTGTGAAAGAAGGATGACACATGGAAGATGTGCCCAGATTATAGGGAACTCAACAAGTACACTATCAAAGATAAGTTTCTTATTCCAATAATTGATTATTTACTTGATGAGTTGCATGGTGCTAATTATTTCACAAAATTGGATCTTCGATCGGGGTACCATCTAATTAGAATCAAGGATGAAGATGTTCATAAAACTACTTTTAGAACACATGAGGGCCATTATGAGTTTTTGGTAATGTCCTTTGGTCTTACAAATGCACCATCTACTTTTTAGATCTTGATGAACACTATTTTTTGCCCTTTTTCAAGGAATTTTGTGTTGGTTTTCTTTGATGACATATTGATCTATAGTCAAACATGGGAAGCACATCTACAACATGTGAAACAGGTGTTGATAGTTTTGGTGAAGCATCAACTTTATGTGAAGCCATCTAAATGTGATTTTGAAGTACAAGAGGTAGAGTACCTAGGTCACATTGTTTCCCATGAAGGTGTCAAAGTTGATCCCCAAAAGATCAAAGCTATGATGGAATGGCCCATGCCAAAAACTCTCAAAAACCTTAAAGGGTTCCTAGGACTAACAGGTTACTATCAAAGATTTGTGAAAGGTTATGGCAGCATAATGGCTCCACTCACTGCATTGCTAAAGAAGGATGCTTTCTAATGGAATTATGCTGCCACCAAAGCATTTGAGAAACTAAAAGTAGCTATGTGCACCACTCTAGTTTTGGCTCCTCCAGACTTCTCAAAAACATTCACTGTTGAATGTGATGCTTCTGGATCAGGATTGGGAGTGGTACTAATGAAGGAAGGAAGACCCATTGCATTTGAGAGTCATCAATTCAAAGGTAAGAATCTACAAAAACATGTCTATGAGAAAGAAATGATGGCTATTCTTCATGGCCCTATCTGATGGGTAGACACTTTAAGGTGAAAATAGATCATGATAGTCTTAAATACTTTTTGGAGAAAAGATTATCATCTGAGGAAAAAAAAAGTGGGTAACCAAAATTTTGGGTTATGATTTTAAAATCATCTATAAGAAGGGTAAAGATAATGTATTAGTAGATGCACTATCCAGATGAGATACATCCATAGAAGCATTACTTTGTGCAATGTCCATATTGAAAGCAGCTTGGGTGGATGAAGCTAGATTAGAATAGGAGCAAGACAAAGATACATAGGGTCTAATTCAAAATCTATAGCAAGGTACTTTAGCCTCTGACAAATTTTAATGGAAAGGTAATGTCCTATGGTATAAGGGTAGGTTGTACTTGTGCAAAAATTTAGAGCTTAAGAATAATATTCTTGTAGAATTGCATGCATCTCCAATTGGGCAACACTCAAGGTTCTCGAAAACATATCACAGAATTAAGAAAGAATTATTTTGGGAAGGACTCAAGGGAGATGTACAATTTTTTTTGGCAGAATGCTTGATATGCCAACAAAATAAAGGTGAGATAGTTAAGACCCCAGGTCTGTTACAACCATTAGCATTTCCTAGTCAAAGGTGGGAGGAGGTTTCCATAGATTTCATCATAGGGTTGCCTTGTTCTGAAGGTAAGAATGTTATTTTGGTCATTGTGGATAGGCTTACAAAATATGCCCATTTTTGTGCTCTCTCACACCCATTTTCAGCAAGTACATTAACAACTATTTTTTTGGAAGCAATTATAAAATTACATGGAACCCCAAAAATAGTTGTAAGTGATCATGATCCTATTTTCACTAGTAATCTCTAGACTGAACTATTTTCTTGTTTGGGTACTCAGCTAGCTCATAACTCATCTTACCACCACCAATCTGACAGATAAATAGAAGTGGTTAACAAATGTTTAGAGGGGTATCTCTATTGTTTTGTATCTGATAAATAGCAACATTAGGTTAAATGGATACCACTTGCAGAATGGTGGTATAACACATCTTTCCATACCTCTTCTAAAATGTCTCCATTTATATCACTATATGGTTACCATCCACCTTTCATCACTTCTTCATTAAAGGTGTAAGCTAAGGTTCGAGATGTGGAGGAGAACATACAACATCAACAAGAGGTTTTGGCTAGTTTGAGTGTGAATTTATCCTTGGCACAAAATAAGATGAAGCAACAAGTAGATCAACACCGTAGTGAACAAAATTTTGAGGTGGGTGACTGGGTATTTGTACATTTACAGCCTTACAAGTAGATGTCCTTGAAGCAATAGAAAAAGGACAACAAAATTGCTCCTAAGTATTATGGCCCTTATCAAGTTCTACAAAAAATTGGAAGTGTGGCTTATAAGCTTGAGTTACCTCATTCATCTCGCATACACTTAGTATTTCATGTTTCTTATTTGAAGAAGGTCATTAGATAGACAGTTTCAACCCAGATAAAACTCCCAGAATTAGATGAAGAAGGATGAGTCATTTTGGAACTAGAGAAGACCCTCCAAACATGTACTAAGAGGTTGAGAACTAGAGAGATTAGGGAATATCTGATCAAATGGAAGAACCTGAGTAGTGAAGATATAACTTGGGAAGGTGAAAATTTTCTGTAACAACATCTAGAGTTGTTTAACATTGAGGACAATGTTGGTTTAAAGGGGAAGGGCGTGCTACACCCCTAACCTATCTCATGTATGAGGATATGAATAGCTGACTTGTGGCTTACTTATCCTTCTTTAATGCTTTTTTATCACATTTCTCTATGCATTCATTAGGTTAATAGGTCGGCCTATGGAGTAACCATGGCCTAGATAGACTATATATAAGAGGTAGTGAGTAGTGTTTTATCATCATATTATGAATTTTACTCTTATTGAAGCTTGTGGTGGTTGCCCCCTCAAAGTGGCTTATCTATTATCATATATCCTGATATATTTCAGTCATATTTGGATCTATTTCTGCTATTCTACTTTACTATTGAAGTAATTTCATTATAAAATCTTGATCAATGGTGCATATCTAGTCCATATCTCTAATTAACTCTAAACCCTACATGTACTTTGTTTTTAGTAGCTGATTAGTCCACATTGAAAATCATAAAAAATACTAAAACATTCTGGCACACCCAGTGGGACCTAAGTCTCATTTTTACATTGTTAAATTCAAAATCATTGAATTTGCTCTCTTTACTTTTATTTTTTTGTGTGCATTTATCCAAAGATAATATTAGGACTACATTTTATTTCTCTTCTTAAAAATTTAAAATAAATTGCATTCATCTTTCCTATTTAGAGTCTTTCACATAAAAAAATCTAGGCAGCAATCTATCATAGTTATCACTTTATCCACACACAAACCAAATCATAATATCAATTAACAAATCTAAACACCTTACATAAGGAAAATAATGGGGATTTTATCACCTTGTAGTAACCTTCTTTCTAGTGATCCTACTTGGTTTGACCACCAACGGGAGGACCAACTTATTTATTTGGCTAAGTATATCTCTAGACCATTGGTATATTTTGGCTAATCACCCACACTGGATATGGGATTGTGACATGAAGGGAGAATGCCCTAAGTATAAAGCCACGTACTGATACTAGTATAGATCTCCTTTGAGTGCTAAAACAAAATACCTAAAACCATCCTTAGATTACCATTTCTTAGGACCTTTGTTATCTTTTATTTTTCTATATTTCCTTTTAAATCCTAAAGTAAAAAGAGATTAAAAAAACTTTTTTGAATGACTTTAGTGTGTGTGTCTTCCTTCCATCATTAAAATAAGATAACTCAGAAAGAATTTTTTATTTTATTTGTTTTTTTTATTTTTACTTTTATTTTCTATTTCATGGTTTTAACTAGGCAATAGTCAAAGAAAGAATCTAAGAAGGGTGTCACATCCTCTCCTATAGATCATACACCTAGTCCCATCTCTTCCCATAAGTCCTTTCATAATCCTATGTTTCCACAATATTATCCTTAAGGAGATCCTTCTTTTGCAAAAATACTAGACAATAATCATATTTATCTTAATTATTATCTGAATAGTCAAGCAATACATAATTCTCCTTCCCCCCATTCCCAAGACTCTCCACATAGGTATGGGATGTCTTAAAAGGGAACTGAGAGAACTAGAGAATTTACCATGGCCATGGTAACCTTTTCCACTAGATCTCCTCCACCTAGTTCTAATGCTCAAATATCACAACCTTTAGAGAACCAACCATTTATGGTATCTACCAGTTCTCCAATCATTACTTAGATCCAAAATACCACTCCACCTATATCCACCATACCTTCCCAAACATTAGTAGTGTCAATTCCTGCAAGTCTCCCACCCATTAGGATGACTTTGGCATATAGTACATATAAAATACCACAAACATAACAAATCCATTATGCCTAAACTTTCCAATAGTATGTCTCCTTAGCTACCCAGTATGTGGTTTCATCGTAACCAGTTATAACCACTCACTTATAATCTTTTCCATAGAAAAATATTTTGCTACAAGTCCCATAATATGTAGTGACATCTTAACCTATTATGTCTACCCTAGTAGGATACCTTTATTCATAGCTTATGTCTGCCTTTTTACCAAGTTATCAACCCCTTTAGCAAGATGTTTTAGTAAATGTGCCTCAAAGTAATACTTAGATAAACCTCATGAACATCTTTATCAATAGGATTGTGAGTTTGGAAGCCTCTTCCTTTAGACATAATACAATTCTCACATATGAGAAATTTTTTAATGAGCCAATCCATCCTTCTATCCCTATCTGATCGTATCCCTCACAATGTGAGCTTCCTAAGTTTACAAAATTCTAAAACAAAGAAGATCCCCAGTAACACCTTAGGGCCTTTTGACATGCATGTTATCTTATAGCACATGATGATTCCCTCCTACTTAGAGCATTTCCTATATCATTAGTGGGATCTAGATTATATTGGTACAATTCCATTCCCTAACATTCCCTCTTTTCTTTTGGATAGTTGGCCCAAATTTTCTTGAAATACTTTTCGATTAATATTTCTCAAAAAATGACTATCACAGATCTTTACGCTATTATAAAATTTGATGATGAATCCATATCAAACTTTATGGCTTGATGGTGTAACTTAATCAACCAGCTAACCTTTTCCTTGCCACAAACAGAATTAATTTAATTATTCTCACTTTTTTATGCAAAACATATATCGTCCACATTATAAATTCAAAATTTTAAGACTTTTGATGAAGCCTTTACCATGGCCCGTAAGCTTGAACTCCATGGCATTGAAGAGGGAAAAGTGAAGCTACATAATAAGAACTTCAAAGCTGATCCCTCTAAAAGCAATAGAAATAATCCTAGATCAAAAGGGGCCATAAATGCAGTTACTATAAAAACTTCTTCCTCTCCAGCATCTAACCAATCAGGGTCTTCTTCTTCTCAAATTTAGCAACCTAAGGGCCTTACTCATTTTCTCCCTAAGAAATATACCCCTATAGGAGAACCTTATACATCAATAATAGATAAACTCCTATAAACAAATGTTATTAAACTCCCTCTTATTATACCAGTTGATGATATGCATCTTAAACCCAATTGGTATAAATAAGATGAGTTTTTTGATTATCACAGGGTAATAAAACATGACATAGAATGATTCCAATCCTTTAAATGATTGGTACAAAACCTCAATGATAAGGGGGACCTTTGGTTGGATAATCCAAATGCTCCTCCTAACCAAACCTTAGATATTTTTAAATGGCCATTTCCAAACCATCCATCCACATCAAACATAGTCCAAGCTAATCTTGAAGAACCATAAAAACAAGTTACTCATATGATTGACACAATCTATGATCAGTTACTGCCTAAAGAAGTCCTAGAGAAATCTTCAATCTTAGATCTCCTTATAAGGGATGATTTTGATATGAGTCAACTTGAAAACATTAAAACTAGTCTTGAAATCCCCATAGATCTCCTTGATCTCATTACATGAGATCATTCGTGTGAACCATCACCTTCTCATAACAAATATCCTAAAGGGGAAAATGACACTACTCCTTGAGATGTCACAAACAAACATCTTGATACTTCTAGAGTTGGGCATTCTAACCCTTTGATCCATGGAAAGCATATAATACAATCCTATCATTTTTCTCAAAACCTTGACCCTTTGAAACCATCCTCTAATATAACACTTCCTTACCTAAAAGATATTAAAGGAAAAGGTAAAGTTCCTATCATCAATAGCTAGGACAATTATCTTGGTATTCCACCAAAGAAATCCTTAGCTCATCCTCAAATTAAAGTTGATCTTTTTCAACTATCAAAAGATACAAAATTTAGTCTAAATACCCCCTCTATTATTAACGCATGGAAGAACAAAGGGCCTATCCCTTTTTTACCATCTCAATTATCTATTTTAGGTCCCCATCCATCTTCTATACCTGTCATAGGTTCTTCTACCCAAACACATGGGAACATGCAAATTTTTCCTCCATTATTAGTCACACCTCCATATAAACCTTCCTCCATTACAGGGCCATTAGAAAAACCTAAAGGAAAATATCTTAAAGTTGTCCCTCATGTAAATGCTCAATGACAAAACCAAATGAGTAATACTTTATCAAAAGAGCTTGTTATCAAAACCCTATAAAATTGCAATTTGATAATTTAAAGGGATCTTATGATATAATCTTGAAATAATTATTGGATACATCGCTCATTACATTACCACCTATATGTTCCATTAACCTTCACCCCTAAAGGCCTGCTTAGTATAGAAATAAGGAAATATGTGCATATCATAGAGTACCTGGGCATGATATGGAAAATTTCAAAGCCATTAAGGCTATAGTCCAATAGATAGTCTAGGATGATGACCTCTTAATTGATGATCTCAATGATCAAACTCCTAAGAAAAATGTCTCTATTCCATCCATTTCACCCATCCATAATCTTGCTAGTCCTATAAGTGATAAAGAGCTAGTAGCCTCTTAAAATCCACCTTTGTTACATATTGATGTCATCCATGTAACCATCCATTCCCAAAACCAAAATCCTAATAAAGATAAGGTTTTAATTATAGGATCCTCTCCACCTAATACACTTAAACCATCTAAACAAAATCCTAAATTTTCTCTTATAGGAACTACCCTAGCTGAAGCTAAGGAGTTGGTACAAATATCCATATTAAAAAAACTCCACCAAGCACCTATAAAGATGTCACTATATGAGCTTATAAAAAATTATCCAAAACATCGATAGGTAATGATAGAAGCTCTCCAAACTATTGAGGTCTGACTAGATGAACCTCAACCTTTGTTAGCTTTTATAGGAACTCTTCAAATGGTTTCAACTCTTAGTTTTACTAATTCTGAGGTTGTTCCTTTATTTCTTGAAGATCAAGATCCTACCCTTTTCATTACAACTCAAATAAATTAGACTCAAATTAAAATAGTTATGATTGATAATGGGTTTCGTATTAATATTATTTACTCACATGCTTTCTAACAATTACAACTATCAGAAACCATTATTTCCTAATCCTCAATAATTCTTCATGCATTTAATGACATGGTAGCACTCATTACAGGAATATTTATTCTCCCCAATTGTGTAGGTTCTCACACCATTAATGATCTCTTTTATGTAATAGAAGGGACTTTATAATACAACATTCTATTAGGGCATCCTTCGATTCATGCGATGCAATGTGTACCTCCATAGTTCATCGATGACTTAAACATGAACATGAAGGTTAGGTACACATCATCCCTCTTTATCTTCATCCATTTAAATCATGAAACTTCACCTTGAGACTAAGTGATGTCATAATAGCCTCACCTAACATTATCCCATCTCCATCTTCCAATCAAGCTTTGACTAAAATGATGAGCCCTGCCTCAAAACTACCTACTCTAGAGTCCATTGATTCCTTAATGTAACAAGTTTTGATGGGAGAATATAAATTATTAACTCTTAATACCTTACCCACTCCTAGAGAATATGGCCATCCTGATAATCAACCCATGTATTCACCCAGTTTAGGTGAGCTCTTTCCTTTTGGACTACCTTTCTTATGTACTCACTTAATATATGGTGGGATAAATCAAGCTACATTATAACATAATGAACATGTTTGTGTGAAACCATTTACATCAATTTTATCTTTTATTATAAATCCCCAATTCATGAAAACTTATCTTTATTGCTACATCAGGAAAAGCTTTGGCATGGGTAGATATAAGCAGGGTCCCAATGATGTCACATTAGTAGATTTTAGAAAACCACATGAAAAGCATAGTGTAAGTTTTAAGAGAGATTATAAATCTTCCCCTAACTTATTCTTCTACCATATTTGGAAGAAGAAGACCCATATTCCTCATCCAACACCTCTTTCTCGGCTAGTGATAACATATCCATCCCTCCTAATTTTTTGTAGTCAATATGATCTCTTTAGAACCTATCATCTTCGACTATGATGATGAAATATAAACCATCCCATTAATATATCCTAACTTAATAGGACATGATACACCAACTATCCTTATTTTTTAGTCTTAAGATGATGAGTCAATCTTGAATCATTTGGGTACTAAAAAATCTTACTTACGTAATTCTTTTCAATCCAAAACATTGAGCCTATTAAATGAAGCCATTTCTAATATTAATATCAGGTCTCAAAACATTTTAAGGATTATTAAAATTAGCAAAGCCTTAGATCAATAAGAAAACTAGGATTTCACCACTTTTTTATTAGACTATAGTAAAGCCTTTGCCTGGTCCTATAGTGATATGTCTGGTATTGACCCCTCGATCTTTATCCATAACATTGTTACCTTTCTCAATGCTAAGCCAGTGAAGTAAAAGCTTTGAAAAATGCATCCTCATATCATAATTTTAATAAAATAAGAGATGCAACACCTTTTATCCACTAAATTTATTCAACCCATCGATTATCCTTAGTGGATGTCCAATATTGTTCTCGTCACTAAGCCTTCAAGGGGACTTCATATTTGTATAGACTTTCATGATTTAAATCTTGCCTATCCAAAAGATGATTTCCCTCTCCTTAACATCAATAAATTAGTGGATTTGACTATTGGTCATGAAATGTTGTCCCTTATGGATGGTTTCTCTGGTTACACTTAAATACTTATTACACCAAAAGACCAACATAAAACTACATTTATTACTCCTTGGGGGAATTTATACTACCATGTTATGCATTTTGGCTTAAATAATGTAGGATCCACCTATCATTCGGCCATAACTTAGATATTTCATGACATAATCCACAAAATTATTGAAGACTATGTAGATGATCTCCTCAGGGAGTCAAAGCTCTAAAAAGATCACCTATATGTACTTAAGATTATTTTCGATCATATACTCTAATATCATGTGCATCTAAATCTAAAAAAGTGCATTTTGGTGGCTTAATGGGTAAAATTCTAGGATTCATTATTTCTATTCATAGAATAGAAGTAGGCCCCACTAAAATCAAGGGTATTTTAGAAATGACTCCTCTATCAAACCTTAAGTAGATTCATAGTTTACAAGGCAAGCTCTAGTCTATTCATCATTTTATTTCCTAGCTCTCTAATTAGTGTCAACCTTTCCACCATTTATTAAAGAAGGATAGTCACTTTATATGGGATTCTCATTGTCAAGAAGACTTTAATGTGCTTAAAGACTATCTTTTATCGCCTTCTATCCTCACTCCTCCTAAGGAAGGATAGCCTTTTTTTCCTTTATATATCAGCTACAGACCATGATTTAGGTTCTATGCTTACCCATCAAGATGAGCATCACAAAGAATAGGTTATTTATTAAATAAGTTGTACCCTCATAGAATATGAAACACATTATCTGCATATCAAAAAATTATGCCTAGAATTGATCCTTGTATCTTCTAAGCTTCGTCATTACCTACTTAACCATAAGATGTATGTACTTACGAGTACTGATCCCATTAAGTTTATGCATTTTAAACCTTACCAAAATTAGGGGATGGGCAGATGGATTATGCTTCTAGCTAAGTTTGATCTTGAGTTTATCCACCAAAAATTTATTAAAGGGTAGATTATTATTGATCAGCTAGTTGAAGCACCTCTTAGTGATAATCAACCAATCAATTGTGAATTCCCTAATGAATCTATTGCTTCCACTTATTAGTTAGTTTTAGAGTATCAAATGACTCTATTATTTGATGGGTCTAAATGTGATCAAGGAGGTGCCATAGGAATTATATTGATCCCCATTCAAGGTATTCTCATACCATTTTCTTTTAAGTTAGACTTTGATTGTACCAATAATATGGTTGAATATGAATCATTAATTATAGGGATTCAGACTACCCTTACATTAGGAGTTAGGTCAATTAATATATATGGAGATTCTCAGTTAGTGGTCAATCAAATTATTGATTTATATTAATATAAGAATGATATTATCTGGTAGTATAAGATGTTAGCCAATTAGCTTTTGTCTACCTTCAAATGATATGCCATCCAAGCTACTCCTAGATTAATGAATAGATTAATTGATACTATGGCATCTCTTACCTCTATTATCCCAACCTCATCTCATGAATCTAAGTTATTTGTCCTTATCTATTGAGTTAATTAGCCTTCTTATACAAGGACTGATCTTTCATCTATCAATAATATTGAAGAAAATCTAGAGGATCCATGGTATGCATAAATATTTGCTTATTTGTCTACAAGATTGTCTCCTCCCCATGTATCCAAAGGTGGTAGATGAATTTTCTCATATAAAGCTTCCCGGTAGATCATATTGGGGATGTTATTTATAAGCATGGTTTTGATGGCATTCTTCTCTATTGTCTCCAAAATCATGAAGCTACCCTAGCCATTCAAGAGGTTCATGATGGGTCATGCGGAATACATTTTAATGGCCACATAATCACTGAAAATATCTTACATTTAGATTACTATTGGCCCACCTTAAATCAAGATTATTGTGTATATGTTAAGAGGTGCGTAAAATTTTAGTAGCATGCAAACCTATCCCATGTCCCTAGTAAAGACTTTTAGCTAATAAGAGAATTTTGGTCATTCTCCTAGTGAGGTCTCAATCTTATAGGAAAAATCAATCCTAAATCCTCCTAGTGTCATGGATTTATTATCACTACTACAAAATATTTCACTAAGTGGGTGGAAGTTGTGCCGCTTATCTCTACTAAGGCAAAAAAGATTATGGAGTTTATCCACCAATACATTATTTGTCATTTTCGAGTTCCATATAAAATAATAATAGATAATGGAAAATATTTTAAAAATAAAAAAATTCAAGCATTATTTGATTAATTTAAAATTAAATTGATTTTTTCCTCACCTTATTAACTTTAGGATAATGGTCAAGTAGAAGTGTTTAATAAAAATCTAGTCAAAATCCTAACAAAAATTGTTAATAAAACTAGTAAGGATTGGCATCTTCATATCCCTTTCTCTTTATGGGAATATCGAACTAGTATTCAAACCCATAAAAGTGTTACTCCTTTTTCCCTAGTCTATGGTAAAAAATTTGAACTTCCATTGGGAGTCCAAATTCCCTCTCTTTGAGTCTCCCTTAAAGACATTGTTTTTTATGAGGATTTTTGTCAGGAGTGTTTATCCTAGCTCAAGATCTTAGATGAGCATTGCATAGTATCCCTTGATCACCTTTGTATATATCAAGAAAGATTAAAATGAGCATTTAATCAACATGTAAGAAAGCATGAATTTAATATTGGATAACTTGTGCTTAAATAAAATCAACATGTCACTAATATGGAATGAATTAAAAGGTGTAAATTTGCTCCTAATTGGCTTGGGCCATACATCATAACCCATAAATATGGATATACGGCATATCATTTGGATTCTCTTGATGGAGAACTAGAATGAGAACCTCTTAATGCATTACATTTACATCCTTACTATAGTTGATAGATCTTGGATCATCTTGGTTAGCTTATATTGTATCTTGTCATATGCCTTTATTTTTAAATAACAAAAAATGATATGAGAGTTATGTGGTTATCTAGTATTCACCATAACCTCAACCTTAAATATGTATACCTTGACTCTATACATAGCATTCTCTCAAGGATAAGTTTCACACGTTATGGGAGAAACCCCAGATCATTATTTCCTACACACCATTAATATCCTAAGATAACCTAATCATCTCATATGATGAATTCATGGAGGCCATCCTAAGGTATATTTTATGCCATTTTTCAATAACTTCTTTGGGATTCAAAATCAATGAAAAGCAAAACTATCAAAATGTGCTCAATAAAGAGACTGCTTCCTTGAAGGATAGTTGTAATCAAATATGTAAAGGCAAAATAACATACTGATCCCTTGAAGGATATTTGTGCAAAAAAACATCAAAATTTAGACCACTCCCTCGAAGGGTATCTACCAAGTAGAAATTTTCTTGCATTTATAAGTTTTCAAAATATGTTATTTTAAAGCCCTTAAAAAAAGCAATAACATAAATTGTCAAAATTAAATCCCAAGAAAGCTTCCCATATTGATCATATTTCTAAATTGTAGACTTCCCATAATGATCAATCTACCCATTGGCATAAAAATGATTCCTAAAGGATAAATCCTAATTTAGAAATATGTGGTGAAAATGGATTATCCCCATCCTATCACAAGCATATGATCCTAATGATTAAGGTCACATCTTTATCTAACCTAGGTTGTGTCACAATCTATTATCATTTATAAAATGATGTATAGGCCATGTAGATAAGAGATCCTCTTTTGGTTAAATCCAAGTCAATGTTGAGTAAATCCATAATATATAATCATTAAAATCCATAAATATACAACCATTAAAACATTAAAGGTCATCCATAATCCATAACATATAAATCATTAAAATCCATAAATCATAATAGCATAATTCATAATCCATAATCCTAAAACATAAAAAATTATATCTCATAACATCACATAATAATCCATAAGCATCCACAATATGTATAATCACATTAACACAAAGTAAATTACATAACATCTAATCTATAATCCATTGCATCACATCATCAATAAAAATATAACATGTCCATAAACATCAATAAATTCATAAGCAAATATACATACTCCATAACCATAAATGTCTATATATATCAAATGTCTATACAAATGTCATAATATGAATACAATAGGGCTCTCAACCCATAAAGTATGCTTTATTATGTGAACTCGATCCTATTGATGTGAATACTATCACCTCCCTCATCAACTCCTCATCGACCTGTTATACTCCTTGAATTAATTATATCCCTAGGAGTCCTCTATGATCTACAATGGTTGGCCACATATGAAGCAAAACATGGAACATCTGGTAGCCACCTTAGTACAATCCTCTCATAGTAGGACATCTCAATAAGTAGGTCTCTATACTGGAAAAGTGGTACTCTATCTCATGATGCAACACTAGATCTTATAATATCTAAAGTTGGCCTCTCAGCCACAAAAGCTTTCATCTACTCCAACTCTGCCCTATAGCCATATCTCTCCCATATAGCTTGGATCCTCTCTTTAGTGGCCTAGTCTCACTCCAATTTGACCCTATCAAGCTCACTTTATAACCTCTATAGCTTGGCATCTGATATCCCTTGCTCATCCTATCCTAGGGCATCTTGTACTAGTGCCTCCTCTATGTGTACATCTAGAGCCTCTTGCTCTTCCTCTCCTCTTGCATCATCCTCTACCACCTCTTATTGATGCCTCACTACTCTATGTTATCACCTCACCATCTCTCTCATAAACCAAGTGGCATAATTCTCTATATAGCCTACATCATTTACATCTAATGCTACTAGCTCCTCTAACGCTCCCATCTAGATAATTGTGGTATATAGTGCTAGCCAATCTAGCTCTATATAATCCCACCTATATACACATGGGGCCAATGGTACATCCTATAGTAAACAAAATTGATAGTGAACCCTATCAAAATAAAATAGCTCCATATGGTCCATCTATTGTCCATATACCCATCTCTCTTAGGTAGCATCTCCTAACTCTATCTCTAGACCTAGCCATGCTAAAAAATGTATATATGGTCTCTAGATAATGTATCCAATCTATAGGGTCTCAAATACCTATCTATAGTATGCTCAATCACATACTATCCTATCTAAATAAGGAATGACTAGGTCATTCTCCCATCATAAAAAGCCTATAATGTACACCATGTCTCCAAAACTAACCCTTGGGGTCCTAAGAGGGCGTATAACCTGAATGTGCTCATATGCCCAGTAGTGGAGCATAAATTTGATCTTGAGTCCTAGATAATGCCTAGTATGCTAGATTTATAGCTCTATATAAATTTGCCCTAGCAATGTGGGCACTCAAGCAAATACTATCTTGTACTCCAGCATATTTTCTATAATTACAGTGAAGCTCTATTGAAATAGTCATCTATCAGAATCAAGTAGTGCATAGCAATTCAATGCCAATATAATCATGGTCAACACTAATATCTCTATTCATGCTTACTCATATAGGGGCTAGAATGGAAAAGCTCCAACCATAAAATGATATCAACATTATCTTTACCATATAGTCATGCTAGCACTGTCATATGCCCAACCTCTTTAATCATATAAACTAGGGCTCCCTATATCACTAATCCCAAAATCCAATGGATGTCGTCAATAGTAATGGTCATCTCACCTATCAGAAGCCAAAAGGTGTTGGTGGTATAATTCCACCGCTCTAACAAAGCCACTATCATGTCAATGTCCTAATGAACATGGTGATAGTGGTAGATCCCTCTAAAGCCCACCACTCTAGATGTGCCCAATCCTTATCATCCATATCCTCTTATAGCTCCCTCAACAATGGTGGGACCCTATCCCTCATAATCAGTAGCTCATGTGCCTATAACAATAGTCTTTTGTTAATTAAATCCTAAATAATAAATGCTATATAGATAGTTATTGCTTCCTTCTAATTGCTATCAACCCATTATAGATTGATTTCATCTCCTTTTAATCATTATCGATTATATTATTATTGATGTCAATTCTTCTTGATCATAGTCGATCCCTTTGAATCGAGTTGATTCCTTTTTCCCCTAAAACTAATTTTTTCCTAAGCATTACTAATCTACACCCCCTAATATCCTAAATTATCCCCTTCCCTTAAGCTAAACATTCTAACAACTCAAAAAAAATTAGAAAATAGTAAAATAAATAAAAATTAAAAATTACCCAAAAACATGTCACCTACCTCATAATGAACCCATCATCGTCATCCACTCCAACTAGCCTCCATCATCTCATGTGTATATTTGAATGCTTAAAAATTGTCAAAATTCACTTAGAGAACTCTTCTACACTTGATATCTAAATGAGTTTTCTTGTTTTTTGATGGGTTATTTTAGCCATTTTTGTGATTAATGTCAATTTTTTAGATTGATGTCAATTTTATGTAATCATCATCAATTCCTTGGGTTCGATGTCGATTCCCTGGTTTGATAAATTTTTACATTTTGGATCATTTTTCCATGCTTTCAGTTTGGTTCTAAATCCATGTCTTATTACCTTTGTCATAGTTATCCCATTTTTTTTATTACCCTTTAGATTAGAGAATTTTGACCACTTGTCAATCTAGACACCTAAATTTGGCCACTGGTAACCTCCAATCAAGTTTTTGACCAATTTCCACCAAAATGCACAATTTGGCCTAAAAACACTAAAATGCATTAAAAGATTTGAATATGACATATTTAAGTGCCAATTTTGGCTAGGGTATCACTAAATGAGGCAATGTAATTTATGGGCTAGCTAACTTTAATTAGATCATTCTGAGTCAAAATGCTAATTTTGTACGTAGGTACTCTAAATTGCTCTTTTATATCAAATTTATTGTATGAGATGCATGTCTTTGTTAATGGGAATATGGTTCTAATGCATTTGACATTGATTTTGAATTCCAATCCAATCAAATTTTGGACCAATAATAAGGCATTCTGATCAATTTGAGTAATTTGTACACAAACTATTTTATCATGCATAAGAGCTAATTAAACCAAATTACAACCTAATTAAGAATTCCATAGAAACTTTTTGAATACTTATTTTTAGAAATGAATATTAAATATCTACATCATTATGTGACATCATTTATGGGGAAGACATCCCTAAGCCATAAATGCATAAAATATCAACGTTAATCCCTCCCATGACTCATCAATGCCTCCCATGCCTCTTAAATGCCCCTCTATCCTAAAATTGATGAGCCTATTTATGGATTTGTAATTACATAATTGGATTAATTATTAGCCACACATCTCAATCTTGAGATGGATGGTTCAAGTTGATTCTATCCATTTGCCAAAATCTATAAATAGGAGGCCTTGCCTATTGAATTTTAAGCTTAATTTGTACAATGTTACTATGTAAAATTGATTCCAAGAGATCTTACATGTCAAATTTATGATGCCAAAATATTGAGCCAAGCCAAGCCAAAGCCACAAGGTGCCAAGGAGAAGAGGAGATAGCCAAGCCTCCTTTGATGAATACTTCATGATCACAAGTTGAGCAAGCCACTACAAAAATAATTTTGGAGTATCCAAAGAAGGTAAAAGAAGGTTTATTTTGCATTTTAGTTGTGTGTTTTATTCATGTTTGTTAACTAATCTCTCCCTAGTGTTTAGGCCTAGAGATGTTATGCTAGTTAGTGTGTTTATTTCATTTTGTTTTCATTTTGAAACTAACACAATACTAATCATCCTTTCTTGAGTCAAATTTCTAGCTCACATAATGGCACACCCAGTGGGACCCAATGCATCCCACAGATGAAGAAGATCATTATACAACTTTAAAATATTCATTTGGATCATTAAAAATTTTACAATTTGATATTTTAAATTTGTTTTGTTGTTTTTCTTTGTCACAAGTTTACACAGTAGCCATCATCGCTTGAGTAAACCGCTAATGGTCATTTTCAACCGTCATCGATTTGAATTAGTAAAACTGACATTGTTCCACATAACCATTACCAATTAGTAAAATTATCATTAATCTTCATAAATGTTTCCATCATCAGTTAGTATAACCATCGATGGTCACTATTTTTTTTTTACACAAACCCGAGAGCTCATTTTTCTAAATTGGTTGTTTCATCTTCAAAAGTGATTCTAAGGTAAACATCTTGTTAGCATTTTTTTTTTAGTTTTTAATTGAAAAATAATCAAAGCATGCTTAATTATATTATTTTAAACTTATTTTAGGGTGTTTTAAAATGAATCAAACTTTTCATTTTGGTGCTTAAAGGAAAATCATTTAGGGTGTTATTGCTTAAATCTTGTAGTTAGCTTTCAAAGTTACAAAATTAAGACCAAGGGGTCAAATGAACACCACCAAATCTTTCATTTGGGCTTAAAATTGAACACACTTGTCATTTTTTTCTTCAATAGTTGTTTGATCTAATTTTGATTATCAAAGATAGCGGTGTTGTGTGTATGCTCTTCCATTTATCCTTTTTAGGGAACCCTTGGAATCAAAAGCACCATTCCTATTGAAAAGAGCCTCGTCTAAGGATTAGAAAGAATGATGTCTAAATCACTCCTAAAAAACTCATCAAAGTTTGGATGACCTTGAAAATGACCCTAAAGTCTTTCTTTTTGTGTCTTTCATTTCATTGCATCTTGGCTTGTAAGGGGAACATCATTACCTCTCATGAGTTCTTTAGGGAAGCTTTGACCCAGGGTTTCATCTCCCAACATTAAATTCACTTACTCCTTCTAAGTCATATATGGGATGTATCTACATTTAGACATCACAATACACTGAGTGAACAACAAGATGCAGTGGTTGTAAAAGGGACTATACCTTTTTACAACTAGCCAATGCTGCAGTCACCCAATTTCTATGCTTGTATTTTACATTATTTGATGTGAAATTCATTATGCAATTGATTCCCCTAGAAACATTCAAAACTTGTTAGTTTATTCAACCCCACATTTCCATACCCTTGCTAGGATTTGGACGATTATACTTAGTGTATTTTGGTCATTTTTGCTTGGTATGTTTTGAGACTAAAACTTGCTTATTTGTTCATAATCCATATCAAAAAAATGTATTTGATTTAAAGAGGGTAGTTTTATGCTACCTAAATCATGTCAAAACATTTTGAGCCTTTTGAGTCTTGGAAACATAACATAGATCACATCATTTGAGCATTCTTATGTCGTTAGGCTACTCAATTTGTTTCAAGACTAGTTTACCTTGTATCAGAAACCATTATTTCAAACCATTTTATACCATTTAGACCTTTGTATTGTTCTATCATGATATCCAATCTTGTCTAGTTAGTTTTTTTGAATCCTAGTTTTCAATTAGCCTTGTCAAGTTTGGATTCAAACATTGATTGATTTCTATTTAGGCCTTAATTCGTGGGACTGATACATAGATCTTTCTCTTTTGGGTTGCATAACTTTGGTTAATTGATTACCTAAATTTGACCCCTATTGATGGTTTATTTATCTAAATCCTATCCTCATCATTGGTTGTTTGTTTGGAAGAAACACAACCTTTCTCCAAATGCCTTATGCCAACTGATCATGTTTATGTTTGATTCCATGTGTTGGGTTTATGTCAAAGTTATTTCCAAACTTGTTATATTAAATTAAATCACATGATACCTTTGTATCAAGTCTAGATTTTGATTCCATTTGACCAAAAGTCTTATCATATGCCTATTTTTTTGAGCTTAGCTTTTGACTCCATGTTTGGACAAAATACTTAGTGGCTCAACTTTTCCCTTTCCTAGTTTAGACCTTGTTTGGAACACTTTGACCTAGACCTTTGACATGCCAATTTTTATTCAAATGCTTGACCTTTTGTGCATGTGACATTTGACATTAGACATTTGATTTTATACTATTTTATGCCAAGTCTTAGCACAAATCATTTTGAAGATATAACTTCCCCTTCAGATCACATTGGAGATACAAATCCACCCTGTCAACCAAGTTAGACCAAGTTTGAACCAATAATCCTTTAGACATAGTTTTTTTGGAGTTTGTAGAACTCTAAGCCTTTTTGTTTTTAGATCTTTCATCATTTATATAGATATGCATAGCTACACCTATGGTGGAGTCATGTATAATCTAACTTATGATAGAATGGCTACACAAAATGACTTGTATGGCTTTAGTAAAGACCCTAATGATGATAATATGGTTTATGAGATATATTTATATACAACTCATAATAATCATTTATGGGAACAAATTCATGAACCAACTCATGATCCAACTTGAGACCTGGATTGGTATGAAGAGGCTTGTGAGGAAGAATTTAAAGACCTAACTATAGATAATGTTATTTTGGATATAGATCCATACCCTCTTTACAATAATCAATATGTGGAACATAGTCAAGAACTAGCTTATGAGCCACCTCATAATTGGGATGATATGGCTTATGAGGAAGACTTGGATGCTTTGGCTTACATGAGTAATCAAGGTCCACCACATTATACCATTTCTATTCCAAGACCATAATGTTACACCATTCCCATACCAAGACCTTATCCTTTAGTTTTTGTGAGATATCAAGATTTACAATATCCAAGGAATACCATTACCATTCCTAGACTTAGTCATTTGTCTTGTGTGAGCAACCAGGCTCCACAACACCCCTTCATCATTATAGGACCTAGTCCTTTAGTTTGTGTGAGAAATCAAGCCCCACAATTACCTATCATTACCATTTTAGGACTTCATCCTTTGGCTCATGTGAGAAATCATACTCCCTAATGCCCTACCATTATCCAACCACAAGCCATTCCTCATCCAAAACCAATCCTATCCAAACCTCAATTGATCCAATCCTTTGAAGACCAAGCTATGTTTAAAAATGGTATTTTCTAACTCATTAGAAACCAAAACCAAGACAACCAACCAATCCAAGATGTTTTTGTTGAACCAACCACTTATGATAAGTTAACCTATAATGAATCACCTATTGATCCTATAATATTTATCAAGGAGTCGCATACTAATGAGCCAGTCTTTGTCGAGTCACTTCTTAATGATTATAACTACCTTTGGGTAAATAATTACCTTAACCATGTGCCTATTTTTTAAGAGCCTCTTATTGACAATACAGTCTCTAATGAGTTGTCTCTTGACCATTTTCCCATCCTAGAGGAGTCCCACTCTAACAAACTAGTTTTTGTGGAGCCCATAATGCCATCACAAGCCATTACTTATCCAAAACCAAATATTCAATAAGACATCATTGTAATAGAGTACCCATCAAATGAAGAATCATAGTTAGATCCAAGTTCTATTCTTGAACCAACATCAGCTTTACCATTAGAATCTAAATCAACATTAGTCTCAACATCAAATTCAAAGTCCCTTGAGTTAGAATCAGATTCAGAAGAAGAATATGTTTGTGGTTATTACAACATTGGTTATGCATGACTTGTTGATCAACTTGAATACATTTTTGTTCCTTCTATGGTTTTTGAGGATGAGTACTTTAGATTTGACACAAGTTATCATAGTATCTTTTATGAGGATTGTGCAGCCTCTCCCCATTCCATTACTATTCTACAAGCAATTATCATCAACCAAAATAGCCATATCATTGATATTCCATCTCCCAAAAGTGTCAATTGGGATTGATAGAATCACACTTTATTAAATTAAATCCATGGTGACATATTGGTTGAAGAAGAGAAAGGAGGCCAAGACCACATTCATATAGTAGAAGAATACTTTCCTAGTGAAACCTTTTTGGAAGCACTAGGGGATAATCAAAGTCAAAACTCAACATCTTCTAGTGAAACTTTTTTGGAAGTGCTAAAAGACAATCAAAGTCAAAACTCAACATTCCTTAGTGAAACCTTCTCAAAGGTGATATGAGAAAATCAAGACAACTTCATTGGTGAAAACCTCTTTGAGGTACTAATAGCCAAGCACAAAAGTCCTTTCCTACATGATGAAGACAAAATCAAAGATGAAATCAAAATAACTTCTTATCTACAGCCTAATTAGATGGTAGCTACTCTCAAACCCAAACAACAACCAAAATTGATGATCTTATCGAGAGAATAAGTCTTTGGACCTACCATAACCAAAGTTATGTTAAATCTAACATCAATAATATTACGTGTGACTGAATGTCTTGATCTTCATTTATTTCCCAATCATTCGACATTCCATTATCATCTACCATTCCATTTCACAATCAAACCTACCATCCATTATTTATTATTATTTAACATCTATGGTTGTACTTTATTTTGTAGAGGCTACAAAGATACTTTATCTTGATGTTTGAAGGAATCAAAATCAATGACCAATGAAGATCACAACAACATTCTTGAAATCACATTTTTTAAGTAGTTCTTGACAGAGTATTTATTTAGACAAGGTGTGGGCTAGCAATTAACATGATTGATTATTCTATTTGTATCATTTTTTGATCATGATGTGCATCTCCATCTTAGTAGGAATAATAGAATCAAAAACCACACCCAAGCCAAAAACATGTACCATATCACACTACCATGTCATTACCATTATTACATATGCCTCTTTGCCATTATTATAGATCCCAACCATTCACCCCACCACTTAGGGGAAACACTCTTACCATTTTATCCAATCTATCAAAAATCATCATTATCCTTAGCAAGACTATGCCATCTAATCAATCCATTCCTATCTAAACCAAAGCCTATTTTTAGTCATCCTACCCAATCTTATTTTAATATTGGTTCATTTGGTTCTTCTCACACTTTTTATGAGAGGATTCCAATCAAATTTCAATGATAAATCCAATCTGTGTTTATAATGATAGTCTATGAAAGTAGTGTGACAATTGATCGAGCAAGATATCTTTCATCCTATATCAGGTTTGTTTATGTGAGCCTGATTATAACTGCCTATGGGCAAATTAGTGTCTCACCAGTCTTAATACTAATTATAACTACCTATAGAGAAATTAGTATCATTGAAATATGTCATTTTATCCTATTTATAACCATCCATGGGCAAACTAGGGGCAACACTTATTTATCATGCATTGTTGCATCACCTTGCCATTACTGATTTCATTTGACTAACCATTTGAGAGATTTGAAAACTTGTTGGGACCAAGTTGATTTTTCCCTACCTTTTATATGGATGGAATTATTATGACTTGAGGTCATTTTAGGACTATGTGGGTCATTCTCAATTCATGTTGAGGTCACCTCATTCCCCCTTTCTATATGCTCTCACCATTTTGTGAGCAACCTAAGCCAAACATTCTTACCATTTTGTGAGTAGGTATCTTGTCATTCTCTAACGAGTTAAGATACCTAAAAATGCCAAAAAACATTCATAATATTTCAAAATCCAAAAATATTTGTCTTGTCTAAGCCTAGTCATTTATCCTCAATCTGCCTTATTGGGGTAAATTAATTGTTAGGATGCTTTCTTTTGCTTTTGTTTTTAGGCTTTCTATTATTTGTTTATTTGTTTTTTATTTATTTATTCATTTGCCTATTTGTTTGATTTTAGCATTGTTTCCTTGACTCACTTTATATGTGTTCATTGGGTGATTCCTTAAGCACATTATTCTTAAGTCCATCCATATTCATACATTAATATTATCATCATGGTTTTTATCATTAGTGTATTGTTTTTGAGTGTTTATTGGATCGGGAGTCAATCCTTTTGCATATTTTGGTGAAGTATTCATGGTGTTCTATCATGATGCCTACCATCACATGCTATAGCAAAAATTAGCTTTAAGGTCTATAATCATTGGATCCATATAAGTTTCTCCTTGGCACCTTGGTAAATCCTTTCATCCCACCCTTGATCAAATTAACCCATTGGCCATTCTAGTTGTATTATTACTAATAAGGATGATAATCTCCTCATTAGTAGGTACAACTAAATCATTTTTTGTTGATCAATCTTATTCTTCTATTCATCTCTTTCATCACTTTTCACCCACTCATATTAATCTATATTTTAGGTTATATCGTTGAGTTATGCTTGCTAATCAGTCCTAACTAGGACACTATCAATTTTAGCCAATCCAGGTCTACTTAATGATTATAATTGATTATGGGAAAATCATTATGTTGACTTTTATTCCTAATTATAACCATCTTTGGGTAGATAAACATCCTTTTTACATCAATACATGCAAGCATTTTCTTATTTGGATTAATCTCAACCACATGTTAATTCCACCTTTCTTCTTGCTTCTTTTCGAGGGACCATCTATCAAAAAATGTAATGGACACTCCCTTAAGGGGACATCATCTTAGGCTTTCCAAACACCATTTGGAGCTTTGTTCTTCAACTATCATCTTTTTTTTGGCATATAGTCCATCTCTCATTATTTGAGAATATATTGATATTCTTATAGCCTGTAATGCCTTCCCAAATAGGGGCAAACTGTAGACACCTAAATCTGGCCACTGATAACCTCCAATCAAGATTTTGACCAATTTCCACTAAAATGCACAATTCGACCTAAAATAAATAAAATGCATTAAAAGATTTGAATCTAACATATTCAAGTGCCAATTTTGGCTAGGGTATCACTAAATGGGGTAATGAAATTTATGGCCCAACTAACTTTGATCAGATCATTCCAAGTCAAAATGCCAATTTTGCACCTAGGTGCTTTGGATTGCTCTTTTCTATCAAATTTCTTGTAGAGATGTGTTTCTTTATTATTTTATGTTGGAAACATCTTAAATTTGAATATGGTTCCAACACATGTGGCATTGACTTCCAATTCTAATCCAATCAAATTTTTGACCAATAACAAGGCATTCTGATCAATTTGAGTAATTTGTGCACAAAGTTCTTAATCATGCATAAGAGATAATTAAACAAAATTTGATCCTAATTTATAATTCCATGGAAACTTGTTGAATACATATTTTAAGAAATGAATATTAAATATCTGCATCATTAGGTGATATCATTTCTTGGGAAGACATCCCTAGGCCATAAATTCATAAAATATCAAGGTTAATCCCTCCCATGACTCATCAATGCCTCCCATGCCTTTTAAATGCCCCAATATCCCAAATATTGATAAGCCTATTTATGGATTTTTAATTACATGATTATATTAATCCTTAACCATGCATCTCAATCTTGAGATGGACGGTTCAAGTTAATTTTAGCCATTTTCAAAAATCTATAAATAGGAGGCCTTGCTTATTGAATTTTAAGTTTAATTTGTGTAAAGTTTCCATGTCAAATTAATTCCAATATCTCTCACATGCCAAAGTTATGATGCCAAAATATTGAGCCAAGTCAAGTCAAAGCCACAAGGTGCCAAGGAGAAAAGGAAATAGCCAAGCCTCCTTTGATGAAGACTTCATGAGCACAGGCTGAGCAAGCCACTGCAATAAGCATTTTGGAGCATCCAAGGAAGGTAAAAGAATATTTATTTTGCATTTTAGTTGTCTCTTTTATTCATGTTTGTTAACTAATCTCTCCCTAGTGTCTATGCCTAGATATTTTATGCTAGTTAGTGTGTTTCTTTCATTTTATTTTCATTTTGAAACTAACACAATACTAATCATACTCTTTTGAGTCAAATTCCTAACTCACAGTTAGTTCTCTAATCTCTTAACTTATACGCTTGTTTTTTTTGGTATCTTACCCCATGCAAGACCCTAAGGGTGTATTTTTGTCTTGAGAAAATTTGTCTATAGGTAATGCATACACCATATGCACACTAGATGCTTTGTTCTGCTATTCCTCTCTCTTATTCTCTTAATAGCCTTTTTTCTCTAGCTTTACCTATTTTAGCTGTGGTATTTCACTATTTGATCTAGTCTTTAGGGCATTACTATCTGCATTACTCTTTATTCTATTACATGTAAACATCAACCTCCTTTATAGCCATCCACATTTTTTGTGTCCTTAGCTATCTTCCAATTTGTCACTTTCATCTTACCCACCTTTTTTCTCCATTTCATCTTGTTCAAACCTATCATCCATTAGATTTCAATTTTTGACACCTAGTTTGAGGGGGAATACCTTATCACAATAAACTTGGGGTAGTAGACTCCTAATAATTTTTATCTTGTAACACACCATTGTATACCACTCCAAAAAAGGGGAAAATGTAGATTTTACTTTTATACACCTTATATATTGTGTCATCATGATATGTGTTATAATGCCCCCAGCTGAGTAATTATTTAAATAATTACATTTTACCTTCATCTTTACCTTTCACCACATAGGTTAAATGAGTTAATTACTATAGTTAAATAGTAATTAATCTCCTCTTTTATTGTCCTTAACCATAAAATATTAAAATTAAATAAAAATCTAAACCCAAGATCCTAACAAACTTATCTCATGGTTAAAATAAATTGAACAACCTCAAAAGTAATTTTAACCCTCATTCACCCCATGCCAACCCATTGGAATGTATTTTCATTCAGCATTACACTTTTTTGTTAAATCAACATTGATCCTCCTAGATCGAAACTGATCCATAAAAACACAATAGACCTCTATTGTTGGGGAAAATGAACGTGAAAGGAAGGAGAACATTTTGATCATTTATCTCCATCAAAATTAGTCATGAATCTACATAGACCTTACTATCATCTTGTTACCTTTGAAGAGCACTTGATAAATGATAATTATTAGGTGATTTTAAAGGTTATTTTTTATTGTTTCTAGCATCACTTTATTCAAACCATCCAAGGTCAATATTGTATTATATTTTGAACATTTATTTAATTCTAAATCTCTATCTTTTATCTACGTTCTATTTCTTTCATTTTATCAATTTTCTAGGGCATCACTATAGTCTTTTTAGTATTAAACACTTTTTCACAAAATCAACATCAATTCATCTTAATTGACATCGATCCTATTAGGTCACCATCAATCATTTCCTGGATCATAAAATAAGTCTTAAATAGCATTTTTTAAATCTACTATCATATGTATTTTGTCTTTGTCTATATTATATTCATTTTTTATCATTTTATAAAAAATATGTGTCTTTACTATATTCTATTTTTAAAATTTAAGCTTTTATATAAAATCAACATCAATTCATTTGAATCAACATCGATCCTATTAGATCACCATCGATCCCTACTTAAATTTCAAAACATTCTTATCATCTATTTTTCTCAATCTTATAATCTATTAAAACCTAAATTCTAGTTTGTTGAAAATATATTTGTGCATGTAGATGATCCTACCTAGATTAATACATGATTCGATTAGTATTTTTTATCTTCCTATAGTCCCTCAACCTTTGTTTGTTGATCAGAGTGATATTGCATTTGAGCTAGGACTTTACCTCATGGCTTTCATACATGATTTTGCATACATTGAAGAATAGTTGGTTATAATCCAAGAAGACATCAATATTGCTATTAAATTTTGGGATGCTTACTTTAATCATATAAATATTTTTATTGATTAATTATCTTTAGCATTACTTATCCATATTCTACATATTTTATAATTTCATGTTTATTTATAAACTTGAATGTTGAACATGGGCTAACATCCATCTAAGGAAGTGTATCACTTCTTGGGACTGGTTTCTTACTAGGCATCCCACTCATTTTTTCTATTAATCCATTTTTTGTTTAAGTGTGGTGAATTGTAGATCATTCCTTCCTAGCCAAAGTAGAGTTCACACAAAGCTTGATCAATAGTGCACAACTAGTCCATATCTCGAAGTAAATTTAAACCCTACATGTACTTTATTTTTTAGTAGCTAATTAGTCCACATTGAAAAGCATAAAAAATACTAAAACACCATCAAAGAGAGATGCTTTATTTGATGAAGATCCTTCCTGACTAGCCATTGTGTTCACTATTCCAAGATCTACCTAAGCTAATTAAGCTTCTTTCAAGGAACCCTAGGCTTTGATACCAATTTTTATAACACAACTATCTACTGAGAGGGGGGGGGGATGAATTAGTAGATTAACTAAAACTAGTCCTTTAATCCTTTTAAAACAAATTCAAAATCATATGTAGATTAAAAGATAAATGCAAAGATCTCATACACACATAAATACACATGACACCAAATTTATACATGGAAAACCCAAATGGAAAAGACCATGATGATAATAGATATTAGAATCTAATATTCTAAAATAGCTTCACAGTCAATGCCTCACTCAGAAAAACCTCCCTCGTTACAAGCCTCACTAGCAAAATATCACTAGTTACATTTAAGGACACTAATCTTATGGAGCCCCTAACTTAGCACCAACTCAACTAATATAATGGTACCAAACAATCATATCTATGGAGTTATCACTCTATATTACAACATTGATTCATAAATGAATCAAACTATAACTCTCTATTACAAGTCTAATTTATAACTCCTCATTCTCTACATATTATCTTTGTGTACCTTTCTTCATATCTTCCCCTCTCTAGTTGTGTCTATATATGTATGTATTTAACATGCTTCATCTCTCTCTATCTATACCCTCCTCTTTTTTCTCTCTACCCTCTAGTACTATGTCTATATTTTTTTCTTTGACACAATTTGAATAGCTCTAGCACCATTTTCCTTTGTCCTAGATATCATATTTATAAACAAATGATCTAGGGTTCCATATCTTTTATGTGTTCACACTTAGACTGTAATACATCATGCTAATTTTGGACTCTATTTCATTATGAATTGGACTATAAGTTTCATGTGTCTCGATTCCATGCATCACATTTTAATTATAGGTCTCTTTACTATATATAACATTTATTAGATTCAAGTTTTGATGCACAGGATCTTCAATGTATATTTGATCAATCAAATAGATTAATCTCATTGTTTGTGTTGACATATAAAACTTATACATAAGTTTTTGCATGCATCTACACTTGACCATTGGAATTTAAACACTTTAAATACTAGCCTTTGATCTCTTTATTCTCACCATCTCCAAGCTCTCTTGCTTTGTCAAATATTTGTATGCTGCTAAATTTTAATGTTTCTCTCTTTAAAACACATCCATTGATCTCCATATCTTAGCTTCCACGTTCCATTAGATATCCAAAGATACACATTCTTTATATCTATCAAGATGTTAAACATCGAGTTATTTATCCCATCTCACTGCTTCCAATATATTTGGATCACTTTCACTCCATCGATCTTATTAAACACGCTTGGTTTTTAACTCACCAATGTGTTGATAAACATTAATAATTTTATTCCATCTGAGTCCACTTGTTTTTGTTGGATCTCTCTCATCTAAGCTTCTACATGCTATTGGATCTTTGAACTTGCACAAACTATACCTTGACTTGGTCATTAAATTTGACACTTTGATCTCATCTCATTACTTCCTACATCTTTGGATCACTTTCACTCTATTGATCTTCTTAGACTTACTCAATCTTTAACTCATCACTATGTCAATAAACCAAGAGAACTTTATATAATTTGAGTCTAGTCACTCTATTGGATCTCATTTGCATGATCACCCGTGTACTGTTAGATCTTTTGACAAGATTGATCATTAATTCTAATAAGTTTATGCTCATTGGGTCTCTATCTAACAAGATTTATAAATGTAACACTTATCACTTATGTGCTCACTAGGATCTCCTTTTGATAATTTGACTTCATCATGCTCCATTAGATCTCTAAGGTCTGATTAAGCATGAGTCATTTGATCTTCCAACTAGTTCAAACTTTATATTTTAGGGTTCATTCTCATTGGTCCTCTATTTGATAGACTCATGTGCTTGTGACTTGGTATTAGTGCATTCACTTGAAGGGACCTTTGACACTTTGACTTTGTTTCACTTCATTAGATCATCTACGTATGATGAATTGATAGCTGTTGATCAATTTAGGACATATATTAAGTCTTAGACTTAGGAAAATATAAAGTCCTTTAATCATTACTCAAAGATGGTAATTGATAGGTCGAGGGGTTGGTTTATTAATGATGATATGGACTTAAGTTGTAACTTAAGTTACCAATTCATGGCTATAACAATTCAACATTAAAATATAAATTTTCTTGTTGATGCCATGGCTAAACCCTTAGGATTTTACTGTGAAACCCTATCATTTTTTAGAGTTAAATAAATCACTTATGAGCTCATTCCTTCTCCTATAAACCTATGGACCATATTTATAGAATGATCATGAAAAATCCATAATGAATATTCTATATGTTTGAATTTAAACATCCATAAATGGTCTATGTAAAATCATGACAACTTTTCATAGTGCAACTATGAAACATGCTCTTCTCTCCATCAATCCTACTTGATCCTTTCAACATCAATGACATCCATAGTGTCCCTTTTGAATACAATAAAAATCATATTTCCAACACTTTACTGATTCCTCTATCTTGTGGATCAATATATGGTATTAATTTTCCCTTTTATCTAGGAGGAGAAACATGCTTCAAGATAGTCTATACACAACTTAGTTTGCTTAAGTGTTGGTTTATGTTTTTCCTAGGTATTGATGAGAACACAAGTGTGAGTTTTGTTTCTTGTCTTGTTGTTTTTTTATTGTTGTGTATGGTGTGTTTTGGTGTCTAATAAGAGGCTTATTAGTATCAAGAGTGGTATATAAGTTACTTCATTGCCCAAGGATAGGAGAAGGCAACTAGTCCTTAGCATAACAGGTATGCTACCCATAGGAAATTGCCAAAATGTTGACTAATTTGACCCTTTGGTCAAATAAGTCAAACACCTATGTAATTTCAAGCTTCAATAGGGACCAATAAGGTTTAAAATGTTCATCATGGTCATAAAATATGTATTAATATTAGCCACATTTGTCTAAGTTGACCTTATGTCATACTAGGCCACCTTTTGGGTCATTATCATGAGTTGCATGGTTTTCATATGAATAAAAGTGTTTAAAAGAGTGGTATAACACCCCATGTGTAATTTTAGATTTAGATAATTTTCTTATAACTTACATTCTATGAGGATCAATCCATAAAGAATTTTAACTATAAAATAGGTAATTTTGGGTAGTTGTATAGACTATACAATAGTAATGGAATGTGTGGCTACTTCAAAGTGAATTTTCAACTCCCCACAACTCATATACATGTTCAAGTTGCCTTGATAGGTTTAAAATGACCAAAACTATTTCATCTTTCATATCTCTCCCTTGGATAAGGTCAAATAGGTCATTGGTTTTCTATTAGTACAAATAGAGGGAGAAGAGTTTGTCTGAAAGCTTTTGGTAGATGTTAATACTCCTAATGTAATCCAAATTGATGGTTATATATTGAATATTAGTGTATTATGATTCATGAATCATCTTCAAGACTGTTACTACCTCTAAACTACCTTCACCTTTCCATCACTTACAAGGTTCTCTCATAAATTGCATTCACCTAATGTTTCCAAGTGTTGTGTGTGTTCTTTCAAAGCACGTTAATTTTTTTCATGTTGTATTCCATCTAATTTTCATGTGTGAAACATGATTTAATATTCATAATCAACCTCATTATGCTAAAAGTGAGTATATTTATTCTATAAGACATGGTTTCATCAATTTTAGGGTTTATACTTTATTAATGTTTTCAAGTCAAATAATGTATTTTTGTTCAACATATTAAATCATGGAAGCTAGTTTCTCTATGAAAAGTTTACATTGGAAGATTTGGATGTTTATTGAGAGAGGTTTCTCAAAATATGAGCAAAGAGTGTCAGATTCCTAGTGTTCACAGTTATCTATAGTCATCTCTAGATATATACATTATTGTACCCAACACACCCCTTTTCCCATAAGGAAATGGGGACCCACTTCCTTCAAATTATGGTTTTGAATTTGAGCCCATCTACTATGTGTTTATACAAATTCTAGGAAAAAGACTTATTGGTATTGTGTTTTCATAGGCTAAACTCTTTTATTCAAATAGGTTCATTTTGTTGGGTCTCTATTTATCAAGCTTATTCTATCAGACTTGTGTTTTATCCAATCTCATTACCAAGGTGTTTGTTTGGGGACCTTTTATTTTTAGAACTTGTTTTTTATAATTTATGCAATTTGTCTTCTAGGGTTTTATGTTTTGGGTGTTTTATCCATTGCCTTTGCTGACTAATTATTTTTGGACTTTGTCTCATGGACTTATTTCATTAGGGAAATTATTGCAGAAATTTTAACCAAAATAATCTCCCTAAATGAATTGGATCTATGGACATTTTGTCTAAAATAAATTCTTTGATAGGTTTTCTTTATCCCTCTAGGCCTACCCTTCATACCTTTTACACTTACCCTTCAGGATAATTGTCAAGGGTATTTTTCCCTATAGACTTGCCCTTCGGCCTTTACAGAATAGATACCTCAATACTTTTATCATGAAAAAAATTCCCTATGAAGTAGACCATTCATATTTAAACCCTTTTATAAATGACCACTTTCCCTGTGGGACTTTTATCCTAGGACCTTGCCCTATGAGACTTATCCTAAGGGAATTTTATCTCGAGACCTTACCCTCTAAGACTTATCCTTCAAGACTTTTGTCTCAAGCCCTTGCCCTTCGGACCATTCCTTTAGATATTTTATTTGAGATATTTATCCCCAAGTAGATAGACCTACCCTTCAATATATTTTACATTGACCATTTGCCTTATCATATTTACCCTTCAATACTTTTATACTGTTCCCACCAAAATGTACCCTATGAAGTATACCCTTTGGGCATTTTCACCACAAAGTAGACCCTTCAATCCTTTTGCACATTCCCTATAGTATTTGTATCTTGGACATTTTGTCTAGTGAAAAACTATGGGCTTTATATCTTAGATATTTTATTAGACAAAATTAAGGAACATGTCATTCAGACTTTTTTGAATATGCCCTTCAGACTTTTTTGTCATAGGCCTTTTGCTCAATGAAATAGATTCTTCAGGATAATTGATTTCGACATTTTATCTAAAATAATTTACCTAATGAAATTCATTCCTTGAATAAAAATGATGCAATAATTTCCCCAAAGAATACCCTATTACCAAGTGGCACCCTTACTTAGAGAGCATTTTTTGTTATATTTTGAGCTTTAGTTTAAGATTTAGCCTAGGTCTCACTTCTATTTTATTCATACAACTATGAATTTAGGCCAAAATATTCATGTAGGGTCCTTGATATATATTTCCCAAAGTATTATGCTAATTTCTCTTTTTATTTGTGATTGTAGAGCAAAATGAACCAAGAAATGATAAGTGTCAAACTTGCATGGAGTTAAGTCGATATGACATCCACATGGACATCTTTGATGTTCATGTAAACATCAAAATTAGGATCAAAGAAAAAAGGACATGGGTTTAAATTGTGATGGTATCATGGACATCATTGATGGCCATGAGGATGTCTTTAACGGTCATACAAACATCAAATTTAAGCTCATAAATTAGTTATTTAGAATCAAAGGTTAGTGGGCCTAGGCAGGTCGATGGCCATTGTTGATTCATATAGTTGATCCAACTATGTGAGGTTAATGTCAAAAGTTCAAAGGTCCTAGAACTAGCGAAATACTACCACTTGGCACAAAAATATTTGAGCTATGACTATAAAGAGCACAGAGGCCTCGTAGAGCTACCAAATGGCACACTCGTGTTATGTCTTGTAGTAGATTGATGTTGCAAGTCCTAGGTGGAATTTTCAAAGATCCAAACTCAGTGAGAGGCTTGAGTGACATATAATGCACAATCATATTAAGATTAGTCATAATTAAATATCATCACTATTTATAAAGGATTGATATAATGATACTTGTCTTTGATGTATGTCTGAGTTTCATTTTGAAGGTGGCTAATTTGGAAGATCAATAGGTTATTCTCATAACTTATAAAAGGAGGCATGTACATTTTTGATAAATGATGAATGTTTTAAAGTTTTTCATGCATTTCAAGCTATAACTATAAAAAATTCCTTCAACTTCATACACATGCACATGTTGCATAGCTTTTACAAAGGCTATTTTAAAATAATAACTACAATTAAACTTTTATACAATTTTAGACCACATTTAGAACTCAAGTTCTGACTATCACATGTAACAACCTTACATGAACTTGGAGGATGAGGTGACCCCTTCCCCAAGTCTATATAAACAATTTTAATCTAACTTGGATTTTTTTTAGATAATTTTGAATACAAGAGAAACATCAATTTTGATCATCAATAAATGTGTTGGTATATTTTCTTTCCAATTTATGTGCAATTGGTTATTACTTTCTTTGGTTGTATGTTTCAATAAACTTCAATGTGAAATAGATGAGTATGGATTCTTGATTATTTTGATTTATGTATTGATCTATAGATGTGCAACATCTATTAAATTATTGGTAAATTACATTAATTAAGCTTTTTAAGTTATTTGATTCATAATATTATTGTGCATGAGTTCTTTCTTTGATTTAGTTTTCTCTATGTGTACAAATAATACCTCATATACTTCACTAGCCTGAGCCATAATCTCTTGAATAAGGGTTTGCAACAACTATCCTAAAAGGATAAACCTTTGTCTGAGGATTACGAATTTATTACATAATTATTTCCTTATATTTCTTAGACACATCTAATTATGTGTATGCAAATCACTACTAGAAATAGGAATAGGTTATGAGAGAATTTATCCTTTTAGAAACTAGCCAAGGAAGTGATTCATAAAAACCACATAAGCTTTATTTTTTGCCTTACCATTCCCTCATTTTTGGATTTTGTTTTTATATCCACCCACTCTATATCAACAACCAATCACCCATCTAATTCATATAGTAATTCACTACCCTTATTAGGAACCACACCTCCATTTAAAAACCTTATCAACAACCTTCATTCCTAACCTACTATTCTATTAATAGGTTGTAATAGACTACATACATATAACTCATGCCCTGGAATGAATTTTACCTCCATTGAGATCCTAAAATGTTAGAGGCTACCTCATTCGACTGTGGTGTGCATAAAATATGTATCAACATTTTCACTTGTGCTAGGAGGGCCACACCCTTGATAATAGTAGGTTATCCTTTATTTATATTTTTACTAGAGTCACCAAGGAGAGTGGCCAAATCTAATTCCTAGGTTGGTTTTCTATTCTCACCCTTGTCAAATCATAAGAGACCTAGAATTGTGCCAACAACCCTAGTTCATAAGAATCCACCCCTTCTAGTAGGAAACCCCTTACTTGTAAAGAACCCTTTACTTATTAACCAACCAATGTATCAACCCTAATTATTTATATCTACTATTTCCATCCTAAGAGATGTGCATGATTTACCTTAGAATCCTAAAAAATACTTACCATCCTTTTCTCTTACAAGAGCAAGGACAATAGAGGAACATATAAAATCTTTTAAAGATGCATTAAGGCTAATGAATGTTGTCCATGAAGATGTTACATTTATATTATTCCCTTTTACTTTAATAGATGTTTTTTATGATTGGTATTTAAATCTAACCAAAAATTCTATCACTTCTTGGGATGAATGTTAAGCAGATTTTATTATACAATTTGGATAGGTCACCAATCTTGGTTTGGTATACCAACACTTTAGTAGCATGAGGATAGAACCTAATGATCCTATCTATGATTTTAATATAAGGTTATAGAAGATATACAACTGGTTTATCCCAAGTTACAAACTAGATGATCCATTAGCATTGGAAATGTACAAGAATGCCCTAAACCTAATCATTATCATGTTCTTGAGAAGGGAAACTATTACCAATAGTTTAATGTTAGCATATTAATACTCTATTAATATCAATAAATAGATCAATTCTCATATTCCTAGTGTGCCTCATGTCAATAATGGCTTTCCAACATTAAATCTGATACCATATGTGAAGCAGAATGCTCTCGTATTCAATAAAAATAAATTATGCATGCTACCCCTATTGATACAAACAACACAACCAAATTTCAGCTTATTGAACAATCATACGACAAGTAATGGACACAATTAGAATCAACAATTGGTTTTACTCTCTACTTCTATTTTACAAGGTACCAATTCCACAAAGGTAGAACTAGATTTTATTTAGATGATGGTTTAAAATCTTAGCAATGATTTCCTAAATATGCAAAGGAAGATGGACAATATAAGTTCCCCAATTGGCAATTAGAACACTATATTCTAGAGATAAAATAGACCATTCAATAGGCCTAAATAGCCTAACAAGCTTCTTGAGATCAACATAGTAGAAATGACTCTTCCCAATTGGTGTAGAATTCACAAGACTTTTGAGTATGGTGAGATTAAGTGTATTGAGCTATGTGCAACATTCAAAATATTTTAAAGAGAAGTAGTTAGACAAGACCAAGATCATAATCCACTAGAATCCCACTAGGATCTTGGCTCTTCAAATACATCTATGTTTTTTAAAACTTATGAATTTCCTTCCCAAGTGAAGATGACAATGAACCATAACACAATATGGATGAAGTTCACGCTTTCCATTAGTTCCAAAGAGGTGCATATAATCTACAGAATAAGCATCCACTTACAACATTGACTCCTCCATATACCATGGTGATTCCTCATAATCCTAAGGTAGATAGAAATACACCCCCTCCAAAGGGGAATGATCAGCCATAGAGCAAGGAAGAACCAAGCAAAGGAGGATACAATATTATGGAAGATATGAAGAGGATCAAGGTAAATATAACTCTTCATGAGTTAGCATACATTAATGAACAAAATGAGATGTTATGGAAGTCCATTAATGGAAAGGACCCTATGGAAAAAACTAAATCATCTACAAACAAAGTGAAAGTCGTTAATGCCAATATCATCTACAAGAGCAAGCTAGAAGTTTCACCCTTTTTGCAAACTATCAAGGCATTTGGTAAGAAAATTCATAACTTTTTAGTTGACTTTAGAGCATCTATAAATATCATGCCTACATCCATATGTCATAAACTTGTTCTCACTCCAATCCCTTTAAAGATGATAGTTTCTAAACTAGATAAAACAATGGTACTAGTAGTTGGGGAACTAACTAATGTGTGTAATCAAGTAGCATATGAACCATGAGTTAAAATGACCATCGATATTATAGTAGTAGAGATAACTGAAGGATACAAACTATTATTGAACAAGGATTGGTCCAAAACACTCAATGAATATCTCTCTATAGACTTCTCTCATGTATGGCTACCATGGAGAATAATTTCAAATCAAATCAAAATTGATAGAGTCAAGAATGAGATATCCCATTATAGAATATAATTTCATTAATGAATAGGTAAAGTATGAGTCACCTAGACTTGGTATTTATAATTTTACTACTCAAAATCAATTACAGAAGT
Organism: Torreya grandis; assembly: GCA_037957365.1. Classification (NCBI taxonomy): domain Eukaryota; kingdom Viridiplantae; phylum Streptophyta; class Pinopsida; order Cupressales; family Taxaceae; genus Torreya; species Torreya grandis. The sequence continues at coordinate 357,610 of JARHVA010005307.1, read as the reverse complement.
TAGAACCCAAAGGTTCTAATCAACTATGGACTCTACACTTTGATGGTGTTAGATCCAAGAAAGGATTAGGCATGGGAATCAAGTTGATTGATCTACAAGGTAAAACATTTTTGGAAGCATACAGTTTGTAATTTGCATACACTAAAAATATATTTGAGTATGAGTCCTTAGTTATAGACTATAGTTTGCACTCAAGAATAATGTGAAATAAATATCAGTATTTGATGACTCAGAGTTGGTGGTCAATCAAGTCAAAAATAAATACAATGTAATCTATCTTATTTAAAGAGATACAAGCATAGAGCATGGGACCTAATTAAAATCTTTGATTATTTCAAAATAGTAGCATTTCCTATAGAGAAAAATTAAACTATTGACTCATTAACTAGTGTTATTGCTAATCTAGAGCCATTACAAGAATCTAAGGTAAAAAAGTTTTGAATTAAATTGGTAATACGCCCCTTTATTCCAGATAATGTAGAAAATTTATATGTCTTTGATGATGACCAACATATTATTTAGTTTCTAACTGATTTAGGGGAATTCAAATCCCAAATCATTAATGAAAAGGACATTAATCACATCTATCAATAGGAATTAGATAAATAAGGAGTTCTTTAGCTCAAAGAGAATCAAAATTTAGCTAAGTTAGTCTCATTAGAAAGACCATTTAACATAGATCCTCAAGTTTAGAAACTCAGGTAGACCAAGGTCAACGAATTAGACTTCAAAAGGGAAAATCTAGGAGATTAGCATAGCCCACACTATGTTAATATTGGTCTTAGCTACACCCTAGAAGAGAGATAGTGAGTGAAGGATCTAATCTCTTGGTATAAGGATGTCATTGCCTGGAGATATGAAGATTTGAAAGTATAGGACCTGTAGATTATCACTCATACAATCCCATTGAAATTAGATCACAAACCATTCTGGTAAAGGCAAAGGCCAGCTAATCCTATTCTAGAGCCTCCATTCAAAGAGAAGTGGAGAAGTTATTAAGTGCAAAAATCATCTTTTTGGTGAGACATTGTACTTGGGTGGATTATTTTGGTCTCATTAATAAATAATAATGATGAGAAAGGATTATGTGTGGATTTAAGATATCTAAACAAGGATTCTAAAAAGAATAATTATCCTCTACCATTTTTACATGAAGTGATACAAATAGTAAGTGGTTCTAAAATGATGTCTTTTCAGATGGATTTTCAAGCTTTAATTAGGTACTGGTATAATCTAAAGACATAATGAAGATAATTTTCACTAAAAAGTGGGAAAATTATGTGTATAAGAGGATGTTTTTTGGTGCAATAAATGTAGGAGTAACATTTCAACATGTCATGGATCACACATTCAAATGAATGATAGGAAAATGCATAATCATCTACATGGATGATTTTATAGTATTTTTAAAGAATAAGAAAGACCACATAAGTCACCTACAAGCCATATTTGAGAGATGTAGAAGGTTTGGTATTTTTTCCAAACCCAAAGAAGAGAATATTCAGAGTGATTTAAGGTAAGCTTTTGGGGCACATCATCACTAAGTATGGGATCACCATTGATCTAGACAAAATTTAGGTGATTTCTAAAATTCAACAACAAAACAACAAGAAGAAGCTTAAATCATTCTTAAAAAACATTAACTTTGTAAGGAAGTTCATTTCAAGATTTGCAGAAAATTTTAGGCCTTTAAACACCATGATCAAGTAAGATGCCAATAGAGAGTGGACAACTGAAGCCTAAAATTCCTTCTATGATATTAAAAATATAATATCATAGTCTCTAGTACTAATCAGTCCATATTTCATGAAATATTTTAACTTGTACTCATTCACTTTAAAAAATACAATTGCTACCATAATCCCATAAAAGAAGGATGAGACTAAGAATCCAATTACGTTAATGAGCACAAATCTAAAATATGTAGAGCTTAGGTATTCAATGATTGATAAATAATTTTTTATCTTGTCAAAGTAGTAAAGAAATTTTGGCATTACTTTTTGAGTAATCAAACCATCACCATCGTGCCTAATCCTATGATCAATCTCACCCTATCATAAAGTAAATTAGGAAAGTGTCAAGGAAAATGGATGGCTAAGATACAAGAATTTGACATAGAGATGAAGCCTGCAAAGATCATTTAGGGCCAAGGCATTGAGTATATGACTGAACCTGATCATCATATCATGATAGAAGAGGTATGTGAAGCTCAAATATCTAAAGGAAAATGGTATACTGATATAATATAGTATTTACTTACAGGAACTTATTCCTAAGAGCTCAATAGAGAGAGGAAGAGAGATTTGAGGCTTAAAGCTACTCATTACATGATCAAGAAGGGAGCTATTTATAGAATAAATTATGAAGGTATTTATCACAGGTGTGTATTTTTAGAGGAATCTAAAGAAATTTTAGAGAGATTACATAAGAAGATAGGCAGTGGTCATCCTTATGGGTTACTAGGTATTAAGATTATGCATTTTCTTTAGGTGACTTATGTGGTCATTCTTATTCTTTAAAAATAGGTAGGCCAATAGGAAGATGATTATGCATTGGCCAATATTTTTCAAGGATTCTCATGCTCATGTGAGAACATGCCATGAATGTCAGTCTCTAGCCAAGAGAGAAGTACATGCAACAATGCCTTTATAACTAGTTGTTAAAAGGTCATTCACCTAATGGGGTTTAGACTTCATAGGCATCATCAACCCAAACTAAACTCCTCATTAAGGCCATAAGTTTTTTATTATTACTATATACTATTGCATTAGATGGATTGAAGCCATAGCCACAAAGAACTACAGAGCACAAGATGTGATTTGATTTTTGGAGGAACACATAATGACCAAATTTGGTATGCCCATTTATTTGGTTTGTGATATTGGATCAGATTTTATATTAGCAAAATTTACTAAGTGGGCACATGACAACTATAATATTATCAGGTTAGCTTCTAACTATTACCCTTAGGGAAATGGATTGGCAGAATTAATGAACAAAAATCTTATAGATGTAATTAAGAAAATACCTAGAGATAAGCCTATGGATTGGCATAATTTATTAAAGTATACTCTTTGGGTAGATCAGACTAGACACAAGCAAGCCCTTAATAATTCACCCTAACTACTAGTGTATAGAAGTAAACCAACATTCCTAATTATGTTGAAGCTACCCACTTATCAGTTCATGCAAGACTACATATAATCGATCAACAAAGCAAAATCAAGATTACTGGACATAATAAAAATGAAAGATTCAAGGACTAAGGCCTTAAAAACATTTGACAAACACCAAGACATGGCCAAGAGGTGGTTTGATAAGAGATCATAAGTCAAATCATATAGGATTTTACATCTAGTGCTACTTTGGGATAAAACCCATGTAAAGAAAGGATAGCATCACAAGTTTGCCTCACTATGGATTAGACCATACTAGATTTTGTAGATCATAGATAATGATTCATTTTATCTCAAAGACCTCTAAGGCAATGAGCTTACATATCCAGTCAATGGATAGTTCTTCAAGCACTACTTCAAGGTTGTGTCATCTATAGATATTAATAATTGATGAAGGATAGATGAATGTCACTTTAGGATTATATTAGATTTATTGCTTTCATAGATTAGATTTCTCACTTTCTTAGATTATATTTATTGATTTCATATATTATATTTTCCACTTTATTTTTTTAGATTTCTTACTTTCATAGATCACATTTCTTGCTTTATAGAATAATCTTTCTTGCTTTTAGTATTTTGCCTTCGTAGATTAGTTTCCTACTTTCTATATTAGATTTCAGTGTTTACTTAGATTAGTTATTCTTTGCTTTCTCTAAAAATCAAAATTTTATTTTCTATAACTATTACCAAGTTAAAATCCAAACCAACTAAGATTATGACTTATGAAAAAGGGGGAAATTAAACTCTTGACACTTTAGGACTAGTTTATAGATTAGGTGTATTTCTATATTTTTGAGTCCTTAGGATGAACATAGGTAATCATGGATTATTCTGAATGATGTCACAATTGAATACTATTACCAGGCATGTGGAAATTACTCTCATAGCACTTCATACAAATTTATAATTTTTTCTTATTTTTTAGATCAAATGCACTTATCATATTAAATGCCTATTGGAAGTGATAATTTTGGGTATAGATATGGCTAGTATGGATGTTCAAGTAATGATTTGTTTTATAACTATACCAACTCACTAGGGTTACAACTCTTTTCTTTTCCATTCTAGATCAAGAGAAAAATAAAAGAAGGAAAACCAATAAGATCCAAAGAACAAAAATAATTTAATGAAAATCAAAAGGTTCACATGATGAAATAAGGTCAATATACCATGCATCATGATTAAAAGAAAATAATGGAAGGAGAAGAAAATGATCCTAAGGTATCTTTGTTAGGGTTATGGACACCTAGCTATCAGTAGAGTAATACATGATCTTCCCTTTTTTTTAAGCTTTAAAGATATATTGGATTGAAACCTATAACCTCATCAAAGACTTTAAAAAACTCGTCATAGTAAGGGTTCAATAAACAACATGTTTGACACAAATGATCCAAGAAATTAGAAGGCAAGTATGTTATGTCAATTAATGTAGGAGTCTCTTTCATATTTCTGATTTAAGTATTCTTCTGTGACACACTTCATAATTTATTTAAGATTGCAAACCAAAGTTTTGGTCCTTGAATACTCAGAAGTATTCCCCCTATGATTCACCATTTTTTGTACCCAACACACCCCTTTTCCCATAAGGAAATGGGGATCCACTTATTTCATATTATGGTCTTGAATTTGATCCCCTATGTTATGTGTTTATATAAATTTTAGGAAAAAAAATCATTGGTATTATGTTTTCATAAGCTAAACTCTTATATTCTATAAGGTTCATTCTATTAGGTCTATGTTTATTGAGCTTATTCTATCAGACTTATGTTTTATCCAGTCTCATTGCCAGGGTGTTTATTTAGGGAGCTTTTATATTTAGAACTTATTCTTTTGGGATTTATGTAATTTGTCTTTTTGGGTTTTATGTTTTGATTGTTTTGTCCATTGCCTTTGTCAACTAATTCTTTGTGTACTTTTTCCAGTGGAATTATTCTATTAAGGAAATTATTGTGGACATTTTATCTAAAATAATACCCCTAAGTGAATTGGGTTTATGAACATTTTATCTAAAATAAATCCTTTAACATATTTCCTTTAGCCTTCCATACCTACCCTTCAGGATAATTATCATGGGCATTTTGCCCTACATATTTTACCTTCAACCTTTTTGAATAACCCTTTGACCTTTATGAAGTAGATACTTCAATAATTTTTCCATTTATGAAATTCCCTATGAATTAGACCCTTCATATTTTATCCCTTTTTGAAATGACCACCTACCCTTTAGGACTTTTGTCTTGGGCCCTTTCTCTTCAAGACTTATCCTTTAGGACTTTTGTCTTGGGACCTTGCCCTCTAAGACTTATACTCTGGGACTTTTGTCCTAGGCCCTTGCCCTTTAGACCATTTCTTTGAACGTTTTGTTTGAGACATATTTCCCCAAGGAAATAAACCTACCCTTCTACCCTTTTTGCATTGACCCTTTGCCTTACCATACTTACCCTTTAGGAATTTTGTCTTGGGCCCTTTCCCATCAAAATGTACCCTAAAAAGTAGACCCTTTTAACGTTTTTGCCATGATGTAGACCCTTCAAACCTTTTTCACATGCCCTATAGACCTTTCACCCAAGACTAATTCTTGTAGGCTTTGTGTCTTGACATCTTGTCTAATGAAAAACTATGAACTTTGTGTCTCAGACATTTTCTCTAATAAAATTAGGGAACATACCCTTTGGAACTTTTTGAACATTCCCTTTTAATTTTTTTTCCATGAGCCTTTTGCCCAATGAAATAGTCTCTTTGGGATAATTACTTCAGACATATTATCTGAAACAATTTCCTTAATTAAATTCATGCCCTAGACAAAAATGTCATAATAATTTCCCTACAACAATACCCTATAGCCATGTGGAGCCCTTGCTTAGAGATCAATTTTTTTAGGTTTTGAGATTTAGTTTAATATTTAACCTAGGTCCCAATTCTATTTTATTCATACAACTAAGACCTTAGGCCAAAATATTCATGTAGGCTCCTTTCTATATATTTCCCAAAGTATTATGCTAAGTCATCATTTCATTTGTGATTAAAAGCAGAGTGAACCAAGAAATGACAAGTGTCAATCTTACATGGATTTAAGTCAATATGATAACCACATGGATGTCTTTAATGTTCATGTGAATGTAAAAATTAAGCTCAAAGAGAAAAAGACACGAGTTTAAATTATAATAGTCACATGGATGTCATTGACAGCTATTAAGATGTCTTTAATGATCACACAAACATCAAATTTAAGTTCACAAATTAGTTATTTAGAAACAAAGGTTACTGGGTTAGTTATACAGTTGATCTCACTATGCGAGGTCAATGTAGAAAATTCAAATGTCTTAGAGCTAGTGAAATACTACCATTTGGCACAAAAAGATTTAGTCTATGACTATAAAGAGCATAGAGGCACCATGGAGTTACCAAATGTCATGCTTGTATTCATATTTTAGTAGAGAGACCATGCAAGTCCTAGCTGGACTTTTCAAAGATCCAGATTCAGTGAGAGGCTCAGGTGACATGAAACACACAATCATATTAAGATTAGTCATACTTAAATAGTGTCACTCATTCTAAAGGATTGATATAATGATACCTATCTTTGATGCATGTTTGAGTTCCATTTTGAAGGTGGCTAATTTGGAAGATCAACAAGTTGATCTCATAACCTATAAAAGGATGCATGTACAGTTTTGGTAAATGGTGCATAATTTGAATTTTTACATGTAGTTTGAGCTATAATTATAAAACTTGCCTTCATCTTAGTACACATGCACATGTTTCATAGCTTTTGTAAAGGCTATTTTAAATTGATAATTGAAAATAGACTCTTATACAGTTTTATACCATAGTTAGAACTCAAGTTCTGACTATCACATGTAACAACCTTTCTTGGACTTGGAGGATGAGGTAACCCCTTACCCAAGTCTATATAAATTATTATAATCCAACTTGGCTTTTTTTCAAAGAATTTTAAATACAAGAGAAGCATCAATTTTGATCGTCAACAAATGTGTTTGTGTATTTTCTTTCCAATTTCTATGTAACTAGTTGTTACTTTATTTGGTTGTATGTTTCAATAATCTTCAATATGCAATATTTATGAATGTATTCTTGATTATTTTTATTGATGTACTGATTTGTATATATACAATAACTATTGAAATATTGGTAAATTAAATTAATTGCGATGATTAAGTTATTTTATTTATAATTTTGATTGTGCATGAGTGCTTTCTTGGATGTATATTTTTTTTGTGTGCAAAAGCTACCTCAGATACTTCACTATCCTGAGCCATAATCTCATGATTAAGGGTGTGAAATAACTGACCTAAAATCAATAACCTTTGTTTGAGACCTATGAAATTTTTTCATCAATATTTCTTTAGATTTATTAGGCACATCTAATTTTGTGTGTGTAAATCACTTCTAGAAATAGTTGTAGGTTCTGAGAGAATTTGTTCTTTTAGAAACTATCCAAGGAAGTGATTCTTGAAAACCACAAAAGATTTATTTTTTACCTTACCCTTCCCTCTTTTTTTAGTTTGTTTTGAGATATACCCACTCCAGATTAGTAACTAGTCACCCATATAACTCACATAGAGATTCACTACCTTTATTAGGAATCACACCTCTATCCAAAAATGTTTTCAACAACCTGCATGCCCAACCTATTATTCCATCAACATGTTGTAATAGACCACATGCTTACAACTCATGCCATAGAATGGATTTTACCTCCATTGAGATCTTAAAATTTTAGAGGCTACCTTGTTTTATTATGGTGTGCATAAAACCCACATCAATATACATAACATGGAAGATGATCTAGAATCCAAGATACATGTCGTATTCAACTTCATGAATTAAAAGATGTTTCTTAACTCATTCAAGATTTATAGTGTTGAGTTTGTAGAAAAATAAAACCTTTCATTCAACTAGAGAAATAAAATTTGTTTAAAAGAAGACTTACCTTAGCATTTTTGAATAAGGTCTTGCTCTTACAAAGTGTCACCTATGGGTAAGAGTTGATGATGTTTGTTTAAGACCTATAGATCATATCTAGTAACTTGAGCCCATAGGTCACACTTGAACATGAGAAGATGTTTTTTGTTAATAAGTATGATGGTTGATGATTATATCAACTCATTCCAACTTAAATTAAATATATTCAATAAATCTACAGTGCATTTGAACCTGAAACATTGAAATTTGGAAAAGGACACCTAGTGTGTTGATGGCAGAGGGGGGTGAATAGTTCTAAGACATAGAGTGAGTTAAACCAGGGATTATAAGGTATTAGTGAACTAAAATATATCTTAGGTCATTAAAACATAAATTTTCAAACACATCTTCAGCTATAGGAGGGTCTCAAGTCTCCTAAACAATAATCTATAATTTGATTGCAGACTTATAGTACATGCATGAGAGCATAGTTATGCAATCATAGATGAGATCATTAAAATATGAAATAGTCTTGGTGACATAAAGTAAGATATTAGAGCATAAATTATAGTGTTCAAACTCAATTTACACCTACATGAAACTTTCAAATTTCTCCCCTAATGGTCACTTATAGTTTGACTACAAATTAGTTTCATCTAATGGAGAGTTATAATTTGGTTGATAGGTAGAAATGTAGAATGGATAATCATGTTGAAATAAATATTATAGTGGTAATGGAACACTCTCAAGTGTTATAAATATGTAGGAATATTAACCTACAATGATGATCTCCAAAACTTGTAGTAACCCTGCATATAACCCTACACCGTTAGGTACTAGAAGCTAGTCATGGGAATCAGAGATGTTGAAAGATATATGAACATGAAAAAGACTTGAAAATTATTATAAATAAATATCATGGAACTAAAATATTTTCATGATATCCTTAAATTCATAGGAATAGGGGAGATGCCCTCTATTTTATCTCAGATAGAGGGCACTCCATGAAAACATAGTCTACAGGCTAGTATGTGAGGAGCAAAAAAATGAGTGTAAGGGTCTTGGAATCATATTAAGATGATGTTTAAGGTTTTTATGAAGATGAATAGGTATATATAATACACCTACATTCAATAGAAACCTACAGGTGGGTTATATACCTAGTCACACATAGTTAGACCTAATAGGCCTAATACTAGGTATATACCCTAATGACTTATAAATTCACTCAAATGAATACATGGACTCTCCAAACCATTTGATAACCCTTATGAGAGAGTAAAAGGATGGAATGATCCATTTATTTTAATATAATATCACCAAGCTATTCAATTAAGCCTAAACCTCTATCAGACCTACTCAGAATGCAAAAAGGGAGCCTGATAAGATAGTTTCATTCACTCACACCTATATGTAGGGATTACATGGTGATTTAAGGAGTTGGGAATAGTTTAAGGGGGTCCCTATATTGATTTCAATGGATTTTTTTAGGGATTAGATGATAGGATTTTATTAACAATCCTTAAAAGTCTAAGATACCTAAAACCCTCCCAAACCCCTATTTCAAACATAGTTAGAAAGAGATGAATGGAGGTGCATATATAAGTGGTCAAATGACTAGGTAAGTTATTTGAACTAGTTTGGGACTCTTACAAGATCTTCACCAACCAATTATTCCATATTTTCTCTTGTACGGATAAGCCCAATTATTAGTTTTTTGAACGTTCTGATGTATTCTACAAGTGTAAAAAGGACTTGTTAAATGAGAGTTATTGAAAACGATCTTTAGAGACTTGTTTCAATTATCCATAATCATCTTTCACCTCAGATAGGCATGGTCTACCAATTCATTCATTATAGGTGGTTTAAGTGAGATAGAGAGAAATTAATATGATTGTCAAGGTTGAGAAGTGTTGTATTCCATTTATTTGAGGTTTATATGATTGACTAAGTAAAAATGATGTCTTAAAAAGGTGTTTTAACACCTATTCAACATGTCTCTTGAGAAAATGTAAGTTATTCTAATGACAAGTGTGAGGAAAAGTCTAGAAAGGCTAGTGAGTAGTCATAGATAGTGAAGGACAAGTGGTATAGATGAATCCATCAGTTGAAGGGCATATGTGTAATATACCTAGATAAGGGAATAACTAGTAGAAATAGTAGCATGTAATAGTAATGTATTAGATGAATAATCCCACATTCATTAGACTAAGGAGATGGGTAGGTAAGAGATAATATAAATAAAGGGGTAGGTGATGTTATAGAACATTCAAGAAAAATTATAATAGAGCCTTGCTCTAAAGGAGGTAAGCCCCTCAAAGTGGCCCATGATATGGAGTTCTTCCTTCCACAAATAGAACTGGTGTTTATAATGTGATTTCTTAGATTAATATATGAGTTGATTCAGTTATTTATAGTAACAAGGCTCTAACATTGGCATCAGATCACTTTCTCGGGCCAAATTTTTGTATTGCCATAAAATTTGAGTATGTTATTTAGTCTTGTAAGGTTTGCACTAATTTGCAATATTGTGAGTTTGAAGGATTCTGTTAATATTATAGTGGGTAGTGAGTTGTTACATATGAGATATAATTATCTGAGTGCTTATTATTACTCTGAATGTGAGATTTTGTATAAACATAAAAATAAAAATAATATATTGCATTTTATGGGTTTTATAGATCTATGATTGATAATTTATCTCATATTGAGACTCAACTCTAATAGGCTTGGAAGAAGCTCACAGATTAAGCAAGATAAATCTAGATTATGATGAAGCCAATTTTGGCCATTTTTTAGGTGGATCTTTAATATCTTTGGTTGGATCAATGCAACAATACAACATTGAACTACTGATCCACTATTTGTGACTATATAGCTATTAATCATCTCTCAACATCCTTGGATATCATCTACTTGCATGGTTCTTATCTCATTATTCAAACTACCTCGACAAGATTCATCTATTATGGTGTGGATTTATGCATTGATAGGATTGGATCTTTACATTAGATCTGCATTCATAGGATTCTACTCTACTTTAGGCCTCAATTTGAATTTATTACCCCCACATGCCATTCTCTCACCTTAGCTCCACTGTAGTATTCTCTTACTTGGCTCTGATCTTGTTCAACAACCCTCAATGATGGTACCTCCTTTGATATATCTTCAACATCCTCCCACATCTTCTTATCCATGATAATACTCCCTCAATATCTAAACATGCTCTCTCTCCATGGATGTACCTTGACCTCTAACTCACCACTGTTATAATCTATGTTGTATTTAAGTTTCTCCCATCTGAGAGTTCTGTGAATCTAGTTTTATTATGTCTTTTAATATACCTCGCTAGGCATAAATTGGTTGCTCCCTCTACCATGCTAATCAAGCTATGGTTACTCAAACTAACATATAATCTTTTCTTCTTCATTTTTCTCCTACCACCATCCAACCCACCCTTCTCTACATGGTCTTCCCTACCAATAAACAACTTGACTTACTTACTTTAGATTTGACTCATTTATGGGTTTGAAACCTCCACACTGATCTTTCCTATCCTGATCCATCTCTACCAATGATGTCATCCTTACAACAACACTCACTTCTGGTGTCTCCTTTGCCCAAACCTAAATCCATTGTATTCACCTTCAAACCAATCTTCCCTAAACACTATGGGTTTATCCATACCATTCATGGTTTTTGCATTGTTCAATGGTATTTGGTACTTTTAGTTTAGGTTTTTATATGGTGGTCTTTCTACATAGGTCATTTAGTATAGAGTCTAGTCTATCAAGGCTAAATAAATATTAATTCATATTTAATTACTTTCATTTATCATTTTTTTAGATTTAGTTTGAAGTCTTTAAGTTTAGGTATTTTATATTCTAAATTGAATATATACTCTAGCATGTAGTACTTTATGTTGTGTCCTTTGTCACCTCATAGTATGTGTGATATGTCTATCATAGTGTCTTAGGAATTTCATACTCTCTACTTTTTTATACCTTTTAATATAGTTTTAGGACATGCTAATTTTAAGTATTGTTTTCCTTGTGGTCATGTGTCAGGTCATTCATGTCATTAAATATTATTGTTTGTATGGTCATAAACCTAAGTCATGGGTGTCTATTAGTTTTAATCATTAATACCATTAGTCTATCTTATATCATCAATCACCAAATGTGTGTAATATCCTCGTTATTAGTTTTTTTATATATATTTTAATTTAGTTTTAGGTTATGTGCTCATTTTAAATTCATTATCATCTAGTTGTCTTGTCATGTGTTAGTGTCCAAAAAAATCAAAAAAATTGCTCATATTATAATGGATGCATTTTTAATTAAAATCGATGTCCAATCCTCTAGTTATCATGGGGTTTCCTATTCTCTCTAAAAGTCATCTCATCAGTGTATTGACTTATCTTTGAAAAAATGGTACCATTCAAGAATATCAAACTGAGTTTGAGACATTAACCAATAGCACCTCTACTATATTCTTCATTCATTGCTTCATCAATGAACTACAAGAGGATATTTGAGTAGAGATTCAAATATGACAACCTTAGATAATGATGTAAGTGGTGGGATTAGCCAAGCTCTCTAAAGACTGAATCAACTGGTAATGTCTCCATATAACACTCCCTTAGGCTAAAAAAACACCAAAGCAAGCACTAGAAGTGCCCAAACACTCCTCCAATGAGTCCATTCAAGCAATCACCATGCTTGAGTACACCCTAGATGTGCCTAAGACAATAATCATGGATCCCAAGTAGGGAATCAAGGATCCACCTCCCTCAAGAATAAATACTAAGGGGGATGGCATATACCCTTAGTTGGTTCACATGGATAATTATTTTGTGTACCCCTATTCTAGATTTGAGGTGATCATTACTAAGTTTCAACTTTCATTGCTTGACTCTCAGTACTAAATTCTAATTACAATTATTCCACTCATCCATCTTTATGCACAACCACCTCCTATTTTAGTGATTATGTTCATCTTATTATTGTACATGCTCCTATCATAACTTAGACAAAAGAAGTGGAAGTAGAAATGAATGCATGATAGAGCTTCCAAATCTGGTCTTCAACATATTTTTGGTTTGGATTTCATTTTGTCCTCCTATTTCTTATCATGTTGTGAGGGAAAAACACATTTAATGGGGATGGAATGTAATGTACCTAGATAGGGGAACAACTAGTATAAATAGTAGCATGTAATAGTAATGCATTAGATGAATAATCCCCCATGAAATAGACTAAGGAGATGGGTCGGTAAGAGATATTATAAATAAAGGGGTAGGTGATGTTTTAGAGAATAAAAGAAGAACTATAATAGAGCCTTTTTATAAAGGAGGTAGCCCCCTTGAAGTGGCCCATGATACATAGTTGTTCCTTCAACAAATGGAACTGGTGTTTGTAATGTGATTATTCAGATTAATATATAATGTGATACATCACTTTCGACACCCTTTTTTTTCTTGTCACAAGATTTCTTCAACTAGCTATATCTTGAGCATCTAGACTCCATTTTTCATTCCATAAGAAGTGCTAGAAAGCTCTTGACAAATTCTATGATGTGCAAATGATTCAACTAGAATTTGAAGACTTTCAAAAATGGAATAGTACATGGATCCACCTAGATCACTCCTCCCCAATGGGAACTTTTGGACCTCTAAAAGTTGAAATTAATTAGTAATGAGGTGAGGGTATTTTTCCCTCACCTTTTTGACTTCCATCCATCTGGCCTTGATTGGGTGTATCCCTTTGAGACCAACATGAAGATATTCGACATTACCTCTTCATGAAGTCTGCATATTCCTATCAAGTATAGTATCTTCTTGGAATTCTATTAGATATTTAGGAGAAAAATCATCAATAGAAGGAATGGATACACTTTCATCATGATCAATTATCATTGGAGGCTTATACAATTTTAGATTTTCCACATTTACAACTGAATAAATCTGCATGTAAGATGGTAAATCTAATCAGAAAGCATTTGTGCCAATTTTTTCCATTATCCAAAAAGGACCATACGGGATTGGTTTCAACTTTTTACCTTCACCTGTCAGTCTTTCCTTACTAATGTGAAGCCATACCATATCACCCACAATAAATTAGTGATCAATACGATGTTTATCATGCCTAGTTTTGTACTTGGCTTGACTTTTCTCCAATTGAGTACGAACAGTCTGATGTATGAGCTGTATTTGTTCAATGAGCTTCTTAGCTTGAATGGCTTCTTTTGGTTCACCAACAATTGTATCCTATCAATAACAAACATCTAGAGGAGATTTAGGTAAGTATTTATAACAAACTTCAAATTTAGATTTCATAGTAGAAGAATGAAGTGCCCAGTTATATGCATGCTATATGTAACAAAATTATTCATCCCATAACTTTGGATGTTTATTGCTATAACCCCTAAGCAAATGTACCACAGTGCGGTTCACAACCTCTGTTTGTCCATCAGTTTGTGGATGAAATGTAGTGCTATTTTTTAATTTAGTGTCCATTAGTCCCCATAAAGTTAACCAAAACTCCCTAATAAATTGAGAATCCCGATCAGAAATAATTGAAGTAGTCAAACCAAAATGAACCCATACATGTTTAAAGAACAAGTGTGTAGTGCCTTTACTAGTAATTTACTTAGTGCAAGGAATCAAAACACACATTTTGCTAAATCTATCCACAACCACATATAAATAGTCATGTTTTATTTGTGTCATAGGAAACCCCCCCACAAAATCCATGGAGATACTTTCCCAGGGGTGAGTAGGAATAGGTAGAGTGTAAAGTCCTAGTTTCCTATTACTAGGTTTACTTGTGGCACAAAGGGTACATCTTTTTATATATTTAGCAACATTTTCCTGCAAATGAGGCTAATAACAATACATTTTCAAATGTGCAACTGTATTAGCAACTCTAAAATGACCAAAAATAAGAGAAGTATGTGCTTCTCTAATCATGTGCACCCTCTCATTTTGAGGAATACATAGTTTACCCAAATGATACAAAAGATCATTGTGTACATGATAGTCTAATTCTTCTACTTGTCTAGTACGCACCAAGTTTTTATAAACATCCTAAAAATCAAGATCATTAACATATTTTTCTTTATAACTTTCATGAGACAAAGAACCATGTTGTATAAGAATAGATGAAACAACCATAGGATGCCTAGATAGCATATCTACAACCTTATTCTAAATTCCTTTTTTATACTTGATCACAAGATGAAATTGTTGTAAGAAACCCATCCAATGAAAATGTCTAGATTGTTGTAGTTCGGTTTGTGATTGGAGATACTGTAAAGGCTGATTATCTATATGTATTATTGTTTCTTTTCCCATTAAGTAATGTTTCCATTTTTTAACACTTTGAACCAACGCATAAAATTCCTTATCATAAGTTGGATATTTTCTTACTGCACTTGTAAAGGTTTTAGAATGATAACAAACTAGTTTCTTACCTTGCATTAAAATAGCTCCCATAGCATACTCACTTACACCCGTCTCGATCTCAAATGGTTGTTGTATATCAAGAAGTGCCAAGACCGGAGTAGTACTTATCTTTTCTTTCAAAGTGCCAAAGGCTTTTTGATGTTTGCCTCCCCACTGAAAGACCTATTTCACACTTGTCAAAGAATGCAAAGGTGATGTAATATATGAAATTTGAGCAATAAACTTTTGCCAAAATTGTACAGCACCAAGAAAACTTCTAACGTTAGTTGTGTTAGTGGGTGTAGGCCAATTAACAATGACTACCACTTTTGCAGGATCAATTTTCAATTTACCATGTCCTACATTGTAACCCAAGTATATCAAAGAGGTCTTGCCAAATTCACATTTTGACATTTTTAGATAAAGTTTTTCCCTTCATAATGCATCCATGACTTTCTTAATGTGGATCACATGCTCTTCCCAAGACTTGCTGAAAATCAATATATCACCTAAGTAAACTATAACAAAATCATCAAGGAACTATCTATAAACATCATTGATCAATCTCATGAATGTAGTTGGGGCATTACACAACCTAAAAGGCATAACAAGCCATTCAAACAATCCCTGTTTTGTTTTGAAGGTAGTTTTCCATATATCACCTTCATTAATTCTTACTTGATGATATCCACTTCTCAAATCCAGCTTAGTGAAATAAATAACATGTTTTAATTGATCCAAAAAATCATCAATACAAGGAAGAGGGTGATGATTCTTAATAGTAATTTTGTTTAAAGCATGAAAATCAACACACATTCACCAAGTGCCATCTTTCTTTGGCACCAAAATAATTGGCAAACCAACAAGAGATGAACTTGGATGAATAACACCTCTATCCAATAGATCCATTACCTATTTTTTGATTTCCTATTTTTCCACCACTGATAATTTGTACATGCCAATGTTAAGGAGAGGTGAATCTTGCAATAACTGAATTTCATGTTGAACTCCCCTTTTAGGGGGCAAGCCCTTAGGATCTTGAAATACATCATCGTAAGTAGAAATGATTTCAACCAATTCATTCTTGTGTTAGGATCACACTTTTCCAAAGCCTGAGAATATTCTTTTTCCTTAGACTTAATCAACATGAGACAAAAAGTCTTGCTTGAATTAACTAGTCTTTTCATTTGCCCTGCTATAACCAAGGAAAGACTTGTTCTAATGTGATGTGCTCTAACTATATATTCAATGCCATCCTTAACAAGCAAGTACTTATTCTTGTCTCTATAAAAGATTGCTTTTCTATCATAAAGATATGGGCTTCCCAAAACAATCCCACATATGTCCAATGGAACAACATCCAACTCAACCTCATCTACAAACTTAGATGTGATGGCAAACCTTAGTCTACAAGTTTATGAGACTTGTAGCTTCGCATTGTCACACACCCAACCTAGTGGATAAGGCTTCAGATGGGGATTGGTTTGTAAGCCTAGCTTCTTGACAACCTCTTAAAAAATTAAATTTGCTTGTTAACCACTATCAAATAGAGTGTTAATCTTAGTATGTTTTGAAACAACTCTAATGTGGAATAATTCATTTCTTTTCTTATCAACATGCACAAAATTCTGTTTAGAAGAAGAAGCATCATTTGATGACTTAGTGCTCGAAATTGAAAGAGAAAAATCATTATGTAATCCCATAGATGTGATCTTAGTTTCATCACTTGAATCTGAACCTAAGTCCTGAACCATAGCATTAGCCTTCTTTTATATCTTTTAAAACCTTTTAGGCCGTAACTCAGGGTGTAGTTTCCAACACTTAGACTCATCATGATTTTTCTTGCAATGATTACAAAATGGTTTTCTTTCTTCTTTTTTAACAGTAAAAGTGGATTTTTGTTTACCCTTTCTTGATGAACTTTCCCCTTTGGATTGCTTAACATTAGATTGCTTACTTTTAGGAAAATATTATTTTGATTGTTTTCCTCTAGCCTCTAAATGATTGGCTTCAACACATAATACATCTAAATTAGTGGGATTGAACATAAGAATCATATGTCTTAAGTAACTATGTAGCCCACCTATATATTTTAGCAGTGTTTCTTGTGTGTATAGAGGAACATTCAAAAGTAAAGATTTTTTCCTAAATTCTTGTGTATAATCTTGAACATTTTGACCTTTGCCTTGTCTGAAACTCTGCCAATCCATCATGGCTTGTTGCATATAGCCTAAAGGATAGAATTGATTTCTGAGTTCTTCAATAAATTCATTCTAAGTACAAATCAAGTTACCTTTTTGAAGCTCAGCTTCCTTCAACTTACTCTCCCACTAGATGAGAGTTGTGCCTCCTATACGAAGAGTAGCCAAATGAATTTTTTACTCATCCCCTGCAATCTTTTGGACCTTGCAATAAACTTCAATCTGCTTAACCTAATTATCCAACTTTTAAGCATTAACTTTACCATTAAACATTGGTAATTCAAACTTAATATCTAATTTTAGTGAAGGGAGAGATTCCACAATTTTTTTACCGCTATCTAATGAAGAAGGTTTTTTGGTTTCTTTACCTTTTGATTCTTGTGAATTACCTTCTTTTTTATTCTCAGATTTCCTTTGTTTGTCATAGTATAGTTCCTCAACCATGCTTCTCATATCCATGAAAGCTCGGTGGAAAGATTGTTCGGATTCCATCTCTTCTTTGGCCATCCTTGAAACATGCCTTGAACTAATCTCTGGATTATACTCAATGAGGTTTCCTTCACCCTTTTGGGATTTAGACCTTGTCAACATACACTAGCAATCACTATTAAATAACAACTGCTCTAATACCAAAATTTGATTTATAAACTGAAAATATAAGTGTAGTACATCTGAAAAACACTTTTTCACGTTTAAGAGATCCTTCAATTTCTTGATTTTTTTTTTTAATTTTGTATAAGGAAATTAAAACTAGAATTTAAATGAAGATCAAAATTAGATAATCATTAGAGAAAATTAAAAGAATTCACCAGCAAATTGATAATGGAGTTTGGCTTTAATAGCCTACATTTTCGAGTCCGTTCAAAATGAGGACCATTCTCATTAATTTTGTTCAACAAATGGCTTCCAAAATCAATAAAAGTATTAAATTCACCTTCTCTAATCTCTACTTGCCTATAATTATATCTCTTAGACCTAAAAATAATGGCCCAAGGCCGTACAAAGCAATAATAAGACTCTAACCTTCTTAAATCTCTTTACACAGTCAGCTTCTTCTTCCCTTCAAGTAGAATTTCATTTCTTTTATAGCACTTCGACCTCTATAGCTCAAGTGGTCCAAGGCTATTCCTTTTTTCCCAAAGGTGCAAGGTTTAAACCACCGGCATCCTTTTTAGGTGCATTTGAATCTTCTTTATCCCACATGTGTTGGGTATAATAGTTTTTCAAGCTTAAAATAGGTAGGTCAATCCCTTTTGAAATGCTAAAACTTAGGCACTAGCTTAGGCCACCATTAGACTTCGTCATTACATAATTTGTGTGGTGATGTGGTAGCTGATTGGTGGTGTCTTACTTCAAAGTGATAAGTGTTTGAAACTTAAATACAATTTCTCAAATAACATGTGAATAAAAACAAACACCAAACCAAATTTTTTTTTCACTAAATCATTTTGCCACATGTCAAATGGCTATTGGTCCACATGGCATATTTAATTAGTACCACATCACTTTCGAATCCCATTATTCACCTGTCACAAGATTTCTTCAACTAGCTATATCTTGAGCATTCAGACTCTATTTTTTGTTCTAGAAGAAGCGCTAGAAAGATCTTGACAAATTCTACGATGTTAAAATGATTCAACTAGAATTTGAAGACTTTCAAAAATGGAATGATACATGGATCCACTTGGATCACATAGGCTTAGAGGTAATCCCATGTTGTCCAAATATGGGATAAGATTGAAAATCCTCTCCTAGGGTATATTATTTGGCTACAATAGTCCCTATGCAACAAATTATGTATCTTACTTTTGGAAAGGTGTCAAACTATAGACTTCCCACTCAAGTGCAATGCAAGTAGGAATAATGATGTAGATCTATGTAAAATGTTCAAATGTCTCCCTAATAATGCTTGAATATGCCAAAGTCTAATTAGGTATCATAAGCCTAACTATAGAATATGTTAATAAGGAAAAATACAATAAAGGGGAGATAATAGTAGGGTTTATAAGTACCCTCATTGCATCTAAAGAAGAAGAATTACATTGAAAATTCACTAAAATATATCCATGGGAAGAGGATAGAAAGGCTCAACAACTATTGAAAATTAAGACCGTTCTACAAGTGAATCACTCAAATTTGTAAGATGATCATCCACATGAACATATGAGTTATGTATACTCTCAATGTGAAAACTCTCACTAAAATCAATAAAATCCTCTTAAATGCATGTCTATAAAGGATCTAGATGAGCAATAATCTATACAAGAATGGATGTAGAATCTACAATGAGACAACTAATGTCTGGTATATTCTCATCCAATAGTGGGGTCTTGATAGAAGGAATACATTATCCACCATGGATGTATCATCATAATAAACAAAATAAGGAGGAGAGAGTACAATAGTCTCATAAGAAACAATATGAGGTAGAGGAGGTATGATGTAAATCTCAATAGGATATCTGAAAAGAGACTATAGAATGCTCCAAATAGTGCTAGAAAAAAAGTTAGGATACACATGGTGATGTAAATCCCATGAAACATGAAACAACAAGGTATTATTAACCTTGTCATAGGAGTTATCCCACTTAATGTATTGATCATGATTAGTCAGGATAGGAATTTGTAAATATAAAAATGGAGTATGATTCTTTTTCATGAGTAAGTGTTCCATATATGCATTCCAATAATCATATTTGATCTTTCTAAGAAGAAACAATAGTGTATAATCAACCTTATCAATAGGTATCTCTCAAATGGAGTCTAAATAATTGAGATAACACACCAAAGAAGTGCAAGACAACACAAGGGACTTCAAAATGAACCCCTAGAGCACATTCATGAATAGGATGGCAGGCACAACCAAGAATGTGTTTAAGTGAGTAATTAGTTCTGGAGTGAGGGATAATGCATGCTCAAAATGGGGATGTTAGACACAACTAAAAATGTATCCACATGTGATTAGTAAGTGTATGAAGTATAATGTAGAAATTAGTAGGGCCTATAGCACAGGTAACCCCCCTAAATATGGAACTTTATAAATTTAGTTCATTTATAATAAAAATAAGATTGATGGAATGAGAATGGTCATGGGATGGGTTTATTAAGTTAATAGTATAGTTAATGTGAAATTAATGGTTAGTATGGTATAAAAATATAAAAAGGGGAGGGACTAGATTATTGACTAGGAGAGGAATATTTAGTGAATTGTTAGTTGGAATAATTGTGAAATTAGATGAATAATTAAGGCAATAAAATTAACATGCATATATTTCCCCCATTCTTTGAAAGGGCATTATGACTAGATGAAGTGAAAAGAGTAATGGTATTTCAAATAAAAACCCATGCATGTAAGTTATTATGAAGAATGAGGTTACAAAATTCCCCCTCGAGTGGACATGTGAGGAGAAATGGACTAGATGGCCACTTGAAATGAGGTGAGGGGTGGGTAATTATATGAAACAAAGAAGGTTTTTAATGCAAAAATTATTAAGTGGTGAGAAACAAGCATCATGATTCCCCAGTCAAGGATTCAAGTGAATACAAGATGACCAATTTTATAGGTGTAGGATTAGTCCCATATGGAGTCACACTATAAGAACAAAGAGATACATATTATGATAGTTTCATAGGTAAAGATCTATGACAATGAAAGAGGTATAAGGGGTTTATGAATAAGTTGATTAATCCCTAAAAAAATGCATATGTTAGTTAAATTTATAAACTAGGATAGATAGTGGCCATAAGCTTGAGACGAGTCTCAGGCAAAGACATGTGCTAGATAAAGTTATGGGCTATGATAAGATGACATGGTGATGGATGATGAGAAACATGTAGACCAAATTGATTGATATAGATAATTTTAAGTAACCCTGGGGAAAGGAAAGGATAAGAGATAGGAAACCAAGCTATCCTTGGGTATGTATAAATTAGCCAATAATTTATTACACATTGTAAAGAGACTTAAGACAATGTAGTTCTAACTCAAAGGATGTTAGGAAAAAAAATTATGGAAATATTAAAGGATGGAAGGATGAATGATAATGATACATCATTTAGAAATAGTGTGATAAAGGAAATTTTTTGATTGATTGGGATGATGCCCCTAGTAAGGAATTATGCATCAAGGGGAATAATGAGTTACTTGGTTTAATTGATAATATCAAGGAAATGACTCATACCCATGAGATTATGATCAAGGAGACATATTGTTGCCAAGGACTGAAAAGATGGATAAGAAAGAAAGTGAATTGGTGATAAACAAAATTAGTAAGGGGTAAATAGGTGTTAAAGGGGTGAGGTAGGGGTAAAATTCAAGATTTGGGGTTAAAAAAATCATTTTCTCCCTTGGACTATAGATAATTTACACTCTTGGACTTCTAAACATGGATACCCAATATGACTAGTTAGTAGTTTGACAGAGATAGAATAAAGATATGAGAGAAATTAGTAGGAAATGAATAAGATATGATGAAATAAGGTATAAATTAGATAAATTTGGATCTTAATGTTGGAGTATGTGAATTTTTATGCAATAAAAATAATGGGAAGTTAGATCAATAGATGATGTAAAGAAAGGGTATGAGAGAACCAAGAAGGAGATGATTGGGTAGATTAGGTAGGCAACTCTGACTTATGAATTTCTATTTTTTTTCATGCATTTATGAAGAGGTTTAGGAAAGGGAAGGTAGGGTTATGGGTAAAAATCATGAAATTTTAGGTAGGGAAAAATGTAAGTTTTCCAAAAACCATGGGTCTGTAGGGATGAGAGCAGTAGGAGTGGTGATGCAAACCATAGGTTTGGAATGGGGGGAGTAGTGAAATTTGGAATGGAAGCATCAAGATTGGGTATGGGGTTTGCAAGTTTGTAAAATAATGGATGGGGGTATAAATATATGGGAAATTTTTATGAGGAATATAATTTAAAACTATTAGTTTTATTGTGTTGAATTGAGTTATTTATAGAATTAACTAGCATGGTTGATTATTGTGTAGGAGGGCTCATCTCAAATTAGTATTAAAATAAAAAGAGAAGAATGGATAGAGGTATATAAGGGCCATAGACATGGGTAAACTTGGTAGGGCCATTGTAGTTAGCTAAAGGAGGTATGGAGAAAGTAATCATAGATCAGCTACAAAGGGAAATTTAGGCAAGGGAACTAGATAGGATAAAACAAGAATAAGTGAGGGATAATTCTAGTGGCAACTGGTATCTATGTAGGGACATTTGAAATTTTTATAAGGTTATATTATAAAAATAGATATGCACACATACATATTATTATTATAAGAAAAAATTCTACTGGGATAGGTGGTAAAATGAAATGTATAAATTATTGTAGTATAAGGCCAACTTCAACATATATAGTTAATATAATTGTATGCATGCTTATAGTAGATAGATGCTAAGAGATTAATGGCCTATAAGTCTAATGAGACTAGGAATTAGAGTTATTTATATGAAAAATTAGTACTAGCTATCTATAAGGCACAAGTATTCCAAGAGAGTAGTTTATCAGAGAGTTCAAATTATGCTTGGTCATTGACATAGTTTGTACATGAATCAACAAGGACATCTCCATCATTACAAGAGATCTAACATATTGTGATTTTGGAAAACATATATTCATTATTGGCATATGATATTAGGTATTATGGGTGATGTATATGATCTTAATTATGCACATGGATGTTATTATAATGATTATGTGATAGGTATATATGGATGTTCATGCTATTTATAATGTATAATGTTTGATTGATAATTGTGTTTATGTATGACATATTTAATTTATTGTGTAAAATAGTTTTATGATCAATGTAGATGATATGAATGTGAAACTTTAATGATATCTATGATTGTAGGTATGTATTTATGAGACATAATGATAAATTATGATTAGAATGTAGTAAGATATGCGTCAATATATTTTGAATTGTCCACATGTATTTTATTTTATGTATTTTGTGATGCTAGGGGAGATCCTCCTTCACAATAATGGTGAATGGATAGGGGTATTAAAATTATGAGATATGGAATTTAGGACAAGTGAGATCAGGATTGAATGGGATGGGGGATGGGTTGGTGAGGGATTAGTAGGCCTAGGTAAACATTATTAGTTCAAGTTTTTTAGTAATGATATGGATAATGGTGGTGTCTTAAATCCATATAAGTGTATAAAATCCATTTTAATGTTTCTCTAAGTAGGATTAATCACAACATTAGTATATTTGTGGTGATATTTTACCATAGTGCGTAGATATAAAATGAGAGCCAAGAATGAACTCCATAGAGGACATAGAAATAAAATTTTTATAATAGCTATTGGGGGATAATGGAAACATCCTTATCCACTTTGTGCCTAAGACAAAAAAATATTCAATACATTATTAACACTATATACAAATCAAAGTTAAATATGACCACCTTCCAAGATGCCACAATAACACAGATATGGCCAAGGTGATAAGCATAACAAGTAGACCATTACACCAAGCTAATTACCAAATTAAATATAACTAGAAATAAACCTATACAATACAATATTTATAAAGAAGACAATAAATCAATCAAACATGCAACAAACAAGAATGAATTATAAAATCAATATATGGTAATTATGTATAATAGGATCGTACCAAACATGTTACATTCCCTAAGGACAAGGTGAGAATGTTGAGAATCAATTAAAAATAATAAAATATTTTGCGTGACCTTGAGGAGGGATGATTATGTGGTAATGACCTTATTTAAAAAGGACATGAGATGGATTTACAAGTGATTAATGGAAATTAGGGAGGAATGTTCACACAATTGTGAGGTTGATAAAAGAAAATCCATCTATAAGAGTCAAGTCCAATTACCCTTTTATTAGGATATGAAAACATTAATAATGACTTAAGAGTTAAAGAATGGATTAAACACTATATATAAATCTTCAACCGATCACCTTCTTTTGATCTTTATTATCAATTTCACCAAGAATTATATAGATCTTGAACATTCACTACCCTAGCATACACATCCATATATATATATATATATATATATATATATATATATATATATATATATATATATATATATATATATATATATATATATCCTTGGGACCAAGGTCAAGGGAAGAAGAATGAATGAGGTGGAAAGTGAAAGATGATGGTAGTGGAAAAACATGAAAGGAAATGTCCCCAGGTACAATTTATAATTAGGAATGAGAATCTTATAGATGGATTATTCCACACGATGATGCCAAAAATCCAATTTTCATCATCATACTTATCCAAAGCACTAGGATCTTGGTTTTCACCATTATTATTATTATTATTATTATTATTATTATTATTATTATTATTATTATTATTATTATTATTATTATTATTATTATTATTATTATTATTTGTTTTAAATATTATCATTGATGTCAAAAGTCTAGCAATATAGCATTTAATGTCTAAAAGTGTTTTTAATGTTCATATCTTGGCTAAAGTATGTTAATATTAATGAAATTTTAACAAATATATTTTCGGTTGCATAAAGACAAAAGAGAGCCCATGAGGAAGTCAAAGAGTCACCAAGTAAATATAAAAGAGGGAAAGGACACATTTTCCTATGAAGGGTCACCTTGAGGAATTTGAAAAGTCACTAGATAAAGATAAAAGAGGGAAAGGATGTATTTTACCATGAAGGGTCACTTTGAGGAATTAGAAGGGTTATGAAAGACAAGTTTGGCACCATTTTCTATGTGAATTGAAAGGTCACAAAGGGTAAATGCCAAAGGCCATTTGGAAAGTTATAAAAGGAGGCTTAAGAATCCATTTGTAATATACATGAAAGTGAATGATTTTATCTAGTTGAGAAGAGCAAAGAAAATAGAAGAGATATAGTAGTGTGTTATCATTTGTTGAGAAAGCAACATTAAGAGATAGTGGAAGTTTATACACAAGAGGGGTTGGTGCTCATGAATCATTGTTGTGTTGGTGTTCATTAAAGGGGTTGGTTCTCCTGCAAGTTGGTGCTTGTGAACATTGTAAACTTGAGTTAGTACGCATTTATATATTTGAGATTGTTCTTTGTGTTTTTTCCCACTTTGGGTTTCCACATAAAATATGGTCTCTATCTCTCTTATGTGGTGCATGTTATTGCTTTCAATTTTATTTCATATATTGAATATGTGACTAAGTGTTTAAAGTAAAGGAATTTGATTAAGTAAAAGATATATGATATACTTTGAATCAATATATCCCGTGCTTAACAATTGGTATCAAAGTAGGTTCTTTTAGAAAGAGTCTAATAGCTTGAAAGTAGATCAAGGAAAGCATGATGGCAAAATAGCTAAAGAGGGATAATTAAGAGTTGAAATCTATGGTTGAGGCTCTTAATGAATAGGTGTGTATCTTGGATTCTAAGTTGGTTATAGAAGTAAAAGAAGATAAGATGTTTATTCAAGATCTTAAGAATCAGCTAGAGGTTGCATATTCAAGTTTAAGATCAAGAGAAGAAGAGTGTAATTAGTTGAAGGTTGAGTTAGGTTGTTTGAAGGATAAGCATGAGAATCTCATAATCAAGGTTGAGAAAGATCATGAAATATCAGTCCAAGGTAAGAAGGATGTAAGTTTTAAAGGTGAATTGAAAAATCCAATCACACAGTCCAATGCCTTCAATTTTTCTAATTATTTTCATGGCCATTGTTTTGTTTGTCATCATGTTGTTCATATGGAAAGAGACTATTTTAGGAGAAACATTTAGTCAAAGAGATATTTCAGTCATCTTCAAGAAAAAGATATGAGAAATGTTATTTTCTTTTATTATCATAAGGCTGGCCATATTGCTAAATTATGTCCAAATGGAGTAAAGAGATCCTAAAGGTATGTCAAATGATATGAATCCCCTAGAAGGTATGAGAAGGGACAAACTCAATTTTGGAGACCTAAGATAGTAAAGGTTGATCAGGTTGAGTCTAAGAGTGAGAGTAGATTAATTGATATAATGGATAAAGAATTAGATAGGAAGGACTGTGTGGAACTCTTGTTATCAAGAAAGATAATGAATACTAGTTCTAAACAACCTATAGATCAAGTAGAATCTCTTGTTACATTTGAGTATGAGCCTAGTCAAGATAAGATAGTCGCTAGAGTTGATAAGATAAAAAACATCAAGGATGTTGAGGTTAGTGAGTTAAAGAAGTTAGATATGCCTAAATGGATTCTAAGAGAAAGAATATCAAGGAAGTAACAGAGGATATGTGGGCATCTCCTGAGTTCATTTTGTTCTAGGACCCTTTGTGTGGGGTGTCTCCTCTAGGCTTCAAGGAGACACTTTACAAAAAAAATTGAAGCATGTTAGATGCTATTGGGTCTTGGCCACGTTGCATGATAAGAAAGTCATGAAGGTGAGTTGATGATTAATTTATATATAAATTGAGGGGGAGCTAAGTGTTAGCTCTAGGATAAACTCTTTTCCATTGATGTCAAAGGGAGATAAATATAGGAATAGGTTTACAAAATATGATGCTACAATAAGGGGGAGTTATTGTATGTTTTCAGTTGGTTAGTTTGTAGTTTGTGCAGGTCTTTATTTTAGGTTGGCATGTGTAGTATAGGTTTTTAGAATGTTGCAGTTTCACTTTGAGGTTGCCATCAATAACAAAGGGGGAGATTGTTGGAAATATTGTCGTTGATGTCAAAAGTCTAGAAATATAGCATTTAATGTCTAAAAGTGTTTTTAATGTTCATATCTTGGCTAAAGTATGTTAATATTAATGAATATATTTTTGGTTACATAAAGATAAAAGAGGGCCAATGAAGAAGTCAAAGAGTCACCAAGTAAAGACAAAAGAGGGAAAGGATGCATTTTCCTATGAAGGGCTACCTTGAGGAATTTGAAGAGTCACTAGATAAAGACAAAAGAGGGAATGGACACATTTCCCCATGAAGGGTCACTTCAAGGAATTTGAAGGTTCATGTAAGACAAGTTTGGCACCATTTTCTATGTGAATTGAAAGGTCACAAAGGGTGAATGTCAAAGGTCATTTGGAAAGCTATACAAGGAGGCTTCAAAAGCCATTTATAATATGCATGGAAGTTAATGATTTTATCTAGCTGAGAAGAGCAGAGGAGAGCAAAGAAAAGAGAAGAGATATAGTAGTGTGTTATCAGTTGTTGAGAAAGCAACATTGAGAGATAGTGGTGTTTTATACACAAGAGGGGTTGGTGCTCCTATGGGTTGGTGTTCATGAATCATTGTTGTGTTGGTGCTCAACAAATGGGTTGGTGTTCGTGCAAGTTGATGCTTGAAAACATTGTAAACTTGAGTTGGTGCTCATTTATATAATTGAAATTGTTCTATGTGGTCTTTTCCACTTTGGATTTCCACGTAAAATCTATTGTCTCTCTCTCTCTTATGTGGTGCATGTTATTGATTTTAGTTTTATTGCATATTTTGAATGTGTGACTAAGTGTTTAAATTAAATTAATTTGATTAAGTAAAAGATATATGATATACTGTGAATAAGTATATCCCAAGATTATTATTATTATTATTATTATTATTATTATTATTATTATTATTATTATTATTATTATAAGACTATATATAATGGTGTACAAGTTTCTAATATGAGATATTACAAGGATTTAGGTAGAAAACATTTTGAGGTGCATTGTATTCATTGGTTCACCTAGTTTATCTCCTTCCAATATGGCCAATTGGTATACCCCAAATCCATAATTAGTAATGATAACATTTGACCCTAACCAATTGGGCTCAAATTTTCCTTTTTTCTCCCAATCATTATTAGTATTCTTTTTATTTTCTTTGATAACTAGGTCACTAATTTCAAATCCTCAAGATCATACTTTCTTATGATATTGAGTTTTTAGTATATTCTAATATGTTTTAAGATGATCTAGGGTTTTTTAATGCTTTTCATCTAACAATTCTTGCTCTTGTAGTTGTTTGGTCCTATATGAGTTATCTATGATCATGCCCCTTAATTACATAGACAAAGAGGGGAGTTCAACCTCAATTAGTAGAATGGATTCAGTACCATAGACCAAAGATTATGTATCATCCCCAATAGGTGTGTGGAAACTAGTTTTGTAAGACCATAATGCAGGATATAACTAAAAATGCCAAATTATTCCTACATCATTGACAATTTTTTTGAGGATTTTGATGAGCATTGTATTTGTGGCCTCAACTCGAACATTACCTTGTGGTTAATATGATGATGATAAATGCTACTCAATGTAGTAATTATTACACAAGCTTTGAAATCTTAGTTTTGAAAAGACTTGCTATTATCATAGATAAGCATTGAGGGGATTCCAAAGTAATAAATGATATGGTTCAAAATAAACTTAGATATTTGATGGATAGTGTTATATATGAGTGGTATAGCTTCCACCCACTTGGTGAAATAATTTATGGTTATGATAATAAACTTATGATGATCTAATGAGGTATGATTGATCTTACCAATGAGGTCTAGTCCCCATATTGAAGAGGGATAAGGACATATAATAGGTTGTAACTCCTAAGTGGGAGCATATATGAGATATCCATGTTTCTAGCAGGCCACACATTTCCAAACATAATACCAAGAATCATGATCCATTTTAGGATAATAATATTAGATCTAGAGCAACATCTTGGCTAGGGACATTCTACTGACATGGATTTCATACACTCCATCATGGACCTTCATGATTTCCAAAAGAGCCTCATCTATGTTTAGGCATTTCAACAAAGTCCTATCATAGCCTCATTGATAGATAATGATACCAAGGATAGTGTATTGGGAAGCATATTAGATGAAGGCTTTTAGTTGGATGGAGGTACATATACATATCCTAGTACAATGGCTAACTAGGATTAGTAATTGTACATATTTGATGATAAGCCAGAATCTAATTTGCAAGTATCAATAACTATTCAATCAAGAAGTAACTTTAAATAACATTTGTTGGAATGTATAACAAGGACCCAATAGTAGCCATTGTATTCATTGATTTGCTAATTCTTATAGATATATGTTCAAATGTTATGGATTGAAAATTTGTCATAATTTGGTGAACCATTTATTTATATGAAAGAAACTTGTCATCCTTTAATTGGAATTATTCATTAACCTACTTGATAATGAGTTGGGAATATCCAAGGACTTGAAGATGTTGAATATTCCAAGAAATGGCAATTTAAAGTCTTTCTATCAGTGCTTCATATTTATAAATATTACCGCTACATGGAAAAGATATCCTGAAAATTTTGGAATAAAATATCCATGTGGTGTGACCAAAATAATGGTGGATCTAAATCCATGAGTGGTAAAAGACCCATCAAAATAAAGATTCTAGACTTGTGATTTTGAAATGGTCAAGATATATTTTTTATAAGGGAGTTACTAATGGTTTTGTATCTGTTATGAGAGCTGACGATAGTTGATTCATGATTATTTGGCCCTTAATGGTGTTTAGATTTATAAATTCAATCAGGATCATAATCCATTTAACCATTCTTCATGTTGAGGATGACTTTGATAACATGTATTTAAGTGGGTCAACCTTAGGAATGAGCTTTACTTGATTATTAAGCATGTAGTGTGTAAAATTTTGAGAAGCAAAGACAATAGCTTGGCATGTTTTTTCAAAGGGTGTATAATTAAGCTCATATGACACAAGTGTCCTACTTAAAGAGTATATGGCTTGTTCCTTTCCTTTCTCATCATGTGGTGTTAAAATGGCTCCTATGGTACATGGAGTAGCTAATATGTAAAAAAGTAAAGGATTTATCAATACTAGGGGTGCAAGGACTAGAGGCTACAATAAATATTACTCGAGGTCATAAAATCAATTTTTGCATTATATATTCTAATCAAAATGAGCACATTTATTGATTTAATGATTCAATGGATGACATTTATCAGATAATTGAGAGATAAAATAGTGAATGGATTGTATTTTTCCTTGAAGAATACACAACTATTTTAGGTTGGTAGGTGGAGGCATGTCATTAATATCTTAGAATTTTATAGGATCCACTACAATGTGTCATTGTGACACTATGAAGCCTAATGTTTTTATGAAAGTAACACCAAATATACACTTCTTGGGATTTAGATTCACTTTATATTTCCTTAAAATTTCAAAGATTATTTTTAAGATTGTAAGATGCTCTACTCATGTTTTTGACTTGCCTAAAATATCATCGACATAATATTATGCATTATATCATGAAAGATGACTATTATAGCCCTTGGACAAGTGGATCCTACATTTTTCATGCCAAAGGCATTACTTTGTAGCAAAATATTTCCCATGGTGTAATGAAATTGGTTTTTAATTGATCTTCAAGAGTAATTTTGATTTGATTATATCTATAAAAACCATCCATGATGGATAACATTTCATATCCAACTGTTGAATACACTATCATGTTGATGTTGGGAAAATAGAAGCCATCTTTTAGACATGCCTTGTTGATATCATAGAAGTTATTACAAATCTAGATTATTCCTTGTGGATTTTTAATGGGGATAATATTATAAATACAGTCAGAATAATCAATGAGATGAATGAAACCTTCTTCTAAGAATTTTTGAAATTCTTCTTTGACTAGTAGTGTTACTTTAGGGTGCATTTTATAGATATTTTGTTTAATATATTTAGCATTAGGATGGACTAATAGTTGACATACCACCAAATCAAGATTTAGTTTAGGCATGTTTGTATAAAACCATGCAAAGATGTGTATGAACTATTTGAGAAGATTAATAATGATCACCCTTTATTCAGGTGTAAGACTTGCTACCAGTTTGACTATTTTAGGGTTTTCTTGAGTTCCAATATTTACTTCTATGACTTATTCAACTAATGACGGTGATTGGCCTTGTATATATGTTAGGGGAGGTTTAAATTTAAGATCCTAATATAAAACAAACACATCTAGAAATTCCACATGCATATCTTGATATACCATTTGATCTTTAATAATAATTAAATGACTTAAAGGCAAGGCTTGTTTAATTTATTTAGTGATAGGAGATAAGCTAGTTCAACAATATTCTTCTTCCCCTATTAAATTCAAGGATCCAGTTTATTCTCTAAAATAGGCTAAATCATTTAGACTATATTGAATCCCCTTATATGGTCTCCTAAAGGCATGAAATTATGAGATCCTATATATTCAGTTATGGATTCATTAGATTGAAAAGTATCAAATGATGGCTCTTTGTGTTAATCCTAATCAAACACTTTGGGGTAGTAGAGGGAAAGATTGATGGTGAATATGGATGTGTCATGGAAGAGATTTATGGTAGTAAGGTCTTCATAAAGGATATGAATGAAACTTGTCTCAATTTATTTGTAATAAGTTGACTCTTGAGGAATCAAATAAGTATTTATGATTTCATTGTGAAGACTAATGCGGGGTGGTTTGTACCCTATACCAAGTCATTTTGGATATCTTTAAACATCAATATGCTAGAGAATACCTTCTTCTATATGAGCTAGTCCTCTACCCTTGTAGTTCATATTCTTAAGCAACTTATGTGTTTGGGTATATTCCTTCCTTTGAAAACATGGGGCATGTTTTTTCTCACACTATCCAAGAATAATTTGGTTCTTCAAAATTCTCTTCTAACAGTATTCTTGAGTTTACAAAGCTAGTAGATCCAAACTGATAAATAGTTGATTTAATATCCTACATAGTAGGGGACCCATAGTTGTGTGGAGATAATGGAAGGTTAACTCCACAAAATGTTTAGTATTCATATTATCCACATCCTTTAAAGATAATTTTAAATGGGAGATCTCTAGTGGTTTAGAGAATGGAGATGGAAGACTATTTGGATGGACATATTTTTAAAATTTTGGATCATAGTGTGAGCTTTATGTTCTTGTAAAATAAAGGCCATAGTCCACCTCTTCTATTTGGTATCTGAAAAAATATTTAGTCTCCCCTAGGATTATGACCTCCATTCTTTAATGTAGTAATTTAAAACATTGATGTAAGGTGGAGGGGATAACTTAAATTTTATGAATTTAGGGGGGCCCAAAAATAATATTGTATGGAAGATCAAAGTGAACTACATGAACCAAAATTTGATGGAAAATGGATCCCACTTCTATAAGAAGATGGATAGTGCCTAAATATGGTCACTCATTGTCATCATAGGCTTTTATTATGACTAGTGTAGGCCCCAAAGAGGATTCTAAATACCCCATTTTTTTGAGATACTCAATATTAAAAATATTTAAAGTAGATCCTTTGTCCATAATAACTCATGGGACTTTACGATTGGTTATTGATACTTCTATGTATAAAGGATAGTTATGATTTGGGATAATAGGTGGTATGTACTGGGTATAGAATGTGATCTATTGATATTAGGACAAGTGACCCACCAAGGATTGAAATTGATAGTATCAATATCCATAAGAAATTTTGACTCATGAAAGATTCAATTTAATATGTCTTGATGAATAGATGTTTTAAGAATATCCATAATGGAAATTTGAGCTAGGTTCTTCTCTAATTGCTAGATAATATCATATTTTCTCTCACGAGTGTTTGATTTTTCTTTAATAATTTTGATCTTTTGAGATTTTTTGGTGGGTGATTCTTTAGGGGTGACCTTGATATCATTATTTTACCACATCTCACAGTGATTTCATAATCAAAAGTAGCCCTATTGATTTTAAGGATGGGATGAGATGGACTTGGTGATTCTGAAGGGACTTTGAATTTAATTTTGATGGTATTAATATGGTTTATATAGTGATATGAAATATTATTTGAAGTGGGTGTTTAACCTTGATCCCTTGGTGCTATTTTTTGTTTGTGATCATGCTTAGGGAATGCATCTTTATATATGCCTAACTATTGATTCTTGGAATGATAATAATTATTTTCACCTTAAATTTCTATTTATTATTTATCTATAAAATCTTGGATGAAATGTCTTAATTGCATATACCTTTTAGTATCATGTCCTTTGACTTGGTGATAATGGAAAAAATCATTTTATTGATACTAATTAGGGTGTGGATTATTATTATCCAAGGGTCTAATTTCTAGTAGAGTTATCTTATTGGCAACAACCAATTTCTCTAAAATTGTCTCAACTAGTATACCAAGAATTGTAAATTATCATTTTCATATCCTAGTTCTTGGTTTCCCCCTTGGCACAATGATGTTTGAGATGTTTTGATTTTTGGTGGTGGGGTATAATTTTGTACTATTTACACATATTTTGAATCAGTGACTTCATCTCCAATAAATTTCTTATTTTTACAAAAGGCCTTAGCTTTATCATAAGAAGTGTTGCCTTGATTTTGATCATTTTTGGAGTATAATTTGATGGTCTCACTTTCAAAAAGTTCATTTTAAATTTATATGCCTTTTTATACTATCTCAAAAATTTAATTGACACACTTTAAATCCAAATGATAGTCTAATTATGGATTGAGATTGTTGATGTTTAGCCAATTCTTTTTCTAGGACAGTGCATGGGAAAAAACTAGCAAGGTTCTTCCATCATTGTAATAAATAATAAATTCTTTATCCATTTTTATGATTTCAATTATAATGGTCTAACATGGTGATATCATGT
Source organism: Torreya grandis (assembly GCA_037957365.1). Taxonomy (NCBI): domain Eukaryota; kingdom Viridiplantae; phylum Streptophyta; class Pinopsida; order Cupressales; family Taxaceae; genus Torreya; species Torreya grandis. The sequence continues at coordinate 323,248 of JARHVA010005307.1, read as the reverse complement.
TCAATATTGAAATAAAAATTACTTACAAATTTCATAGATAGGTTTTTAGATGATGTGATAGACCCTTTAGGAAAATGTATAAACCATTATACACCTGGACCTATGAGACTTTTTGGAAAATAGAGAAGTACACAAGATTCAATATAAATAACCTCATGACATGTTATGTATAATTATTAGATGTGGTCATGAGGATATCCCTTTCCCTTATATTTTTCAAATTTTTGAGTCTCAAAATGAGTGGGGAAAGGTATTTACAAGATACTTATATCTAGAGGAGATGTACAAAAATACTCATATCTTTATTTATTTATGTGTGTTTAGGGGTCTATTTATTGAATATTTTCATTCATCATTTTCCACTCATAATAAAAGGAGGGATCAATTAAGGGATTGGAAGTAATGGTAGATTTTGACTTTGGCCTTAGGAGGTTAATATTGATGTATGTTTTCCTTGGGGATGTGGGTTTATGGCTTCTATTAGATTTGCAAGGCTAATGAATTTATTTACTAGGTGAGTTGATCAGGATGATCTTATAAGGTGGATTTTACTTTATATTCCCAAATCCTAGTGTCTTGGGGGACTTTATCCTCATTATCTAGTTCTTAATCATGGTCCACTAATTCAGGATTCTCTTCTTCTTGATTTATTAGATTATCGCAGGGAGGAGTATTATGATGAGGTGGTATTATATCATGTTATGTAAAATATTAGGATTAAATTTAGAGGGAAATTAGGCTCTTGCTCTAATGTGGTGTGCTATGAATTGGTCTCTATTTTCATAAATATAATTGGTCAATGTAATTCCTAATCTCATCATTACTAAAGAGGTCATTGTTTATTTCATCATCTCCTCCAATGGTATGCATATCACTTTGATTCTCTTAATTATCCATATTTTTCTCACCTAGTGTCCTTAGGATATGATATTATTGGTTTTATCCTTGTCTTTTTATTAGGGTTTGTGCACAAGCCTTAGGTAGCATTATAAATCAATGTATGTATTAAATGGGTGATCTTCATGCTTGCATTTTAGGATGAGATGAAAGAATATTAGTGTTATGATAAGGTGTGATATTGATCAATAAAGTGTCTTATATTTGAGATAATATGGTCAAGGTTACTAGGAATTATGATAGGGTAGGATTGGATTGGATTAGGGTTTAGTATTTTAAACTATATATTATACAAAGAAAGGACTAGACTTGAGTCAATATGGTTTTATATTATCAATATGCCAAATCTATTAGATCCAAATTATAAAAAGGAAGATATTTTATAGGTTCCTATATTATAACTAGAAAGATTATGAATAAATGGGTTCTAGTTATGAATAGTAAATATGATAAGATGGGAAGATGCTAACTAGAAACTGATAGAGTAACAAATTGATATTATGTAAAAAGTGTAACAGGTAGGTTGATAATAGATAGAGGACAAATGGATAGGTTAATAAGTGAATATATAATGTAAGGGATATATTATTGATATTTATAATTCAAATAATTATTTTATAAGTCATCTTTAGCTTCATAATCTAGTTCTTCACCCAATTGATCACTTGCATTAGATGATTTACCATTCCAATTCCTTGTTTAGCTTAACCTTTCAACTTGTCACTATTTCAAGTACCTTTTTGTTATAGTATTTATTTATTGTGATCTTCCAAGAACATATATATGTCCATAATATTACTCAAATGACTCACAACTGATACCCTTATCTTAACCCATTCATATCCTTATTAATCTACTCCAAACACTTACTAGTTTCCTACTAAGTAACCTCCTTGAGCTTTCTAGAGTCAAAACTTGTTTTGTATTTATAAGAGTAAATATTAATTTATAGGTATTATTTTATGTCATTTTAATACTTCATTTATTCTTTTGGAAGGCTCAGCCACACTATTCTATTACTTTTACGCCTTAATGCCAAAACTACCCTGTTTAGGATTTGTAGCCCTTTTAAAGTAGCCTTCCTCTAGTTTAATTAAACAAAAAAAAAATTCCAAAGTTTGATGAAATTTAAATAATTATTTCAACACCACTAATATGTATGAGAATTTTCAACCCTTTACTCTTTACTCACCATTTCCTTGGAGAAACCATACTTTTCTAGGCCTTATTAGCCCTATTTTCTTGACATAGCTCCAAATCCATACGATATGAAACCCAAACATAATTTTAAAAAATTATCACTTTTAAAAAAGAGTTATTACAAAAATTTATCCCATTCTGATAGTTTAATCTCTTGTTTTCAAATAAAACCCTAAACTAGGGTTTTTGCATCTCTATACAGGTCGTGAGCCTTATAAATGCTTTATCTTGAGTTTCAGATCAGTTCAAATGCTCAAATAAACTTTGAAATATCTATTTTGACTTTTAAAAACTAATAAAATATGTTATAGACTATATTAAACCTTTCTTAATATGAATAACCCCAAATACAAAATGTTGGGCACTTACATGGACTGTGAGGCAAAGTATGTCTCCATTAGATGTTTGTTTTAGATTTAGATCACTTTTCTCAGTGATTAATATCCTTATTACATATTAATTATCACTAAAATACTCTATTATAACCATAATCTACACTTCTTGGTAGATACTATGATTTCACATCAATCCACATGTTTCCAATGCTTCAAAAGGACTGAGGCAACTTAGACAGTTGTAGCTTATCATTAGGTTATCATTATGTACCAAAAGATTTTTTGGGACACTAATGTATATTTAAATCTTGTCAATACTCAATAACCATCCATTAAATTTATTCCATATTGACTATATTTCCATTTAATAGCATTTTATCTTATCAAAATAGTGTCTTTGATCATGAACAAGGGTATGATAGTAGCCAAAAGTCTTATTAATTTCTAAGACATGTGTATTGGGTTAATATTATATTTTCTTTATTCAATCCATTCTAATCAAGAAATACCATTCATTCATTAAATCTCCTTATTCCCCATTTGACTATGTACCTTCCATGGATCCTAAAGGTCTATTGTAACAATAGGGTCTATTGCATCTATCTTAAGAGATTCTCAATGTCCATAAAGAATATCCAAGGTTTTATAACCTTTCTTGTAACTGTTGGAACCACTCCTTCAAAGATTTAAATGACAAGATAAAGGAGCAAGCTTTATTTCCTGAGATTGGGGGATTATTAATCCAAAACAAAGGTATGGTAGATTATAAATTTGAGAGTTCACATGGCTTATGAACCTTTCTATTGCAGTATAAGTTATAAAAATTTATCTAAGGAGTTCCTTGAAAATATTCACACATTGTTCCAAGTTTTGGAAATTTTGATGTCCATTAACAAACCCGTCTTACTAATTTTACAATTCAACTAGGTAATACATAGAATCCTTCAATACTGAGTTGTTTACTAATAGTTTTTCAAATTCACATGCCACCAAGAATAACATATAGGTTTAAATTATCCAAACGAGTATTTATATACTTTCTTACCATCTAACATTACTTTCCTTTGCTCTATTTTGACTATGTTTTGTAGCTAGTCTGTGGTTCCTTCCTTCAATCTTATTTCAACCTACAAACTTAGCTACATGCTAACATATTAAAGGTCTTGAGACCTTCAAGACAATATGAAACTAGTGCAAACATATATATATATATATATATATATGTATGTATGTATGTATGTATGTATGTATGTATATATACATACATATATATATATATATATATATATATATATCTGTGTGTGTGTATACATATATATATATATATATATATGTATGTATGTATGTATGTATGTACGTATACATATATATATGTATATATATATATATACATATATATATGTATACATACATATATATATGTATATGTATGTGTATATATATATATATATATGTATGTATGTATACATATATATATATATATGTATGTATGTATACATATATATATATATATGTATATATATATAGATATATATACATATATATATATGTATACATATATATATATGAATATATATATATATATATATGTATGTGTATATATATATATGTATATATATATATGTATGTATGCATGTATGTATGTATGTATATATATATGTGTATATATATACATATATGTATATATATACATATATGTATATATATACATATATATATACATGTATATATATACATGTATACATATATATATACATGTATATATATATATACATGTATATATATACATGTATATATATATATACATGTATATATATACATGTATATATATATATACATGTATATATATACATGTATATATATATATATATATATATATATATATATATATATCTATATTGAGGAATTACAATAAACTAGACTCCTTTATTTAAAATATTGATGTCTTTATAATACTTTCCATTCATGGACTAAGTTCTTATTTGAGGATTTCATACCATTTTCACTATCAAACTTCCTCTCCTCTCTATTTATCAGATATCTCTCTCCTCTATGCCTCTCCCCATTACAAATTGACTCTCCTTTTCCACTTTCAATGTAGGCTTGGAGTTGGTTACACTCAACTTCTTTTCATAACTAACTTCTTACTCATCACTCAATGTATGGGTGAAGGGTGGTTTTACATAACATTAATTCTCCTTATGAATTAACTCATATTAATTATGATTACCCTTTAACATTACTTCCTAAATCCATTGGAATCATCTAAACATTACAAACATGCAAGTAACCCCTCAAGACTCAATGCAAATATTTGAATTTTTAACTTCCCTATTTTAGAGGGAAAACACCTATAATCTATATATGACACATTGATGACTTAAAATGGACTAAAATGACATAAATTAACCTCATCATGCCCTTCTTACACATTTAATCTTAATTTTGACCAATGTTTGACTAGTTATGACCATAATTCAACAATGATGTTATTTGGCTTGATGCTCTTGCATCATACTCCCTAGAAGGGAAAAAATTTGAGTCTCTATATTTATTTCATGCATTAAAATAGGTATTTTGATGTTCCTTGATGCTTATCATGTTTTTTGTCCTTTGTTTTTGTTCCATTCTTCTTGCCAAATGCTTGTGCTTCTTCCTCTTGGCCTTATCTAGTCTTTTTGTCCATTCATCTTCCAATTACATGAAGTGTTCCAACTGATATAGCTCCTTTTTTATTTATTTTCCACATTTTCACAATAATTTTTAACCTCTTCACACTTATATTCAAACATATTTTATGCATTTGCCTTCCTCATTCTTGATTCATGACTTGTTTCCTCATGGTTGTTATTTGATTCTTGCTTCTGGAGTGACATTTGTTCCTTATGCTTGATAAAATATTATTTATGAGACTCTAATGGCCTCTCATACATCTCATAATTTTTCATTTTCTCATATATTCTCTCCTTTGCTACCTTTTCTTCAAACTTCTTCACTTTTGGATGCCTTTTTCCATCATCTTTCTCAATATGCCCGAGCAACTCCTTGTTCTTTTTATTCATACTATAGTACACTATTATTTGATCAATATTTGGCATCTCATATGCATGTTTATCAAATTAAAACTAGGTTTGATTTTGACCCATTTTATACTTTACCTTATTTACCATTTCCTTATTTGCTTGCTTCTTTATGTGCATAACTTTTTATTCTTCTTCTTGTTGCTCCTTACTTGATGTTTCTTGGATTTCTTGTTTTAATTTCACTTATTATACCTCACCTATTTTTAGATCCTTTTATGGAATAAACATGTATTCTATCATATTTAATTTATCTTGCAATTGGTGTACATCAATATCTTTATTTTCTTCATTAAACCTTGGTGTGCAATGTTTTTCATTATCTTGGGCAGCTTGTTCTTTATCTCCCCCTTGGACTCCCTCATTTTTGAGAGTCAAATCAGTGTCCTTTCACTATAAATCAAACTTATCAAACACTCTTTGAGGTGATTCACTTTCACTTTGCTTTGCTACACATCCATTCATTAATTATATGGTTTCTATGTACCAAAGATCTTTATCTTTGGAATCAAATTCAAACATGCCATCATATGCCAAATTTGAAAACATATTTTTAAAATACTTATCTTCCTTTATCCATTCATTTCATTGTTCACATGGTTATACTTTCACTTTATTGTCTTGATTTGCATGGACCACCTTTCTTGTGTGTTTTGTTGGCTTGTCATCCTATTCCATCTTCATGCTTCCTTGGGATTCACTTGTCATGTGATCCTCTTGTGCTCTCAAATTTATTTTTACCACCCACTTTCTACCTTGTATCTTCTTCGTCTGCCATTGGCATTTTTCATCACTCTCATACCTCATACCTTGGTCATCTATCATGCCAACTTTATGGACTTTACCATTTGCCTTTTGTTTCCACATTTGTGCTTGATTTCCACTTATACTCTTACTTTGTTTAACCTCTTTCTTGAATTTATTCTCTTCCTTCTTATCACATACTTATTTTAGACACTTAATCCATACATACACATGTTGAAATTAACCTAATGAGTGATGAAACCTATCTTTCTATTCCTCAACCTACATATCATCCTTTTATTCTTCATATATACAATCAAATTCAATATTTAAACACTCATTTACCTCTAATGGTAACTACTACAAGTTTGTCTCTTTCTTTATGTCTTCATGGGTGACTCTTTGATCTTCTTGGATGACCTTATTATCTTCTTAATGCATTATCTCTTTGATTTCAGCTACTATGCATGGCAATGCATCATATTCTTCTTCTTTCTCTTCAATTTCAGCATGTGAAATGTCTTCAATTACTAACACTTTATTCTCTTTAAGATGTTATTTATCCTTGTCATTATCTTGTCATTTGATGGGTAGTGTTTTTGACCCATTCTTCATCCACTTTGAGGCCTCATGCTTGGCCTTCACCAAATTTTTCTTCATACTTACAAACACAAACTCAAAAGCAACATTAGCATACAAAATAACATACTACATAGTCTCTTTGAATGCCTTTGGCATAGGCATTGTCCACCTATTATTTTCTTCATTATTTTATGCTCTACTTGACACTTCTTTCATCTTCTTATTTTCTTCAATGAGAAATCTCTTCACAACTTATCTTTCTTGTTGATCACTTGGAAACATCTCTCTTCTCTTGCTTATTTGGGCTGCCTTCTCTATCTTCTTCTCATTATTCAAGACACTCTCCTTGTGCCTTCTTCTCACAAGTGACTCTATGGGCCACTTTACTCTCTTTTTCATATGCCAACATATCCATTGGATCTATTTTTATCTCATGAGTTTCACCATGATCTCATTCTTCTCAAATCTTGGCCCTAACTCTTTTCTTATCTCTTTTAATTTTTTCTCTATATCCATCTTCCCCATTTCTTCTTGTTTTCTTGACCTATTCAGACCTTATTTTGTCAATTCCTTCAATCTTGCATCTTAAACCTCTTTTGGTCATTTCCTCTTCTCTCTAGGATCTCTTCTTAACTATTTTGACTCTCTTTTAGATTCGATTGTCTTCCTCTTGTCTCTTGGAGATTCAAGGGTCTCTTTTCCTCTCTCTCTTTTCTAGTCTTTCCTTGGCTAGTTTATTATCCTTAGAAAATGACTTTGGGGCTATATCTCTTCACTCTATCAAACTTATTCTCTTTTTTTTTGACCTCAATAGATCAGATCTACAATCCTCTTCTCCCTCAACACCCTGCAAGTTATTTCTCATACACAACTCATAACACTATAACTGCTTCTCAAATCAACAAAGTAATAAGTAATCAAAACAAAATTTAACCTGAGAATAACTTGTTAGATATGATACCAAAATTATGTAGAGATTTATTTTAGAATTCCTCTTTAGTTTCATAATCTGGTTCTTGACCCAATTGATCACTTGTATTAGATGATTTGCCATTCATAATTCCTTGTTTAGCTTAACCTTTCAACTTGTCATGGTTTTAAGTACCTTTTTGTTATAGTATTTCTTTATTATGATCCCAAGCACCTATTTATTTCCAAAATATTCCTAAAATTACTCACAACTCATACCCTTATCTTAACCCATTCATATCCTTATTAATCTTCTCTAAACGCTTACTAGTTTCCTACTAAGTAACCTCCTTGAGATTTCTAGTGTCAAAACATGTTTTGTGTTTATAAGAGTCAATATTTGTTTCTATGTAGTATTTTATTTCCTTTTCATGCTTTGTTTAGTCCTTTAGAAAGCTCTCTCACATTGTTCTATTACTTTTCCACCTCAAAGTCAAAATTGCATTGTCTAGGCTTTGTAGCCCTTTTGAAGTAGCCTTCCTCTAGTTTAATCATAAAAAATACTTTTTCTAAGATTTGATGAAATTTACCTACTTATTTTAACCCCACTAAGATGTATGAAAATTTTTAACCCTTTACTCTTTACTCACTTACCATTTCCTTGGAGAAACCACACTTTTCTAAGCCTTATTAGCCCTATTTTCTTGATACAACTCCAAATCCATATGATATGAAACACAAACCTCATTAAACACTTTTATCACTTTGAAAAAAAATTTATCCCATTCTGACAATTAAATATCTTGTTTTCAAACAAAACCCTAAACTAGGGTTTCTACATCTCTACACAAGCTATGAACCTTATAAATGCTTTATCTTGAGTTATAGACCACTTAAAACACTAAAATAAACTTTTACATATCTATTTTAACTTATCTCAACTTATCAAATATGTTATATCCTATATTAAACCTTCCTTAATATGAATAATGACAAATATAGAATGGTGGGTACTTACATGGACTGTGAGGCAGAGTATGTCTTTGTTGGATGTTTGTTTAGAATTTAGATCACTTTGATCAGTGATTAAGATCCTTATTAGTTATTAATTATCACTAAAAAACTCTAGTCTAACCCTAATTTCTACTTCTTGGTAGATATTATGATTTCACATCAATCCACAAGTTTCCAATGCTTCAATAGGACTGAGGCAACTTAGACAACTATAGCTTATACTTATGTTATAATTTTGTTCCAAAATATTCTTTGGGACACTCATGAATATTTAAAAATTTTCAATACTTAATAACCATCCATTACCTTTCTCCCCTATTGACTATCTTTACATTTAATAGCATTTGATCTTGTCAAAATAGGGTATTTGATCACGAATAGGGGTATGACAGTAACCAAAAGTATTATTACTTTTCAAGACCTATGTATTGGGTTCCTCTTATATTTTCTTTATTAAAGCCATTATAAGCAAGAAATACATTTCATTCATGAAATATCCTTATTCCTCATTTGACTATGTACCTTCCATGGATCCTACATGTCTATTATAATAACAAGGTCTGTTGCATCTATCTTAAGAGATTCTCAATGGTCATAAAGAATATCCAAGGTTTTATAACATTTATTGTAACTATTGGAACCACTCCTTCAAATATTTAATTGACAATACAAAGGAACAACCTTTATTTCTTGAAACCAAGTGATTATCAATATAAAATAGGGGTATGGTAGAGTTATAACATTTGAGAGTTCACATGGTTGATGAACCTTTCCATTGTATTATAAGCCATACATATTTCTATAAGGAGTTCCTTGTAGATATTCACACATTTTTCCAAGTTTTGGAACTTTTGATGTCCATTAATGAACCCCTCTTACTAACTTTACAATTCAACTAGGCAATACATAGAATCCTTCAATACTAAGTTGTTTACTAATAGTTATACAAATTAACATGCCACCAAGGATAACATACAAGGTTAAATTATTAAAACAATTATTTAGAGACTTTCTTACCATTTGACATTACTTTGGTTTACTCCATTTTGACTATGTTTTGTAGCTAGTCTATGGTTCCTTCCTTCAATCTTATTTCCACCTACAAACTTAGCTACATTATAAAATATTCAAGGTCTTGAGACCTTCAATACAATATGAAACTAGTGAAAACATATAAACATTTTTGGAGGAATTACAATAAACCAAACTCCTTTATTCAAAACATTGATATCTTTACAATACTATCCATTCATGGACTAAGTTCTTACATAAGGAGTTCATACTATTTTCACTATCAAACTTCCTTTGCTCTTTATTTATTGGAGATTTATCTCCTCTACACCTCTCCCACTTACAAATTGACTCTCCCTTTCCACTTTCAACGTAGGCTTGGAGTTGGTTACACTCAACTTTTTTCATAACTAATTTCTTACTCATCACTCAATGTATGGGTGAAGGTTGGCTATAAATAACATGATTTATTATGAATTAACTCATATTAATTATAATGACCCATTAACATGACTTCCTAAACCCATTGGAATCATATAAACATTACAAACATGCAAGTAACCCTTCAAGACTCAATGTAAATATTTGAATTTTTAAATTCCCTATTTTTGGAGGGAAAACACATAAAAGATATATATGACACATTGATAACTTCAAATGGACTCCAATGACATAAATGAACCTCCTAATTCCCTTCTCAGACATTGATACTCAAATTTGACCAATGTTTGACTAGTTATGACCATAGTTCAAAAATGTTCTTTGGCTTGATTCTCTTACATCAATGTCCTAGGAAAGAGTGTTCTTACGTAGGGTATGACTAATATATCACTAAAATATGATGCTAAAAGTCTATATATAAATGTATTAAATGGTGAATAAATGGTAATGATGAGAATATGGTTAAGGCAAGATTGTATATGATGTATGTTACCTAAGGATAACTATATTTTTCACTTTGGGTAGAAGGTGAACAATAATAATATTTCAAAATACTCAAACAATTAAGTAAGCCAAAAAACCTATTAACTAGTAAACTAACTCATGAGTGTAACTCGACACCCACCCCACATAATGAATTAATGATAGAGGTGTTATATTTGTTCCCCATTATATAAACTCCAAACCATCTCTACCTTTTGTACTCAGTTGTGTTATAGGTATAATCACTAAGAGGGGAGTGAATTAGTGAGCCCAGATATTTCAATTTCAGTTGTAGTCCTTTAAACTAATAACCAATTAGAATATATCAACTTGATCAAGAAACATTAATAAGAGAGCTCATTCATTCAATGGATACATAAGATCAAACATATAACACATAGTTCCTATGGGAAACCCTCATGGGGAATAAAATCCACTCTCAAGTCTACATAACATGGACTACTATCCTATATGAAATTAGAAACAAGAAACTAATCAAATCCTTTAGACCAAAAAAACTTGATCATATCCTCTTAACCAAAGGTATTTAGTGAAATCCTTATTTCACAAGGAGAAACTACCCCTAAGAAAGATCGAGTCCTTTATACCATCTTTTGAACAATTCCACATTAGTACTGATGTATTCAACACCTGATGATGGATCTCTATTTACCACTCTTCACCTTCATTCTTTCACCCAATACTCCTTATTGGCCAAATCACATTACATACTTTTACCAACACACAAATATTAATTAGGACACATTACATATCCCAATTAACTTCACTCTTCACTCACTCTCACTTCATCACATCTGCAATAATTTTATCACCAAAACAATAATCTGACCATGAGGTCATTCACATAGACCATACTTTGATCACCCTCACAAATAAACCTCAAAGCTCACACAAGCATCACCTATCCTTCACTCACACTTCAAATAATCAAACCTATAAGGGCACTTTTTATGACATAGAAATATGACCTATAGTTCATACACACAATCATGAACCAACTCTGCTCATCAACCCATCCACCAGGTACACTTCCTCTCTTTAATCCTCAACTCTTCACTCTAGTCCATTTTCACAAGCCTCTTCACTCATTTTCAACCTATAAGAACACTATTATACCATCAAAATTATGACCAGCACATCATACACATTGTCCTTAATATACTTTTCTCATCAACCCAATAATTGGGCACATGTAGTTCCTCTTTTTTTAACTTTAATGAATATTGTCCACACTAAGGACTCTAAAAATATCTCACTAAAATCTAGACATCACCATATTTTATTTCACTATTTATAGAGCATTCATGATCATCACCATTTTAGTCAGCCATTAGACATGCCTTAACCCTTAAGGCATCTATCTCATCAAGAAAAAATTCAATACAATCTTTATAGGTTGACCATAGCATCTATGGGTCACCCTTCATCAACTACACCTTTTAATAAGGCCTTTATAGATCTTATGGGTCTCATGGAGACCTATTCAACCATTTATAAAAATAATGAGAAAAAAGAGTAGAGGACCGCTTCCAAAATCATATATCCACACTACATGACCTCTTCGTCATCCTTAAATGCTTACAATCATCAGTGCACTCTTCTATACAAGCTTAACCAACATTTTATGCATATAATAACCATGAATGAATACAAATTTAACTTTTAAACCTTTTTCCATAATGCATATGATTAGTTAAACCTTCATAATGCACATATATGATACTCATAGAGGTTACAACACTCCCCAATAGTTAATTCATCATGAAACACCGAAATAACATCTACATAAGCTCAATTATCCTTTTTAGGTCACTTATAGGATAAGCATGAATGCACAGTCAACTTTGAACCTTAATATCTTTGACTGTACACACTTCTAGATATTTAAATTAGGTTCATTAGATGTGACATGGAGTCCTCTTAATATTTTCTTTTTATGATATTAGCAAATTCATCTTGGATCAAATGATATGGCCCCAAAAACACAAACTAGTTTTCCTTTTGTTGAATTCAAATATTCAAAAGAAAATGGTCATAGTTAAACTTTGAACACTATGCTCACATCTTGTGTCCTCTCAAATTTAGATCAATCTTACACCATCAATATTATCTAAACTTTAATGCATAGGCGCCAATGCTTAAATGTTAAACCTCAATCACTTTGACCTCATCTCATTCAATCTTGCAATGTTGACTCATCACACACTGTCAATATCCTATACATAGCTTGGTCTTTAATAATGCTAACCAACTGTCACTTCGAACTCTTGACTTTAATATGCACCATATCTCTATTTGTATGATCACCTACTCACCATTGATCCTTGAAAGAAGTTTAGTCTTTATCTCTACTCAATGTTGAACATCATTCACTTATCCTCATCTTATTACTTCCTACTTCTTGGATAAATGCACACTATTGATGTTGCTTGAACTTTAACATGTGCAAATTTAACTATGGGAACCTTACTTATTTGCCTAGAAGGCCAAATTTTCATAGTAATATATTTTGCTATGCTTGGATACATGTGCTACAATTTGGACCATATGATCTCCTTACATAGGATAATCCATCCATATAACAATCTACTCTTAGAACCCTCACATGTTTGAGATATATCACATTAAAATTCCTTATCAAAATCATTTGTCATAGAGCCAACTATGCTTAGAACTTATCTAGGAGACCAACTTTGAACATGCATAAATTTTTCCATGATACATCACATGACCCAAAATTTGGTGCATAAGAACCCAGAGAAAAACTTAAAAAACCCATATGATCATCTTGTTTTGAAACTTCCACATGTGAAAGATATGCTACCATCAAAATTCTTACTTAGCTCTTTTTTCCACATTGGAAATTTGGTTATGGGAAAACACTATAAAAATTCTTGAGAGCCTAAATTTGTACCCACATATATTTGAATATGATTAGGTGCATGACCTATGATTTGGAGCATTGAAACTAGGGACTAATATGATCACAACCATATGACCAACTCCTCCTAACTCATCCATATGTGGTAATTATGATGTCAAAAAATTGCCTACTCAAAATTTCTACCACTAGACCCAAACTATCTAGATGAAAACTATGGACTACAAGATGAATTATAATTATGCACATAATCTATACAAGCATATAAATCCTCTTATATGACCCATTTCACATGTTTAATTATCCATACTCATCCCTGAACATCTCTAGCCATGCCAAAACTAAAGATCAAGCAAGCCAATTAAACTTATATCACATACACAACTATTCAACAAGCCTTTAATAGTCTTAGCAAGATCTAGAACATAAGCATAGAAGAAAGGCATTCAACTTATAGGCTTGTGTGGCATCTACCACAAATTGATATGTAGATATATATTTTAAACTCATCTTTATACCAAAGCATCCAAACCATGGCCAACAAGTTAACTCCTTCTCAAGATAAGACCACTAAGATTCTTCACAAGATTATTTTCTCTAAAAAATAGATATATAAAAAGAAAACACACACATACCTTGTTTTTATACCTTCTTATCAAATAAAATTTGATAGCCACCATGTTTCCTCTAATTGACAAGTGTCTCCTTGAAGCCTAAAGAAACACCCCTTTTTGACATAGTGAGACTAAAAGTCACAAAACTCTAGAGACTTCCATATCTCCATACCTTTCTCTAACTTGCAATCTAGCTTGAATTTCAAAGGATGATTGACTTCATTCTTTTCTTCAAATTTGTCAATCAAAGAAGACAACATAAACTCTTGTCTTCCCTTCATATCTAATCCTTTTTCCACCTTGGAAAATAAACCATCAAGACTTTTGGACTCAACAAGGTTTGTATTCTTAGTCTTTACTTCCTGAGGTCTCCATACCATAGTTTGACTCTTTTTATCTTCTATAGTCATCTTACCTACTTGATCCTTGAGCTTATCCTGATTTGCAACATAGACTTCTAGAGAAACTTTATTATCAACTTTGTGATTAGAAGAATTGGAAATGATTACCTTTGGTTTCCATACCAAATTTTTTCCTTTTTTATACCTTCTAAGAGATATATATCCTTTGACATACCTTGAAGACCTCTTAACACCATTTGGATAGAATATAGCAATATGTCTACTTTTATGACAATTGAAATAAATAACATCATTTGTGCCTTTTGATAGATTTGAACTGTGATCAATATTTGGATAAAAACTCCTTATATCATAGCTCCATGAATTTCCATACTTTACTAACATCGTTATATATTCCATATCTCTATGGCCATACTTGCTACTTGTATAATAATGACCATGAAATAAACTATCATATCTTGAATCATTTGGTTGTCTAACTAGTCTTCTTTCATTGTGCTCGACTTGATATGACTTATTTTGATCTTCTTCAAGCTTACTTATCTTGACAAAAAAATTCTCATGTTCATCCATCAATGAACTTAGGTTGGCTTCCAATTTAATACTCTCATCCTCTTTAGATCTTACACTTGAAATAGAAGCCATTAAATGACCTCTAAAAACTTGGATAATCTCCTTATCACTCTTAGCTTCTTTATCTATGTCATCCTTTATTCTTCATGATTTATCTATCAAACTTCCTTCAAGATAATTTACTTGTGATTTAAGACCTTTGATCATATTTATCATCTTATGATTCTTCTTATTTTGCTCCTTTAGTTCACCAAGTGCACCCATGAGCTCAACTTCTAGATCAACTTCATCTTTGCTATCATGGCAAACTTCTTCATTACACATGATGTCCTTTTCTTTTGAACAATTTTCCTCTTTTGAACTCAAACTTGTCTTGGAATATTCTAGATGAGCTTTGAGGTCATTGATATCCTTCTCATTCTCTTTATTATCTTTCTTCAAAGTACATATTTATTCTTCAAGTACCTTGATCACAACCTTCCACTATTGATTTTCTTTCTTCAATTATTTATCCATCTTTATACCTACGTAGGATCACCTTCAAGATGTTAGGCTTCCTCCAAAGAACCTGATGTCATACCAATTATTATAGGTATAATCACTAAGAGGGGAGGTGTATCAATGAGACCAAATATTTTAATTTCAATTGTAGTCCTTTAAACTAATAACCAATCAAAATATATCAACTTGATCAAACAACATTAACATGAGAGCTCACTCATTCAATACATACACAAGATCAAACATATAACACATAGTTCCCATATGATACCCTCATACGGAATAAAACCAACTCTCAAGTCTACAACACATAGACTAATATCCTATAATAAATTACAAATAATATATTAATCAACTCCTTTGGACCAAAAAACCTTGATCATATCCTCCTGACCAAAGGTATTTAGTGAAACCCTTATTTCACAAGGAGCAACTTCCCCTAAGAAATATCAACTCCTTTAGACCCTCCTTTGAACACTTAAGTACTGATGTCTTCAACACCTAATGATGGATCTCTATTTTTCACTTTTCACCTTCACTCTTTCACCTAATAGTCCCTTTTTACCAAAGGACATTACATACTTGTACCAACACACAAAGATTAATTAAGACACATTACATATCCTAACTAACCCAACTCTCCAACTCTTCACTCACACTCACTTCAACACAAATACAACAATTCTATCACCACAATAGTAAATTAACCATAAGGTCATTCACATAGACCATGTTCTAATATACCTCACAAATCAACCTCCAAGCTCACACAAACATCACCTATCCTTTGCTCACACTTTAAAGCATCAAACCTATAAGAGCACTTATTGTGACATATAAATATGACCTATAGGTCATACACACAATCATGAACTAGCTCTAATCATCAACCCATCCACTGGGCATATTTCCTCTCTTTTCTCCTCAACTCTTCACTCTATTCCACTCGCACCAGCCTCTTCACTTATATTCAACCTGTAAGAGCAGTATTCTGCCATTAGAATTATGACCTATAGGTCATATACAAAGTCCTCAATCTAATATACTCATCAACCCAACCATTGAGCACACTTAGTCTTCTTTTTTCTTTAGTTTAACAAAAATTATCCACACTCAAGCCTCTATAAATCTCTCACTAAAATCTATAAATCACCATCTTTTATTTCACTATTTATATAACATTCATGATCATCACCATATTTTTTGGCCATTAGACATTCCTCAACCTTTTAGGCATATATCTCATTGATATATAGTTTAACATAATCTTAATAGGTCATCCATAGCATCTATGGGTTACCCTTAAGCAACTACACCTTTTAATAAGGCCCTTGTAGCTCTTACAGGTCTCATAGAGACCTATTCACCCATTTAGCACAAAAACAAGAAAAATAGGAACATAGGACCACTTCTAAAATCATAGGTCCACACTACATGACCCCTTAGCCATCCTCAAATGCTTACAATCATCATTTCACTCTTTTGTACAAGTTTAATCAACATTTTGTGAACATAGTCATGATGATCGAATAAATAGTCAACTTCTAAACATTTTTTCATACTACATATGATTGGTCAAACCTTCATAATGGACACATATAATCCTCATGGATTATATAACACTTCCCAATATCCAATTCATCATGAAACATTGAAACAACTTCTACACAAGCTCAATTATCCTTCTTAGGTCACTTGCAGAATAACAATGAACACACAATCAACTTTGAACCTTAATGTCTTTAACCATACACACTTAAATATCTTAAAATTAGTTTCATTATATGTGCCATGGATTCCTCTTAATCTTTGATTTTTATACCATTATCAAATTTATCTTAGATCAAAATATATGGTCTAAAAACCACAAACTGGTTTTTCACTTTAATTAATTAAAATATTCAAAAGCAAACAATCACAGTTAAAATTCGAACACTACACTCACATCTTGTGTCCTCTTAGCTTTATATCAATCTCACACTATCTATCTTCTCTAAACTTTAAGGCATATGTACTAATGCTCAAATGTTAAACCTTAATCACTTTAACCTCATCTTGTGTAATCTTATAATGTTGACTCATCATGTATCATCAATCTCTTATACATAGCTTGGTATTTAACAATTCTAAACCACTGTCACTTTGACCTCTTGAATTTAATACTCACTTTTGATATCTATTTTTACAATCACCCACTCACCATTGACCCTTAGATGAAGATCAATCTTTATCTCTACTCAGTGTTAAACATCATGTACTTGTCCTCATCTCATTATTTCCTCACTTTTTGGAATAATGCGAATAGATGATGTTGATCAAACTTTAACATGTGTAAATTTTACTAACTATGGGAACTTTACTTATATTCTTGAAAGTCCAACTTTGCATAGTCATATCTTTTACTATGCTTAGATGCATGATCTATAATTTGGACCATAAGATCTCCTTACATAGGAGAATCCAACCATATAAAAATATGATCCTAGAACCCTCACATATGTGAGATATATCTCCATTAAAATTCCTTCTCAAAATCTTCTATCATAGATCCAAATATGCTTAGAACTTGTTTGGGAGACCAACTTTGAACATGCATAACTTTTGTCGCGTAACATCCCATGACCTAAAATTTGGTTCATAAGAACTAGGAACAAAAATAAACAAAACTATATGATCATCATGTTCTAAAACATCCACACATGTGAGATATGATACCATCAAAATACTTACTTGGTTCTTTTTGGCACATTAAAAATTTAGCTATGGGAAAACACTATCAAAATACTTGATAGCCTAATTTATCACCCACATATCTTTTACTATACTTAGGTGCATGACTAAAATTTAAATAATATAAACTAGGGACTAATGTGATCATAACCATCTCCCCCTAACTCATCCATACGTGGCAATTATGACATCAACAAATTACTTAGATTTTCTACCACTAGACCCAAACTATCTAGATAAAAACTATGGACTACCAGATAAATTTTACTTATGCATACAAGCTCTCCACAAATATTAAACCTCTTATAGGACCCTTTACACATCCTCAATTCTCCATATTCATCCTTGAACATCTCTAGCCATGCCAAAACTGAAGATCAACCAAACCAACTTCAAGCACACTAGGATAAGCATATTGCACACTTTTTCATTGTCACTTAAGCTAACAAATCACTTCATCCACTCAATATGACACCTCCATGACATAATTTATAATACTCTAATAAGTTGGCCACTTTAGGGATGTTTTTTTCCCATGAAAAAAAAGTGCCTATTAAGGATGAAGGTATTATCTATGATATATAGGCTCACTAAGGGAATCCCTAGGATACATAAGGTAGGTGGGGACAAACATTATATAGGGTTAAATCTAATGATTAGGTGAGATAATTAACTCCTCGCCTTCATGATATCCTTTATGGAGCCTCTCACTTGGACTAATTATATTTTTCCCTGATATTTATACTCTATCAAAAAATAGAGTTTGGTTGAATGTGTGGTGATCAAATCCACATCATCAACCCTTAAGACTAATGGAAAGTGTGTGGAGATCAATTCCACATCATGTTACACCTTAGAAAATAAAAATAGAGAGGGTTTATTAGTGGTTTTTATCCTTCAGTAATCATTGTAAGGACATAAAGAGGAGAGCATACACTACTATATCCCTCAAGTGACATCAAGCAAGCAAAAATATATATTAATTGATTAACTTATATGTGTGGTTTCAAGAAAGTAACAAACCAATTATGTCAAAATAATTTTGCTTAAGCCTTGGACTAATTGAGCTACAAGATAAAATATTATTAGTTTTATCAAATTGGATTTTTTTATCAATCATCCTAAACCACAAGGTTTAGTGGTTTTACAAACTTAATGGAAAGATATTAGGATACAAATAATCTTGTCAAAAATAAGGTTATGTAGTTTTAAACCTTGATCTTGAATAGACAACCTATAATAATTTTTTTTAGTAGTTAAGAAGTTTCACTCTTCAATGTTTGTGTTCCTATAGGTTAGTGAGAATTCTTTCCTCTAAACAAAATTTAAAATAAAAACATTTTGAAGTTATGTTATAAAAAATTAAATATGAATATATTATTGGAAAAAAATCATAAATAAAAAGTTATTTATTTATTATACATATACATATACATATACTTGTGTGTGTGCGTGTGCACGCGCACGCGCGCGCACACACACACACACACACATTTAATTTTTTTTATAAAACTAACAATGAAAATTTAAAATTAATTTTTATTGTGATACATGATTCAAAATTTAAATGTAAATTTAATTAGGCCTATGTATTAATGATGAGTACAATGGTCAAAGCATATGATAATAAATTTAATCTAGTTATTACTAATCACCTAAGTTATCAGTGTGAATTAAATTATGTAAAAAAATTTAGAGTCCAATATTTATTGTGTTTTATTAATTCTATGATCAAAGATAGCTACCCATAAATACATGAACTATATTATATTTATATGACCTATAGTCTTCCTACAGAACCTATAGTCTAGTTACATGACCTTTGATTTTCATAAATACCAATATGGGAGTGGCTTTGAGAAGCGTCCTAATTTTGATGAAGTCTCCTAGGGTAATTTCAGTGGTGGACATGGGTGTAGTAGAGAATTAACAAATATTGTAGTCAAGATGATAATAATGGCTTTGCTCAAGACCTAAAACTTTGTAGTTTAAAAATGACACCAAAACAAAGTTGTGGTTATAAGATACAAATCAACATATGTCAAAGGACACATATGGTAACTTTTTAAATGTCAATGAAGAAAATAAAATTATATATATACAATAGAAACAAACTACTACAGGGTATAACTAGATTAAAAATTTCTTATAAAGAGTTCAACAGATTAAAGTTCAATGTAAATTGATTGAGAGTTTACAAAATATTAAAAGAATTCATAAAATATTAGAAAAATATTATGCAAAGTTTTTTATGAAAATTACAAATCCATTGTATTCAAATCAAGGATATCAATGACCTTGTAAACTTATTTAATATACTAGAAGAAATCTACAAGATTATTATTAAACAAATTAGTTATTCCATTTAATAACATCACTAATATCATTATGATCTTGTAAGTACTACAAAAAACAAGAATATGTATGTAAAACTAAGGCAATAACCAACACAATGTTATAAATAATCCATAAAACCTTATTATAGAGTAGACTAATGGTTTAAATAGTAGTAGGTTATAGTTTGATGCATACTGATTATAAAATAGTTAACAAAATTGCTAGTCCCAACCTTAAAAGGTAGTGACTTTGTATATAGATCAAAAGCATTAAGGAACAGACCAAGACCAAAATCCTATCTAATGTAATTGATCAAACTAAAATCAAACTATCTAAAGGAATTATTAATATTACAAAGCCACCAATGCAAATTATGAAGTGATGCCAATAGTAATTTATAGGAACCTGCACATAAATCTAAAACATATGAGAAACAAAATAGATTTAATTAGGTGGCCACCTATCACACAAGAACATTAAAAAGGTCAAATCCAAAAGGAGGGCTCCCACTATGGTTGCCAATGTATTGTGAAAATTTTGAGAAATTAGATAAAACAAGCACAATTTATTAGAAATCCTCCCGAATTTCACAAAAACATCAAAATGAAAGAGAATAAGAAGCAATCAACATATAATTAAGAAATTCTTGTAGACACTCCTTTTTTTCCACTTCTATGTCTAAATGAACATCAATCTAATTTCTTACAAACAATAAAAATTTATCCTAGAAATTATTGTTCATCCCAAATTCATATGTGCATTGGACATAAGTGTCCTAAATTATGTCAATGCATCCCTAGTTGTGTAAATGCACTATACATAAAAATAACATATCTCCAATTCATCCCTAGTCAAATTGTAACCTATAAAATTGATATTTTACAACCAAGGATGAGGGATAACCTTATCTAAATTTAGAAAATGCCATTAACCTAATCAAAGTTATTTAATTAATTAAACCCATATATATGCATAGTTAAAAATTTCATGGCTAATTAGTGATTTTTTTTTTAAAATCATAAATTGAGATTTAATGACAATATCATGACATCACACAAATATCTAAAATCCATAGATTTTAGAATTTCATATTTTATAAATTCAATAATTAAACTTATTCCTCAACTCTCATGACAAATGGCCAAGTGGATCATGGAGAATTAATGAATTTCTATTTTTAGAAATTCATAAATTTAACCAAAATATCTTTTATGAGTTATCAATTCACTTGTAAAATATCAAGAATTGGGTGGGATACATAGTAATTCTTGACCCATGTCTCTCACATGGCCCTCAAGATTATATCTGACCCAACCTAGAGTTACCCTAACTCAACTCAGGGTTAGGCTGACTCAACGAAGATTAGTTCTAAACCTAACCTTCCTAGGGTTAGAGTTAGTTCTGAGACCTATAAATACAAGTGTCAGGACACCTTAAATGAAGATTTTATAGTGAAATATTATTATGCCAAAATACCTCCAAAAAGTTTCAGTGTAGTGTTACCATGCCCACATTCCAATCCAAATCAAGCCAATCTAAGGTGAATGAAGGGGAGATGATGTGAAAGCACCGTTGAGAAATACTCCATTATCCACAAGCCGAGCAAGCTAGTTATCTCAACAAGAAAATTTGGAGATGAAAGGAGATTTAAATGGATTTTTTCTTTTGTGTCTTTAGATGAATTTTCATTATGTATTTATATATGCTCACCCTAGTACGTAGACAAAAAAATTTAGCTTGAATTGAAGTTGTTTTTGTTTGAATTATATTCAATAACAAGAAACTATCTTCTTTATAATCTTATGTTACAATTCTCACCATCATCTTGCTCCCAAGAATCTTATTTCCAACATTTTTTGATGTAACTCCAAGACAAATTTATCAATTGATGTATTATTGGATTTCAAGTGGTATGGCTTCAAGATAATGGACTCCATGGATGCAAATGTCAAGTAAGGGATGTAATGATATAGCTTAGATACAAAGAGTAATTAGATAGTATGGTGGATTTACAAGATTTTTTATTCATTCATTTGTTAAATTACATGGCCAAGAGAATAACATGGTTTATATAAGAGAGGGAAGGGTGAATGGAAGGTCCATATTAAAAGTTGGGTTTTAGGAGATCAAGGTCTTACAAATTTCTAAGGAATTTCAAATACCTTGGAAGACAATGTATTAAATGAGCCCATGAATTTAATATTCATTAGAATTTCCTAGAAAGAATGTTATGGGATATAGGAGGATTAACGAATATTTTAGAGATGTTTAGGGGGTTTAATAAGGCTTACTAGAAGTGTTAGGTGTGGATTAAGGACTAGGCTTATAAGAAAGCCTAGTGATAGGTGGATAGGGGGTAGATAGAATCTTAGAATTTTAAATTAGCAAGTGATCATGGGATGGGTTTATTAAGTTATTAGGATATTAATAGGATATGTAGTGGGAAATTAATAATATGGGAGATATATAAAGGTTAGTATGGTATAATAATTATAAAAGGGGGAGGGAGTATACTATTGACTAGGAGAGGATTAGTTAGTGAATTGTTAGCTAGAATAATGGTGAAATTAGACAAAGAATTAGGGTGAGCAAATTATCATGCATACAGAACCAATAGTTACCTATTTTCTTTAGATTTCTCTTTATATGATTTGACAACTTGGGCATGTTTTGAACTGGATAAAATAAATTTATTGACCCTTTAATCTTCTTTTTAAACTCATGGAGATGAAAGATATTAAATTCATCCCAAATTATATTCTTAGAGTGCTCTATGAAATGCTCCCATTAATATTTGAAGTATAAATGGACTGTGGTAGTTATGACATCCATGACATCTGACATCAAATAAAAAAAATTGTATATTAACTTGTCTGGGTTATTAATGTGATAAATAAATTTAAATATAATTGTTTCCCTTAAGCATAAAGTTTGTCATGGGGAGAGAAACGAGAGGAAATTTCAAACCAGGGGGTGGGGGAAACCACAAATGAGGAGGAAAGAGGGGTAAATGATGATAAAGAAGAAAACCAAGGGAAAAAGAGTTTGAGATTGGGTCTATAAAGTGGAAAAAAGGGACTGGTATCATCACAAGAGAAGGGAAGACACATAGGTTATGTCTCAAGACCAGGTTCTATGGATCACCCACTCACACAACCTAGGAAGTGGTCAGTTTAAGGAGGGAACAATGTGTAAAATATAAGTTATTTGGTAGTAGATGTCATTCAAGGAAGGCCCTTGATACCTTTGTTCTTTGTGGCCCTATGTTGTGTTTTAGGGTGATAGTTATGTAACTAAAAAATAAAGAACATGTAGTTGTTATCAAGTTTTTGCTCAAAATTTGGAATAGGTGACCAAGAGGGGTTGACCCTTGGTCAAGATCAGCTAAAATGACTAAGAGGTGAATGGAACGTGGCATTTTTGGTTCACATGATCCTTGGTATTTTGAGGATGACAAGGATCTGGTTATCTACACAAATCTATGACACTTACGGTGGTGGGGCATGGGTAACAATGCCCACCTTTGTAATTTATTTGGCATCTTAAATGGGTATGGGAATAAACTAAATAGGGGATGTTATTGGATTTCCCCTTATTTCTCTAACATTCACAACATGGTTTCTCTTTGATGGATCTTTTATGGGGTGTATGTTGGGGGATTTCACCCCTTGAAATCTTATTGGGTTATGATGGGTATTAGAATAACTCATCCCCTTGGTTTTTTGAATGGACTATATATTAGAGGAGTCCTAGCCATAGTTTAACTTGGTTACTCAACTAATGGAGAAATCCATTCATTTCACATAAGCACTATAAGCACAAGGTTCAATCTTGAGGTGATTTTTGAGGGAATTCATCTCTTAGGACTAGGAGGGTTGTACTTTGTTAAAGATACTCTTTAATATAATAGAGTATATTTTATAAGAGTCCACTCGTGCCTATTACAAGTTTTGGGAATGCTAAGTATCTTATATAGGGAATGTAGATGAAGGGTAAAAACCACGTTGAAGCTCAAATCTAGGGAGGACCCTACTTAGTTTAAGTCACTTTCTTTTAGGATGGATATATGATTCTCAACCAAATCCTATCCTATTAGAGTGGATGATAGAGTAATCCACCTTGTTGATTCTAGTATGAGGAAATGCCTACTTGTTTCATCTCAATTGAGTGGAAGTTATGTAGAATACCTAGTTGGTAGAAGAGCTTATACTCTTAGTGGAGTCTTGTACTACAAAATTATGGATCCTAGTGGGAGGTAAAGCCCACTTGTTGTGACTTAGTTGTGTAGAGGATGGGTGAAAGACCTAGGTGGCAAAAGATCTCCTTATCTAAATCAATTTTTAATCTATAGTATCCCCAAGGAAGACATGATGAAGGGTTTTATCCCTTCAAGATTAACTATTGTGTTTCATCTTTATGCACTTCAGCTTGTAAGACCCTTTAAAACCCTTGGTTTTGGGTACCTTAAAACCCTCATGTTTTAGGTTATAAGACCCTTTAAAACCCTCAATTATGTGTACCTTAAAACAATCATGTTTCATTTTCAATATCTTTGTGTAATTTAGGTTGCAAGATCCTTTAAAACCACTATTTTTGGATACCTTAAACCCCTCTAGATTCACAAGGTTATGGGAGCCTTCAAAACCTCTAGTTGTTTTATTTTTGTGATTCACTAGGTTGTATGATCCTTAAAACCCTCATTTTTCACTAAGGTTGTGGGTACCTTCATTTTACTTGATATGTTTGTTAAAGGTTGTGGGAGCCTCCAAACCCTCTTTGTTATATTTAGTTGTTAAAGGAATCCTTATAACCCTATTTATTGTACCTAGATGAGGGTCCAGATATCAAAACCTTCACTTTCCTAGTTCATATTTCCGGTTTCAAAAGTGTTTACCTCATCAAATAAAAAACTGGTTTTTCTTGAGTTTAAAATAATTTTCAGTAATGGAACTCATATATCTTGGATGTAATAAATATTGGGGAACACATAAAATCAGTTAAATAGATCCATGAAAATCTTTATGCTAGGCCTAAAGGATGCTATAGGGATGGAAGAAACTAGTCATTTAACAACAAATTTACTTGGGTTCTCAGCCCATTGTTACAATTTATCAAGGATTAAATCTATGAGATGCTATGAATTTACCATGCCTTAGACATTAGTGATCTCAAGGTAAAAAATACTATAGTACTTATTGAAGGAATTGTTGTTGAGGTAATCCATGGGGTGGGATTAAGCCTATGGTATAGTATTTTTGAGAAAATTAATACATGGTATTACCTTTGGTTTTACTACAACATTATGTAGGCCTACTTCCTTATTTACTAGGAGGTCATCTAAGTATCTATGGGTGAAGATAGATATCTCATCTTATACTATGTATGGCTCTATAGAATTTACTTTGTCCTAAATAGTTGAATAATGTGTTAACTTGTATTATAGTGTTGTTGAATCAAATATAGTGTATGTGTATTTAGCTGTGAAAAAAATTAAGTATGCTGAAGGAGGAGGAGCACAAAATGAGGATGAAATTGGAATTTCATATTAATTTTATGTTCTTTGAAGATGGAAGTCATTGAGTCACTATGAAACTTGAATTTATGTTGTGCACAAGTTAGCTAGAAGTTAATGTGATGCAATCTTACTTTGCCATTGAAAATATTACTTTAGGTTTATTTTCTCAATGAATCTAATGAATTAAGTTTCCAATTCATTTATATTAATGACCATGATGGATTTTTATTCATTCCCCATTTATTTTCATTATTTGAGTTGTGATTTTATTCTACCAAGTTTAGCAGGTTTTATTTCCATGTGTCTTATTTTCACTACTCCCAAGCACCTTGTCACTTTAGCATTGATAAATGTACCTTTTTCATGCTTTTGATTCTAGTATTCGTGTCCTCATACTTATTTATATAGATTGGGGACACGTAGTTATATATCACATGTATATTAATGAATAGACTTTGGATCTTTGTACTTGGTTTATTCTCAACCATAGGCTACTGAGATGATGACACTTAGCAAGATATTAGGGATCTTCTTACCCAACCACATAATTAAGTTTGTTGACCTCATAAAATTTAACTTTGGGACATTAGGATGATGACACATGGATGGCTCTCATTACTCCACTTCTTTGGATGATTTCATGGCTTGTACTTTCTTCTTAGGATCTAAATTAGTGGGATGATGACACAGATGGCTCTCGCTAATCCACTTCTCTATATGATTTCATGACTTGTAATTTTTTTCTTAGACTTTGGGTTAGTGATATGTTGACACATGTACATCTCTCACTACTGTACTTCTCTAGATGAGTTCATGACTTGTACTTTTTTTACTTATACTCTAGGTTAGCAATATGATGACATGTGAATGGAACTCATTGCTCTGATTCTCCAAAAAAAAATTGACTTTTAATTTTATATTTTGACTATAAGTTAGTGGTATGATGACATTTTAATGGCTCTCACTTCTCTATAGGATCAAAAATATTTCAAAATTTACACAAGTATGAGATAGTTGTGTAAGGGTGAGATAATAACACATGGCATGATCTCAAGGGCTTGAATAGAATAAAGGCATGGTCAGTTACCAAAGGTTTTAGGTTGATAAGATGATGACACATGAAAAATTACCAAGTGATCCTGAATATACTTTGAATATGTCATGCAAAAAACTAAGCATGAAGTATCTTGCATAGGAGAAATATCAAGAGAAAATAATCTAAAACATATCATGGTAACCTTGTTAGTTATTAAAGTGAAAACCCACATATATAAATAATTTTATTAAAATAAAATAAAAATAAAAAGATATATTATTAATATAGATTATACTTAGCTTTGATTTTCTTCTCCTCTCATGACTTTGAAATGTGAATTAGACATCAAAAACAACCTTGGGCTTTTGCATATTGATTCAATATTAAACTTCCTAAAGTTGATATGGATCATCAAAGATAAATATTTTCTAATATTAATTTGTCCCTATTTGAATTATTCATAATGGGGTGTGTTGGTCACAACAAATGGTGACTTAGTGGGGCAACACCCTAGAGTATTTGAGAACCTAGAATCTCAGTTAATGCATCATATCAAATTTAGTCATAAAAAAAAAAGAATAAGTAAAACGGTATACTAAAAATGACCCTTCCTTCCTCATTAAAAATACTAACCCTTTTCATTTTTGGGATCTGTGTGTGTGGATTTGTGAAATTTATTTTCCCTTGTTATGAGAGTTTTTACAAAGACTTGGATAAACAATGTAGGTTTCATTTTGATTTCAGATTTTATTTCATCAATAATAAGGGGAAGTTGGGAAATTCTTTGATACCAACCAAGTGTCTATACCTCCAATAGATATATATGATTCCTCTCTAATCCTTTTTCTAATGCCAACTAGGCATCTATAGCCCTAGTATATATTGATTGAATCATTCTTCCTCCATAAGTTTGCATGATTTTTTTATTTTTTTATTTTTTTAGAATATAGATGGTAAAAGGGTTGGGAATCACCATTGGTTGGGTACATCCATTTTAATTTTTATTCTCTCATCCAAATTTTAGCATGTAATAGTGCAATTGATATTTGTGATGGAAAAAAATTTCTTAATTTTACATGAGTATATTAAAGTAAATTCCAAATTCCTAATGAAATTACTCAATTCAAGTATAACTTAATTTCAATCCCAACACACACATAAATTTTATAACCTTAATTACTATCAAAACACATCATAATGGATATCATTTGTGCACTTCTTGAGTCATCCCCTTTATTCTAACAAATCTTTCATAATTCTAGCATAAGAAATTTACTAGACTATTCTACAGTTTTAATAAAACAAATCTAGAAAGTACAAAGCTAACAAAGAAAGAAAATGATGGGAAGTAGTAAGATAATGTAAAAAAATATGAAATATTAATCTAGGAAAGCATGAAATATATTCAATAAAGTGGGAAAGTTGATCTACTCCTATATTTACATGTGCACTTACAGTGATTCAAGAGTGTCTTCAATTAGATAAACCATGTAATAATGTTTCATAAACTATGCATTGATTGGAAAAGTAGGGTCATTGGCTTAGAGGTCCTTGAGATGAAAATCATTATTACCTAGTATTACAGATATCTAGTGATTCAAAGAATGAACTTCTAGAGGCCATAACTTTTGATATGTAACTCTGTTTAAGATATTGCTTGCACCAAAATGATGGTATAAAAGAGGATAGTTTGATCATATATACATTTAGGTGACTAGGATTATTTTTGATAAATTTCTAGGGCCATAAGTGGTCATATAAGGGGCTGAAATTATATTTTAGTATTTTTTAAAGAATTTTAAAATCTTAAAAATTAGATATATTTGTAACTAGACATGAACTCGAGTTATAATTTGTATCTT
This sequence comes from Torreya grandis, assembly GCA_037957365.1. NCBI lineage: Eukaryota > Viridiplantae > Streptophyta > Pinopsida > Cupressales > Taxaceae > Torreya > Torreya grandis. The sequence continues at coordinate 294,120 of JARHVA010005307.1, read as the reverse complement.
GGTTTGTATGTATTATTTAGAGGAGATATAAATATTTTTATAACTATCCGAGCTTGCCTTCAAAACTTTTAAAATAATAGTTGAAAAATCACTAGAAGGTGAAAGTTACTATAAATATCATTTTTCTAAAAATTGCATGTGTCAGTTACTTTTAGGAGATTTAGATAGATTTTTATTTATTTAGTTTTTTAATTATGCTTGTCAATTATAATTTATATTTGATATTTATTTAAAGCCTCTTATGTAAATATTTTATTCATACAATGAGAATCAACAACAAATCTTGTTTTCAAGTAAATTATGAGTTTATGCCTATCATTATTTTGATTAGCTAGACTGTGTTTTCATCATTTGGTATGGCCCAATCCATAAGTGATTTAACTTATTTTATTTAGCCTTTTTCTCATGTGCCTTATCCCATAAAAGTACTAGGTCCTAAATCCTAAAATTGATTTTATACCTTTATCAAACCACCTCTTGATGATGTCTTGATGTTTGTTGAAGTTATAGTGCTTCAGTTTATGCATATTCCATCTAGATTATGTCAAATTGTCTGGAATAGATTATTTCATATTCTCTCATGTATTCTTATATAAGATGATATATCGGTAACTTGATAGTGATAGGAAGGAATAGTTTTTTTCATATACTAGAAGTAAATATGAAGCCTTAAGTGTTTACTATGTCTCATTTTATATTCCCATAGTGCATACTTTAGTATCAAATTCCATTCCCTTAGTTTATATTATGTCAATTTATTGATGGCATATATTATATTATTTTTATTAGAATCAACCACTCAATTCCCTTAGGGATAATAATTTCATGAAAACTTGATGGTAATTTGGTTAATGTAGGTCCATTAGTGTAAATTAAAAGGCTAGACCATTGTCATAGACAAAGGAGATGGGAGTGCCAAACTTGGTTAGTATGTTTTATTCCATATATTTGATCAAATTTTCTGCTCTAGAATTTTTTGTGGCTACCACTTCTATCCATCTGGTGTAATAGTTAATGTCTCTTAGGATTAATTTATGCCTTGATGAAGAATTTGGGTTGATTACTCCAAAAGGGAATCCCTTAATGATTGGTTGTCAAGGCATGGAAACATTCACTTCCAATTCTCCAAATACCTAACATGCATGGCATGTCCTAACATAATTATGTGCATCTTTGAAAATTGTAGGCCAGTAGTATTCCATTCTCAATGTTTTATGATCTATTATATGGAGTGAGGGATGCTTATTTCCTATCTTATTATGTAAATTATTTAGGATTTTTTCATCTTATTATTTTGAAACACACATCAAATATACATCTTCATAATAATTTTGGTATAAAACTCCATTCTTTATCATATAATAGGTTGATTTGAGCCTAAGGTCTCATATTTGTTCTTTATTTAGATCAAGAGGACATGCACCTATAATTAAGTAGTAGATGATGTGGGCATACTATTTTCCAACATCCACATGAATCTCATTCATTTGTTTATTGTAAATGTGTGGATTAGTCTTAGTCATGAGCTAAATGATTCCCTACCCTGGCACCATCTTGGATGGTCTAATTTCTAGATCAAACTCCTATACTTTTGCCGTCCAATTTCCTTTTCATTCACCCAATTGTTTATGTTTGAGTGTGATCTTGATGAATATGTATGTAATAATGGAATACATCTTGTTAGTAAGAATATAATTCCTAAAATTCTTCACATCTTTGATCATTGAATATATATACTTATCTTTCATTAAATACTTTAACTCTAGATCTTTCATATTAGTACTCATTAAGGCACTTGGATGTTCATTATCATCTACCCTTTGTGTGAGTAGTACCACTATAGTATGCTATAAAATAAAGGAATAAATACTTATTAAACTTTGGGCTTATCATAATTAGAGCATAAGTAATCGCAATTATTATATCATGAAAACCTTTTTGGCCTCAATTATCCATTATATTTTAACAATTTAATTCAACATGGCATTAAATGGATTAAAAATCTATGTAAATCCAAACATAAACTTCCTTATAAAGTTTATATTTATAGAGAAAGAATTCAATTCCTTTTTCTATTAGGTGGTGTTGGCTTGTAAATGGCCTAGATTCATTCTGGGTCAATAGAAATCTCATCTTTGGTAATGGAATGGCCTAATAGTTTTCCTTTAGTAACTCCAAATATATTATTTGGATTGAGTGATACTCCATATCTCATTAATATTTAAAATACCTTTTGTAAATGGTATTCATGATCATCTCTATTATTATAAAACATTTTTAGGTTATATCTATAGATGATGATGGCCTTGCCCATAATTCCTTGAAAGGAAAAGTCCATAGTTCACTGAAAGTTTTATCCTAAATTTATAAGGCCAAAAATCATCCTTTTATTTGAAAAAGTACCTCACTTGGTGGTGGAGGTGGTCTTCATTTTATTTTATACTTAAACTATCACTTAATCATACCCTGAGAATCTATACCAGAAGGAAATAATCTCAAATCCACTAACCATTTGGATTACCTCATCCAAAGAGGGTAGGGGATAGTTATCCTTATCTTATGCTCATTTAATATTTTTAAATTAAATTTATAACATGATTTATCCTTTCTTCTTCTTGACTGGTACTAGGTTGGCTACCCAGGTAAAATGACTAACTAGGAACATAATTTTAGCATCTAATATATTTTGCACTTATTTGAATAAGGGGATCCAAAATCGCATTTATTGGTCTATATCACTACTTGAAGGGTTTGTGTTCTAGATTTAGCTAGATAACATGTGTGATGACTCCAGGTTTAAAGACATTCATAACTTCATATGTCTAAGTGATTACATATTTTTATATATCATCAAACCCTTCAGCTTTTGTTTCTCACTTTTGGTGTAACTCAAGTTAATGTTTACATATTGGGAATGTTGGTTAGTTCCCAAATTCTCTTTGAAAAAATTATATTTCATTGCTTTAGGTTATTTTTGTTGTTGATCTTGTGGATCCACATTAAAATCTCACTCTAGTGCGACCATCCCCATAAGAATGTAGTTCTCTTTTAGCTATAGGATGTCATTTTCTATTAAATATTTATATTCATAAATCTAGCATATTTTTCATATATTATCTTATATTTGAAAGATCCAATATATTCATAAGTTTTAAGATCTGATGATCAACATTAAATACCTATAAGTTCTCCATATTTCATGGGACAAATGGGGAAAGAACTAGTTTCACAAAGAATTTATGCATCTTGGATTATTGGAATGGTGACAAGTTGACATTTGAAGTTACTAATGAATCTACCATTTTATTTTATTTTATTTTAAAAAATCTAATGTTGAATTATTTGAAGGACTCAATAAGATCCCATGATTGGTGTTTTTACTTTTTTGAGTAAACTAGTTTGCATTGATATTTCTTTTTGATCTGGTTAACAACCAACTCTAAATTGTTGAATATCCATAATTTATTTACATAATGTTTTAGTGAAAATTATAAATAAATTATTATATATTCATACTCAACTTTATTATTGGTGCAAGGTAATTAAAATATATATGTATCTAGATATTATTTCCCATCTAGGTCGATTAGAGTTATGCCAATGCTTAAGTCTTGTTTTAATCTAGCTCTGTCAAAATGGAGAGTCTATAATTGAGAAGGAACATCAAATTATTTTTCATGAGTTTATTTTTTATGCATGATGTAGATGGAGAATGAAAAATAGCATTCAATGACCTTTCCTTTAGTAAGGCTTAAGCTACTATCCCTCTATAATCACCTTTTAGTTAGTTTGATAATTATATAGGTTTTTCAAGCCAAATAATTAAGGATTAATATACTCTTTATCCTCTTAAATAACATACAAAATTTTAAATTCAAACTCTAAAGGTAATTATTCTATTTTCAAGGTTTTTCTTCTCTTTTAGGTTTATCTCTAGTAACCCTCAGAAGTCACTTTCATTGATGGTTTGGAAAATATACAAGGTTAAAAATCAAACCAAATAAATTTTTAGATACCCATTAAGTATTTACAACTCTCCTCTTATTTTTAAGGTCTAACTCATAAAACAAGTGTACTAAATCAACCTATTTATTCTACCAATTAGGCCTCTATTAGGTCTCTAGGCCTCCAAGCTAAGTTTTACCTTACAAGAGATCCACACATGCAAAGACTTCAAATAAAAGTTTTATTAAACTTTAGGAAAAAAAAATCATGTGTGAATTTTTAAAGTATAGAATAGTCTCTATACACCTAAACCATGAAAAGGACACAACCCTTCACTAGCCTTGTTACATAGGCTGAGAGAGATAGAATGAAGGAATTTTAAAGCAATTTTATACTTCCAGGACTTAAAAAAATGGAATTAGGTTTTAATAAAATTAATAACAACCTATATATTATTTAAACTTGTCTCCCATATACAAATATTTAAAAACATGTAATTCCTCACCACAATAATGCTAGTCAAGGTAGGGTATAAGTATGTGAGGCTAAGTAAGAGATTTTGATGAAGATTGATTATTTATTTGAGTATTAAAAATTCAAATAATTTATTTTTAACTTCAAAACTTTAGTCAATTTATTTTCCTTCTTACATAACAATTAATAAGTGCAAGAATCATTTTGATTACACAAAGACCTTAATGATGATACATAGATTTGTGTAGACTTGAGCTTCTTCTTTCTTAGTATAAAAATAATAAATTACTTTTATTAGTCTTACTATAATTCCAAATTTGACAATTTAACTTAATTCATTAATGTAATACACTCAATTCAAAACATGACACAATGCCATTCTTGTGTTTTAGTATTCAAGTTTCTCAATAAAAAAGTATTAAATTCTTGAAAGAAACAATCTTGTTCTTGTGCTCAAAGAATTTATTTTTGTTTCATTGAGATAAAACCTCATATATTATCCTTCACATAATTAATTATAATTATTTCATACATTATATTCTCCTAAAATATCTCTAACTGCCTTTTCACTTCTTCATGTACTTATTGCATAGCCATAGAAAACTCCTCTCCTTCAACATTTATTTTCTCCATTTTTCTCAAATCTCTTAGTTCAAATTCCCCTCTTGGATTGATGCCATAAATTACTTAGAATTTACTCATACTAATGCTCCTATTAGTGGAGTCTATGAACATATGATTGTAATAAGGGGAGATTGGTATGGTGTCAGTGAATGAAATCAAAACACAAACCAAACACACTAATGTTAACACCTTAATCCTATCTAAAGGGGGGAGAATAATAACAAAACTAAATGAGAAACACAACTATAATCCAAAAGATAAAATAAACCACTCATCTTCTTTGGATGCTCCAAATAGCTTGTTAAAGTGGCTTGCTTGGCTTGTGCTCAATGAGTCTTTATCAAAGGGGGATTGGTTATCTCCTATTCTACTTGGCACCAATAGATCTGTGATAGATTTGGCTTGGCTCAAAAATTGGGATTTATAATACTAAATCAATGGCTTGATCAAGATTTTTAGCATTATATCTTTACACCAAAGGAGTTTAAAATTATGAGTGTGAGGCCTTCTATTTATAGATTTTGACAAGTAATCATAATAAACCTAAACCATCCATCTCAAAATGAAGATTTGTGGCTAAGAATCCATTAAATTTTATATGCCAAATTAAATAAATTCCCTCATAAATATTTGGGGTAGAGAGGCATGTATGAGGCATGGAAGGCACTAATGAGGCATGGGAAGGCTTAATCCTGATATTTTATACATTTATGGCCTAGGGATGTCTTTCCAAAATATGATGTCACCTGATGATGTCGAAAATCATATTAAATTTACAAAAATAAATATTCACCAAGTTCCATGTAAATCTTAATTAGGATCTTAATCCAAATTAAGTAACTTTAAATATGATTTGTCAATTTTGGTACAAATCTAAGCCATTGGTGCAGAAATTAATCAAATTGGTTAGAATGTTATATATTGGATTGAAATTTGAATCGATTGGAATTAGGATGTGATGTTATATGAGTTGGAACCATTATCCCATTTAGGATGTTTCCAACACAAAATAACAAAGGCACATGTCTTGTGCAAGAAATTTAGTAGAAAATAGCAATCTAGAACACCCAAGTGTGAAATCAAAAATTTGACTCAAAATGATCTTATCAAAGTTAATTATTTCATAAAATGAATTTTCCCATTTAGTGATATTCTATCCAAAATTGACACTTGTATATGATAGGTTCAAATCTTTTAATGTGTTTTAGTGTTTTAGGCCAAATTGTACATTTTGATAGAAATTGGTCAAAACCTTGGTTGGAAGTGATTAGTGGCCAGTTTTAGGTGTCTATAGTTTTCCCATGTTTAGGAAGGCATTAAAATATATAAATATAGTAATGTCTTCTCAAAGATTGAAAAGTTTCTATATTCTTACAACTTTAACGATAATGGATGAACTATATAATTCCCCCTTGAGGGAATGGTTGGCACAAGTTCAAAATAAAGAAGAGAAATGAGGGGACCAAATATATGAAGATGTTGGGGTGAGAAAATATTAAGTTTGAAAAATTATTCAAAATCACTAAGAATGCAAGTGGGAAGGCGTACAATGGTTTTCCCAAAGGTGGTTATAAGTTTTGTACCCTAATAGTGGAAATGTGGTATGATAACATAGTGATTTGCCTATAGGTGGTTATAATCATTGAGAAGATGGAGCTACCCTAGATAGGATACATAAACAAGATAATAATATGCCCCTATTTGGGTGAAAATATAGTAAATTTGGTGAGAATACAATGATTTTCCCAAAGATGGTTATAATCATTGAGAAATGCAAGTGGGATGGTGTAAAATGATTTTCCCATAGACAGTTATAATCATTGGACCCCGATTATGACAAACATAATTAATTGGTTGATGATGGAAAATATGATGTGGGTAACTTGATATAGAGGATAAAGATGAATTTGGACAACCTGTTAGTAGGGAAATGCTCATTCAAACTAACAAAGGTTAAAATTCTTTCATTGTGTAATTCTTTTGTTTGGGATATGATTAGGATGCCAATTTCAAGGAGATGTTGATGTTGCCTTTGTTGAGTAAACTTATTAAAGATAGTTTTTATTATATCACTTGATGGTAGGATTCATGTTAGAACATCATGAGGATTGGGCCAAAAGATGCATAAGGACTGACTCTTAGAATCCAATATTTAAGGGAAAATAATGCACCAATGATAAAAAAAACATGATGGCAATGAAAACAAATGAATATGGATGGATTCAAGTATACATGCACAAGGAATCACCCAATGAATGCACATATAATGAATCAAGGCAACACTATTGAAAGAAAATAAATAGACACACAAATAACAAACAAACAAATAATTAGAGAAACAAATAATAATTAATCCTAATGTTAGTATAAACAACATGGATTAATCCTATGAGACAAACATTTCCCTTCAAAAATAGGTGACAAATTAGCAAACAAATATGACTAGGGAAATATAAGAAAAAGAAGGAGGTGGCTGAGCTACCTACATAGTTTCATGGACATCATATCCAATAAAAACTTTAGGCTGAATGTTGTTCTCTCAAGAAATAAGAAGAAAATGATAGCTGATGAAAACACACATGATGGATGTGATAGAATAAATAATAATGGTCTTAAAAAATGGAAAGTGCATGAGAGAAAAGGACAAAAAGGATGGGGAAACTAAGTGATAAGTGATTTACTTGTAACTTATTAAGGGTTCCCAGAATCCTTAAGGCAAAGAAGTGGTCAATGTGTTTGGTTTTTTCTAAATAATTTTCAAATGTTTTTGGAATTTTTGAATATCTTAACTCAATTGAGAATGATGAGATATTAAATGGTCTAAGATTGTAAAACAGTGAGATATTTGGCTTAATATGCTCAAAAAATGGTAAGATCATGGCTTAGGTTTCTTTAAAAATGGTGAAAGCATGGATTAGGTTGCTCATAAAATAGTGAGGGCATGGTCAAAGGGTGACTACGCTAACCTCAAAAAATATTGAGTGTTGCCTATATAGTCCCAGGTTAGGACCTCGAGTCACTTTAGTTTTGCCTTACAGTGGAGGAATTTGACTAGTGTAACAACTAATTCAAACAAAACATGTTCAGTTGGTATAAAGGTACAATATGGCATAGGAAATGGCTAGTTGGTACATTAAGGCATGATAAACAAGTGTTGCCCCTAATTTTCCCTTAGGTGATTATAACTAAGAAATAATGGTATAGGTTAATGTTACTAATTTTCATATTGGAGGTTTAATTAGTATCAAGACTAGCGAGACACTGATTTTCCCATAGCTAGTTCTAATCAAGCACACTTGGTAGAGAGAAAAAAACTAGAAATGAAGGATGTAACTACCAAACTATTATCTTACTGATCCAAAATGCTATCTTTGTCTAAAATGTGTGAAACACATACTAAAACTAAATTTTAATCCTCTTGTATATTTGGATCTAGAAAGAAGGTCATAGGGATAGGAAGGGTGGGAAATAAAAACTTGGTTGATGAGGAAGGCCTGGTAAAATGGATAGGTGATAGGAAGAAGTGATAGGTTGGTAGGATGATAGGACGGTAAAATGGTAGAGTAAAAAGAAGAATATTGATGAAATGACACAACTTGAAATGGGCCTTATATATAGTACACTATGTTACTCAATTATAGTACCACTTGAGGTGGATAATGATCATCAGCTCATCAAATTCATGTCTGTCTGGTGTGGCAAGCATGTATCTTCCTATTCCATAGTTTACCATAATGATGAAAGGACCAACCTAGTTGGGTTTGAACTTACCTTTATGCTTCTTTTTAGCCATGGTAATATTTTGGTTCTCTTTGAGGATAAGATCACCAAGTTTAAATTCTATATGTTTCACATGTTGATTGTAGTGTCCTCAAAGTTGATTCTTATAGGCTTGGATATTATGCACTGCATCCATTCATTTCTCATCAAGTAACTCTAGTTCTTATAGGTGAGCTATTCGATAATCATTATCATCTAGGACATGCTTGAAAGAGATTTATTAATAAGGTAACTCAACCTCAATGGGAAGAATGGCCTTAGTTCTATAAATAGGTGAATAGCTCCTATGGGTGTATGATGATTGGTACAGTATGCCCAAAGGGAAAAAAATATCTGAAAGTGTCAATTGCAACTCGCATCATTGATAATAATTTTGAGAATATTGACAATAGTTTTGTTTGATGCTTCAACTTGGCCATTACTTTGAGGGTAATATGCCATAGAAAAGTGTTGTGTGATGTTATGTTTGGCATATATTCTTTTGACATCCTTGTTTTTGAATGATCCTCTATTATCAAATATAATGTTGGAAGGGATACCATAATGACAAATGAGATGGTTGAAAATGAACTTGGAAATTTACTTTCCAGTCACGTAAATGAGGGGTATAGCTTTAACCCACTTAGTGAAATATTTGGTGGTGGTAAGGATATGTTTATGGATGTTAGATGAGGTGGGATTGATATTCCCAATGAGGTTGAGACCCCATACAACAAATGGCCATGATGTCAACATTGGTTTCAGAGTCTTGGCTAGGGCATGAATCAGATTAGCATGTCATTGACACTTGCCACATTTATTTATATATGAAACTACATATACATATATCATGGGCCAATAATAACTAGTATGAAAGAGATTTTTGGATAGAATTACCCCACTAGTGTGGGTTACACATACTCTTTTGTGAACTTCCTTTAACGTTAGTGTAGATTTTGTTGAAGTTAAACAATGAATCAAAGTTTCATCAAAACTATAGTAATAAAGATTTCATCTGAGTCAGGTATAATGAGTGGTTTGGTGGATGAAGGATTTGGACTAATTTCAAGATAGGTCAAGTGGTATAATTTGGTCATGGAGGTAGTTGTAAAGGTCTGAGTACTAGATAGAACTAGGACCAACAATATCACAAATCATCATGATGGTTGAAGGTTTGTGAGTTGGTGTTAACAAATTATTGACAAAGAATTGATACTCTTTAGCTATGTCTATTTGTTGAATCAGAGATCCAATGGTGGCCATATCATCCAAGGTCCTATTACTTCCCCTTGGTGTATACTCAAATTGAATCTTGGGAATCTACTGCTTGAGAGTGTTAACCATGGCCTTATACAAAACTATCTTTTCATCTTTGGCATAAAAGTGGTATGTGACCTGATTGATGATTAACTAGGAATTACCAAAAAAATTGGGATGAGATATGTTCCATTCTATCACTTACAGAAGCCCTGTAACAAGTGCTTCATATTCAGCCAAGTTATTGGTATAAGGAAAGTTGATCATGAATGATATATGGATTAGAACCCCCTATGGCATAATAAATAAAATCCCTTCCCTCAATCCATGTGCTATGAATGATACATAAAAATATATCTTCTAGTGCTATTCTTCAAGAGGTGTCTCAATGATGGTCATTATGGATTCATCAAGAAATAGGAATATAAGAAGCTATGTATTAGTAAGGGGTGCTTCAACAAGCTAATATGCAAGAACTTGCCCCTTAATGGATTTTTGGTTGACATAATCAATGTCAAACTCACTAAGAAGCATGATCCATTTGGCCATACAACCTTGTAAAACCATTTTAGATATTAGATACTTGAGTAGATCTACTTTTGAAATAACCATGGTCTTATTATTTAACATGTAATGGCATAGTTTTTGAGTTGCAAAGACCATGGATAAACAAGATTTTTCTATGGGTGTATAATTATGTTCATACATGACTAGCGCACAACTTAAATATTACATGGCATGATCTTTGTCATTATCATCATGCTAAGCCAAAAGTGCCCCTAGGGCATTGTTAGAAGTAGATAGATACAACTGTTAGGGTGTGGAGCTAAAAGCTTCACCAAGGAGCATACAAATCAGGTTCGGGTCTACACAGACACCGGCGTCGGTCAGGAGCGACCGACGTTGGTCACAGGTAGTTGGAGAGACACCGACGTCGGCAGAATGGTCGGCCGACGGTGGTCACAGACAAGCAGCAGGAACCGACGTCGGTTACCTGCGTGTCCAAAAAGCTATTTCCGTGGACAGAAGCGAGTGTTTGCATGATAAGTTTGAGTTGTGAACTCAAGCACACGTCTCTATTGTTAGCATTACTATTTTTGGAGCCCTTGTTCAAGAGGCTTAATTGCTTGTTGGTTGTACATGCTCAAGTCTCCTAATTCTATATGTGGAATTAGATCTTCTTAGCTTAGTAAGTAATTTGTAGTGAATTATTGGAATTCATTGTGTGTGAAGAATAGTACAGAATTGAATCAATCCAGGCTTGTTGGAGTTGATTTTTCTTGAGAGAGAGCTCTTGAGGAATTGAGATCTATTGAGAGATCTATACATCTAGGAGAGGTGTGGAAGAAAGAAGCTTTCTTCAATTGTATTCCTTTGTAAAGAGTTTTGTTAATACAAGTTTTCAGGGTGTTTTCTTGTATCTCTTGTTCTTGATATTATCATTCTAATTACTTGTCAATCTGGTTTAATTCCACGTTTATTGCTGTCATAGTTGTAATCTATTGTTGTATTGATCCCCCAACAACAACAAGAATGTCTTTCCCAATATAGAAGGCAACAAAATAGGTGGATTTGATAGATAATCCTTTAGCTTCTAAAAAGTTATCTAGCATTGACCGTCCTAATAAAATTTGATTCCCTTCTTCATAAGATGCATAAAAGGATGACATTTGTTGGCCAACTTTGATATGAAACATTGAATAGACTGGATCTTACCCTGTAAACTATGGAGATACTTCAAATTAGTCAGTGGTTTTATCTCTGTTATGGCTTAGACTTTAGCTAGATCAACTACATTACTTGAAGAGACATAATGAATCCAAGTACCTTTTTAAAAAAAATTGCATAGCACTACTAGATGATCTCCTTGGTCTTTAATTTGTCAAGAATGTCATTGACATAGTATTCAACAATGTCATCCATCATATCATGAAATATGATAGTCATGGCTCATTAATAGGTGGAACCTACATTCTTAAGACCAAATGGCATACCCTAATAACATAATGTTCCTGATGGAGTGGTGAATTCTATCTTGTGTTGGTATTCTAGTGCTATTCTAATCTGGTTATACCCTAAAAATCCATCCATTAAGGAAAGTACTTCATAACCCTCTATAGAGTCAATGATCATGTCAATGTTTGGTAATGGAAAATCATCCTTAGGGTAAGATTTGTTTATATCATGGAAATTAGTATAAATTATGATTCCTTCTAGATTTTTACTAACTATAATAACATTTGAGATCCACTTTGAATAGTCAATCAATTGAATACATCCTACTAAGATTTTTTCCAACTCTTTCTTCACTAATATAGTAATGTGAGGATACATCTTATGCAATTTTTGTTTTACTTGTTTGGAATCGGGATTAACCACAAGGGAGTGTAAAACCAAGGTGGGGTCTAAACCTAACATGTCAAAATATGCCCATGTAAATATGTCAATAAATTCCCTCAAAAGGGATGTGTGGACTTCACACTCCTTCTCATTAAGGTATGTGCCTAGCTTGATCCACTTTGGGTCATCTGGGGACCTGATGTTAACCTCTATTGTATCCTCCATTAGAAGGGTCAAACTATCTTCAAGGATAGTTGCCAAAGATTTTAACTAATTTTCAACATTAGAGTCCTCTATTAGGACTAGCTCCTTGAGTTCCCATAGGCATGATGAATCAGAGTCCCCCAATGGGAGGTTTAGCCATGTAAAATTTTGAAGGATTCAATCAAATCTTGTTATTAAAAAATGAACTTATACTCAGACAATTTCATTATTTGTGTTTTCCTAAGTTATGTTTGAATAAGGTTAAACACCCCCATTTAATGGTGTCTAAAACAACTTTTCACCACTAGACTAGCCTTTTTCTTTACTTTTACCCTAGTTAAAAAGTGCCTCAAAGAGGTTTTCACTTTGGTACCTCTATGTTTTATTTATTTTCTCTTGGATAAGGGTGTTTATCTATTCTCTAAAATAGGCTTCATGATCCACCTTGATTTAGAACCCTAATTTATGGTCCACCAATGAAACATTGTCTCTAAGGTTGAGAAAATCACATAAAGCCTCATCGATTTAGAACTCATCAATTAGCACATTGGATTCTTGTTGGTCCCAATTTATTAGTTAGGGATAATATAATGGTAGTGGGTTATGATGAATGACTGGTCTAAGGGTACAAATGTAATGAGGGTTAAATAGGTTGGTCTCAACTATGTCATCAAAAAGGATATAATTAGACTTTACTTCATTGTTGGCATCCTCATCACTAGTCTAGGGTGATGAAACATGATTAAGGTACATGGGATCACCCCCAAGTGGTTTAAATTCAATTTCATAGGTCCATTTGTATCTAGTCATGGAAATTGGCTCAAGTGTCCCTTGTAGATTTAGTCCTAAGCCTCCTTCATAGTCTTTATTCTTCATGATCCTATTGGGAATAGGATACTTTGATTTTTCATAACAATCAACCTACTTGTCATTGTATATCCATGATTCATCCCATTTAATAAGGGCGTGTTCTAGGATAAATGCTGGTATAAACATGATAGGTCATTTAACTTTGCCCTTTTGTTTCCATTTTAGATGAAATGGATTAGCTTTAGGTCTTCTAAAGGACTTTGGGTTCTATGGAAGGTTTTTGATGTGAAAGGTATCATGGGTTAAATACTCTCCTAGGATATTAGGTGAGATGGTAGAATGATTAGATATCTTAAGAGGAGGCATGTGGGAAAGGGGATCAAGGGTATTAGGATCAATACATTTATCTTTTGGTGAATCAAGGAGTATTACTTTTCCCTTATCCTACATGGCCACTAGATTCATGCCAAAATGATAGTAATAGCTCTTAAACTTGGCTTCTAAGTGTTTGTAGTGCTTGTATGGATTCAAATCTCCTAGTATACAAACTTACATCCCTAAAAGGGAGAACTTGATACATTGGTGCAACATCAATAGGACTGCATGAATTTCATATAAAAAAGGTCTACCCAAAAGCATATTATATGATAAATCTAGATCTAGCACATGGCAAAGTGTATCATGGGTAAAGGGCCCAAGGATAAGTGGTAAATAGATGGTGCCATGTGATTTGTGTTCCTCATTATCATAGGCTTTAATGGTTATGGTCTTTATTTGAAGATCTATTGATGTGTACTTGAGAAGCTTGATAAGCTTTAAAGACACTATGTTTAGACCAAATCCATTGTCTAGAAGGACACATTTCACTTTGTGCCACTTTATACAAATTTCAATGTATAAAGGGTTGTTATGTAGTGGGCCAAGGGATGACATATTGCTTTGGTTGAAAGTGACTTGTTAGGTTGGAGCTAGATGTCCAACCAAAGCTAAGAATTTGTAAGGGGATATGTCATTTAAAATAGTGGATTGGCTTAAGAAGTCATTCAAAATGTTTGTGTGGATTTTTTACATACACAACAAATCTAAAATGGATATTTGTATAGGCATATTTTGTAATTATTCCATAATGTCAAACTTATTTTCTTGGTCAGTGTTAAATGGCTTGCTCTAAGGTATAATGGTTGGTTGGGTGATGGGTGAAGTGGAAGATGGATGTGGGCTTTGAATGGTAATATTTAACCTCCCAGTTGTGATTGCATAATTAGGATTAAACACAGGACCATGATTTCTAATAAATGATGGTGATGGTTGGGCACTAGATAGGATAAGTCTCAGTTGCTAGTGTACTTATGCATGGTCATGAGGAAATGATGAGTTATCAGTATAGGGTCCAAAATTAATAATCCCTACTTGTTAGTATGCTTGTATGTGATCTCAAGTCAAGAAAATATTAGCAATGTGAGTTAGCAGGTTGGTATTGTTTAGTAAAGGTCTTAATTGAGTGGTATTTGGTCTCAAATTGATGGAGATGGTATTAATGTAACTTCCTAAAATATGACCTACAACCCTGTTATAGTCATGTGCAACTGCATGATAGGTATATTGGCTATATCCATTCTAACCTTGGTTTTATCCATTATTTGTATGCTATTGATTCTGATGTTGGTGATTTTGTTGATTCAATTGGTTCAACATTGGTTGTTGAAACTGTTGTTGTTGATATTGCACTGATTGTTGTTGTTGTTATTCCTAATATTTCTATTTTGGTTCGTTATTATGTTGGGGAAAGGGGTTTTGATAGATTCCAAGGGTCTGATTGGAAGTGCAAGCACCACCATCCAATGTTATCACCCTATTCTCCAGTATATTATAAATTAAATGATTAATTTACACATAATGGTGGAAATTATGTCCATTAACCCAATGATATTCACATAGTTAATTTTGGTGGTACCAATTAGGATAAGGGATGCTATTAGGATAATGTTTTAGTATAGGCTATCTAATCAAATTAGTAGTAGTGAGCTTGCAAAACATAGACTCAATAGGCTCTCTAAGGTCACTAACAATGTGATGAGTAGGCCCTGTTCTCCTTAGAGGAGGAGCTTGTAATGGTAAGGGTTGTTAAATTTATTTTGTGGGCTTGGGTTGTTATATTTACTAAAAAAAATTGGGTTAGGAGTAATTTGAATATGCTATGTGGGTTGATCAGATAGTTTTTGCACATGTTTAGACATGTCTCAACTCTATTACTCCATTTCCAACAACATTTTTATTGTGATTGAATTGCTTTGGTATATCATTATTATTGGCCTGTGCTGATTGTGATGCTTGTACTTGGACTTGATGTTGGTTTTGGCCATTTCCTAGATTGGTACCTTGATTCTAATTTGATGATGTAAGATTTATGATCCCTTCATTAATAAGGGATCTCTCTATCAATAAACTTTTATTAATGATCTCCTTAAATGTATGCACACACTATAGTTATAGATGATAGGATATCTAACTATGAAAATTTTTAGTAAACACATTGGCTAATTGTTTATCTAGTAAATTATTGGTGAATTGACTTACAAGGGCTTTCCATCATTATAGATAACTTGCAAAACTCTCACTAGACTTCTACTTGGCTTGCATCAAGTTAACCAAAGAAATCTCATGTTTGAGATTGTATGAAAAGTGCTCCATAAACTTGTCTAAAAGATCATCAAATTTAGATATAGAATTTATAGACAATTTTAAAAACCACCCCTAGGCTTGTCCTACTAGAATCCTTGGGAATTAAAACAAAAGGTATATATCTCTATATGCCACTAGCTAGCATGCAACAAAAAACTCAATCAAATGAGCCTTAAGATCACCTTTCCCTAAGTATTTTTCAAAGTTTAGTGGTTCATATCCTAGAGGAAATGGTATCCAAAATTACTTAGTGTTAAATGGATAAGAACACACATCATCCAACTTAAACTTTTTTGTTTGCTTCCTAGCTTGGATGGTATTAATTGCATCCTTTATCTATTGTAGTTCTTGGGATAGGAAACTAGAGGGAATATTGGCTTGAGGTGGAATATTGGCCTTGGTAGATGGTTGAGAAATCACAAGTGGAGTAATTTAATTATGGTATGATGGAATTATTTACTAGGGTGCATTGGTTTGGTTGGGGAATGGACCAATAAGACATATACATGGATTAGGGTTTGATTTTTGAAGTTATACATATTGTAATGTGATATTCTAGTTTAGGTTAGGTAAGTAGGTTTGTGTTTGGGGATTTTGAGGTTGGGAAGGAGGAATATGGTTGTGATATGCCTTTTATGGTTGAATAGGGACTGGTTATCATCTAATCAAACCTTATTATTGAGGGGGTACTTGTGAACCAAGACCTTTTCATTGAACTAGTGGCATATTCTACATAAAAGGTAAAGGTTTTCTGATTGATACTTGAAGAACATTCAAACATCTAAGTTACATGAATCCTTGTTAGGAAGTTGACTCTTGTGGAAGATTTAGAATTTCTTGCTGACTAATATTTATACATTATTGATTAGACATTATTTGTCTTTAAATTGGTATATTGGTCTATGAGGAAAGAGGTATGTTTACAGCTACTTGGTGAGGTGAAACATTGGTTTCCCACTATTGAGGTGGTAATATTTTGTCTCTGATGTATAAGTATGTTGGATTTTTCATGTTGTTGTGAAATATTACTCTTTACTTATTAGGAAGGATTGAAATTCATCACATTTTGTTACTGAGGCATGACATTGGCCATTGGTTGACTACCTAATCCTGATGGTTGAACACTTAAAGAACTATGTGGTTGAGCATTAGTGGTAGTTGTTGGTTGATTTTGGGATGTATACACTTATTTATGGACTATTTTTTGTGTACTTATACCACTTTGTTTTGGATTGGATGTTGTTTATGCATTATCCACTACATTTTGCTTGATGTTATATTTAAAAGAAGAAGACACTTCTTCAATGGTTGGCATATGAAACAAGTTATTGACCAAAGTGTTTTGAAAGGAGTCAACACCCTGATTGTATTGACTAGTTAATTCTATTAACACTCATTTTGAAGGAACTAAATCTATGAGAGGCCTATTTGACATGGTCATCTAATTAAAATTACATGTTAGGTTCAAGTACATTTGATATATTATTTTTATTTGTACAGAGTGATCCTCCATGAGATCCTTACCTTTGACAAGCATATTAGTGTCCTGATGTGGTGTTTGGACTAGAGATAAAGGATTGTTAGAAGAAGCTTGTTGCCTATAAAGTATGTTGTAAGGCATTCTTACTAGACTTGACAAGCTCTCATGGGAGAAGTCCACTAGAAATTTAACCATTACTTCTTATGGATCTAACCAAAATTTCATCCCTATTTTCCAATAGGTTATGATCAAATAGATAAGGATCATATGTGGATGGTGTATTAACATAGTATGGTTGTTGAAGAAATGATTCTTCAACTATACATACCAAAGCTAGGTACTGCTCTACTTATTTTTGAATCTTCTCTAAGTATGGAGGTGTGTTTACCAAATATGAGCTAATGGGTCTTGCTTATATTCCCCTATTTGAGTATCATAAGATAGGATATGGTTTAATCACTCAAACTATCATCCTAGTAGGGTGATCCCAATTTATTTATCCCCTCATAGAAAGGGGTTGAAGATAATGTCAAGAGGTGAATTCCTGGGTCAAGGCTTACCTATAAAAATTATGGAAGGTGATGAAATCCCCTCACAAGCTAAGATGCATGAAATAAAACAAAGTAAAAGAGATTTATGGTTATTTCTAGGTCACCCAAGCCATGCGGGTCTTAGGGAGATCCTTCACAACTTCTATTTTATTCATTTAGACTAAGGCACTTTATAATGAAGTCAGTGCTTTTGACCCCTTAAGTTACCTATAGGGTATAGGGGAGATAATACATGAAAAACTCCCTATTTGCTCAATAAAAACTAACTAAATAAATAATGACAAACAACTTGAAAAAACTTGAAGTGTGTCTAATTTTTATAGCACTAAATGAAATGTGTGGTGATGTTATTTGGCCCCTTGGATTTAAGTTGTAAAAACTCATAAATAACAATTACAAATGATTCAAGGAAACATCTAAGTGTTTCCTTAAGTACTAAAATAAAAATTCCTAATCCTTTTTAAGCACTTAAAAAGTGGTTAAAAAGACTAGATTTAAGTTTGTTTAGATCCCCTTTCAATTTGGAACTACAAGGAAAAATTTAGACTTTTGTTTAGCCTTGAAGTACTTATCCAAATGAAATAAACAACTTTGCAAATTGAGCTCTTGATTTCCACACAATGAAATATTGCTACTCCATACTAAAATCCCACTAATCTATAAAACCATGACTCAGATAGGTAATATTTCTATTTGGGTTAGTTAACACAATTCCATAATATCACTACTTGGGCTAACAATTTCATAGGTCATAGTACAATACCACCACTAAAAGAGTTGTAGTATTGTCATTAACTGTTAGTGGCTTACCTATAATGCCATGACTCAAATAGGCAATATCATGATTGTCAAGTCACGGTATTACATTATCATGACTATCTAGTCATGGTATTGTAATATCACTACTAGAAAATTATGATATTGCAATATCACTACTCAGGGAATAGAAGTGTTGCAATATCACTACTAGCAAATCATAGGGTTGCAATACCACTAATTACAAGTAGCAATATTGTAATATAGCTATGAAATCTACATATAGAGATAAGTTTAGTCCAAAAACATAGTTTAAACATAATTCCATGACTTAAACTGATAAAATAGTGACTATTTGAGTTGTGATATTGTGGTCGAGAGGATAAACCCATGACTCTATAGTAACAAAACTGTGACTTCCAAGAAAATGGATTTTTGCTCAAATTTTCACCCTCTTTGCTCCCACACTTCAAGATCCTACATGAAAATGGTTATTAGGCTTATTTTAGGTGTCATTTTCCCAAATTTGTGAGGCTAGGTCCCACCGGGCATTCTATTTGTGAGCATGTGATTACAATAAGGGGATATTAGTATTATGTTAGTGAATGAAATCAAAATACAAACAAAACACACTAATGCTAACACCTTAATCTTATCTAAAGGGGGGATAATAATAACAAAACTAAATGAGAAACATAAATAGAATCCAAAGGTCAAAATAAATCACTCATCTTCCTTGGATTCTCCAAATAGCTTGTTGAAGTGGCTTGCTCAGCTTGTGCTCAATGAGTCTTCATCAAAGGGGGATTGGCTATCTCCCCTTCTCCTTGGAACTAATGGATTTGTGATGGATTTCTCTTGGCTCAATAATTAGGAATGATAAAACTAAATTAATGGCTTGAGAGATCTTTTTATCATTATATATTTACACCAAAAGAGCTTAAAATTATGAGTGTTAGGCCTTTTATTTATAGATTTTACAAAATAATTAGAATGAACCTGAACCATCCATCTCAAGATGAAGATGTGTGTCTAAGAATCCATTATATTTTGAAGGCAAAATTTAATAAATTACCTTATAAATATTTGGGATAGAGAGGTATTTATGAGGTATAAGAGGCATTAATGAGGCATGGGAGGGGTTAATCCTAATATTTTATGCATTTATGGCCTAGGGATGTCTTTCTAAGAAAAGATGTCACTTGATGATGCAAAATATAATATTTAATTTCCAAAAATAAATATTCAACAAGTAGAATTCTTAATTAGTCTCTTGATCTAAATTAATTAGCTTTAAACATGATTTGTCAATTTTGGTGCAAATCTTGGCCATTGGTGCACAGATTAATCAAATTGTTTAGAATATCATATTATTGGCTTGAAATTTGATTCTATTGGAATTATTATGTGATGTTATATGCATTGGAATTTTTATCCCATTTATTATGTTTCCAACACAAAATAACAAAGGCATGTGTCTCATGCAATAAATTTAGTAGAAAAGAGCAATCTAGAGCACCTAGGTGTAAAATCATCATTTTGACTCAAAATAATCTGATCAAAGTTAGTTATTTCATAAAATGAATTATCCCATTTAATAATATTTTGGCCAAAATCAACAATTATATATTATAGGTTCAAAGCTTTTAATGTGTTTTAGTGTTTAAGACCAAATTACGCATTTTGATATAAATTGGTCAAAAACCTAGTTGGAGGTCATTGGTGGCTAGTTTTAGGTGTCTATAGAGTCATTGTATGCAAATTTTACCTATGATAGTACTAAAACCCACTATTTTTAAATATCTCTTGATAGGAACCTTAGCAAGTTTCCTAAGATCCTTTTAACCACCTTAGTTTGTCCATCCATCTGAGGCTAGTATGTCTTACTAAAACTCAAATATTTTTCAAGCTTCTTCCATAAGTTCCTCCAAACATGACCTATAATTTTAGTGTCCCTATAAAATGTTATGCTTATTGGGAATCCATTTATCCTAACAACCTCATTAAAGAACAAATTTTCTATGTGTGTAGCATCATTGATAGTTTTAAAATCTATAAATTGTGCCATCTTGGAAAACTTGTCCACCACTACAAAGATATAATCATAGCCTCATTGATTATAGGTATTCCTATCAAAAAATACATACTAATAGGGTCCCATGGTCTACTTGTGACATGTAAGGGCTGATACAAACCTTCATTTGTGCTTTTACCCTTAGAAAATTGACAAACCTTACATATTTCTACATACCATCTTACCTTTTCTTGCATCCTAGGTCAAAAATAATGCCTACTAAGTTGTTCCATTATCTTGTCAAGTTCAAAGTGTCCTTCCATACTACCATAATGCTTCTCTTTCATCATTTTTTCCCTCATTGATCTCTTTTTCACACATAATTGTATCCATTTGAACAACAAACCATCTTGTATCATGTAATCCAACCATGGTTATTTATTCAAGGTAGTTGGATGCTTAGAAGTTTTATAGGATTCTTGATAATATTCATCACTCACATACAATTCCTTAAGGTATTTAATGCCTAAGCTCTCAAGTTGAACTTCATTGAATATAAATTCCATCCTACTTAAAGCATATGCCACCTTATTACTATAGACTTTATTATGTTTGATAGTAAAAGTGAAATTTTAAAAGTATTCTATCCATTTCATATGCCTTTGATTGGGTTATACTAACTAGTAATGAATTATAGATCATGGTTATCTGTGAAGATCACAAAATCTTTAGGCATTAAGTAATGCCTCCACTTCTTCAAGGCCTTAACCATTATAAATATCTTTGAACCATAAGATGAGTACTTATTTTTAGCCTCATTTAGTTTTTCACTAAAGTAGGCTATAAGCCTACCCTCCTGACTTAAGATAGCACCAATGGATACTCCACTTGCATCACACTCCACCTGGAAGACTTTTTTGAAGTTAGGGAGTGCTAGGATGGGTTATCTAGTGATTTTATTCTTCAAAAAATGAATATTTATTTCAGCTAAGTCAGTCCACAAAAAAAATATATCTCCTCTGATATAGTCTATGATGGGATCACAAATTCCACTAAAATTCCTAATGAATTTCTTATAAAATCTTATGAGGCCATGAAAAATTCTTACCTCTCTAGCTAACTTGGGAGTTGGCAAGTCCATTTTATCTTTCACTTTGTCCCTATCCATTATTAACACTCACTGAGATCACACAAAGCCAAGGTAAAATAAATTTGTCTTCATGAATACACAATTCTTGATATTTATTAGTATCTTCTCCTCTTGTAATCTTATCATAACCAAATTAAAATGATGGAGATGTTACTATTTGATATGACTATAAATCAAAATATCATCAAAATAAGCTACAATAAACTTACCTATGAAGGGCTTAAGGACATCATTCATGAGGCTAATGAATGTACTAGGTGCATTAGTGAGGCCAAATGGCATAACAAGCTATTCATATAACCCTTAATTAGTCTTGAAGGATCTTTTCCATTCATCTCCATGTTTGATTATGATTTGATAATATCCACTTTTGAGGTCAATCTTAGATAAATATTTTGATCCAGTCAAGCAATACATCAATTCTTCAATATTTGGGAGAGGAAACATGTACCTTATAGTGATATTTTTGATTTTTCTTGAATTTGTGCACACCCTCCAAACTCTTTATTTTTGGGGCACTAATACTATTGGAAAAGCATAAGAACTAAGTATTTCATTAACCATCCCCTTGTCCAAAATTTCTTGAACTTGCATTTTGATCTCAACATTTTCCTATGGTGTCATATTATAGGAAGCCTTATTAGACAAGCTTGCTCCTAGAATGAAATCAATGTGATGACTGATTTTTTCTCATGGGTGGAAACTCATTAGGAAATTCATTTACTATGATATCTACATAGTCCATTAATGTGTCTTAGAAATCTTGAGGTAATTCATTCACCTTGGTTTCTATTATGATTATTCTATGGTTTTATACCATTGCAAATCCTAACTCTTATTCTTTCATTACATTCACAAACTCCTTTTCACTTACTAGCATTACACTTGAACCAATATTTTTTTACCATATTATTATTTCATAGAAAACAAGGTATGGATTATACAATCCTTATCTAGGGTGTAAATGTTTCTCCTTACATCATGTGTTATCTTCTTAACATATTGCTAAGGCATTCCAAGTAACACATGACACACATACATTGGCATAATGTCACAAAAGATTTTGTCTTTATAAATTCTAATTTGAATGTCCACCTAACATTATTCATTAACCAGTACTTATTGACCTTTTTATAGTCATGAAACCTTTTAGGGAGTTGGATGGGGCAGTCTTTTCAATCTTATTTTATTAATTATTTCAACTAAAACTAAGTTATACATGCTACCTAAATTAATAACCACTTTGTATCACTTACCTTGACACTTTCATGAGGTCTTCAAAAGAGTCTTCCTTTGTGAAGGATCCTTCTCTTTAGGTGTCTTGATCATCACTCTCCTCATAACCAAGGATTCACCTACCTCTATCTGTTCCACATGAGATGAAGAGCGAACACTCTCCTCTTTTGTTGATTTAACAATTTGATTTTTGTTTTTAGTCATATAACTTCCTACTTATTTACCATATAGACACTCCCAAAACCTATGTCTAATAAATTTATTACACTTGAAGAACTTACCTATGAATCCACTAGATCCTCTTCCTCTTGATGCATATCCACCTCTTAAATATGGCCTTCTACCTCTAAATCCTCCTCTAGGATTATAATACTATTATTTTAAAATGATAGACTCTCCATGGTTTTTATGAGAGTTACTTCTACCACTTGATTTCTTGTTGACCCCTTCCTTTCTAACCTCTACCTCTACCTCTATTATATTATCTTTATCTTCTGAATAAACTTATCTTTAGCTTTCAATGTAAGATGATAGAAATATTCAAGAGTCTTATGGCTAAATATACTTAATTCACCTTGCAAATTATATCTCAATATAGTAAGATATGTAGAAACTTTTTCCTTATCCTCCTTTGTATGACCCGATCTAATGATTAGTTTATAAAAATCCTTTGTATACTCCTTGACATTCATTTACTTTTGATTCAAAGTATAAAATATCTTGAAGATATTTTTTTCATATTCATTTGGTAATAATTTACCCTTCAACTTGGAGATCATATGGTCCTAATAATTTATCTTTGACTTTCTATTCTTTCTTATTTCTTCTTGGATGAAATCCCACCAAAGGGATGCATGGCCTTTTAGCTTTGTGTAAGCAAACTTCACCTAGTTATCATTTAGAACACTTTCATAATCAAAGTATTTGTTCAGTTATACAATCCAATAAATAATTTTGTATCCATATAAACTCCCTGAATATGTTGGAAGTTCTACTTTTGGTTTAGAACCATGTTTCATCACTACCCTTAGTATTCTCTCAAGACCCTGTGCATCATAGTCTCCACCTTCTCCATCTTCCTCTTATGGCTCTTTCGGATATTCCTCTTTATCACTTTCATCCCCTCTTATGTCTCACCTTATTTTAATATATTTTACTATTTCAATCCTAGCATCAAAACCAATCACTAGATTCTACAACTCCTCTAATGTAATTTGAATATTAGTTTCATTCCTTCTAGCTAGCATATTATCTTATCACTCTCCAAACTAAATAACCATAAAATATCAATTAACTCTTGTTATCTAAAATTTTAAACCTTATTTAAGTCTTCTTCAAGAACTAAGCCTGCTATGATACCAAATTAATGTAGAGGGAGAATTAAAAACAACTTTCAGTGACCTTTGGTTTAGCAGTATTAAGCTACTAGCCCTCTAAAAACACTTTTTAAGATGGATTGATAATTTTATAAGGTTTTCAAGAAAAATAATTATGTATTCATGCATAATTTATCCTCATTTATCAACATACAAAATTTAAAATTCAAACTCTAAAGGGAAGTATTCTATTTCAAGGTTTATATTCTCTTTTAGGTTTATCTCTAAAAGCTTTCTAAAATAAATTTTCTTGATGATTTGGAAAATATACAAGGTTAAAAATAAAATAAAATACATTTTAAGATATCCATTAATATTTTAAAACTCCA
Organism: Torreya grandis; assembly: GCA_037957365.1. Classification (NCBI taxonomy): domain Eukaryota; kingdom Viridiplantae; phylum Streptophyta; class Pinopsida; order Cupressales; family Taxaceae; genus Torreya; species Torreya grandis. Next base: position 269,133 of record JARHVA010005307.1, on the reverse strand, counting down.
TTCCAATTTTTAAGGTCCAACTCACAAAATAATTATACTAACTCAACCTATTTCTTATGCTAATTAGACCTCTATTATGTCTATAGGCCTCAAAATTGAGTTTTACATTACAATATATACATACATGTAAGTAATTAAAATAAATGTTTAATTAAAAATTATGACACAAAACCCAATCCACATGCCATTTTTGAATGTCTAGAATAGTCCCTATATACCTAAACTATGAAAAGGTCACGACCCTTCACTAGCCTTGTTACATAGGTCGAGAGATATAGAATGAATAAATTAAAAATTAATTTTTTATTTAAAGGAATTTAAAATAATCAATTAGTTATATATAACCTTAATAAAAACTTATAGATTAATGAAACTGATCTCCCACATAAAATATTCAAAAACTTGTAATTTCTCACCTCAACAATGCTTGTCGAGGCAGGGTATAGGTATGTGACGCTGAGTAAGAGATTTTGATGAACATTTATTATTTATTTGATTATTAAACCTTAAAATAAGTTATTTTAAACTTCAAAACATTACCCAATATCTTCTCCTTTTTAAATAACAATGAATAAGTGTAAGAATCACTTTGATTACACAAAGACCTTAATGGTGATACACATGTTTGTTTAGACCCGAGATTCTTATTTATCAATCTAAAAATAATAAATTATTTTTATTAATATTTATATATTTCCAAAGTGTAATATTTAAATTCATTCATTAATATAATATTCTCAATTCAAAACATAACACAATTCCATTCGTGTGCTTTAATATACAAGTTTCTCAATAAACAAGTATAGAATTCTTGAAAGAAACAATCCTATTCTTGTGCTTAAAGATTTTATTTTGGTTTCATGGAGATAAAACCTCATATATTATCCTTCACATAATTAATTATAATTATTTCATACATTATGTTCTCCTAGAATATCTCGAACTTTTTATTTGTTCTCTTCTACATAGGCTTTTCAAGAACACCATAGAGTTTTGAACTTTCGTCAAGTTGATTAACATAGAAAAGGAGACCACAAAGTTGGTCACACATCATAAGATATTATAATACCTAAAATAATCCTATAATATCCATGAATTATCTTTATATCCTAACCAAAACCCAACTAAAGGACTCAAAATCAAGGAAAAGCCTTTAAATATTTGAATTTGGTATATGGCGAGAAAGTGCCAAATTTAATTTTTATGCTATCCAACCTTCTCAAAACATTCATAAATGAATACAATGTGATATTTAAGACATATATGACCCATATAGATAAATAATAAAACCAAAATTGATCATAACAATCCAAAATTGAAACTAGTAGTGATGTTCTTGCATCAATACACTTGCATGTGAGGATGCAAAGTCAACCTTATTGTTTTAGGGATTATACTCTATGATCAGGTATTTCATCTTAAATTCTTGGTCTAATCATATCTAGTTGGATAAATTTTTCCAAGGTATCCACATGTGTGATAAGTCTCTATCCATGTATCCATTCAACATCTTTGACAAATCATGATTCAACATTAATCCATAGGCTTATGGAATTTCCATGACTAGAATGTCTATGTATTATTGTACCTATGACTAAAATGCAAGTTAGATGTGTATATTTTTCAACTCATTAACACTTGGGACAAAAAAATTATCTATTTTTAGGACCACCATTTTTTAATTGTCTAGGGTCAAACCCAATTTCTTGTATATAGTTGTTGGCATCATATTGGCTAAGGCACCTAAGTCAACCAAACAATTATGCACATTCTTTCCAAACATTATGACAGTTAACAAAAAAGGTGGTACCTTATGATTTTCCTTATAATTGATGATGTTTGTATGTGTAAATTTTAATTTGTCAAAGGAATCTCTCCTAATCATGGCCTTGATTAGAAACTCTCTTTATTCAATAATTTGAGCTAATTTATAGATACTAATGTTTTCCTTGATCTTTTTCATATTTTTGATGGTATTTTACCCTCCTTTGATCTATGTATCTACAATTTGTAACTAATCATTCCCTTTATATGGGAAGATTATTATTTACCTTAGGGTCTAGTGGAGTAATGGCATTGTTGTTTTGAGGTGTCTAAATAGTAGCATGATGCTTGCTCCTCAAATTATGTTTATTTCTCTAAAACTTATGAAAGACATGGATTTCATCTATATTTTATTTTGATTCATTTTCATCCTCCATTATAAATGGAAAGTCATATGTGTCAAATTACATTGTTGTGTTAGGAGGACCTAGAGTAGTAGTTGAAGATGACTCTAGTTAAATTATAAAGCTTTCTTCTTTGTCCATTTATTTTTGAAATATCTCATAGCTGGTGAATAATTCTATGCAATATAACTTAGCATGATTAATTCTATTATGGACTCAATAACAAATAGGGAGTGTTGCTAACATGTTTACTTTAGGCACTTTGTTAGGTAGTGGTTATTCTATGTTATTTTTAGATCTATTAAAAGGCCTAATATATCTCTAATATGCAAAATTCTAATTGGTATTATTCCCCGTAGTGTCTATCACCCATTTTTTGCATGATCATAAACTCAATTCTTAAATTATTTACCATTTATTGGATAACATCCAATTTTGCTTTTGTAAAATCAAAAGTAGTACCTTATGTTGTAACAATATTGACTAGTACCCAATAGTGGTTGTAATTTTACTGGTTAGATTTAGACACAAGATTGTTTAGGAATATTGTTAATTAGATATTAAGCATGATTAAGCACCTTATGCACAAATTACTCAAATTGATCAAAATGCCTTTTTATTGGTCCAAATTTTGATTGGATTGGAATTAGAAGTCACTGTCAGATGCATTGGAGGCATATTCCTATTTAAGATGTTACAAATAATAAATAGCAAAGGCATGTGCCTTGTGTAAAATTTTTGATAGGAAAGAGTAATCCAAAGCACTTAGGTGAAAAATTAGCATTTTGACTCAAAATAAACTGATCAAAGATAGCTAGCCCATAAATTACATTGCCCCATTTAGGGATACCTTGGCCAAAATCAGCACTTGAATATGTCAGTTTCACATCATTTAGCATGTTTTAGTATTTTTAGGCCAAATTGTGCATTTTAGGTAGAAATTGACCAAAATCATGATTGGAGGTTATCAATGGCCAGATTTAGGTGTCTACTCTTGTAAAGTTTTGATGTATCAAAATTAGTATATTAACTTATCCAAATTATACCAAAAAAGTATTTTGACACTGATTCCAAGATGTAATCAAATTTTCTTGGATAATAAGGAAATAGTCATAAACAACAACTTGAAAGGTTAAATGGAAGAGTCTGTATGCAAAATCTTCATGGGTTACATTTACTATCCCAAAATTAGTCTTGAAATACTTTATATGTTATTTATAAATCCTACATCTTAAGGGAAAAAATTAAGGGTAATAATTTTTAGTGTTTCTAGGCAAATTATGAACATCTCTAGGGACACCAATAGCAAAACTAACCAAACTAGGGCCATTACACATAGAGGAAAATAGCCTCTTTTATTTTGGGAATATGATTGGTCCCAGGTTCCTTTTAATATGAATATATCTTGCTTAACCTTTCTATGGACTTATAAAGGTGGGAATAATAGGTCAATATATGAGGTGAACCTTGTTAATTTTCTAGGTATATCTAGTACAACTCAAGTTATCTTTTCAAATAAATAAAGAAGCCCTTCTTCATAGCACAAAATAAATTCTTAATAATATTGGTTTTACACACACTAACCTTATGAGTTAACCTATAATTTATTAGGATTGGTGAAGAAAGAATCACACTTAAGGCATGAGTTGTAGGGTATTAGGTTTTGTAAACATATTGGTGGTGGAATAGTAGTGAGAAAATTAGTTATTTACCTTAGATTATTCAAGTATGACTTGATTCTAGACCTATTTGATATGGGTGGATTAATTATGAGTGTAACCTAAGGTGGTTAGAATCAAAATAAATTTAGAAATAAGAAGGGTAGGGTAGAAAAGAAAGGTTGTGTAGGTCAAATATAAATGAAACCTTTATAAACTTGAATCTAAATTGATAATATGGACAAGTGAATGAGAACCAATGTTTTTTGTAGGTTTATAATAGTATACAAAACACACAAACATAGTTAGGATTTAAAGGGGATAAAATGCAATGAACTTTAATGCACATAATCAAAGGTTGCTACATTTGTAAGATTGTAGTTGCACATCTACAAAAGGAGATTATGATTATTACATAAAAAAACATTCAAATTAACAATAACACAATTTAAATAGTTATATTGAAAGAAAAACTCATACATATCCTAAATACTAAATTACCGTAATGATATAACTTATTCAATAAAATACAACATTTGGAGAAGAACAAGATTTACACATCAATACAAGTTGTAGAGTAATACTTAGAATTTCTTATTAATTTTAACATCTAAAATTATCCTCCCTTTGGAATATAGAGGATAAAAATATATAAGCTTGAGATGGGGATGCCTCATCTCTCAAGTGAAGTCTAAAATTACATTATCTAAAAATAGATTGTGTAAAAATTCATGAATGATATGCATGTATGCAATATAATTAGTCTTCAACTAGAGAACTCTCAATTACAAGAAATAGCCCCAATAAGAATAGACTTAATATATAATTAGAACATACACCTATAATCAAAATGATTACAGTGTTGATTTGACACCACTTGAATATGGAGCATGCATAGTATAGGACTATGTTTCTAATGCTAAATTTGTAATTAGAATTATTGATGCACTTAGAAGAGTTACATGTATTATGGCACCTTGAGAACTAATTAAGGTGGTCTCCATTGTTATTTTAGAAAAATTATGAAGTGTCACATCAATAGGTCTAGTTTGAGTTTATACCAATGTATACCTTGGGGTCTAAGGCTAAGTGTTTTTTGGAGGTGTTAATGGTGCTTCTATAATGGTAGATTGATTTTCTACCTCCATCTATAAACTTAAGGCACGAGTACCCTAAAAATCAATGTTAATGGCTTTAAAATGAAGCAAAGACATTTTAAACAACTATGGAAGCTTATCCATTAATTTTTTGTGTAAAACCATTATGGTGTTGACCTCCACATACAAATTATTAGTTCCAGTGACCCTCCCTTTAGAAACATTGATCAATTGCATGATCTATTCTTTAGTATTATACATAGTTCCTTTAATTTAAGCTCAAAATGTGTTAGTTATAGCTCTGAGTAATCCTTCAAAAATGGGATTGATAACCAATTTATCGAGAGTAGTATTTACACCTACCACTCTCATGTATTTAAAAATAAAGGCAGATTTTTCTTATTGACTAATAAATTGCTACACTATACTTCACATCTCTTGATGCCAATCAAATCAATTATCCCTCTTAGTAGCCACATGACTCTATATCCATGCAATTTATAGCATAGTTATTAAATTTATATTAGGGTAGCATTTGTTCCTTATAGCCTATCCCAAAAATTTGAGTTTACCTTATATATCCTTCATTTTTTTATAAAATTGAGAGATAAATCCCCATTTAGGTTGAGAATCAACCTTCACAAACCTTATTTTCTCAAAAATATTATACAACTTCTTTGGTATGATTTGTACATTATCAACAATATCCCTAAGAGCCTGAAAAATATTTACCTGTTGTAATTTATTCCATGATTGATCATAACTCCTAAACTTATACTTTATTACCCTTTAGTGGAATCTTTAAAATTATATGGATCCTCCCTTGTATTCATCTAGATCCCTGTGGTTAAGCTTCCTCTTCTTTTTTAGAGATAAAATGGCATCTCTATGTTCTAATTAAAGCGTTCCACATTATCCCACCACAATTTGTCTCTTCACCTTTTTTAATGTGTTTTTTTGCCTATCAAAATGAAAACCTGCCATTGGTTGCTTAGTGATTATCAAATCCTTCCTACCTATTTTCTCTCTTGAAACCTTTGAATCAAAGAGGTAATTTTCACCATAGTTTTTGGCTTTGCTTTCTCTACAGATGTAGGGCTAGAAAAAGGATATTTCCTTGGGGGATGCATCAAAACTATATTAATCTAGGTTTTAAGGGGTGGTGTAGGTAGTTGAAGGAAGGAAGGAATGAATTTTCTCCAACCAATGACCTTCTTTTAAGTTTGCATATCAATAATGTATTTTATCTTTCCTTATTCTCTATGAACTAAAACTATGGTTGAGTCTGTTAGGGTGGATTAGTCAACTAGCATACCTACTTGTGTATATAGCCTAAGAGGTGTATCATGTGTAGCAAAAATATAGGTAGTGACTATATTTTCAAAATGTACTTGTTTATCTAGATTTGTAAGCTATGGGTTAGTCTGATTTAAAAATGAGTAATTTTCTAGTGTATCAATAAAATTATGCATGTAACGCATAATTGATGTATAATTAATCCAATTGGTAGTAAACATAATAAGGGAACCCATACTAGTTTGATAGATAGGAAAAAACACAAATTATAGGTCCTTGTATTGTTACAAGAAAAACTAACTGTGTAGATGCCTGTGTCTTATTCATTGGGCTCAAATAATGTAAGGAATGGGTAATATATGTTGTAGTTTTGGAAATTGAATAAGTAACTAAATAATGTAAAAATTACGTACTCATAGTTTGAAAGGAAGCTAGTGAAACATTTGTTTCTATAATTGTTGTTGTGGTGGCTTGAGATGGAGAGGTAGTTGGTGAACTTGACAAGGATCCCTGAGTTGGGATGTCTTGATCAATTTATTCTTTATATTTTGTATCTACTTATTTTCCTAATGACAACTTAGTTACCACTGAGTCAACCTTTCCTAACTCAACCCATACATAATATTCATCTATATGTGTCTCCTTATCTTTAGCACCTTCCTCTTCTTCCTCATCTTCATCTATATCCTTAAAAAATTATAACCCCTTAGGTTCTATATCTTCTTTAGATACCCACTCTTCCTCTTATTTATGATCTTTACTTTCAATGGGGTATGCCCCTGCATGTCTTTTGTCTCCTCCTTGTCTAATTCTTCTTTGTTCCTCCTCAGGATCCCCTTCAGACTCTTCATATAGAGGTGATTTTATAATGAGTAAGCCTTAAAAATGCCTCTCTTATTATTATGTGACTTTATGTGACACAATATGGGTCCTTTTTGTCCTTTGATAGGTTCTCATAATTTAAGGAAGAGTAATAGATGGTCCTATAATGGGTGTAATAGAAGATGGAGGGGGCATGAAAGTGGTTGGTAGAAGTGAAGTATAAATGGATGTAATTATGGGTGAGGTTGTAGGTTGTGATACTTTAGGATTTGGTGGAAAATAAGAAACATTAAATTGAGACAATAAATAATGGAGACCTACCTATTATACTATGGCTAGTGGAGGCAGGGTTGTGAAAGATAGTAGGTCTATATCCTCATTAGGACTTGAAGATATATCCATGTTAGCTATATGGTGAACAGAAGTAAAATTATTTTAATGTGTGATGGAAAATTGGTAAACACTATATCTATCATGGATATTTTCTTCTCTAGATGGACCAACTTCATGTATAATTTATCATATCTTTATTTTTGTCTAAGGAGGAGGCCCATGAATTCATGTGGAAATACACTTTTCATTATAAATTCCCTTGTAATATTACTTAGTAATTATAGGATCAAATTATATCTTTGTCTATGCAAAGGGAAATGCAACTAATCTATAAATCAATCCTAGATTAGAGAAGATAAATCTTACTTACACTTTTGATTATCGATATATTAAATATTTCAGGTCATGACCAAGATGGATCAACTAGACCTAGATAAGGGATCTCTTAGAATAATAATATTACTATGGAGGGTTCCAAAGCCTCTATTCAAGAAAAAAAATTCAATAACCCTAATTAGGTCCTATGTTTTTATGTTCACAAAAGTAAGTAAATGACAAGAGAGTAAAATCTAATCTACTTTTCACCAAAACTTATGGCACCAAATGGGATTAATAAACATAAAATTAAGAATGCATAAAATAATCCTATTTAATCTATGTATAGTTAAGACCTTAATGCATAAAGAGATAAATATATTCAAAAGCCATTACTTATTCTAATTCTATCTACTAAAGATAGTACCAAAGTTAGAGATACTTACCTTGAAGATGAACCCATCGAGACTCAATCTCTCCCTTGGCCAAAGGTGCTTTGCAATAGGTTGTTGTGGTTTATAAGAATCACTAAGAAAGGCCAAAGCATCCATGACTTTTCCACAATACAAGATTATTCTCTAATTAGAGACCTTAATCTAAAACTCCTCAAATAGAATCATAGAAGAGCATATTATAAAGAAGCATGAATGAATAATTAACTCTTTCTATCTCAAATAAATGATAAAATAGATGTGTTGAGAAAGCTAGATATAACCCTAGTCTTTTCTAAAAGTTTAGTCGATAATGTTGGCTCAATAAACTCTATATTATTATTGACACAAAAAATTAGGTCCTAGTCTAGGATAGCCAAGGGCTGACTAAGACCCTACATGAGTTTTTTCAATTATATTATAGGGTCAATGGGGCTGACATTGTATCATAAACTATCAAAAATGAGTTTAGGATATGGAAGGGATAATGAAGGAAAAAAATGACTAGAGGAGGTGCAAAAGAGGAGGCTAAATATTAGGGGAATGTTTTTAGGATATGGTTATGTATATAACAAGTGGTGGTAAAAGGATAATAATCATGTGAAGCGTCAATGGTCTACCCAACCCTTTCCCAGCTTACCCCTTAAGGCATGCACTCAGAGAGATTGAGACTCAATGGGTTCTTGTAACATAAAAAGCATCAGTAATTGATAAAGTTTAAAAATATTATATGTATACATATGCCCCACTTGAAGATCATGATGTGTTAGTCAGGTGTAACAGGAGATGGTGCTTTGATAAATAACATCGAAACACATAATGCTAAAGCTAAAAAATTGTAGTATTTTATAGCATAAAATAACTAAAATTAAATGACTGAAATTGAAATAACTAAAAAATAAAAGTAATGTATGTGTACCTTGACTTACCTTTATCATTGAATGGCTATATTATATCTTTGTAGTTTTGATCATGGAGGGTACAAATATTTCTTTCAACAAACCCAAGGATACAAAAGTAAAGATCAAAGACAAACAAATGTAGGAAATCTAAGATAAATGATGTTATGTGGATGGGACATACTTGGAAATTTGGCAAGCTGAGGTGACAAATGCCCAAGTCAAAATTTAGAGTTAATCAGGTTATAAAAAAGATGAGAATAATAAATATTGAAAAACTCAAAAAGTAAACTTTAAGTAAGAAATCAAAACTCACTAAGTCAAACCAATGATACATGTCAAAAATAATAATCAAACATCAATATGAAAGTAGTAACAATACTTAAATAAAAATGGGAAATCAAAATGTAAAACAACATTGATGAATGAGCAAAATGATCCTTACTAAATAATCAAGGGAAAAAGTGCGTAAAATGGGAAACAAAATTGGTGAGTGAGAAGTAACAAGCTAACCTCACTGACCAATGGAAAAAGTACATGAAATTAGAAATGGAATTAGTGTCCATAAAAAAGGTTGTTAAAAATATAGAAAATGGTAAAAAGGAAGCAAAATTATGATGGGATGTAAATCAATGGTGTAAATAAATTAATCCATAGTTGCTCAAGCATATTTTTTTATTCTAAGGATAGATAAAACTAAAAAAAAGTAGTGATAGCATGTTTATCAGATGTGAACAAGAGGGAAGTATAGAGGAAGGAAAACATATTTAGAATCACACATGCCTATCAAAGGGGGAAATGAAATTGGTGAAGGGGAGAGTGAAGGAGAAACCAATATATAAGAACTCTTTATAGAAGTCAAGACACTTAAATTAGGTTTATTAAAACAAGAAGACTTTTGACATTAAGGACTCTGAAGAACTTTGCCTAGACACACAAAGCTTAAGTCAACAAATTAACTATGTAGATCATCCCATGAAGGCTATATACATTAAAATTAAAATTGACCTACCTTCCCATAATGTGTTCCCCATTACTTAGGACCCCTTACAAATCTATTAGTCTACTTCAAAGGTTGGGTACTTACATGAGAAAGTAGGTAGCACCATAGATTTTGTTGAATTCTCCTATTCTAATCTACTGGCCTACCATGCCCCAATGGACCTCAACTCTATTATGAATCCATATATGGATTTTGATATTTGATTAGAGATAGGAGATGTGATTTGAATGAAATATTTTGGTGTGACTTTGAATTTTTGAATGTTGTCTTTTGGATCATTGCCTTTTGTTTAAAATGATTTGTATTTTAGCTTTCTTGATGGAATTTTCTATTCCTCCTCCATACAGATTTGGAAAACTAAACATGGGTGCTAAAGATGACTTTTATTTGAATACTTTACAGTTGGTTTTTTAGAAAGAGAACTTAGAGAGCATGGTGTCTAATAGTCACATTAATTTAGGTGAAATAAAAGTGCTCTCTTTACTTATACCTTGTTTTATCCAAAGTGGATAAAAAAGAAATGAAATCAAAAAGAATGAAACATGAAACAATTTGAATTACTTCAAATTGAAAAAAAAAATGTGATGAAAGGTAAAAATGGATACAATGATAGAAAAGTGTAATTCCTTATCATAGGAATAAGGGAAGTGTAAGAAAACATGCTAACATAGTTTGTTCAAATTTTATCTACAAGAGAAGCAAAAACTAAAGTTGATAACAAGGATAAAAAATCTTAACCATTGCTAGACACATTCTAGAAAATAAATACTGAATTAAATATGGTGATTTCATGAGGAAGGTCTAGTTCTATCCATGGTCTTATACTATAACTCATAAAAGAGAAACCCATGAGGGTGCACAAACAATCTAAAATACAAATGATATAAATATGTTATTTCTGAGGAAGGCCAGGTCCTATCCATGGTTTTACAATGCAACTCATGATAAAAATAGAGAAAACAAAGGACTAAAAAGAAAGGACTAAGTTTTGTGGAAAGAGAGACTTATATAGAGAGTGATACATGTGTATGTATCCTAAAAAAAGTGTTATAAGGATAGCATATAGAAATCATGATAAGAGGGGAAGAATTTAATAAAAATACTTCTTTAAAATTTATTTATTGGTGGGTTCTTTGAAAATATGGCCTTTATTAGTTTAAAGGTGATAGGTACATGGACCAAGGAGGTCTTTGAATAAATAATGGACTTACCATTTTTGGGCATAGTTACTTTATTTTTCATAAGTATAGTCTAGTTTAAGGATAAGATCACCAACATTAAAATTGTGAACTTTAACTCTTTTATTATATTATTTGGCAATGTGGGCTTTGTATTGTCAATTGTGTTATAGGGAAGAAAGATGGTGTTCCTCAAGAATATCAATAGCATTAAGGTTAGATTCGCATAATTCTTTATCAAGTATGATACCATGAAGAGAGATGTATAGTGAGGGAAGTTCAACTTCTTATGGGAGGACTACTTCAGAACCATAGACTAGAGAAAATGGTGTTGCCCTGGTAGTAGTGTATATGCTAGTGTGATAGGCCAAAATAGTGGGATATAGATGAATGTGCCAATATGTTTGGGTTTTATATATTTTATTTTGGATAATTTTATTAATAATTCTATTGGTGGCCTCATCTTGGCCATTACATTGGGGATGATAAGGCATGGAAAATTTGTGATTGATTTTGAATTTAACATAGAGATCTTTGATGTCTTTATTTCTAAAATTTCCACCATTATTTGAAATGAGAGTATGAGTAACACCAATGTGGAAAATTATTTGATTGAGGATGAATTTTGAAATGGTGGTACTAGTGACATTAACAAGGGGCATATCCTCAACCCATTTGGTAAAATACTCAGTGGTTGTGATAAAAAAAGGCATGCCCATATGAGATCTAGGTAATTTACCTATGAGATCTAATCCCCACATTGAGCATGGCCAGGGAGAATCCATAGTTTGAATATCAGATGGAGGTGAATGGATTAGATCATCATGAACTTGACAAGGATTACATTTTTTAGTGAATTCAATGGCATATTTTTCAAGAATGGGCCAAAAATATCCCATGCATAAGAATTTACATGTTATAGTGTGTCCATTACAGTGGCCACCATAAAGACCCTAATGTGCTTGTTAAAGAAGAGGAGGGACTTCTTATTTCATAACACAATAGAGCAAGGTACCTTCATCATTGTGATAATAAAGGATGTTATACCAAAATACATACTTGAAATCTTGTTTTTGAATTCAAGTCTTTTCATGGAAATAATGTTTGGAGGATAGGTTTGGTGTTTAAGAAATTGAATGATATATTTGTACCATATGATTTGTTGAATGGTGATAACCTCAATGTGGTAGATAAGTGAATATTTTGGTTGAATTGAAGATAGGGACTTTCTTATTTAGATACGAAAAGTGGCAGCAGTATGAACTTGGTGTTGATGAAAAAGAAATTTTGAAGATGCAAGTGAATCAATCATAGAATTTTGATCTTGAGCGATAGGATCCATGTTAAAATAAGTGAATTATTTGGCAAGGGTAGTGACTATTTAATGATAAGTAATGATATTTTTTCTTTTGCATTGATAATTACCATTAACCTAGTGGTAGATGAGTTGGGAGTCATAAAGTGTGAAGATATGTGATGTCTAAATCAAGGGATCATCTCATGCATAAGATTAAGGTTTCATATTCTACCATGTTGTTAGTGACATCAAATGTAAGATGAAATGCCAAAGGGATAATTTTTCCAAGAGGACTAGTGAGGATACAACCTGTCCTAACTCTTTGAAGGTATTTTCCACCATTAAAATGAAGGTTTAAATATCTTAATGTAAATTGACATTAATTTTAGGAAGTTCAAAAATAACTAATTTTGGTTTAGTAGTGTTGGTTGAATATTTTGTCGATCAGTGTACTGATAAAAAAAATAGGTATGATCAGCCAAATTAGGAAGATTAGTCATCCAAATGTGTAGGTTTACCACATCAGAAGGGGACTGATCTCTCCTCCCATCAAGGGGAGGTTCTCTATCGGTATGTTATATATATATATATATATATATATATATATATAATAATACTCAAGGGTAGGACAAACCATCCATCTCTTTTTCTTCAGAGATGATGCGTGAAGATCAAAGGAGAAGCTCAAGGAAAATGACAGAAAGCACTCTTCTTTTAGAATTACTATTAAGCAAGCCACAAGAATACTCTAGGTAGTAATAGCAAAATGTAGCAAAGGATGTAATATCTAGCAAATTGAGATGCAGCACAAAGTCTTCACCTGGATTGCTCAAGAGTAAGATACAAAGGATAATGAGGGCACAAAGTCTTCCCAAAGTCCTTTACATAGAAATAAAAAGAAAAAACACTAAAGGAAATTATGGGGGCACAAAGTCTCCCCACACTTGACTCTTCAAGACACCTTCTTGACTATTGTCACTAATTATACTTGTTGAATTAAACGAACAGAAGATATATTAAGGAAAAAGACATAAGAATACTTTCCCCAACAACAAAGATATCATAGCACAAAGTTTAAAAAATCACTTTCTTTCTTATTCCAATAACAAAATATGATCAACAAATTAAGCTCAAAGTCTCAGAAGTGCCTTTCAATTTGTGTAGAGTTTCGTTCTGATTGTCAAAAAAGAGATCTATTTACAATAAAAGAGAGTCCCTTATATAGCCTCTTCAATAAGGACTCGAGAATAGTAACACATCATGTTGCATTGGAATCTGTTAAGAAGATAGCCTGGAACTTAGGGGCATTTAGCCATTTGATTTTATCAATGCAAAGAAACAAGTCATTTTATTGAAAGTTTGTAACTTTCAATGTCTACCTAGCGATCTGATCCTACCTTCATCATTCCTCCTTTTTTGGTTAATTGAATTGGGTCCTGGATCCAATTTGTTGTTCTGTTCCTTCCTCACTTTTTTCTGGTCTTGGCCTTGAAGTCTGTGAATGCATTCGAGTCTATAGATTCAAAGGATCAACAACTATTTTATGAGCTTTAAAATTGATGTTCACACGCCCGTCACTATGTTTTCAATGGCTAGTTCATTGTGTTGAATTTGATGTCTTTGGGTACGTCACCCTTTGGTCCTTCTTCAACTTTTATATTTGGCACTTACCTGGAAAGAATCTGCCTTTTGGGCAATTTTTGAATAGCCTTCAGGCTTCTTGTTTTACATCTTCTCGAAGGGAAGGTGACCCTTCAGCTTCAGGGAAGTGTCCTTTTTATTTGGCAGCCGGGAGTCCCCTGCAAGGGCACCTACCCTTCAGGGTCCTTCAGTGGCCTTTCACAGGTTTTCTATAGGCATTTTCCCTAGAAAAATTCCCACAAACAAAAATTTCATGAAAATTTCCCACAGACAAAAAGTCCACAGAAAATGTTCCTATCACTTTTGCCTTGGTTATTTCTTTGGGATTTTTGCCCGCAGCCACTTCTTGAATTCTTTTAGACTTTTTGTCTGAAGGAATTCCTTCAGGCAAAAGTTTAAAAGAATTATGACTATCTGCCTTAAACAAAATTTTTGAAGGAATTTAACTTTGTAGCCTTCTTCAAAAATGACCCTTTTGAAGGGTGTTTTTGTTGACCAAGTGCCCTCCGCAAGGGCACTTGTCCTTCTAGAGGCTCTTTGAACTTTTACATTGGATCGCTCCTTTGAACCAAGCTATTGAACCACTCTATTAAACCAAGGTAATGAACCGCTTGGTTGAACCAAATGTTGAACCAAGCTAATGAACTAAGCTTTGAACCAAAATGGTTCAAGCTGATGGTTCAATTGAATGAACTGAGCCTTTGAACCAAGCAAATGAACTAAGTCATTGAACCATTTGTTTGAACCAATCTTTAAACCAATTTTTGGTTCAATGGTTCAAATGAAGCCTTTGAACCATGTGTTTGAACCCACCTTTGAACCAAAATATGTTGAACCAATTCGTTGAACCAAACTTTGGTTCAACGGTTCAAACAAAGCCTTGAACCGATTGACAAACTATTTGATTGAACCAAAGGATGAACCAAAACGTTGAAACAAAGTGGATCAACCAATTAAACTTTGAACTTGTTGAACCTTAGAACCAAAGTGGTTCAACGGTTCAACCGTTCAATGGTTCAAGCCTCTTTTGCTTGAATGTTTGCCGATAGACATTTTTTATTGAACCAAGGCACTGAACCAATCTTGAAAATGACCAAGTGTTAGAAATTGATTCTTTTGGTTGAACCCTCCTGCAGAAGCCTTTGAACTTGTAGAAATGAACCTACCTACAGAGTTTGTAGAAATCAAGTCTATAGAAATCAACCTGTAATTCCCATTGAACTTGGCCTACAGAGTCCATAGATTTTCTCTTCTTGCTGAGTCTGTAGATTTAAGCCTACAAAGTTTGTAGATTTAAGCCTATAGAGTCCATAGATTTAAGCCTATAGAGTCTGTAGATTTCTAAGAAGCTTTAAAAACTAAAGAATTTGAATGTCCAGGATAAATTTTGAAAAGGGAAGAGACAATTTTGGTCTGTAGGACCAAAATAGTTCAAATGTTGTCCCAATAATGAATGATATTTTTGGGGGACAACAGTTGGCTCCAATTGGAGAACTTTTTTCAATTGCAAAAAGAATTGAAAGGAGTAGAATCCAAAATCTCTAGTGTCTTCATGTGTACCATTGTGTTACGGAGTCATGCTACCTAGAAATGAAAGGCATCAAAAATGGAAACAAACAAAACAAAAAAGAATTAAAAACTGTACAAATATACATATATACAGATGCAATGATCTAATTCTTCAAGAGTTGAAGTGTTTCAGATGCTACCCATTGTGAGGCAGAGAAAAGAGTGTGCCATCTTGATATTTTAGCAGAAAGCTATTTTCACCAATGTGTTGATGAGTTATAAATGGGCCTCTCTAAAGGAAGTCAAACTTTCCATGCATCCCCTTTGGTTCTCTCCTTTTGTCCCACAACAGGACTTGATCCCCAATCTAGAAATCACAATTTTTGGCCTTCTGGTCAAAGAGTTTCTTTACCAGACATTGATGAGCATCAATTTTATCCACTACCATGGTTCTCTATTCCTCCAGCTCAGTCAGGCACATGATTCTTTTATCAAGAGAACTTTCATATGTTTGATCTTCAATTGCCTTTGCCAATTTCAAGGCTGGCAATTCTAAGGTGATTAACATTTCAGCATTGATACCATAAAGAAGTTGAAAAGGAGACATACCAATTGCCATCTTTGGTGTGATTCTGTCTACCCATAGAGCATCAACCAATGCTTTGTGCCATGTCCTTTGATTGTCATCTGCTAGCTTCTTGATAATAGTTCCCAGGTTTTTATTGTTGGATTCAGCTTGTCCATTCCCTTGTGGAAAATAATCAGAAGAGTGAGAGAGTATAATTCCATAATGGAAATAGAATTGTGTAATCTCCTGGGAGGTGAAACAAGCTGCATTATCAATAACAATTTTGATTAGAACTCCAAACCTGGAAATGATATTCTCTTTGAGGAAGTTGCATACAACTTCTAAAGTAGCATGCTTAGTTGGGATTACTTCTACCCACTTGGTGAAATAGTCAGTTGTTATAAGGACATAATCATGTCTAGCACTTGAAGATGGGTTTATAGTCCTAATAAAATCAAGTCCCCATTGCTGGAAAGGTTCTTCTATGATCACTGGCTTGAGAGGCATAACAACTAACTTGGGTCTTCCAAGAAATTGCTGACAGAGTTCACATTTTCTCACCCACTTATGTGCATCTTGGAAAAGAGTTGGCCAGTAATACCTGACTCATAGAATCTTGTGAGTAGTCATAGGAGCAAAAAAATGTCCTCCACAGGCCAGATTGTGGAAATATTTCAAAAGCTAGCTTTGTTTCTCTTTGTCTACACAGCGAAGGAATACTCCATCTATGCTTCTCTTATATAATCCGTTGTCCCAAAGGAAAAAATTAGAAGCTTTTAACTTGATCATCCTCTTTTCTTTGTAAGACAAATGAGTAGGACATTCACCATAAGTAAGGAAATGAGTGATTCTTGAATACCACTCATTGGTAGTGGAGACAAAAAGGATTGTTGGTATCTCTTCCACTTCAGTTTCTTCACGTTGTGTGTCTTTTGGCTTATTGTCAATAATTAATTGGCATAGGCCTTTACCCCTGACCAACTTTGTCAACTTGATGTCTAAATCAAACTTTTGGATCTTTGCAATCTAATTACCTCTTTTCATGCCAAACTCTTGTTGATTTAATATAGACTTGACTGTAGTGTTAGGAACTAAGGCAGTAGTGTGTGAATTCAGAATATAAAAGTGGAAATGTTTGACTACTTTCAGCAAGGCATAAGCATGCTTCTCTATATTTGAATACTTCATCTCATGGGTTTTGAGAGGACAACTCATGAAAGAGATGGGAGAATCCATACCTTCCTTGTCCTGTTGAACAAGAATTGCTGAAAGAGTGTGTTCAGATGCATAGCTATATATGATGAAATCTTTGTTGTAATCTAGATAAACCAAGGTAGGGGCATGAGCAATGGTGGTCTAGATATCCTGAAATGCTGACTTACCTTCTTTAGTCCAGCTAAATATGGTCTTCCCTTTCATCATGTTCACAATGTGTCTAGTTTTTTTAGCAAATTTGGGGATTAATCTCTATAAGAAATTCACCTTTTAGAAGAAAGAATGAACAACATTTTTGCTTTTAGTCAAATTAAGCTCTTGAATAGACTTGACTCTGTCTATGTCAATCTTTATGCCTTCTTTGGACACAATGTGTCCAAGGAGTTTCCCTTCTATTACTCCAAAAATAGACTTTTTAGGATTTAAGGAAATACCATTTTGGTAGCAATGCTCTAGCACTTATTGTAAGTGGCGTACATGATGAGATCAATGCTTTGAAAATATAGTCAAGTTGTCAAGGTATACCACTATGAATTTACCAATCTCATCTTTGAAAGCCAGATCCATTTCTCTCTAAAAGGTAACACCAGCATTTATTAAACCAAAAGGCATTCTTTTATATGCAAATGTACCCTAAGATGTGGTGAATGCAGTCTTGTGTTGGTCTGCTTCACCAACTTCAACTTGATTATATCCTAAGAAGCCATCCAGCATTGATAACATCTCTAAGCCTGTCACTATTTGAAACACTTGATCCATGATTGGCAAAGGATAATTATCTTTCAAAGATGCTTGATTCAGATTTCTAAAATCTACACAAATGCAAATTTTGCCATTCTTCTTCCTTACAGGAACTATGTTTGCAATCTATGTGTAATGATGGATTGGGAAGATGATTCTAGCATTTAACATTTTTTGTATCTCAGATAGAATAGTACCTAATATTTTTAGATTATACTGTCTAGATTTTTGCTTGTAGGGCATTAACTCAGCCTTGAGAGGAATGTCATGGTGGATTTCATCAGGTCTGAGAGAATTTAGGTCTTTATAATAATATGCTAAGACATCCATGTATTGATAGAGTAAAGAGGTGAACTTGAATCTTTCTTCAGGGGTGCAGCACTTACCAATATTGACCATCTTGGGATTTTATTCAGTAGTTAGATTCACTTGATCGAATCCCTAAGAGAAACTTGAGTCTATTTTCTATTGTTTGATAAATATATCATACTTGTCAAACAACTTTTAAAGATAAACCAGGCCTTTGGGAATTTTTTTCCTTTCAGTTGTAAGAATTCTTCATTTATATCTGAACTAGATTTAGAAATAGATTCATTCTTCTGAGATTCACTGCCTTTAAAATGTAGTTGCTCAAAATTGTCTTTTCATTCCAAGAAGGCAATGATTTGATGGTCATCATTGAATACTTGCCAATAATCAGCATTGTCAAGAACACTTGGTCTATAGACCAGCTCAATAGTATACCTGTCTTCTTTGAAATCTAAATGAGGAATTAAGAGAGTTCCTAAAATAGCAAGTGCATCAGCTCTGTCATTAGACTCTCTGGGTATGGCAAAAATGTTGAAAGCATCAAAGCTTTCAATTTTGTCCCAAACCAGGTTGCGGTAGTGGCTTAATCTCTCATTCTTGGTTTGGTAAAGATTTCTTACTTGACAAACCACTAATTTAGCATCCCCTTTGGTGTGAAGAAACTTGATGCCTTTTTCTTGAGCAGTCTTCATTCCAAGTAGCAGAGATTCATATTCAGCTGTATTGTTAGTGTTGGTAAACTATAATTTGTAAGATGAAGGGAACATATCTCATTGAAGAGATATCAACATGATCCCAACTCCTAAACTGGTAGAGGAATAGCTACCATTAAATTCCAAAGTCCATATCTCATCTGATACTAATTTTTCTTTAGACTTTCCCTCATCAGAGTTGGAGTATCTTTCTTCATTTGTATTACAGCCTACTAGTTCTTTTGTTATTCTAGTTGAACTAATTTCTGAGTTGATCTTTTCAAGAATTATATCAGATGTTTCATGTACTTCATCTATAGATAGAAAATATTTACCCATACCTATGGATTCAAAAAGAATTTGAGCTTCAGGGGCTGATGTCTCGGTGACCACATACTTTGCTTCCTTTTCAGGGAGCAACCTCTTCATTACACCTTGTACAGGGATCCTTGCCTCAGATAGATCCATGCTTAGTTCTCCTCCCATGTCCTTGAAAAAATTTCATCCAAGAAAAATGCCATAAGATGCTGAGACGTTAGCCACCAAGATAGTCATCTTAATTCTCTTGTCTGAAAAGGCTACAAATTCAAATTGGGCATCTTTGATTTGCCCTAGCAATGGTACTTGCTTGTTCTCCATGGAGAACCATCTTCCAAAGGTTTTGGTCAATGTGAGACTAAGAGACTCAGCTACTTTAATAGGCATGACATTATCAGATGCGCCTGAGTCTATAATACAATTACTCAACTTGTGGCCATTAATTAACAGGGAAACATAGAAAGGTTCTATTTTTCTAGGAGTAGTTGGGGGAGTAATGACTAGATTATTTGGAATAGGTGTGTTCTTTGCAAAATCAGGAGTTACCTTTCTAGCCTTTTGTCCTACAGGAATAATTTGGTTCTTGACATATTGGACCAGTTTATTTAATTGATCAAGATTGGACTGCAAATATTCGAACTCAAACATTTGTATTTTTGTCTTTTTGACATGATTGATTATGTCAAATGGCTGAATCAAGCTAGGTACAGAGAAAGGTACTTCAACTTTCTAAATTTTAGGAGGGATGGGAGGTGGGCCAATTTGTGAATTTGAATTAGAAGGGGAAGACAAAATTGATGTATTTGCCTTTTGGGTTATTACTGGATCCTTTGACTAAAAAGGTATAATGGTTTCACGCTTAGGAATCATAACTGTTGGCTATGGTTGCTCTTCTGTCTTCCATTTATCAGCTTGTTGGACTAATTGGTTCTTGGATCTGGTAAACATTACATATGATCCATCAAAAGCTTCTCCTTTGTTTCTGGGTTCATCCTGATAGTTCAGGAAACCAATTTGGGAGTCGTCAACTGATTCTTCTTGATTTTATTCAAGGAGATCAGTGTCATTTTCTTGATTTAATTTAGGCTAGAAAGAGAACTTTGATTTTGCTTCAAGATATCCCATTGTTGAATTGGTTGAAGGAGCTTCTAGGGCAAGTTTCCCTTATGGGGGAGGAAGGCAATTCTGTTGCCCTTGATTCTTGGCAGCATTGCCCTGATATGACTGATTTGGGAATGTCTTTTTGTATGAAGGAGTAGAAGACATTCCTTGAGCCATTTTCTTTTTGAGAGCAAGCAACTAATTTGCCAATTTCTACACCATTGGATCTATGGTGCCTGTAGATGCATATTCAGAAGATGATGAAGCTCTATTTCTATTTGGATCTCTTCTTATCTTCCCTGCTAAGATGAGATCATCTTCTACCTCAGTGGCCAAACATTGAGCTACAGTAAGATCTATTTGACCAGCACGTCTCAAGAGAAAACTTACTTTAGGTAACTGAGAATTAATTAAGAAACATTTGAGATTCTCAGTTGTAGGTCGAGCTATTATAGGGATTCTATTTCTTAGTTTGTCAAATTTGGCTATGAAGTCTCTCATAAGCTCATAAGGATCTTTCTTCATCTGTGTAAGTTAAGCCAGAAGTGCATGTGCATCTTCTGTAGGTTTGAATTTGGCTTCAAACTTATCTTTAAGAGTATTCCAATCAGTCACTGATCGAGCCTGTAGATGATAAAACCAATTTTCATTAGTACCTTGTAATGTCTCTACAAAATTCCTGACTGTTACATCTTCAAATTCTACTCTGATTACTCCACAAGCTATGCTAAAGGTTGCAATGTGTTCATCAAGATGAACTTTCCCATCACCATAGAATTTGGGGAAATTCTTCCTTGAACTATGTGGAAGCTCATGTAGAGGTGGAGTAAGATTGAGAGAACCAAAAGCATTACCCCAGGGGCCTTGAACTGCCATTTTAGGATTATGAAAAGGAGGAATAACAAATCTTAGAGGGGTAATTATTGGTAAAGCTTTATCAATAGTAGAAGTAGATACTTTGTTTGGCAATGGAGATCTGACTTTAGTGGGAGGAAAGCTCTTGGTTCATTGGAGATGAGATGGTGAAGGAAACAAATTAAAATCACTTTGTTATACCAACTCAAATATAGGGTCAATGATACCTTTAGCCCTTTAGCTTCGTGTATACCTTGAATCTACCAAATTGTGAAACAAAAATGGAAAAGAATTGACCTTGCTTCAGTTTGAAGCTTGAGGCTTTAAACTGTGCATTCTTTCCCGATTGGTGTGGAGGTGAATGCATAGATTATAAATGGATAATGGGTATGTCCCCAGCGGAGTCGCCAAAAACTGTTAGTTAAATATTTTTTCGATTAGCGTACTGATAAACAAAATAGGTCTAATCAGCTAAAGTAGGAAGATTAGTCACCCAAATGTGTAGGCTTACCACATTAGAAGGGGAATGATCTCTCCTCTCATCAAGGGGAGGTTCCCTATAGGTATGCTATATATATATATATATATATATATATATATATATATATATATATATATATATATATATATTAAAAAAAAATACTCAAGGGTAAGACAAACCATCCATCTCTCTTTCTTCAGAGATGATACATGCAAATCAAAGGAGAAAATCAAGGAAAATGTTAGAAAGCACTCCTCTTCTTTCAAAAGTACTATTCAACAAGCCATAAGAATACTCCAGGTAGTAACAAAAAAATGTAGCAAAGGATGTAATAACCAGCAAATCAAGATGCAGCACAAAGTCTTCACTTGGATTGCTCAAGAGTAAGATATGAAGGACAATGAGGGCACAAAGTCTTCCCAAAGTCCTTTACAAAGAAATGAAAAGAAAACACACTAAAGGCAATTATGGGGGCACAAAATCTCTCCACACTTGACTCTTCAGGACACCTTCCTGATTGCTGTCACTAATTCTACTTGTTGAATTAAAGGAAAAGAAGATATATTAAGGAAAAAGACATAAGAGCAGTTTCCCCAACAACAAAGATATCACAACACAAAGTCTGAAAAATCACTTGCTTTCTTATTCTAATAATAAAGTATGATCAACAAACTGAGCTCAAAGTCTTATAAGTGCCTTTCAATTTGAGCAAAGTTTCATTCTAATTGTAAAAAAAGAGCTCTATTTATAATAAAAGAGAGTCCCTTATATAGCCTCTTCAAGAAGGACTCAGGAACAATAGCACATCATGTTGCATTGGAATCTATTAAGAAGACAAGCTAAAACTTAGGGGCATTTACCCATTTGATTTTATCAATGCAGATAAATAAGTCATGCTATTGAAAGTTTGCAACTTTCAATGTCCACCTGGTGATCTAATCCTACCTTCATCATTCCTCCTTTTCTAGTTAATTGAATTGGGTCCTAGATTCAATTTTCTATTTTGTTCCTTCCTCACTTTCTACTGGTCTTGGCCTTGAAGTCTGTGAATGCATTCAAGTCTATAGATTCAAAGGATCAATGACTATTTTATGAGCTTTAAAATTGATGTTCGTGTGCCCGTCACTATGTTTTCAATGGCTATTTCACCGTGTTGACTTTGACGTCTTTGGGCGCATCACCCCTTGGTCCTTCTTTAGCTTTTTTGCTTGGCACTTACTTGGAAAGAATCTACCTTTTGGGCAATCTTTGAATGGCCTTCAGGCTTCTTATTTTACATCTTCCCGAAGGGAAGGTGACCCTTCAGCTTCGAGGAAGTGTCCTTTTTATTCGGCAGTCGGGAGTCCCCCGTAAGGGCACCTACCCTTCGGGGTCCTTCGGCGGCCTTCCACAGGTTTCCTGCAGGCATTTTCCCCAGACAAATTATCATAGACAAAAAGTCTGCAAAAATTTCCCATGGACAAAAGGTCTATGGAAAATTTTCCTATAACTTTTGCCTTGGTTATTTCTTCAGGCTTTCTTCCCGCAGCTGCTTCTTGAATTCTTTCAGACTTTTTGTCTAAAGGAATTCCTTCAAACAAAAGTCCAAAAGAATTATGACTATCTACCTTAAACAAAATTTCTAAAGGAATTTACCTTTGCAGCCTTCTTTGAAAATGACCCTTTCAAAGGGTGTTTTTATCGACCAAGTGCCCTCCACAAGGGCACTTGTCCTTCGGGAGGCTCTTTGAACTTTTACATTGGATCGCTCCTTTGAACCAAGCTGTTGAACCACTCTATTGAACCAAGGCAATGAACTTCTTGGTTGAACCAAATGTTGAACCAAGCTGATGAACCAAGATTTGAACCAAAATGGTTCAAGCCAATGGTTCAATTGAATGAACTGAGCCTTTGAACCAAGTGGATGAACTAAGTCATTAAACCATTTGTTTTAACCAACCATTAAACCAAGTTTTGGTTCAATGGTTCAAACGAAGCCTTTGAACCATGTGTTTGAACCAAAAGATGTTGAACCAAACTTTGGTTCAACAATTCAAACAAAGCCTTGAACTGATTGATGAACCATTTGATTGAACCAAAAGATGAACCAAAATGTTGAAACAAAGTAGACCAACCGATTAAACTTTGATCTCGTTGAACTTTTGAACCAAAGTGGTTCAACGGTTCAACGGTTTAATGGTTCAAGCCTCTTTTGCTTGAATTCTTGCTGATAGACATTTTTTATTGAACCAAGGCATTGAACCAATCCTAAAAATGACCAAGTGTTAGAAACTAATTCTTTTGGTTGAACCCACCTACATAAGCCTTTGATCCTGTAGAAATGAACCTACCTACAGAGTCTGTAGAAATTAAGTCTATATAAATCAACCTGTAAAGCCCATTGAACTTGGCCTACAGAGTCCGTAGATTTTCTCTTCCTGTTGAGTCTGTAGATTCAAGCTTGTAGAGTCTGTAGATTTAAGCCTACAGAGTCCGTAGATTTAAGCCTGGAGAATTCATAGATTTCTGAGAAGCTTGAAAAACTGAGGAATTGGAATGTCTAGGATAAATTTTGAAAAGGGAAGAGACAATTTTGGTATATAGGACCAAAATAGTTCAAATATTGTCCCAATAATGAGTGATATTTTTGGGGGATAACAAGTAGTATCAGGGAATATAGAGAAATCTTCAAGATGACTTATTTCAAGATCACTAGTGAAGTTATGTAAGTAATCTTTAAGAGATATGGCTTGATTAAGACCTTAAATAAAGAGAATATTATCATTAAGAAGACTATATTAAATGTGGTCAGTATCTAGGATGAGAGCTCTTTCAAGTTAATCAACAATGATTTATCATTTGATAGCTTTTTGTGTAAAAATGTGGAGATCAAATTCCATAAGAAGGAGCATCCACTTACCAATTCTATCTCTAAGAAGAAAGGCGTTGGAGAAGTAGTGATGGAGTGGATCGGAATGGATGATAATTTAAGTGGTTTGATAAAGCATATAATATTAGAGCTTTTCAAATATAAAATATATGGTGATTCAATCACATTCTACTTTTATATAACATTTTTCATAGTGAAGGGGCCTTGAATAATATATTAGATGGCATATTCCCTTTTGGTATCATCTTGTTGGGTAAACATTTCGCTAATTGATATGGGTGTGGAAGAATTATATAAGATTAAAGGTAAATCATTATAAGGTGGATAAAGAGTTGATGGTTGAATAAAATATTATTTCATATTATGAAATTCTTTTGAATAAGGATCTATCCATTGTAGGGAATTACCTTTCTTGAGAAGATAATTAATGGAATAGATATTTTAAGCCATTTTGGGGATAAAATATCTAATTTCCCTAAGTTTACCAAGTAAGTATGAATATCTAAAATAGAACAAGGGATGGGCATGTTGACAATAGTGTGTGTTGTCTAGATATTTTATAGGATATCAAAAGTACCTAGGTAGTCATGGGATTAAATCCCCTTCATTTAACAATGAAGATCCCATATTCTTATGTATATTTACTTCTAATTATTCATAGCTCTAAGTTATTCACATATTATACAAATTATATGCAAGTTATCTTATTTTGGGGGTATTACTTTAATCATAGAGTTCATGAACCATAACAAGGTGATTTTTTAGTAAGTATTTATTTTTGAGAATGTGCAAATTAATTTTAAGAAATAGAGAATGAAAAGACTAAAATACGTGAGTAGAATAAAGTTTCACTTCACAATAAATAGTTTTACAAAGATTATTGAATCTGTACAAGTAAATAAACAATCAAAAGATGATAATCCTTTCAGAAAATGATTAAAAAAGACTAGAATTCATATTTATATTTAACTATAACACAAAGTTTACCATTTTAATCTACACAAATCCACCGAATGATCTCATTAGATGCAAAGTTCCACATAAATAAACTTCCTTCTTATTCACTTTGAACCAATTTTGTACAAAAGAAAAACTCAAAAATCTAAACACAAAGTTTTAGATTACTTAAAATATTTTGATTCAGTTATAAATGATTTTCAAAAATTACCATCCTTAGGCATGTAGGCTTGCACTTATATTTATACAAGTTTAGAAGTCAAAATCAAATAGGAGACAACTCTTTGAATTTCTATGTGCTATGCTAAAAACTTGGAACCGTTGAGAGGCATCCTCTTAGAATTTCTCCTTTGTGGCATGAAATGGTTGATGACATGTAACACTTGTTATTTTTACTATTTGAATAAAAAATAATCCCTTTGCATGTATCACAAATTTTTCTTAAGTAATTTACTTTTATAAAATGACTTCAAGAGGCCATTAGCCAAGTTACTTGAGTCTTACATTTTACAAATTAATATACCTTGACAATTAACTTCACTAAATGACTTTACATAAAGTAATTAATTATAACAAAGTTACTTCAAACATATTACTTGAAAAAAATAGAATAAAATGGAAGAATAAATAAGAAGTTGTCGAGAAGAGGAGCAAAAACAATGACTCCATGTCATGAACTTTAAATATGTACTTTTCTCTATATTTGATATGTTAGGATAATGATAATGACCACTAATAATAGGAAAATTGATACATGTATGATGAACCTTTAACTATAAATTATGTAACTCAATTACTTCCCTATATAACTCCATAAGGATCTATTTGTCATTGGGATACCTTGGCAATTTGACTAGTGTGCCTGAGAAAATACAAACTCTAATGTATGTGAAATTGAGAAATTGAATGAAGATGCATCCAAAATATGAAAATGCTTCCCATACTACATCTGAAACTCTCTTATGTTTCAAAGTAGTATTCAACATACAAATGATTTCATAAAAGAACCCATTATTTACTCTCCTATAATATTTGAATTATTTAGAAAGAACCAATTGGGGGTAATATTTGTATATAGGCTCTGATGCCAATGCTCATTTTTTAGTCAATATATAAAAATCTCCACTTGATACTATTGTGTATACTAAGTATGAACTCATTTTGAATTTAAAAGTCACCAACACTTGACTCAACTAGTGATCGATGTTATCACTTATCAATCTTGACCATTCAATCATTATAGAACTTATGTTAACATCAATGGCCCTGATGTATGCATACATCCAGGTTGAAAAACACCTATCATTATTCTCTCCATTTATTCTGCATAATAACTGGGTGATATCATCAACTTCTTAAATTAAGTTATACCTTACTATCTATTTTGGGAACCTTGAGGGATGCTTAAATTTCTTCAGATAGTTAGTGTTCATTACTTTAATATATTATAAAGTCTATTTATAATAGAGACTCTTAGCTTTCTCCATTGATAAGTCTATTACTTTAGACTTTTCTAGGATCTTTAAATAGTAGTCAAAGTATTGAACATCAAGCTTGATTATTACACTACCTAAAGTGTCCTTCACTTTTCTAGTGAGAAAGTCATAGTAATTGACACATTCTAGTACAAACTCAGGTAGTTGTGCAAAACTTGAGAAAGTTGTAGCTTATAGGATTTCGCTATTGGTTATTGCTTGCATGAGTGGAGTCTTAATGATAGCTTTGGATATCTCCAATAACTCAATTATGGACACATGCCCCATATTTGTGTCACTAATTTCTAACACTTTGGATACAACATTGGACTCAATGGGGTACCTGTTGTACTCATACTTCATATTTGGTTCTTGAGATTTCATAACTTTATTTTCTTTTACCTTACTCTTCCTACTTGGCCCAGGGATTTCTTCAAGAGCTAGCTCAAGGACTTCTTCAATAAGGGTTTTCAGTTCTTCTACTCTAGCTATTTCTTCCTCTAATCTTTTTGATCCTAATATTTATTTTGGTTAAATCTAGAAAAACTTGATAGGTTATCTATAAAACTTAGTAACTAATCCTACTGGTTTATAAAAGGTTTAAGAAATGAGTCAAGTTTTTGTCTCGAATAATAATCTTAAGGAAGTTTTAGATTTCAAGCAGTAAAGACCCTTGAAAACTCCAAGTAACTCCTAATAAGTAATAGGGTATCACAACTTTGGGTTGGTCTATATAATCCACAAGTCTTAAGTATTAAAGAATCCAAACAAGTAACAAGTAATAGGAATGGAAAACTTTGAGTTTCTCTCAGCTTATAACTTCAGGTTTATATTAGTATGTTATTTGGGTTCGAGACTCTAAGTATAAGTTGTGGAAAACTTGGGATTCTTAGCTGGTTGATATCTAGGTTTTTATTATATAAGGGTTCAATATTTTTAGGATTTTGTGTGATTTTCCCATTCTAAGTTCCTATGAATGTGTTGACAAGGTTTTAAACAACATTTTGCATGCAAGAATGACATTCACATGTAGGGAAAATGAGAAAAGATAGTGAAAACAATCAAAATAATGTGAGAAAATTTAACAACAAAAGAACATGATTTATAACAAGAAATAATACATGAAAATAAAATTAAAACAAAGTACATACCTCAACTATAAATGGTTTGTGAAGGTTAAGTGCAAAGAATTGCTCTAGAAGCTTGAATAGTGTCACTCAAGATTCACAAGGATGGCAACTTGGTCAAATAACTCAAATGCCATGTGGGAAATGAGGTGGTTTTTTGCAATATTTATATTATCTAATGCATTAATGACAATTAGGAGACACATTTTAGGGAACCATGCAAGCCTTTTTCTCTTTGTTAGGTTTTTTGGACTACTTCGCTTAATTTAACTTTTGAAGTTAGCAGCTTCGTAATCCTGATTTAGTCTTCACTTGTAAGTAATTTAGGCTCATAAACCTTCATTAATTCTACTTGTAACTTTGTGTAAGTAAAGTAACTTTGAAACCCTATCTTACTCTAGATTAGTGCTCTATGAGTTTACAGGACTACTTTACTTACCTTTTAATGAGAAGAAAAGTTATTTCTTAACTCTGGTTTGAATTGGGTAGTACAACTCAGTTTCGCAGAGATGACTTGATTTTTATTTAATAAGTGAAGTAACTTGGAGAACCCAAATTTTCTTAAAAATTAACCCATACACTTTTATTTTTAATACTTTTGTGAAAGATGGGTAAATGGGTTTTTCAGTAATGATCTTAGGCAAACATTTTAAACCTTCTAGAGAGGTTTAAAGTAATTAGAAAAGAAAGCAAGCAAAAAAAAAGATACAAAAGATGAATAATTATTGAGAGGACTATTTTTAACAAGAACAACTGACTCACAAAAGATAAAAGGCAAAAATTTAATAGGGGTATCCCAAAATTTTATGTGTATAATTTTGGGTGATACCAACTAGCTCCGATTAGGGACATCTTTATTTCTATCAAAAAGAAAGAAACAAGGATGAGATTCAGTATCTCTGATTTTGAGTCTTGTCCATTGGGTATAGAGTCATGCAAAAAATCAATCATGAAAAACCACAAAACAAACAAATAGATAAACAAAAATAACTAATCAAAAGAAATACTGAGAACTTATTTATATACATACAAGTGTTACCCTACTACTCAATTCTTGTAGATCTTCAAGTGCTACCCATTGAGAGGCAATGATAGTTTAATTCCATCTTGATAAGCTAAGTTGAAGCTATTTCTTCCAGCAATATTCTTTATATTGAAAGTCCATTTCCATAAGGATTCAAACTTGCCATGCTTCCCTTTTTGTTCATTCTACTTATCCCATAAAAGGACCAAGTCACCAACTTCAAACTATCTATCTTGAGACTTCTTATCAAACATTTTCTTCACTTTCATTTGATGATCAATCAACCCATCGGCAACTTGAATATGAACCTCTTGCAGTTTAGATATAAACATAATCATTTTATCAAGTGAATCTTGATAAATTACATCTTTAATAGCTTTAGATAATTGCAAAGTGATCAACTCTAAGGTGAATGGTATATCAACATCTATTCCATATAAAATCTAGAAAGGTGACATGCTAATGGATTTATTTAGAGTGATCTTTTTATCCCATAGTACATCAAACAACTTATTGAGCTAGGTACGTTGATTATTATCCACCAGCTTATGAATGATGGTCATCAAGTTCTTTTTACTTGATTTAGTTTGACCATTCCCCTAAATATAGTGATCTCAATCATAAACTAGGTATATTCCATATGAGTAACAAAAATCAATTAGTTACACTAAATAATTACATTATCTGTGACTATCTTGAGAGGAACAACAAACCTCACTATAATGTTTTCCTTGATAAAGTCACATACAACTTCAAAATTGGCATACTTGACTGGAATGGCTTCTACCCACTTATTAAAGTAGTTAGTTGTAGTTAGGACATAACAATGTCTATCACTTGAAAAAGGATTCAACATGCCAATAAAATCCATGCCCCACTACTAGAATGGTTCATTGATTATGATTGTTTTTAATGGCAATGAATGCAAATTCACACATCCCACAAAATGTTGACATGATTTACACTTAGGAACCCAATCAAAAGTATCTTAGAAAAGGGTAGGCCAAAAACACCTTGCTCATAAGATTTTGTGTGTTGTGACTCATGTTAAAAAGTGGCCTCCACATGCTTTATCATGGAACTACTCCAATATTCTACTTTTCTTCTCTTTATCCACACAATGGACAAAGATTCCATCAATTCCTCATTTGTATAAACCATTATCCC
The DNA here is from genome assembly GCA_037957365.1 of Torreya grandis. NCBI lineage: Eukaryota > Viridiplantae > Streptophyta > Pinopsida > Cupressales > Taxaceae > Torreya > Torreya grandis. The sequence goes on along the minus strand of JARHVA010005307.1, from coordinate 238,587 downwards.
AAAGGACATAATTCTTTGACTTCAACTTGATGGTACACTTTTCCTTGTGTAAGATTAGCTAGGAATTTGCCATAAGTTAGGAATTAAGTAATCTTGTTGTACCATTCATCAGCAAGATCAATAAAAAACACTATTAGAAAATCCTCATTTGATTTAGCTTGGGGTGAAGGTGCTATGGTATCTGTGTCATCAAGTTTTCTCTCTATCATCAATTAGCACAAGCCTCTTCCTCTTCCTAGCTTCTTTGGTTTGATATCAAAATAAAACTCTTTCACCTTATCTACCTAAGTGGCTCTTAGTAATCCTAGCTCTTGTTGTGTTAGAATTTATTTGATTGTAGTATCAGGTACATAGACTTTAATATGTGAAGATAAAATGTAGTACCTAAAGACTTTGCGTGATTTTACTTTGGAAAAGGCATGTTTTCCCATCTATGAAGACTTTAGTTTAGATCTTTTAAATCTATGACTCATGAAAGATATAGGAGATTCAATTCCTTCATAATTCTTTCGTAGAAGTATGGCTGACATGGTGTGCTCAGAAGAATAACAATAAAGAATAATTTTCCTTACCAAAATTTGGAGAAACTAGTACTAGAGTTTGATCTATAGTTCCTTGAATCCTTTCAAATTCCAACTTACCTTCAACATTCCACTTGAAGTATTTTTTCTTTTTCATCATATCAAAAATGTGGTGAGTCAACTCAAGAAATTCAAGAATGAATATTTTGAAGAAGTTGACCTTGCTAAAGAAGGAATGTACACCTTTCTTAGAAGTAGGAAAAGATATAATTTGTATGGATTTCACCCTTTCTTGTTTAATCTTAATTCCTTCCCTTGAGGTAATATGATTGAGAATTTTCCCTTCATTCATAACAAATATTAATTTCTTGGGATTCAAATAAATCTCATGTCTCCTAAATTGGATGAGAACTTCTAAGTCAGTCATATGATGACCTCTTTTCTTAGAGAAGACTATTAAGTCATCAAGGTATACCACTATACTCTTGTTATTTAGATGTGTAAAGGCCAGATCCATTTCTCATTGAAAAGTTGTTGTAGCATTGATAATCCCAAAAGGCATCTTTTGATAGGAAAACATCCCCCATGACACTGTGAAGGTTATATTGTATTGATCCTCATCCACCATTTCTATTTCATTGTACCTTGAGAAACCATCTAACATGGACAAAATTTTAAACATATAACTTCTTGAAAGGTGTGATCCATAATGGGCAATGGGTATTTATCTTTTAGAGAAGCTTGATTCAGATTAAAAAAATCAAGACATAGGTGTATTTCTCCATTTTCTTTCTCACTATGACAATGTTAGTTATCCATTATAAATATGAATTGGATATATGATATTGGCATCAATAATCTTTTTTATATCACCATAGATGCTATCCCCATAATTTTTATTAAGTATTTTGCCATTTTGGCATGGAACTGACATGACACTGAATCACTATGGCATAGGAAGACCATAGAACATGATTGCTAGGTGCAGAAGCACCATGGTGTAGGACCTATTGAGCACAATAATAAAATGGAATGGGAGGACAATGGCACAAAAATAACCATCATGAGAGGACCCAATTAGATGATAACAAGTCATGGGGAACCCAAGAACATAGGACTCAAAATGAAAGAAAAATACTAGAGGAATGCATGAGAAGCGAGAGAAGTTAGAAGAGTAATTCATATGGAAAACTTAAACCTTATTGATCTTAGGTTTTCACTAGCCTATAAGGAATAGAACACATGGTCATCAGTATATATCATAGAGTATGGATTTAAGGGGTGCAAGGGCCCAGATATTTAGGAAGAACTTATTATAAGTGACATGACTCTTAGTTTGTTGAGAGCCTGTGTACCATTCACTCATAACATTAATTATTGTAACACATGGTCAATGAAAAACAAGTACAAATACCTTTTTTTTAATCTTTTATGAGGATTATCTTTTGGATAATATGTGATGAAGCTTTGCCCTTTTGATTTATTAAGCATCTAATGTGAGATATCAAATTTTATGGATTTGTGCCTTGAATGATGGAATACTTTAAGTGATAGACTTGTATATGATTTAATTCTTAGTCTTGTTATTGGTATATTTTTATTTCCTAAGTCACTAATGTTAGATAATGATAGTGACCAATGTAGTAATAGTAATAGTTACATCTAAAACTATAAGGATCATAGTAGTATATTTGTGCTATTAAATAATCCTTGTTTGGAATTGCATAAAGAGATATATGAACAAACATATATTACTATGCTACAAAACCTTTGAGAATCGATCTTTCACTATGCACTTCAAGTGAGAGTACAATACCTAACTCTCATGTGATAGGGTCAGCATACTAGCCCTTTGGGATAAACTTTAGTGCTAGAACTAGAATTGACTAAAATAACCCAACATTTTAGTTTCATTATCGAGACCCAAAACACTTGGAGTAGAGTCATGGGAAAAATTTTGACCATATTACACTGGAGAATATAAAAGAATGGGTTATTATTATTTAAGATAAGTTTTTATTTCCATATCTTAGAATAGGAATCTTTGTACAATAATAGCTGGAGTAGAATATCTATAGTCCCTTGTATGAAACCTTATTTTCAAAACTCTCAATTCTTTTACATGTTTGGATACTAGCATATGCTTAAGGATGATCAAGGAATCTTGGAAGGAGGTTGTATTGGGCACTAGAATGACAAAGGCCTTGAGCATGACTTGGAGTCTTATGGACATGAGCATTCAACTTTTGGTGGAGAGGAATTCAAAATAGATACATTCTAGAGTATGATATGAACACTTATTCATGCCCTGAAGAATTTAAATTCCAATTCCTTAGAGAGCTATGGGGTCACTATCTAACACTTTTTACTTTCAAAATTAAGTAATTAATTATTGACCTTGGACTACAAACTATACCAATAGATGGCTAAATCCTCTTGTACATAAGCTACACATTTGGAAGGGGAGAGTAGAGGTTGATTGAATATTTTAGGTTTAATATGGTAGCCAAGCAGCATGCACCATGTAAATATAAGTATGATGAAGCTCAACAAAGGATCATGGAAGTTAGCGGTGCATGAAGAGACCAGGAGAACTCAAGGAATGTTGTTAAGAGTCATAGGGAAGTGGAAACACATGAGGAACCCATCACTTTTGAACTAATTTTTGTGCCACTTCTATCTTATGAAAGGGAAACAAGCTAGATAATAAGAACTAAGGAACTAAGTTTGAACCAACCTGACTCCCCCAACATTGTGTATGCTCATGCCTTTGAGTCAAATAGAGTACACATTCAAAATTGAGATACAAATAGTTTGGAGTCAGAAGCTAAATCAGTAAGGAATATTAAAACTAAGCTAGTTGAGACTCATTTAGATTTAACAATATCTTTCCCTCTTTAAGGGAGTTCTATGGCATAATTTTGGATACCTATTTGACTTGATCTTCAAGGATAGAATACAAGCCCAAATTCAATTAACCAACTAGTTACTGCACCTCATAAAATGGGAATTACTACTAGAGGCACTGGAGGACTAGGTGGTGGCATAGGAGGAAGTGGAATCCCTCCTCAAGGAAATGGGGTTGAAGGTTCCCAGAAACTACCCACCTAAACACCTCAATTGATCATGGTTTACTATGATATGACATTACGCTTTCCTAAATATTGAGGGGTGGAGAATGTAGCTTAGCATATACATAAGTGTGAACTGATTTAGAGGGCATGAGGCATCACATCTTATAAATGTAAAGCCACATCATTTTAAACTATGATTGTAGAATGTGTGCATAAGTGGTACTAGAAGTTTGACCCTTAGGAAGTAGTGGTCAATTTTGATCAGCTCAAAATAGCCTTCCTTCAAGAGTTTGACATTTCTAAATTTGAGCAGCAGAGTATAGTAGTGTTGAAGGACATAAAGCAAGGGCATAAAAAAAGCATACATGAGTATGGCATAAGGTTTAAAACTTTCACGTCTAAAGTATCCTTTGAAATTAATGTTTCCCAACATGCATTATGGTTTGTTGGAAGACTGTTACTACCTTTCCAGTAAACCCTATCATAATAGACCTTCGCTAGCCTATGTGAGGCCTTAGAACCTACTCTTTATGTTAAAGTAATTAGAATCATTGACACTAGGATTAGTCCCTTTATGGAGACCTAGATAGCCTTAATGGTGTCATAGTTAGAAAATTTAATAGCTAATAATGAACATGAAACATGTAGTGGTGTTTGGTGCATAGACTATAAATCTAAAGGACATAGATAAAGTAATTGCCTGCATAAGAAAATTTGTGTGGTACTTAAACAAACATGTGAAATATTCCATGAGGATCATCATGTCCACTCTTATCCCCTTTTATAGTGGGACACACATACTAAAGTTTTTGAGTATTTTAAAAAATTTGATTCAACACTCATGACACCAATGACTACCAATTGATTAGATATATCCATGAAGCCCGAGCATATGTCATGTGTCAAACCTCAATTGATAATACTCTAGACAATGATGGATACCATGGATTAGGGAGAGGATAAGGATAAGGAGGTGATTGATCCCCACCTAAATCCTATTATAAATGTGGATCTCTAAACCACTATCAAAGGGATTACCCTGAGTACTTGACATGTGCTTTCTATAAAAAGGATCATCATTTATTAGAGTCTCCTAATCTATATGTGACTATCACCAAGAAGTGAAATTAAAATAGCACAAATATGATTAGAATTGATAAACCACAATGGCATGTACACCCAACCATACTTATAGTTCAACAAGTAAACATTACCACCTATAGTGGGGGACAGACCCAGTCAACAACCAATCCAATTGAGAAGGTACAATGGGAAGAATGACAAGCTAAAAAGTACCTTGATACTCAACAACAAAAAAATTCCATCTAAGATACAATCACACACTATGATAATTTTAGGGAAATATTTAATTTCTCAAAAATAGAGATGTAACGTAGCATGTTATTATACAAAATGAATTTGAACTCAAAATTGTGGCACAAGATGACTTCTAAGAACTATGTACCTAGATTTTGGATGTGGATATTATCCCATAACTCAACACTTGGATTAAGATTCAATCTTGTATACCAAATGAAGTTCACCCTCACATCATTCTACAAAGTGAAGACCATTGCTTAAATCATACTCAGTGTCAAGACACTCCTAATTCATCTACTCCCATTGAAGATAGAGAAATATTGGTTAATGTTACCATCGATAGATGGGTAATTAGGGACATTTTAGTGGATATAGGCATAGAAGTTAATGTCCTCACCAAGGATGCTTGGCAAAAAATTTCTAGTTCAGTGCTACAAGCTTTACCCCATGTCTTATTTATGGCAAATAAGACTTTCACTCACATTATTTGGTTTCTTAATAATACCATGATTGACATACTTATAGTACCATTCAAAGTAAACTGTAAGGTTCTAGAGTTAGTTAAAGCTGATGATTACCTAGCTCTACTAGGAAGACCTTCGTGCTATGAGAACAATGAAGAATTGAGATTTAAAAACTACTATATTAGCTTTAAGAACATTGATAATCTTGTGGTTATACCATTTTATCAAACACAAGGACCTCCTTACATATAACCCATCACTATTGATGAAGACATAAAACATATATACAATGTCACTGCCCAAAATGATGAGCAATGTGATCCAACCCCAGATGGTGTTCTATAGTGGATAGATATCTAGTCTATTCCTAATGCTACAAGTAATGTTTGTAATTTTTGGGCACATGATGATTATGATCTCATTGTGAGAGTATGTAGCACCATTAATAGTCATGAGAACCTCCCATGCCCACTCCATAAATGTCTCAAGTGTGCTTTCCTTATGGGTTTATTAATGAGAGGGCAATTAATAAGTCTATTGTTGTAAAGACTTGATGAAACCCCATACTTTTAAGGATAAATAGAGGTATGTGACTTTGTCCTGTGTCTCATAGAGTTTTATGACACTGAAAATGACCAGATGAGGTCATTAGATCACCTTTTTTATAGCACCATTACAAGGTGGTGTTATACCCATAAGGAATGACTTTTATACTAGGATCAAATATGTTTTTACATACACCACATATTACATTATGATAATAAGGTTAGTGGAATAATTAGTTATAGTTTCATACAAGTGCCTAAACCTCACATTAAAGCCTATAAGATAATATGGAGAAATAAGGACACATACTTACCAGAGTACCTATGGGTACATGTATTCTATGGGACCTTATTTACATGGTCATGGGATTGGTGTATTAATGAAAAAAGACACATAGGAACTATGTTATGATATTTAATAAAGGATTATATGACATCAGTGATCTCATATTCATCACCAAGGATGGACTTGCACCTCACTCTTTAGGCCATGTGTGAAGCAGTTCTTAAAGACCCAAGTCCTATGGAATATCAGTTGTAGAATATCCATCAAGAACCTAAGGAACCTTCACACTTGTTCATTGAGCCTTTAAACTATCTAGTTCCTATGCCTACACCATTTCTTGATGAAGAATGACATGAAGAGATTTACTTGGGAAATCAAAAACTTATCTTCCAAGTAGATGAAGGTGAAGGATATACTTCACTCAGCTCCCTAACCAACCATTTAAATGTTTCTAAAAGTACTGATACATGAACTATTTAGGACATAAGACCTCAAATTGATAACCCTTATCATGGGGTTATTTAGACTATTCAACACAACATTAGCACTGAATAAGAACCAAAGATGGACACAATTAGAAACTACTAGACTGATACAGAGATTACAATTTTTTTTGAGTTGGTAAAAGAATATCAAGATGTTTTCCCAAGTAAATAAAGAGAAATGAAGGGATTCCACCCATATTTAGGTAAAATGCACATAAATCTAGTTGATGGTGCTCAACCAGTGAAAAAAAGACCATATAGGATGAATCCTAATCTTTGGGTGCACATTAAAGATGAGATTGATAGTATGTTCCATGTCGGAGTAATCATTTCCATTTCCAAATCTGATTAGGTTAGTTCCATGGTGATTAGTATCAAAAAGGATTGATGCATTTTTATCTATGTGGATTACCAATTGCTTAATACATCCTGTGTGATAGATCTCTTTCTAATGCCATTCACAAAAATTATCCTTGAAGGTGTTGCTAGTTGTGAAGTATACTCCTTCACAGATGGATTCTCAAGGTACCATCAGATCTAGATAGCTGAGGGAGACCAACCTAATATAGAATTCACCACTAAATTAGGGTCTTTTGTATATACTTTTATACCTTTTAGATTTAAAAAAGCTCCAGTAGTGTTCTCATGTATAGAAGTTGAGGCCTTTAAGGACTTCATTCACAAATTTATCCAAGTCTATTTGGATGATTGGATGGTATATGGTTTAGTTAAGGACCATTGTTCTAATATCATACTCATGCTTGATCATTGTTGAGTATTGAAAATATCCTTAAACTTGAAGAAGTTCCTATTTATGACACCTTTTGGTGTGCTCCTAGGGCACATTATTTGTAAGAAAGGAGTTCTAGTGGACCCAATAAAGTTATCTATGATTCTTCACCTATCAACACCTAAGACTCAATGTGAGATACATGATTTCTTAGGGCACACAAGTTATTATACAAAGATCATTCATGGTTATGCCAAGATTTTTTTGTCCCTAGAAGAACTTTTAAAGCACAATGATCAATTCATATGGACTAGTTTTGTAAGGAAGCCTTTGAATCACTCAAAGAAAAGTTGGTCACTTCTCTTATTATATAGTTCCCTAATTAGACAAAACCATTTCATGTCCATGTAGATCCATCAAGCATGGTTTTTGGTTAAATCCTTGCACAATTAGGTGATAGTCACCTGGATCACCCCATTTACTTTTCAAGTAGGAATATCACATCTACTAAACAAAACTATAAAACAATGGAACGTGAAGCCTTGTCAATGGTTTACATCATGCAAAATTTTTGATAGTATCTTTTAGCTACTCCATTTATTTTCTATATAGATCATGAGGCTTCAAAGCATGTAGTTAACAAACTATTATTAGATGGGAGGATTTACTATTGGATTTTGTTATTCCAAGAATTCCAATTTTTTGTAATGGTGAAACTTGGGAAGGCTAACTTTGGACCTAACCACGTATCCTAGATTGAGAATGGAGAACCCCCACACATCATAGAGGATGATCTTCCTGATTCATAGATCTTCCAAGTTGTATGGTTACCTAAAGAAATGGAAGATATTAAAAAAAAATTAAACATTAGTTCTATGCTCAAATCTCTCACTTCACAAGAGAAAAAGCAACTTGTGGTTCGTGTTTGACCCTTTTACCTCATAGCAGGTGATCTTTACAAAATGGATCATGATGAGGTGTTTTTCCATTGTGTAATGCAACATGGTCACGTTGAGTTACTTCATGAAGTTTACAAAGGTATATCAGGTAGACATTATATTGGAGAGGCTATAGTGTACAAGGTTCAACTAGCTAGGCTTTGGTGGCTAACTCTATTCCAAGATGATAAGGCATGTGTTAGGCAATGTGACATTTGCTAGTGCATAGGTAAACCTAATAGGAAATATTTCATGCATTTGTGACCCATACCTTCTTAGGAACCTTTATAAAAGTGGGTTATTGATTTTGTGAGGCCCATCACTCTAATAGGATGATGAATAGGTTCTTAATACATCATTGCAACAATTGACTACCTTATGTGCTAGGCTGAAGCAACACTGAAAAAGGATTGTACTATTGATACTACTGCATGATTATTTGGGAAAACATAATAACTTGATTTAGGTGCCCCCTCAATTTCACCAATGATCATGGTACATACTTTTTAAATAAAATGATTCACATCTTGCTAGTTGAGTTCATGATTTTGCACCACAAGACAACACCATACCACCCATAAGCCAATGGAAATTTTGAAGCTTTTAATAAGATCCTAGGTACCAATTTAATGAATATCTACAATGTTGGATACACTTATTAGGATGATAAAGTGTTTGTAGTACTATGGGCTTGCCAAACTACCTATAAGTTCCTAAACAAAAGCATGTCATTTAATTTGGTGTATGGAAAGGAAGTAGTGATGCCAATAGAGTTATTGGTGCCATCCCTTCATATCATGTGCATAAGACAAATGGATGATGAGGCATCCTTGAAATCAAACTTAGATAGTTTAATGCAATTAGATGAGACCATATTCCTCACTCATTAGAGCCAAGATATAGAGAAATGTAAGCAGAAGGCATGACATGATCGCCATATCAAGAATAAAGTCTTTTTTCTAGGAATGAAGGTCTTTTTATAAGACTCTAAGTTCATGCACCACCTTAGAAAGATCCACATCCATTGGAATGGTATATTTATAATACATAGAATTCAACCTACTGATGTATGTTGGTTACAAATAATGGATGGCCATTTCCTCTCAAGGCACTATAATGGAAATCAACTTTGATCATATTTTACTTCATATTAGATAGATTTATATAATTAATAAGGCTTCTGCTATTAGATTAGGATTTATTGTTTTCAATAAAATCACTACCTTTTTTGCATGCACCTTTTTTTATTATAATTTTATTTTTATGTTGTTTTTGTGGAGGAACATGAACTGTTTTAGTGTGGGGTAAGAAGTTATTATAGTTGTCTATAAAGTGTGGAAGATAACTAGGCATGTGAGATATATGGGCATGTAAGTCATAAATGTGTGAAATTTATTAAGGGTGTATGAGTCATTTAAGGCACTATAGGGTAAGGTTCCCACCATATGTTAGAAATTTTAAAATGCAATAGCTATCTTCCACCACACTGAAAGGGTGGGATACAACTATCACCCACTTCTAGGAAAGGTGAGAGAAGGGATGTGCCATTAATATGACAAGGTTAGTTATGGAAAGAAGCATGCCAAAGGTGTGATGGGACAAAACCATTAAGGCATTAATTACATACGACAAGGTTCAAAATGTGATGGCTATTAAAATATTTGTATTTATGTTATAAAGTGATAGGAAAGAGGAAGTAATTGATGAGGATAAACTTCCCCTTATGGAACCTATAAATAAGAAGGTTAAAGTCATTTTATGCTCTACATTATGTTGATTATCAAATTACCAGTGCTAGGAATGAGTGATGAACTAGAGCCAAAGATAAAAGAGACCACACTAGCATCAAATTAATCAAATCCTAAGTAGAATAAAAAAAATTATATATTTGGTGAGACTTTTAGGTTGTTACACAATCAAGGAGAGACACTCTAAGTCCATATTAGTGGAAAAAAGTGATACTTTTTGAAGTTACAGGTTGCATGTCTACCATTAATGAAGTTATTAAGCTTTAAAATCTGAAGTAATTTTTTCCATAGCCATGTATTCATTTGATAATGTGGGACAACCACATGTTAACCTTCAGGCTCCTCAAAGGGTAATGCAACCTAAGAAAAAGGCTAGGAGACTTGAAAAATTACCAACTATACTGGAGGAAGAAAAGGTGAGAAGAGGATACTGGGTTTCTATTAGGGAAGAGACTCCAAAGGGAAAATATTAATGCATGGGAGAACAAATATAGTGCATAGAAGGAGAATAAAAAAACATGTGGAAGAAAAAAGGGAAAAGATGGTGAAGAAAAAAAGTAGGCTTAGATGTCGATAGTTCAGAAGGCCCAAACATCTGCATCTCCTTCCCTATTAATAAAAGGGATGTGATACCCAAATTTAGTATTGCACATGGAGAACTAGGTCTCCAATGTCTTGATAGCCATTATTTTTTAGTACAACCACCACCAACTAGGAAATGAGGTCAAGCTCTAGAATGACTACCAGGTCAAGACCACCAATATAATAAATCAAGTGGTCTATGTTTTAACAATCAAGAAATAGATATATGCCACAAGATTCTTATAACTCTTTAACTTTCCATATTTTGGTAAACCTATAGAGGTAGTATAGTTCTTCCTTTTGCAAATCCATGATGACTATATCTACTTCATTAGGTGTAGCATGAAGATCACCCCTGAGAGAATTAACAATGTTACAGGACTACAGTGCTCATGGTTGAGTGTGATAAATGACTTGGCCAAAATTAAGGAGATACATAATACTACCATGGTTCTAACATATCAAAAGTAGGTGCACATGATCCACATTAATAACTTCCAAGATCCTACACTCTAAGTCATGGTGTGGACAATTTTCACCAAGACCAGAGGGACTGATCAATAGAAGGAGGTGGACATGACACATCTTTATATTTTTCACAAAGTCTCACAAAGATTAAAGTACAACTAGGCCCTATACTTTATCCAAAAAATAATTTAAGATGCAAACAAGGTCCATCACACACCCAATTACAAGTTCCCATGGGGATCAATCCTCCTATTGATGGTCTTTGATGAGATTGGAGTGACAAACTATAGTTTGGGTGCATTAAAGTGGTTATACCCTCCCACTCACAAATCCCCCATTGAGCACTATAAGGCATTTACTTGCCTCTAGCATATCACTCCCTTATATAATATAAATATGAGGTATTGGTTTGATGGGATGAATTTGGCATGTGGAAATGAGTGGTGCACTCTAAAGGACTTGCCCCATGGTTATAGATCAAGCACAATTCACTATAAAGAAACATTTCTCCCTCATGCATATCCACATGAATACATCTAAAAATATTTTATCATATCTCAAGTTACCTTATGCCTTCTCTGCATGGTACTTAATAGACTCCATCAATCAGATATATGATGCATAGCCTATCATTTTCTAGGTAGAGATGATTGATGCAAATCTTCACACCCTCAAAAACCTTTATGTATATCTAGGCAAGAAGGCCTATATGGAGAGGTTGGAGATGGAATTGACTGATATATAGGTCAAAGATACTTTAGTTGGGGAGCAAGTTCATAAGTTATTCTACATGCTTCTCCCCCATAATAACCCATAACATGGAGACCTCAAGTAGATACTCCCCCAAGTGCTATAGCTAAATAAAAAGAAGCAATCAGATGTGGGTGCAAGTTCATGTGGGTACTAATACCTCTAAAAGAGGCAAAGGATAATAGAGGTGTATCCTTATAAACCTATTTCTTCTCATCCCTATGCACCTTCTCGACCTCCACTTCAACCTTTACCTTAACCACCTCATCCTTCCCCATCCCTTTCTCAATCTATGCCTCCACACTCATCTATATCCAACCCTTCATCTCCTCAACCCACTCCCGCTCTTTCTCCACCACCTTCTCTACCTCCAATTACACCTTCTCTACCCCCACCTTCCTCACCTCCACCATCTCCACCAAGGACTACCATAGAATTTGGCCCACAATAACCTTCAAGATAAGCACCCCAACAAGAGTATATCTAGGTGTAAATCCCTAGCTCGGGGTTGTATTTCTAGAAAACTCCCTTCCCAATGTAGGGGAAGGCTAAATTTGATGATTCCTTCCTTGATCTTAAAATAGGGTATAATGAGGATGGTGTGGAAAATAATGTGATGGCTACTAGTGTTTATGAGGAGACCGATCTTAAATATGACCTTAATAAGGGAAAGGAACCAATCAAGTTAGAAGGGTAAGGAGATGAAAGAATAGAAACCACTACACATGGATGTTACCAACTTGGAATAGAAGACAAAAGACTCTATCTTTGGGTGCACTTCCATCCTAAGTAAGTTAATCTTGAAACTAGGAAGCAAGTGTCCTTCCTACTTGAGATGTATAATAAGGAACATGATTGTGAGCTCTTGTTGTATAGTCTCTCTTTAGGTTTGGATGATCTAACACTCTTGAAATTAATGAGGGTTAATCCACAAAATCTCTCCTCATTAATAGCAAGCACTAAATTTTAAAATTTGGCATGGAAATAATGCATTAGAGTATTTTTAGACTCTGATGCATTCACAATAGAAAGAAAACATGCCCAAGTTGTAAACATGTATAATAAAGTACTTGCAGAGAAGCAAGCACTTACCAAGGAAGTTGTCTCAATGAAAAAAAATCTCTAAGAGCCCATAGAGGAAAAATTAAGGGTATTAACCCTTTGTAAAATAATTTTAAAGGAAGATCTAACACTTGCAGATAGTGTATTTCTAGACAGGGATGCCATTAGAAATCTAGAGATTGTGGTTGAACTACTACTCAAGAAATGAAAAGATTGAGCCCTACCAAAAGATGAGGGGATATAAATTGTTGAATAGTTCAGCATGGTATTTTACATCTACAAGCATGACTTAGAGAAATTTGGGAAGGTTATCCCCATTTTGGATAGAATTTTTGCATGCTTAGTGTACCCTAATAAAGTCTTGAAGTCTTAGATCCAAGATGAAGAGGTCTTGAGGTAGTAATTGACTGATGATGTGCTCCTAATAAAAGACTAAACTAAGCATGTAAAATCATTTATAGATGTATAGATGATGGAGGATGCCATAAATAATCATTGTCAACAAATAAATGATAGTTTTGTAGCCCTCCAATCATAGGTTGATAAGGAGGTATCTATATCTAGAAGATATCTAGAAGAATGATAGTACATATTTGGATGAACAACTAAAAAAGACTAGTGAGACTCTAACCCAACCTGAGTTGAAAACATTGAAAGAGGCCATTGGTGAAATAATTTTGTAGGTCCTTGAGGCATTATCCCATTGGGACAATCTAAAAAAGGAACTCAAACAGAAAGGGCCCAAGTTTTTGGAAGATGTTAGCATGGCTTAGTTTGAGATATACTAATAGAATAGTGTGGGGTGATATTGGTACTATAATTTTGATTAATTATTGTCCCATTTTGGCATATAACTAACATGAAACTAAATCACCATGACACAAGAAGACCATGGCATGCGACTACTAAGTGTAGAAGCATTGTGGCATAAGACCTATTGAGTGCAAGAAGACAATGGTATGGGAGGACAATGATGCATAAAGAACTAGCATGAGAGGACCTAGTTAGAGGATAATAATTCATAAGGAACTTGAGAACATAAGACTTAGAATAAAATCAAAAGGCTAGGGGAGTGCATGGGAAGTGGGAGTAGTTATAAGATAGATTCATATGGGAAACTTTGACCTTATTAATAAGAGGTTTTGCACCAACTTGTAAAGAATGGAACACATGGCCATTGGTATATAGCATAGATAAATGATCTAGGGAGTGTGGGGGTCTGGATCTTAGGAATAACTTACTATAATTTCCATGACTCTCAGTCTGTTGAGATTCAGTGCACCATTCGCTCATAGTATTAATAATTGTAACACTTGGTCAAGGCAAAACAAGTATAAATATCATTGTTATAATATTTTGTAAGGATGATCATTTGGAGAATAGATGATGAAGCTTTTCCCTTTTGAGTCATTGAGCATCTAATGTGAGATATTAGATTTTGCCAATTTGTGTCTTGAATGATAGAATAAAATAAGTGCTAAACTTGGATATGATTTATTTCTTAATATTTTTATTGGTACATTTTTATTTTCTAAGTCACTAATGTTAGATAATGATGGTGATACATGTATTAATAGTAATAGTTACATCTAGAATTATAAGGATCATAGTAGTATATTTATGTTATTAAGTAATCCTTGTTTGAAATTACATAGAGTTATGAACAAACATATATTACTATGCTACTAAAGCTTAGAGAACCAGTCTTTCACTACAAGCTTTGGGTGAGCACGTGAGACCTAAATCTCATGTGATAAGGCCAAAATACTAGCCCATTAGAATAAAATTCAATGTTGGAGCTAGAATTGACTAAAATAACACAATAATAGATAGTACCTGAGATGGTTGGGTTATGGTGGCATAGATTTTACTTAAAAGACTTTACTTCTAGCTGAAGTGGAATGTAATTTTGTAAATCATCTAAGTGGAAGGTCTTCAGGTATTTTTAAGACCAAGAAAACACATCAACATATATCTTGAAAAGATCAATGAATGTTTTCTTTTATTCTTGAGAACACCATTTTTCAATGTTGACCATCTTAGGCTCTTCTTCACTACCTAGATTAATTTACTATACTTATAGAGAAGAACTATCACCATACTCTTTATTTTTATTTAAAAATTGATCATGCCTGTTAAAGATTTCTTCTAAAGAAACTAACCCTTTATGGATTTTATTTCCCTTCAATTTAATGATATCTTTACTATCAGTAAGCTTAGGGTCAATAATACCTATTGTCATTTGATGTGGAAGTGAACTACTACCATCAAATTACAATTCCTCAAAGTTATCTTGATACTCAAGGAATGCATTTATTTTCTTGTCATCATTAAAAACTTGCCACTAATTAACATTATCTAGAACTTTCAGATGAAAAACCATCTCTACTCTATAATCACCTTCTCAAAAAAGTGTGGGTGGTTGAGTTGATCCAAGTAAAGCTATAGTGACTTCAATAAAATCATCTCTAGAGTTATGATCATGAGGAATGGAGTTGATTGATAAGGCTACAAAATTAATTATTGCACTCAGAACTCAATCATGGTAGTGCCTCAACTTGTCTTTCCTTGATATTTTCCATAAATTTGCCTTACTATTAACTCAACATTTCCTTATACTTTTAGGAGTCTTACTCATTTTTTATTTTTTTGTTCAAGTCCTAATAGGAGTGCTTCATACTCTGCTATGTTGTTAGTATTTTTAAACATGAGTTTGTAGCAGTAAGGAAATATTTTACCATCAAGTGATATCAATACCACCGTAACACCTGAACCAAAAAAACTATAGCTACCATCAAATTTCAGCGTCCATATTTTTTGATCTTCTTCTACTTCCTCTAGTCTTGTATCTCCTTCCCCAATTCAAGGTAATAGACTCCATGGTCTGATTCTTCTTAAAGAATCTAAGATATTGGATCATTAGACTTGGAAACTATATACATAGACTTCTTTTCAGGTTCAAGTTTTTGATTTAATCCTTTGATTGGAATGTGAGCACATGACCAATCCATCTTGACTTATCTTTCTATATCTTTTTATAAGTTTCTACTTAGAAAAATTCCATAAGATACAAGAATATATGCTACTAGAATAATAATTTTGAGCCTTTTATCTAGGAAAGCTGATAAGACAACTTGGGCATCTTTGATTTATCCAATCAGGGGAACTTATCTCTCCATTCAGTAAAATTTGCCTATTGTCTTAGTCAAAGTGAGGCCGAGGTTATCAAATACTTTAGTTGGCATGACATTATGAGAGGCTCTAGATTCTAGGATATATTTACTTAACTTGAATCCATTGATCAAGAGAGAGACATAAAACTGATCTATCCTTTCAGATGTGGAAGTAGACATGGGGGAAGAAGTTACAATATTATTTTTAAGTGAGACTTGTTTGGAGGTAGGAAAGATACCTTTAGATTCATTGGATATACTATTTGACCCTTTACTTTGAACATGCTTAACTAGTCTATTCAGCTAGTCTGGATAAGACCTCAAATATTCAACTTTTGATATTTGAATTTTGGTTTTCTTTATGTGATCAATTATGTCAAAAGAGGGAATGGATGAAGATAGAGTAGGATTAAATTCATAAGTATAAGTTACTAGATTATTATTTTGAGAATAATAAGCTACATACTTATCTTTTGGAGTTAGAGAAGAAGTTAAAGGATTATCTCTTTTAAGAATGCTTACATCTAATCTAGAGTCTCCTTTTTCTTATTATTTGGAAGTTTTTTTACTAGCTTGCTAAGTATATGACCTTGTAAAAACTTTAAAATAGTGACTATGCTCTTCTTCAAATGCTTATTCATAATCACTTTCTAATTGATATTCAAAGTAACCTATGTTGGAGTCACCAATAGGATTTACAAAGTCATCTTCATCAATGAAACTTTGTTGAGTATCATCAGTCATCTGATCTTCTTCATTCATCTCAATGTGATTTTTGGGAGCATATTCAATTCTTAGTCTTTGTTTAGGACCAATAATGTGGTTCTTATTTTGATTATTAAAATCCCATGTAGGTGCATTCTTAGTAGGAGCAACATGAGTAATTTGAGTGATTTGCCTTTTAACTTATAGCATGTCATTAGCCAATTTTTGTAATAGGAGATTTGTGGTCTGTGATGTGTTTGAAGTAGAATAACCACCCTTAGAAGTTATTTTATTGATCTTTCCAGCCATTATCAAGTCATCTTTAGCCTTTGTAGCAAGATTTTGAGTTGCTACTAAAATAGTTGGATATGTTCTGCATAGCTGATGACTAACCTTTGGTAATTGGGCATTGATGAAGAAGCACTTATAATTATATCTAGTAGATAGAGTAGCTTGAGGGATTTTATAGAGTAGTCTATTAAACTTGGCAATTAAATCTTACACATGTTCATGTGGTTCTTTTTAAAGCTAATTTTGTTGATTAAGTAATATGTGAGTCTTTAGCAGCTTTAAATATCTTCTCAAATTGCTCATGCATAGTAGCCCAACTAAATATAGTCTTAGGAGCCAAATGGAAAAACCATTCTACAACTAAATCATGTAAAATATTAATGAAGAGTCTAATTGAGACATCTTCATGCTTAACACCAATTACTCCATAGGCTACAAATAAATCAGCCAGGTACTCATCTATGATTTGTTTTCCATCACTTGTGAACTTTAGAAAATTATTTATTGACCCCTTTGGTAAGTCATTGAGAGGAGGAATCAAATTCAGAGGTCCAATCACTACCCCCCAAGGGACAACAAGTGGTACCACCATTCTTCTAGGAATAAGGAATTAATGATTGGTGGGTTAGATTATTCCCAAGGAATTATGTTGTAGTTGATTCATAGGAGTTTGTGTTCATCTGATAGGTAAGAGGTTGGCTCTTCTTGTTCTAGCTTGGATAGAAAAACTGAAATTAAATTATTCTTGTAACTCAAAGAAGTCATCAATTTAGCCTTGAGATCTCTTTGCTCTTGTGAAAGGTCAGTTTGCTAGATTGAAGTGCAAAAATTCTTCTAAGGATTTACTCAAATGATTTTAGGTTTATAAGAAAATATTAAAAGGCAATTACCTAACATGCAAGAGTTTAGGGAAAATAAGGCATAAAACAAAACATTTCATGCAATGACACATCTAGACATGTAACAACTCAAAAAAGTGACAGGCCTATTTTTAACAAGTCAAGTTTATCTAAAAAGGACACATTTCAATCATAGGTGCATAACTATTTTGCATGTAGTGTGTAGTGCTTTTTAAATAACCTTTTGGAAAAGAGGAATTTTAGAAAACTATGAGTTAATCTACATCTATCTCAAACTTGTGTGAGTAATCTGAATATAGTCTTGGGTTTTAAATTCATAGTTCCCTAGCAGAGTCACCAGAAAGTATTGGCTAGATATTATGTAGGCTATCAAAATTACCTAGTCAGTCATGGGATTAAATACCCTTCATTTAAGGGTGAATCTCATGTATGCTTATGTTTATTTATTTCTAAATATTCACAGCTCTAATTTATTCACATATTATATAAATTATGTGCAAGTTATCTTATTTTATGGGTATTACTTTAATCATAGAGTTCATAAAACATAACAAGGTGATTTTGTAGTAAGTAAGCAACTGTTTCTAAGAATGTGTAAAGAAATTTCAAGAAATATAGAATGAAAAGACTAGAATATGTGAGAAGAAGAAAGTCACACTTCAAAATAAGTAGTTTTAAAGAGCTTATTAAATCTATACAAGTAAATAAACATTCAAGAGATGATAATCATTTTACCAAATGATTAAAAAATATTGAAATTCATATTCATATTTAAAGATAACATAAATTTTACCATTTTAATCTTCACAAATCCACCAAATGATCGATCTCCTTAGACACAAAGTTCCACATAAATTAACTTCCTTATTATTCACTTTGAACCAATTTCATACAAAATCAAAAATATAAACATAATGTTTTAGATTATTTAAAATCTCTTACTTTATTTATAATTACTTTTCAAAAATTACCATCCTTAGGCATGCAAGCCTGTACTTATATTTATACAATTTCAAAAGTCAAAATCAAATAAGAGACAACTCCTTGAATCTACATGTGTTGCACTAAAAAATGGCAACTATTGAGAAGTGTCCTCCTAGAATTTCTCCTTTGTGGCATGAAATGGATGATGACATATAACACTTGTTAGTTTTACTATTTGAATCAAAAACAATCTCTTTGCATGCATCATAAAGCTTTCTTAAGTAATTTTCTTTTACAAAATGACTTCAAGTAATAGAGTTTAGCCAAGTTATTTGAGTCTTAGCTATTACAAAGTAATATAGCTTGACAAGTAACTTCACTAAATGAATTTAATTAAAGTATTTTATTATAGCAAAGTTACTTCAAACATATTACTTGAAGAAAATAGAGGAAAATGGAAGAAGAAAGAATAAGTTGTTGAGAAGAGGAGCAAAGACAATCATTCCATGTCGTTAAATTTAGATCTAAACTTTTCTCTACATTTGATATGTTAAGACAATGATAATGAACAATAAGAATTAATAAAACTAATAGAGGGATGAGCCTTTGATGATAAATTATGTAATTCAACTAGTTGCCTACACAACTCCATAAGGATCCATTTATCACTAGGATACCTTGGCAATTTGACTGGTGTGCCTAAGGAACCGCCAACTCTGATGTATGTGAAATTGAGAAATTGAATGAAGATGCATCTAAAATTTGAAACTACTTCCTATGCTACATCTAACACTCTCTTACGTTTCAAAGTAGTATTCAACTTACAAATGATTTCATAAAACAACCCATCATTTACTCTCATATAATGTTTGAAGTATTCAAAAAGTACCAATTAGGGGTAATATTCATATCTAGTCTTTGATGCCAATGTTCCTTTTATAGTCAATATATAAAAAGCTACACTTTATGCTACTGAATATACTAAGTATGAAGTCATTTTGAAGTCAAAATTCACTAACACTTGACTCAACTAGTGCTCAATTATATCACTTATCAATCTTTAACATTAAATCATTGTAAAACTTATGTTAACATCAATGGCCCTAATTTATGCATACATCCAGGTTGAAAAATAGCTAGCATTCTTCTCTCCATTTATTATGCATAATAAATGGCTGATATAATTAACTTATTGAATGAAGTCAGACCTTACTATCTATTTTGGGAACCTTGAGGGATGCTTAACTTTGTTCAGATAGTTAGTGTTCATTAATTTAATACATTTTGAAGTGGATCATTCCTAGAGACTCTTGGATTTCTCCATAGATAAATCTATTACTTATATCTTTCTAGGATATTTAAATAGTAGTGAAAGTATTGAACATCAAGATTGATTATTACATTGTATGAAGTATCCTTCCCTATTTTGGTAAGAGAGTCATAGTACTTGGCACATTCTAGGACAAACTCAGGTAGTTGTACAAAACTTGGGAAAGTTACAGTTTGTAGGATTCCACTATTGGTTATTACTTTCATTAGTGGAGTCTTGATGATAGATTTGTATCTCTCCAATAAGTCAGTTATTAACACATGTCCCATATCTGAGTCAATGATTTTTAACACTTTGGATATAACACTAGACTCAATAGGGTACCCTTTATACTCATACTTTATCTTTGGTTCTTAAGATCTCATAACTTTTTTTTTATTTTCCCCTACTCTTCCCAGTTGACCCAGGGATTTTTTCAAGAGCTAGCTCATGGACTTCTTCAATAAGGGTTTTATATTCTTCTACTCTAGCTATTTCTTCTTTTGATCCTTTTGATCCTAACATTTGTTTTGGTTAACTCTATAAAAACTAGATAGGTGATCTAGAACACTTAGTGAATACACCTGCTTGTTTATAAAAGGTTTTAAAAATGAGTCAAGTTGTTGTCTCAAATAATATACCTAAGCAAGCTTTAGATTTCAAGTACTAGAGATCCTTAAAAACTCCAAGTAACTCTTAATAAGTAACAAGGTATTGTAACTCCAGGTTGGTCTAGATAATCCATAAGTCTTATGTATTCAAGAATCTAAGAAAGTAAAAAGTAATAGGCATGGATAAATTCAATTTTATCTTAACTTATAACTTTAGGTTTATATTAGCAAGTTACTTGGGTTCAAGACTCCAAGTAAGTAGTAAGTTATGAAAAAATTGGGTTTCTTAGCTAGGTCAACATCTACGTTTTTATTGAATAAGGGTTTGATATTTTTAGGATTTTGTGTGATTTTACCATGCTAAGTGCCTATAAGACTGTTGAAAAGGTTTTAAATAACATTTTTAATACAATAACGACATTCAAATGTAGGAAAAATGACAAAAGATAGTTAAAATAATCAAAACCATGCATGAAACTCTAACAACATAAGAACATGATTTAAAACCAGAAAGAAGACATGAAAATAATGTGAAAACAAACTACATACCTAAATTTCAAATGAGTCATGAAGGTCAAGTGAAAAAAATTACTCCAAAAGCTTGAATAGTGTCGCTTAGGATTCATAGGGGCAATAGCTCGGTCAAATAACTCAAATGCCAAGTGGGAAATGAGGTGGATTTTCACAATATTTATATTATCCAATGCATTAATTAAAATTAGGAGACATGTGTGAGGGATCCATGCAAACCCTTTTATTTTTTTTGGGTTTCTTGGATTACTTCACTTAATTTAATTTTTGAATATAAGTAGCTTCGTAATCCCAAATTAGTCTTGACTTGTAAGTACTTTAGGATCATAAACCTTCATTACTTCTATTTGTAACTTTGTGTAAGTAAAATAACTTAAAAACCTTGACTTAATCTATATTAGTTCTTTATAGGTTTACAAGACTACTTTAATTAACTTTTGATGAGAAGCAAATTTATTTCTTAAATCTAGTTTAAACTGGGCAGTGCAACTCAGTTTTGTAGAGATGACTTGGTTTTTATTTAATAAGTGAAATAACTTGGAGAACCCAAGTCAGCCTAAAAATAAACCCATACACTTAGATTTTTAATCCTTTGGGGAAATATGGATAAATGGTTTTTTCAATAATGATCTTAGGTAGACTTTTTTAACCTTTTAGAGTAGTTTGAAGCAATTGGAAAAGAAAGCAAGCAAAACAAAAGCTAAAAAAGACTAAGTCTTATTCATGGAACGAGATTTAATAAGAACAAATGACTCAAAAAATACAAAAGGCAAAAATTAACATGGGTATCCCAAAATTATATGTGTAAAAGTTTAGGTGACACCAGTGTGGATTTTGGTGGGATCGACATCAATGCTATGAAGAGAGACTAAGAACCCTATTAATTTTCTAAATGTGACATCGTAAACACATTTGTATGGATTTAGTCCAACTTTATATTTAATGAGTCAATCAAAGGTGATATCAAGATCAGATAAATCATTCTTGTGGATTTTAGACTTGGTAATGAGGTCATCCACATAGTTTTCACAACATTATGGATAAAATCATGAAAAATGTGGGTCATTACCCATTGATAGGTAGCTCCAACATTTTTGAGGCTAAAATGAATTTTAACATAATATTAGGTTCCACATTCCATGGTGAAATTTGACTTATGTTGGTATTTAGAGGAAATGTGAATTTGATTATAATTTGAGAAACCATCAATAAGGTACAACATGTCATAATGATAGTGGAATCAAAAATGGCATATATAGAAGGTAAAGGGAACTTATCCTTAGGACAAGCAAGATTAAAATTCGATAAATCAATACAAATGTGAATAACCATGGTGACTTTCTTTTGAATATGGACAATGTTGGAGACTTATTCTAAACAGTCTACAATTTGATAAACTTAGAATCAAGAAGTTTAATGATTTTTTTATGGCATAAATTAGAAACTTCTTGTGTAAATTTTTGATACTTTTGTCACATGAGTTTAGTGTTGGGATAGGTGATGATAATGTACACCACAATTCTAGGGTCAAACTAGGCATGTCCTCATAGGAGCAATCAAAATCTTCATGATATTAATTGAAGAAAAAGCTAAAGTTATCATGTTTAATTAGTTTAATTTCATGAGATACTATAATTGATCAAGGGTATGATGGGCTTTCATATTCAATTTTGGTAGTTTCATTGATAAGCATAGAATTTCCATCTTTGAAATTATATGGTGTGTTAGGTAAAGAGGAAATTATATTTGCTTTAGGATCAATGCTAGTAATGAATTTGTAGAAATGAGGGGATTTATTCTTGAAATTATTGAGTTTGTGATGTTGTCAAGGGAGTTGAGGTTCTTGGGCATGAAGTAATTAAAGAATGGACTTGTTTCTAGGTAAGGTGGGAAGAGGACCATAATACTTTACATCTACTTTGATATCAATAAATTTGTTACCATGGCAATCATATTTATAATGTATTTTATGTACATTTATGGCCTTTGCATTTGCATCTAATGTAATCTTAGGAGTAGGTGGAGTATGGGAAGAAAGTTTGTCAATGTTGATTAGGTTTTCATTAGCATCATTGATGTGGGAAGGATTGGATGTAATGATTGGTTCTATATGTTGTATAGAAGATGAACTAATTTATAGAGGTTTAGAAGGTAATATTTGTTCGACCACCCAAGGAGTATCAAAGAGTAGAGAGTTAGTAAGAGGGATATGACCTTCAAGTGCTAACTCAAATTTAGTGGAAATGGTATGAATGTCATGATTAAAAGCATGTATGTGATTTAAAGTTTTTTGATAATGTTGAACATCTAAGTCTCATGATTAAGCTTGGGACATGATGTAGTTATCATCATAGGTTAGATAAATTGTACATGCTTGAGATTCAAGAGGAATTTTAGAAGGGGAAATGCCTAGATCACTAAATTTATGTGGAGACATGGTTAAAGGATCTTGGAATAATTTTTCCACTCTATAATCATTGCATGTGAAGGAATCTTCTATGTAAGAGGCTTCTTGAGTATTGCATGGAGGGGAAAATTAGTGATGTCATCAATGAGGGGGATGGTGCAGTCATGAGGTGATAAGAAAGGAGGAAGACACTCTGATATGTAAGGAGGTAGCTTAGTAATGTTGCAAGTATTTTAAAATTCATTAGGTTTATCATCATATGAATCAACAAGAGTGACATGTAAATCTAGATTCATGTTGATGAATTCAGGTAAGAGAACACTATTGATCATTAGAATGGTGGGAATGAGATATCGAGATTGAGGATTTAGAAGTTGAATACTCCAATGGTTAAGATTGGCCTCATGTTTATACCTTTTTCCATTTTGAAGGAACTTGATATATTGGATGCCAGAACATGTAATATCCCTCATTTTATGAGTCCATTCTCATCTTAGGAGTATGTTGTAAGATAGGGATAAATTAAGGAACATAAACTTAGGGTGAACTATCTTAGGTCTAATTGTAAAAAGGATCCAAATACAAACAAGTGGCTTTTGATTAGTCTTGTCAAATCCACAAAATTTTAAGAGGATTTTGTTGAGATGATCTTTATTATAGCCAAGTTATTGGATGAGCCTTAAATATGTCACATTAATAATAGAACCTTCATCTACTAGTATTTTATGAATGAGGGTAGTATTAATGGATACTTTAATAAATAGGGTAGATCATCAGCATGAAAAAAGATCTCATAATTAATCATGTCTTAGAGAAATTCTATGGAGAGTTTTAAATAAGGATAAATGGATTCAATGGTATGCACATCGGTTGGTTGAGGCTCATGAGAGGGTGGTTCTTCTTTGATAGAATATGGTTCTTTAATTTATTTCAGTTATTGTATAAGTAACTTGAGATGATAAGGGGAGCTACAAACTAACTCCATAAGAGGAATCTTACAAGGCATGTAGTTTCACTCATATAAGAAGTTCTAATAGGTTTTAGAAGAAGAACCGGTATGAGGTTTAGAAGATAAGTTATATTTTGGAGTAATAGAAGTGGCTGGAGATTTGAAATAAGGAGATAATTCCATATTAACTTTTAAATCTAGGTGAGTGGTTGTAGTATCTTTGAGGAGTTCTTCTTCCAAATATGGTTTCTTAAGTTTAGTGATAGGATCTTTGTGAGATAGTTTTTTATGATAATTGACCTTAGATGAATTAACATATTGATAATTATTTTAATAATGGTCATAGTCGGGATCAATGGCATAAACATCCTTGTTAACTTGTTGAGCATTAGACATTGAAGAATATTTTTGGTTATTAGAAGAAGAATCTTTGGGATCTTGTTGATTTTGAGAAGTGGTTTTGTAATCTGGATGATGGAGTTGAATCATAGCTTTTTGATTGAATGAATCACCAAGTATGTTTGAGACAACAAATTTGATAATCCCTCTACAAGTTTAATGGGAATTACTAATGTCAGCATGGAACCAACAAATTTAGTTAGGGTCATACCATTTAGGAGGATTATTAGGATAATTAAATGGTTTAGAGGGAACTAAAATCATTTCATTTGATGCATAGTTAATGATGTTTGAGAAGATGGGGGATTGTCAATTTTGTCAATTCCTAGATAGGTCTAAGGGGTGTTGATTGTTATTACATTAATACAAGTTTGAAAAGACATTTTGAGTAATTTTATATTATGTTCAAACAATTTCATTAATAAGTATTGACGCTTGGCCTAGTTGAGACCTTCATTAAGATTTTGAGGGGCAAAAGTTCAAACCTTATATCTAAGAGAAGGTGTTAAGGTGGTTATAGAGAGTTTAAATAGATTATGATTAGTCATGTTATGGTCAGCCTTGCAGGCCAAATATCTCCATATTTTGATAAAACTATGAGCTAATTCAGTGGGAGATTGCTTAGCATTGATGAAATGGCTAAGACAATTTTCAGGAAGATCATTGTGTTAAAAATCTTTAACTAAAGGATTGACTAAATCTTCTAGTTTCCATATGGAATGTTGGGGAAGTTAGTTGTACCATTTCAATACCTCACATGTGAAGTTTTAAACCAAAAATTTAGTTGCGATGAAAGTATTAGTTTGGATCTACTCCTTGTAAAGATTATCAAATGCCTTGAGGAAAGATGAGGGGTGTTTAGTCACAGTATACTTTATAATTGGATATATGTTACCAACATCAATAGAAATAATGAAAGGGGGTAAAGTCTCATCCTTCATGTTTTGAAGCATCTTTTTATTCATGATAGGTTAGGGAATGAAATTTCTCATGACATATCTAAGAGGTGGAGGAATAAATTTTTGGTTATTTTGATAGAGGAGAATGGGAAGTTGATTAGCCATACTGATCAAATGATGTTGTACTTGCATCATTTGGGAATTGTTATATGTTTGTACTATGTTTATTTTTTGCACTATTTGATCAAGAATTTGGGTTATACCAATTTATGGATTAGTATTTGTAGGAAGACTCCCTGAATTGGTATTAGGGGGTGGGTTATTAGGATGTGGATTACTGGTGGGGTTATTAGATAGACTTGTGTCGATCACCCCTACATTGTGATGAGATGCTTGAAGATGGGATTTTTGTTATAAGTACAAAAAGGATCTTATCTACCTACCTCATCTTGAGGCATGATTTAAACCATGTTACAATCCAAATATGAGGGAGGGGAAGAAGTACTCTAAGAGTGAGGATTCTCTTGGGAGGCAAAGAAAGGAAGAAATGAGAACCCCATATAGTGTCTAAATGGATTTAGGTTGTCCAAGAAGACTTTAATAGGGGATTTCATGATTATTGATGAAGGAAACATAATTTTTAGAAAAGAGGAAGAAGAATCAGGGTTTGAGTCAGCCAAATAGAGAATAGAGTTGGCCAATAGGTACAAAATCGACTAGGTCAATAGGTTACTTATAAGATATAGGTTAAGAATAATAGATAGTCATATGGGTTGACTATTGACTACTGGATAAGGGAAGGAATAGAGAGAGGAATACACATTCATTCAGGTCAACTATGTATTAAGGTAATAAATAGTTTGTAAGAGATAATATTAAGCAATATTATAGTGTTTTAAAATAAGGGAAGAATTATGAAAGATAGTTTGAAACAATAATCAAATCAAACACACATACAATGAGATAAATGTGATTGATGCAATTAGGGCATACAACATAAACCTTACACCAACACTAGCTAATGCAATTTTTGTAGTACAACACATAATGATCGAAAAGAAAGAAATCAAATGAAATGTAAATGCTAACTAGTTGGTCACCCTAAGTGTTATTAGATTATTAGAAAATTTTGATTTTAATGTGATAGGAAAGTTGGATAAAATAGGGAACTAGAAGGTAATATAAAGTTGGTTTTAGGAATTTAGGCTAAAAAGGGTATATTTTGGCAATGGTACTAGATTGGTATTGGGGCCTGTTGTTCCCAAAATTTGTCACTTATTTTTGTGGACAACCAGTCGACCATCTAGGTCCTGCAAGCTGAAAATGGTCTCTTCCTTTCTCAAAAAATGTTTTGAGCAATCAAGTTTTTTAGTTGCACAAGCCTTTTTAGCTAAGAAAATTATAGGTTAAATAGGCATGCTTTCGCAAGAAGTTTAAAAAACACTTAAGGCATTTCACGAAAAAATTGTAAGGAATGAACCATTGAACCATTGAACTCTACTTCAAAGAGTTCAAAGGGTTCAAAGTTTACAGAATTTAAAGCTTCAATGGTGGGGTTCAAAGAGTTGGAATAGACCATCGAACCATTGAACCAATAAACCATTGAACTCCACTTCAATGATTTCAAAGGTTCAATGAGTTCAAAGAAGTCAAAGAGTTCAAAGGTTCAACAAGTTTAAAGACTTCAAAGTTTGAGCAAATGGTTCGAGTGGAAGGTTCAACCAAATGGTTCAAAAAGTTGGTTCAATGATACATTGAACTCCTAAAGAAGACTAAGTGAATGTGGCTCTTTGTAAGAAATAATGAACCATTGAACTAGTGCACCCTAAAGAGTTCAAAGGGTTCAAAGGCTCAAGGTTCAAAGTGGTTCAAGTGACCAGTGATGTCCCCACAGATGTCAAAATTAGGGTAATGAAATATCCATTAATTTTAAAAGATGTAGGCCTGGGAATAAACTCAGCAACTAGCCAAAGGAGCCGAAGGAGCCAACAAAAAGTGAGAAGAGAGCCCAAGAGCTCAGATCACCAGGAAGAGACAAAATGTAACAAGGAAAGATGGAATGTTATAGGAAATCTAGAAATATCTAGAAGAGAGTTATTCTAGTAGGTATAACAGTCCACCATGTGGACATCAGAGAGTGCAAGCATTCAAAGGCACAGCGTATTTTTCTTCACTGAGTAAAGGCAATTGGACAGCCATGTAAGTATTTTTAAGAAGACTAGGTGACCCATACTTTGGAGGAGATATTTGATATAATTTAAAATACTAAAGATAAGGTTGATGACCTGCTCCAGCATGTCTCCTTCATAGAATTTCCAATGCATTCAATGCATTGAATACAACATGGGCCATTTCATGAAAACAAGTGCCAAAGTCTTTCTTTGGTTGCTATATATTGTAATATCTCAATTTGTATTGAGAAGATCTTTTTGTTATCAGAAGCAAAACTCTGCCCAAATTGAAAGGCATTCCTGAGACTTTGAGCTTAGACTATTAATCATATTTTATCAATTGAAGGAGAAAGCAAGTGACCTTTTAGACTTTGTGTTGAAATAGCTTGTGTTATATAAGAAATTGTTCTTGTCTTTTTCCTAAATACAGTCTTGTCCATTTGATCAAATAAGCAGAACTAGTGGAAATAACTTGGAAGGTGTCTTGAAGCTAATTATGGGAGACTTTGTGCTACCATAATTGTCTTTAGTTTGTTCTATGTTTTGTATTTTACTATAAATAATATTGGAGAGACTTTGAGATACATTTATCCTTTGTAATATTTTTCTATGTTGTAGTTAAAGTGGAGACTTTTTGATACACTTCATTCTACTATGTTACTTCATCCTAAATCATTAAGAGAAGCAACGAAAGACTTTGTGCTTTCATGGGTTTCTTATGGTTGTAGTTACTACCCAGGAAGTTTTCCTATTGTGTATTGAACATCATTTTTGAAAGAAGAGAAATGCTTTAAGTAGTTACACAAGAATTTTACTTTACTTTGTGAACATCATCTCTAAAAAATGAGATATGGATGGTGTGATTTCACCCCTGAGTGTATTTTTAGTTTATATTAGTATATAGTAGCTTATAGGGAACCTCCCCTTGATGAGAGGAGAGATTTATCTCTTTATGTTGTGGTAAACCTACACATTTTTTTGATTAAATCTCCTTATGCTGAGGTTGATATACCTATTTTGTCATTAGTTAGCTGGTGACAAAATATTCACCCAATAGTTTTTGGTGACTTTGCTAGGGATGAATGCGTAGTTTGAAGCCTCAAGCTTCTAATTGAAGTAGTTCCAATTCTTTTCCATTTCCATTTTACACTCTGGCAGATCCATGGTATACATGAAGTTAGATAGCTCAAGGTATTATTGACCTTGTATTTGAGTTGGTAGAGAAAGGTAATTTTGATCTTTCTCCTCCACAAACTCACCTTTAGTAAACTAGGAGTTTTCCTCCTACCAATGTCAGGTCACCAATCCCAAGAAAATTTTCTCTTTTTTCTACTAGCAAATCTTTGTCTATACATACCTCACCAATATTTTTTATCCCTCCTTTCCATTGTCATATCATGGCAGCCCAAGGCCCATGGGGTAACACTTTTGATCCCATAAATCTAACTCCACCCTTACATGAACTACTCCATATTTCAAGGAAGAATTTTCCCAAATTATATGGTGATGGGAGAGTTCATCCTAATGAACATATTTCTACTTTTTGCATAGCCTTTGGTGTGATAGGTGTGGAATATGAAGACATAGCAGTCAGATTATTTGTAGAAACATTACAAGGTGTTGTTATAGACTAGTTCTATCATCTGCAAATGTAGACTGTAACTGAACTAAACACTCTCAAAGACAAGCTTGGAGCTAGGTTCAAACCTGTAGAAGATGCACATGCCATGTTAGCTTAGCTTACACAAATGAAGAAGGAGCCTCATGAACCTATGTGAGACTTCATTGCTAAATTTGACAAGTTGAGGAATAGGATTCCTACAATTGCTCAACCAACACCTAAAAATTTTAAATGTTTCTTCATAAATTCTTAGTTTCCTGAAGTGAGTTTCCTATTGAGGTGGGTTAGCCATATAGACCTTGTTGTAGTTTAGATTTTAGCTACTAAGATTTAAGATGATCTTATCTTGGTGGGAAAGATAAGAAGATATCCCAATAGAAATAAATCTTCTTCATCTTCTAAATATTCTTCTATAGACACCACTGATCCTATAGTGCAAAAGCTAGAAAATGAATTACTAGCTCTAAAAAAGCAAATGGCGTAAGGAATGTTTGCTCCTCCTTCTTATCAGGATATACCAAGGAGGACATTGCCTAACAAGTCATATCAAGGCAATGTTACCAGAAATCAAGGGCAACCAAATCATCTTCCTCCCCCACAGGGGAAACTTTCCATTGAAGTAGCTCCAGCTAACTCAACAGTTGGTTATCTTGAAACTAAATCTGATTTCTCTTTCCAATCTGAGTTAAACCAAGAAGATGACACTAATATCTTCATAGAAGGAAAAGCAAAATTAGTTGGTGACTCCAACATTGGTTTCTTGAATTACCAAGATGAAGATAGAAGTAAGGGAGAAATGTTTTATAGATCATACATTGTATTTACGAAGTCCCAGAACTAGTCAACTCAAAAAGATAATAAATAAAAAATAGAGGAAGAATCTCAACCAAAAATTTCAATTGCGATTTAGAATGATGGACTTCTTTCCTCTATTCCTAGTTATTTCCAGTCATTTGATATAATTGACCATACTAGAAAGACCAAAATCCAAATGACTAAATTTGAATACTTACAAGCCAACCTTGAGTAGTTGGATAGGTTGGTTGAATGCATAAAAAACAAAATTGTCCTTGTAAGACAAGATATTTTCAGGGTAACTCATGATCCCCCAAAGAACACACCCTCCCAAAACAATCTTGTCATTACTCCTCTTGTTACCCCTAGGAAAATAGAACCTTTTTATATTTCCCTACTAATAAATGGACATAAATTGAGCAACTGTATAATTGACTCAAGAACTTTTGACAATGTCATGCCTACCAAGGTAGCAGACTCTCTCAGCCTCACTCTGACTAAAACTTTTGAGAGATGTTTCTCCATGGAAAAAAAAACAAGTGCCTCTATTGGGTTAGATCAAAGATGCCCAATTTGCATTTGTATCCTTCCCAAAAAAAAGGATTAAAATGATAGTCCTAGTGGCCAATGTTCCAGCTTCCTATGGCATTCTGCTTGGATGAAATTTTTGCAAAGATGTTGGTGGTGAATTAAGCATGGACCTGTCTGAGGTGAGGATACCTATGAATGGCATCATGCAAAGGCTACTTCCTAAGAAGGAATCAAATTACATTATCACTCAGACATCAGATCCTAAAGATCAAATTTTGTTTGAGTCTTCAGGAATGGTTAATTACTTCCTATCTACAGAGGATGTTTCTATTTCATCAAATGAAAATCCTATAGGTGACAATTCAAAAGGTTTAGATAGAAAACCAAAAAAATTGGTAGAGAAAAGTACGGGTGCAAAAGTACCTTCCCTCCCTAACAAAGATAAATCTAAAAGGAGATCAGATTCTAATGATGTCTAGATCCTAGAGTTGATGGCAGCAATTCTTCTACCAGTTCTAGAGCCAAGATTATTTTGATATCTCTTCAATGAGATATTTTCCCCTATTTTTATAATTGTAGTTTAGCAACACTAACAACACTATCGAGTATGAATCTTTGTTGCTCAGATTAAAAGCTACTCAAGCTAAAGGCATTAAGCTTATTCACACCCAAAGAGATGTTGAACTAGTGGTTTGTCAGGTGAGGAACCTGTATCAAACCAAGAATTAAAGATTGTGACATTACCACAATCTTGTATGGGACTACATTGAAATTTGTGATGCTTTCAATATTTTTGTAGTGTCTAGAGAGTTCAATGACCGAGCAGTTTCCTTGGCCATCTCTGCAACTCTCATGGTTCCTCACCAAGATTTAAAAGGGAATAAGTACACTATCAAATTGGTCTTTTGACTAAGTGTACCTGATAATGATAATCATTGGTAGGTATTTAATGGTGACAACCAAATCATCACTTTTATAGAATAGATGAATAGCTTTGAGGAGCTTTATTTTAAAGGCAGTAAAGATCCACCGCTAGAATCAGCTCCTAAAACAAATTTAAAAATTGGTGAAGAGTTCCTCTAGCTCAAAGGGAATAAAATTCCAAAATGGTTGGTTTCTCTTGAGAAGCTTTTTGATAAGTGTGATAGGTTTGTCAAAAAGTAACAAATAGATTCAGATTCCTCCAAGGATTTTGATCAGATAAATTTGAGTATAGAAGATAATCTTAAAATGGTCAACATGGGGAATTGTTGCACTCCTGATGAAAAACTCAAATTCATTACTCTGTTGCACCATTACATTGGTGTTTTGGCATATTCTTATGATGATCTAAAATTTCTTAGGCTTGAGTAAATTCAGCATGAAATTCTTTTCAAGGTTGGGTCATTACCTCACAGGCAGAAGCGAAGGTAGTACAACCCCAAGATATCAGGTACTATTCTTTCTAAAATTCAAAAAATGTTATATGCAAAGATAATTTTTCCAATCCATCATTCCACCTGGATTACAAATATAGTCCCTATGAGAAAAAATAATGGGGAAATATGCCTTTGTGTTGATTTCAAAAACTTGAATCAATCCTCTCTAAAGGACAACTACCCCCTGCCCATCATGGATCAAGTCCTATAGATAGTGACTAGTTCAGAGATGTTATCAATGTTAGATGGTTTTTTGAGGTACAATCAAGTGAAATTCAGTGAAATAGACCAACATAAGACCACTTTAACTACACCTTGGAGCACCTTTCCATATCATAGAATGCCTTTTGGTTTGATCAATGCTAGTGCCACCTTCTAGAGAACAATGGATCTTGCCTTCAAAGATGAAATGGAGAAGTTCATTATGGTATATCTAATGACTTGACCATCTTTTCCAAGCATCGTCTTGATCACGTGCATCATTTACAATAAGTGATGGAATGATGTTCATAGAATGGCATTTCCCTTAATCCTAAGAAATCAATTTTTGGGATTACTAAAGGGAAATTTCTCAGTCACACTGTATCCCAAGAAGGCATAAAGATCAACTCAAAAAGAGTCAAATCCATTCAATAACTTACTCTTCCTACTAGTAAGACTGTAATTCATTCTTTCTTTGGAAAGGTGAATTTTCTATGAAGATTCATTCTTGAATTCATAGAGAAGACTTGCCATATTATCGACATGATGAAGGGAAATGCTATTTTCCACTGGACAGAGGAAGGCAGGTTAGCATTTCAATATATCAAGGAAGCTATCATCCATGCCCCAATCCTGGTTTGTCTAGATTATACTAAAGACTTCATAGTGTACAGTTATGCCTCTGAACACACACTTTTAGCCATTTTGGTTCAGTAGAAAAAAGAAGGTTTAGAATCTCCCATTTCATTCATGAGTTTTCCTCTCAAAGCTCATGAATTAAAATATTCAAATATGGATAAGCATGCTTATGCTATGGTTAAGTTGGTGAAACAATTCTATTTCTACATCCTGAACTCACACACTATTGCTCTAGTACTTGATACAATAGTGAAGTCCATTTTAACTCAATAGGAGTTTGGTACCATAAGGTGCAATTGGATTGCTAAAATCTAGGAGTTTGATCTTGTTATCAAACCTATGAAGCTTGTGTGAGGAAGAGGCCTCTGCTAATTAATTATTGATAACATACTAGAGGAAGTTGGGTATGAAGAAACAAATGCTGAAGACATGCCTACAGTTCTCTTTGTCATGACTACTAATGACTGGTATTCCAATATCACTCATTTCCTTACCTATGGTGAGTGTCTTATCCACCTGTCTCATAAAGAAAATAGAACTGTTAAGTTGAAAGCTACTAACTATGTCATATGGGACAACGGTTTGTACAAGAGGAGCCTTAATGGGGTATTCTTTCATTACGTGGATAAAGTGCAATAGGGTAGACTTCTGGAGTCTTTTCACAATTTGGCTTGTGCAGAACATTTTTCTACACCTATGACTACTCATAAGATTCTATGAGCCAGGTACTATTGGCCTACTCTATTTCAAGATGCATACACCTAAGTGCGTAGATATGAACTGTGTCAATAGTTCATTGGGAGACCCAAGTTGGCCGCATTGCCTCTAAAGTTGGTGGTGATTAAAGAGCCATTTCAATAATATTGTATTGATTTCATTGGTGTTGTAAACCCATCCTCAAGTGCTAGACATGACTATGTTCTCATGGACACATACTACTTTACCAAGTGGGTGGAAGCCATTCCAGTTAAGCATGCTACTTTAAAAGTGGTATGTAATTTTCTTAAAAAATATATTATTTCCTAGTTTGGAGTCCCAACCAAGATTGTAATAGACAATGTAGCCTATTTCTCTTCTCATGAGATTACCTAGTTTTGCTACTATTATAGGATTAATCTCTCCCACTCTTTTGACTATTATCCACAAGGAAATGGTCAAGCAAAATCAAGTAACAAGAACCTGGTGACCATTATTAGGAAGTTGGTAGATGACAATTAGAGAACCTAGCATAAAGTATTGTTTGATGCTTTATGGGTAGACAGGATTACACCCAAGAGGGCAATATGTATGTCACCATTTTAACTTATATATGGTTTGAATGTAGAGATACCAATCACCTTGGAACTACCAGCACTGAAGTTGGTAAAGGAAGTCGAAGATCAAACATTTGAAAATTTTATCGACAAAAGGATCATGTGCTTGACTAAATTAAATGAGCAATGAACTATGGTGGAAGACCATATTATAGAACATCAAAGTCTAGTAAAGAAGCTCTTTGATAGGAAAGCAAGGATTCATGATTTTTAGATTGGAGATCAAGTCTTGTTGTGGGACAAGAGGAGAGAACCAAAAGGGATGCATGGAAAATTGGATTCCCTATGGAGAGGTCCATTTACCATTCATCGATTAAATGGTGAAAATAGTTTTTTATTGAAGTATCAAGATGACACCATTTTCACTTCCTCACAGTGGACAACATCTGAAGCACTACAATTCTTGAAGTATCAGATAAGATCAATTGCACATTTTTATAGTCTTTTGTTTGTTTTGTGTTGTTTATTTCATTTTTTGGCATCTTTCTATTTTTGGATGGCATGACTCCATAGCCCAATGACATAGATGAAGGCACTTAGAGTCTGGAGTCTACTCCTTTCAATTATTTTTACAATCAATGGAAGTTCCCCAACTGGAGCTAGTTATTGTTCCCAAAATCCATCACTTATTTTTGTGGACAACCAGTTGACCATTTTGGTCCTACAAGCTGAAATGTTCTCTTCCTTTCTCAAAAAATATTATGATCAATCAATTTTTTCAGTCACGCAAGCCTTTTCAACTAAGGAAATCATAGGTTCAATAGGTGGGATTTTGCAAGGAGAAGTTCAAAAAACACTTAAGGTATTTCATGAAAAAATTGTAAGGAATGAACCATTTAACTGTTGAACCATTGAACTCTGCTTCAAAGAGTTCAAAGGGTTCAAAGTTCAAAGAGTTCAAAGATTCAATGGTGGGGTTCAAAGAGTTGGAATAGACTATTGAACTATTAAACCATTGAACCAATGAACCATTGAACTCTGCCTTAATGAGATCAAAGGTTTAACGAGTTCAAAGAGGTCAAAGGTTCAACGAGTTCAAAGAGTTCAAAGTTTGAGCAAATGGTTTGAGCAAAAGGTTCAACTAAATGGTTCAAAAAGTTAGTTCAATGATACATTGAACTCCTGAAGAAGACTAAGTGAATGTGGCCCTTTGTAAGAAATAATGAACTGCCGAACCATTGAACCATTGAACTGGTGCACCCTGAAGAGTTCAAAGGGTTCAAAGGTTCAAGGTTCAAATTGGTTCAAGAAACCATTGACGTCCCTATAAATTTCAAAATTAGTGTAATGAAATAACTATTAGTTTTCAGAGATGCAAGCTTGGGAATAAACTCAGTGACTAGCCAAAGAAGGAGCTGAAGGAGCCAACAGAAAGTGAGAAGAGAGCCCGAGAGCTCAGATCACTAGGAAGAGACAAAATGTAACAAGGAAAGAGGGAATGTTATAGGAAATCAAGAAATATCTACAAGAGAGTTATTCTAGTAGGTGGAATAGTCCACCAAGTGGACATTAGAGAGCTGAAGCAATCAAAGGTGTGGCCTATTTTTCTTCATTGAGTAAAGGTGAATAGATAGCCATGTAAGTATTTTAAAGAAGACTAGGTCACCCATAATTTGGAAGAGATATTTGATATAATTTAAAATGCTAAAGATAAGGTTGATGACCTACTCCAACATGTCCCCTTTACATAATTTCCAATGCATTCAATGCATTGAATACAACATGGGCCATTGCGTGAAAACAAGTGCCAAATTCTTTCTTTGGTTGCTATATATTGTAATCTCTCAGTTTGTATTGAGGAGATCTTTTTGTTATCAAAATAAAAACTCTACCCAAATTGAAAGGTATTACTGAGACTTTGAGCTCAGACTATTAATCATAATTTATCAATTGAAGGAGAAAGCAAGTGACCTTTCAGACTTTGTGTTGAAATAGCTTGTGTTACCTAGGAAATTGTTCTTATGTCTTTTTCCTAAATACAGTCTTGTCCATTTGATCAAATAATTAGAACTAGTGGAAATAACCTGGAAGGTGTCCTGAAGCTAATTGTGGGAGACTTTGTGCTACCATAATTGTCTTTAGTTTGTTCTATGTTTTGTGTTTTACTACAAAGGATATTGGAGAAACTTTGAGATATGTTTATCCTTTGTAATCTTTTTCTCTATTGTAGTTAAAGTGGAGAATTTGTGCTACACTTCATTCTACTATGTTGCTTAATCCTAAATCAGTAAGAGAAGCAATGAAAAACTTTGTGCTTTCATGGGTTTCATATGGTTATAGTTACTACCCATGAAGTTTTCCTGTTGTTTGTTGAACATCATTTTGGAAAGAAGAGAAATGCCTTAAGTAGTTATACAAGAATTTTCCTTTATTTTATGAACATCATCTCTGAAAAAAGAGAGATGGATGGTGTGATTTCACCCTTGAGTGTATTTTTAGTTTATATTAGTATATAGTAGCTTATAGGGAACCTCCGCTTGATGAGAGGAGAGATTTATCTCATTATGCTATGGTAAACCTATACATTTTGCTGATTAAATCTCCTTATGCTGAGGCTGATATACCTATTTTGCCATCAGTTAGTTGGTGACAAAATATTCAACCGACAGGGCCTACCCCTCACTTCACAATCCCACAACAATAAGGGTGTTGGGTGATTTTCCAATATATACCATTAACCACATATTTATTATTTTCCAAAAAACCAAGTTTGCTTTCCCCTTAGTGATGAAATTCAAGTAGCTAGGCCTCTAGAATATAAATGTTTAAATGTGTTTTAAATGTTAAGTGATTTGGTAGTGTATTCAAAAGAGTAAAATGATGTAACTAAAATGGTAATTTGAAAAGCCACCTATTTATACTATGTGATTTATTCTAAGCATGTAAAAAATTGAAAAGTAAATGTGAATTAATTACTAGTAAATAGATGTTAATTCCTTGATTAAGAATAGTACAGAGTTAGTTCAGACAAAATTATATGCAAATAGTATAAAATAGAATCAACTGGGTCACTGTTATTCTATAGAAGTAAGGTATTTAAGAATAGAGTTAAATAGGTCAACTATCTCTCTCAGATAGAAGATAGACAATAGAACAAAGTCAACTAGGTTGACCTAATTAGTTGTAGTTTTAAATACTGCTAACTTGTGAAAAATAAAACTAAAGGAAGAACTAAAATGATAAAGAGATGAGAAAGGAACCTTGGTTGGCTTCAAGATGATTTAGATTTATTTTTTTTATGTTTTAATGCTTAGTTGTTATTTTTAAATTCTACAAACTGGGTTAACTAGTTTGACGAAGTTCTATAAAACCCTATATTTTGAAGAAGAATAATAAATAAAGTCGACCTATTTGATAATGTTTGTTGACCTATATGTTGAATAGAGAAATTCTTTGATAGAGTCAACCTATTTGAAAATGTATGCTAATATAGAATTGGAGAAGAATACTTTGTCAAATTGTTTGATCCAGTAACCTATAATTGATGAAGACATTGCATAGACATAATAGATTGAAGTGACATTGTGTTGAACCTATGCATAAAAAATTAGAAATATACTGAATGGTTTGATACAATGTTGTAAATATGGAAAAATATAAGAAAATGATAAAAAAAATTATGGTGTAAAAGAAAACTTATAAGGGTTAGATTCACATCAGGTTCACCAAAATGTATGCAAATGGAAATGCAACTAATCTATAAATCAATCATAGCTCATAGAAGATAAATCCTACTTACATTTATGATTTTTGATAAATTATATATTCAGGGTCTTAACCAAGATGGATCATCTATACCTATCCAAGGGATATCTTACCAAAATAATATCACTAAGGAGGGTTTCAAAGCCTCCATTCAAGTAAAACTATGTAATAACCCTAACTAGGTCCTATGTTTTCATGTTCACAAAAGTAACTAAATGATAAGAAAGTAAAATATAATCTAGTGATTACCAAAGATTGTGGCACAAAATAGGGTTAGTAAACATAAAATTAAACATGCATAATATAATATTATTTAAGTTGTGTATATATAAGACCCTAATGCATGGAGAGAGCAATATATTCAAAAGCCATTACTTATGCTACTTTTATCTACGAAAGAGAGTAGAGTTAGATATACTTAACTTGAAGATGAACCTTTCAAGACTCAATCTCTCTCTAGGATAATGGTGATTCAAAAGAGGTTTTTATGGTTTGTAAGGATCATTAAGAAAGGCTAAAACATCCAAGACTTTTCCACGAGATAAGATTATTTTCCAAGTAGAAACCCTAAGCAAAGACTCCTCAAGTAGAATAGAAAAAGAGTAGATTGTAAATAGACACAAATGAATATTTAACTCTTGTTGTCTCTAAAAAATGATGAAATAGATGTGTTTATATAGATGGATCTAACCCTAGTCATTTCTAAAATTTTAGACAATAGGGTTGGCCCAATCAACCCTGTATTATTATTGACAAAAAAAATTAGGTCCTTGTCTATGTTTTTGATTTAGTCTAATGTTTGTAGTAATAAATTACTACGAGGATAAATTTGTGTCCCATGGAGGTGAGTGATCTAGACCCTAAATTAGTTTTATCAATTAGAGTATAGGGTCGACATTCTAAACCATCAAAAGGGAGATTAGGCTAGGGAAGGGCTAATGAAGGTGGAAAATGATTAGAGGAGAGTGTAAAAGAGGAGGTCAAGCTTAGGGGAATGTTTTTATGAGATGGTTGTGTAGATATCAAGTGGTATTAAAGGGAAAACAAACCTAAAAATCACTAATGGTCTACCCACCCCTTTCTCGATGCACCCCTTCAGGGATGCCCTTAGAGAGATTGAGACTCGATGGGTTCTTGAAAAATAGAAAACATTAGTAATTGATAAATTTTGAAAATATTATGTGTATACACTTTATGCTACGATCATTGATATTTTCACCTTTTTAATCCTTATATCAACCTCACTATAATATTCATAATTTATGAACATAATGTCATTACTATATGAATTATGCCCATAAGGAATTCTCACCTCTCTATTGTATTTATTCAAATGTCATCTAAAATTATTTCTAGGGACCCAGTACTTGAAAGGTGCCATATTTAAACCATAGTGAATTTTTACCTTGCCCACAAAAATGATGTGTTCCCATATTATGTATTGAATATAGCTAATTATGAGGGGGTCAGATTTAGGGCCCCTTATTTGGAATTCTTAAGCTAAACATCTATATTATCAGGTGATTAAGTGATAATTTCTTTCTCTACCACTTTGTCTAGGAGAAGTCATGGAAAATACAAAGGATGTGTTTTGGATCCCTCTATCTTTATTACTGTGCACTCTAGATAGAACCAATAATCACCTATTTTATTGAGAGTTGTATTTATATGATTTGGAAACCTATGCACATTTTGACCATAAATGGCCTAATATACCATTGGATAGAAAGTTTCTATTAACCTCTTAATCTACCTTCTAAACCTATGTACATTAAGGATATTAATTTCATCATAAATTATGTTCTTTGGTACTCTATGGAAGGCTCCCATGGTTCTTCAAAGGATGAATGGACTGTGGTATTTTGGTGTCCATGACATGTGACATCATACAAATATTATTACTAGATAAATTATCTAGGTTATTAATGTGATAAATCAAGTTGAAACTGATGATTTCCCCAAAGGAAATTATTTTAATTTAGTTCTTAATAATGTCTAGTAGTGGAACCCATATATCCTAGATGTAATAAATACTTGTAAACCCATATAGTTGGTTCAACAAATCCATTGCAATCCTTATGCCAATCTTAAACTTGGGGAGACTATACTCATTGGGAATAAAGGTCTACATTATATGAAACACCAACCAATCATAAGAGGTGAAACACAATAGAGAGAAAACACCACTCTATTATAGCAGATTGACTATACTAACTAGAGATAGGGGTTTTTTTTCTCACCACACTTCCCTAACCTATTAACTATTGATATGTCTATCTACCATCAGTACTCAACTAGCCTTATATATATATCTCTCTATATATAGGGGAATTATATATCTCTTTAGGAGTGCCCATATCTCTATATGTTTATCCCTGTAAATAGATATGGGATATGGCAAGGGGGTCAGTCTTAGACTAAAGGTAGGGGTAAGGTATGTCAATCTATCATGTGTGTGTGTGTGTGTGTATGAATTTCAATACATATGTTATATGTATAATGGATAGATAATACATACACATCCATCTCTCTATTATATATGTGATACAAATATTAACATATAGAATAAATGGATGATGACATGAACATCTTTCTATTATAACATGATACAAGCATTCATTATATGTTAGTAGTTTGCATTGTATTTAGGTGGTAGTTGGTCTCAAATAGACCTCATATATGGGTGGTAGTTGATTTTAAAGATAGGATGACCAAATACCACATTCCTCACTAGGCATGCGAGCATGAATGAATAGAGGGATGACCACCTTATATATATCTAGAGACTATTGGTTACTACTCTCCATTAGAGAGTGATGAGTGAATCATTATTATGATCAAAATGAAATCATAGAGATGGAATAAATTAGGCCTTTAACAATAAATTTACTTGGCTTCTTAACCCATTGTTATAATTTATTAGGGGTTGAATTGGCTAGTAATCATGAATTGACAATGTCTTGGCCATACGTTATCTCAAGGATAGGAATTATATAGTACTTCTCTAAGGCATTATAGTTAATGTAATCTATGGGGGTGGTATTAATACTATGGTGTAGGATTTTTTCCACTAATTTGGCCATTTTTAAATAAATTAAAGAGTAGGTCAATAAATGGCATTACCATTAGTTTTGATACAACATTATGTAGGTCTACTCCCTTGATTACTAAGAGGTCATCTCTATATCTCTGGGTGAAGAGAGATAATTGGTATTTTGCCCTGTATGGCTTTAGAGACTCCATTTCATCCAAAATAATGAAATAATTCTTGAACTTGTGTTGTAGTGTTGTTGAACAAAATGTAGTATCTATGTATTCAATTATGCCTATAATTAAGAATTCCAAAGGATGAGTAACACATGATGAGGATGCCATTGATTTTTTTTAGGAATTATATTTTCCCTAAAGCTAGAAGTCTCTAAGTCATTTTAAAACTTGAATTCATGGTATGTGTAAGTTAACTAGAACTTAATGTGATGTAATCCTACTTTTCCATTGCATATATTACTTTAGGTTCATCTACGTTATGAATTGAATACATTAAGTTACCACTTAATGTTTATTAATGTCCATAATGTATTTGAATTCATTCCCCATTTAATTTACCTTATGTGACTTATTTTCACTACTCTTAAGTGCCTTATCACTTTAGCATTTCTAGATTTCCCTTGTCTAAACTCTCGGTGATGATTTTTCATGTCCTCTTATTTATTTAGTTAGGGGAAATGTAGGTATATATCACTCATCTACTAGTGACTAGACTCTATCTCTTTATACTTGGTTTATTATTGACCACATGATATCAAGATGACAACACTTAGCAAGATATCATGGATCTATTTACTTGGGTCAACATATAATTAAGTTTGTTGATGTCATATGGTTGAACTCTAGGCTTTGAGGATGACAGCATGTGGATGGATCTCACTAGTCTACTTCATTGGATTATTTCATCTCTTATACTTTCCACTTAGGTGTTAAGCACATGATATACTAAGAGGGGGGTGAATCAGTATATCATAAATATTATAAAATTTCACTTAATCAAATTCCACTTAACCATACATTCAAGATATGTAATAAAACTAAAATAATAAACACCACACAAGATAGAGAGAGACACCAGATTTAACGTGGAAACCCAATGTGGGAAAAACCATGGAGAATAATCTCAAGTATATGAATGAGCACCAACTCAAACTAAAATATTCACAAGCACCAACTTGCAGGAGAACCAACCCCTTTTACTGAGAACTAACATAACAACTATTCATGAGCACTAACCCACAGGAGCACCAACCCCTTTGCTAAGCACCAACACAACAACTATTCATGAGCACCAACCCCTTTTGTTGAGCACCAACATAGAAACTATTCATGAGCACCAAACCACAGGATCACCAACCCATTTGTGTATATCACACAACTATCTCTCAATGTTGTTATCTCAATAAGTGATAGTTCATTACAATATTTCTTTCCTCTCTCTCCTCTACTCTTCTAAGCTAGATATAAAAATTACAAATCAAACACTATCTCACACATTACAAATGGCTTCTCAAGCCTTTATTTATAGCTTTATAAATGACCTTTATCCTTTACCATTTGTGACCCTTCAATCCTCATGGAAAATGGTGCCAAACTTGCATGACCCTTTGTATCCTTGCATTTGAAAAGTCATATGGTGACCCTTCATAAGGAAAAGCATCCTTTCCTATTTTGTCTTTATCTTGGTGACTTTTAGATTTCCCCAAGATGACTCGTCATGGAAAAATGCATCCCATTCTTATTTTGTCTTTACCTCATGAATCTTTGACTTGTCCATGGGCCCTCTTTTGACTTATATCCAACCAAAAATATATTCATTAATATTAAATAAATGTTAACACACATTGGCCAAGATATAAATATTACAAACATCATTAAATGCAATGGGGACTTTATCACCAATAATGCTATACCTTTGATATCAATGAAAATATTTCCAACAATATCTCCCTTTGTTATTGATGGTAACCTCAATCCTGAAACTGCCACATCATGAAACCTACACATATTGTCATCTTAAAAACATATAGTAACTCCCCCTTACTATAGCATCTTATACCTATTCCCTGTACCTATTTTTGCACTTGTACCTATACCTATTATTCTCCCCCTTTGGCATTAATGGAAAAGGGCCTACCTGGAGCTAACACTTAGCTCCCCCTTAACTGATGCTGAACTTCAATGGAAAGAAGTAAAAGAAGTTAATCCCAAATTATCTTGTAGATACTCAAATGTGTCTTTTGGTAGTGTCTTTCTAAAATATATACAATCTGCTCTATGTTACTGATATACTCCATCTTAACTTCTTGATCTGTAACTTGCTCTCTCAATAAGTGATATCTAATGGGAATATGTTTTGTTCTTGAATACATCACTGGATTCTTTAAAATATTTATAGCACTTGTGTTATCATAAAAAATAGAAATAGGTTCATCATATTTTACCTTGATATCTTCCAAGGTTTGCTTCATCCAAAGCACTTGAGTACAACATAATACTATTACAATAGATTATGCTTCAGCTATAGAAAGTGATACTAAATTTTGCTTTTAGCTTAGCCATGATAATAAGTTATCACCAAGGAAAAAATCTCCTCCACTTGTACTCTTTCTATCATCCAAGTACC
Organism: Torreya grandis; assembly: GCA_037957365.1. Taxonomy (NCBI): domain Eukaryota; kingdom Viridiplantae; phylum Streptophyta; class Pinopsida; order Cupressales; family Taxaceae; genus Torreya; species Torreya grandis. Next base: position 194,488 of record JARHVA010005307.1, on the reverse strand, counting down.
CTACCCAATCTGAATCTATATAAGTAACCAAAGTGAAATCTCTACCTGTGGGATACCATAATCCATAATCCAATGTCCCCTTGATATATCTAAATATTCTCTTCACCAATTGAACATGACTATCTTTTGGAGATGACTGATATCTTGCAACCATACCTAATGTATGCATGATGTCTAGCCTTGTTGCTTTCAAATATAAAAGACTACCAATCATAGATATATACAAAGATTTATTTGTAATAGGTGAATCTTCATCCTTGCTCACCTTATTTCCTATACACATAGGTGTGCCAACTGGTGCACAATCCTCAAAACCAAATTTATTCAACATTTCCTTGGAATATTTACTTTGAGATATGAAAATTTGATTGAAATATTTGCAATCCTATGAAAAATGATAATTCTCCAAGCATAGACATCTCAAATTCTTTTTTCATTCTATTAGAAAATTATTTTTTCATCTTTTCAATATTTCCTCCAAAAATGATATCATCAAGATATACCACAACAATCAATTGATGCTCACCTTCTATTTTGATGTAAAGATTACTACAACAAATCGTCTCTTGAATCCTTGATCTTGCAAGTACTTATCAAGTCTTGCATACCAAGCTCTGGGAGCTTGTTTCAATCCATACAATGCTTTCTTTAATCTACATACATGGTTACTAATATTTGAGAGAATAAATCCCTAGGTTGCTCAATGTAGACCTCTTCTTCAAGATTCCTATTTAGGAAGGCAGATTTGACATCCATCTGAAACACTTTGAAAAATTTAAACACTACATATGCAAGAAACATTTTAATAGCCTCTAACCTTGCCATTGGTGTAAAAGTTTCTTTAAAATCTATTCCCTCAATCTGAGCATATCCTTTACATACTAATCTTGCTTTATTTTTTATCACTTATCCATTTTCATTCAACTTATTTCTATAAACCTATTTTGTTCCTATCACATTGTGATCTTTTGGTCTAGGCACTAATTCCAAAGTATCATTATTTTCTATTTGATTTAATTCTTCATCCATAGCCTTAACCCAATGCTTATCATGTCTAACTTTTGAAAAAGTTATAGGCTAACTTTTAGATAACAAAGAGAAATTAACTTGTTCATATTCACTTATCCTCATTCTTCTGGTGCAAATTCCTTCATTTATGTCCTTGATGGTGTCACTTTCATTATGATTTCTCTAAACATATTTGGATGAAGTTTTGGTTCCCGTTTTCTCCTTTTCATCTTCATCTGATTCTTCAAAATATTCCTCTTCAATGATTTTAGTAATGTCTACCGGATCACTGATTCTTTGTGTTCCATCTTCTTCTATCCTAACACTTGCACTTTCAACAATTTTATTAGTTCTTTTGTTATAACATTTATAAGCTTTACTTTTGCAAGAATAACCAATAAATATACCTTCATCTCCTCTAGATTCAAACTTACCAATTTTTTTATCAGTTTTCTTTATGAATCATTTGCTACTGAAAACTCTAAAATAATCAACTATTGCTAGATTGTCTTTCCATAGCTCATAAGGAGTCTTGTCACTATTGACTCTCAATAATTCCCTATTCTGAATATGCACTACTATAGCAATTGCCTCTCTCTAATATTTATCTAATATCTTGGATTCATTTAGCATTATCCTTGTCATCTCCTAAACTATTATATTTTTTTGTTCAACTACTCCATTTTACTATGGAGTTCTAGCTACTAAATAATTTCTATTTATTCTATGATCTTCACAAAACTCAATAAATTAATTTGACATGAATTATCCTTCTCAATCTAATTTGAGACACTAAATCTTTAAGCTAGTTTCATTCTCAACTAATGCTTTGAATGCTTTGAAATGTCTAAAAGCTTTTGATTTTTCCTTTAAAAACATTACCCAAGTCATACGAGAAAAATCATCAATAAGCAACATGAAATATTTCTCACCTTGAGTACTTTAAGTCCTCATAGGCCCACATAGGTCAGTGTGAACAATATCTAGCATCTAAGTGGTCGAGTACTCTTTTTTTTTGAACCACCTTCTAGCCTGCTTCCCATGCTAACAAGGTTCACAAAGCATGTGACATGGATTTGTAATCTTTGGAAGATTTTTGACTGCTTGCTTTTTGATGATGTTAACAATATTGTCAAAATTTATGTGCCCCATTCTCATGTGCCATAGTCAACTTTTTTCAATATGACTCAAATAATATCTTTGACCTTTGATGTTCGATAGCATATACAAGTTATTATTTGTTCTTTGAGCATCTGCAACCAATATATCTAAATCTTTTCTTCTAATTTCACAACCTTCTACATAAAATTTTAGTGTGTGCCCCTAATCACACATTTGACTTACACTCAAAATATTATGCTTAAGACATTCTATATATATAACATTTTCAATTTTATTTCTATCATTATCCAAATTTAGTGTACCTTTTCTAGTAATTTTGGTAGTAGTATTGTCTCTAAATTTTATTGTGCCACCATTAATCTTATTTAAGGTTATGAACTTGATCATGTCTCATGACATGTGCCTCAAACATCCAATATCAATGAACCATGGATTTTCTTCATTTATTGCATGCAAAGCTATCTGAACCAACATAGAATCTTAAGGTTATTTCTTCTACCATGAACATGTTTGAACCTTCTTCTTGATGAATGGAGCCTTGAAACTCTCATCCTTCTTGACTAAATCAAACACACTTCTATAGTACCAAGCTATGTGTCTGAAGTTGTTGCACTTGTAACATATTATGACCTCTTCATCAAAGCTTGATAGAGGAGCAAAAGAGTTGTAGCTTTTACTTGACTCTACATGACTTTCCTTCTCCTAATTTCTAAAACTGTTAGCTCTTTTTTAACATTTTAATTTCTTATGACCATATCTATTACAATAAAAATAGTAATCATAAAAATAGGACCTATTTGTGTATCTCTGACCTGATTGCCTTTTGTAGCTTTGTTCTTTCCAGCCTTCTTTGTTTGAGATGTCCTCTATATTCTTCACTTTTTCCCTTTTTGTTTCCTCTTTTTTAAGAGCTTCAACATAGCTATTTTTATTTTCAAATCTGATACCTATCTTATTTGATATTTCCTTTTGGATTTATAATATCTTATTCAACATATTAGTGATATTCTCAAATTTTGAATCATTGGTTGCTATATTATTGATTGCTTTATTTGTTTTATCAAGATCTACTTTTAAAGAATCAATTTCAATAACATACCTTTCACATTCTTTTCTTATTATTTTAAACTATGTCATTAGTTCTTCTTCATTCTTCTTGGCTTCTTCAAAGTGTGCTTGTCGATCTTCAATTATTTCCTTTGACTCCTTTTCATTTTTCTAGATCTAGCACTTCAATCTTTGATTCTTCTTCTTAACAACTTTTAACTCTTCTAAGGCAAAAATGAGTTCTCCTTCTAGATTCACTTCAACTTCATCATCTTCTTCTTCTTGATAATTTGTACTTTTGCTTCCAGAGGCATCTTCATGTATGGCCATGAATAGAATATCTTCTTCTTTTGATTTCAAACTTGAATTTGTAACCTCTAGATGATTCTTAAGATCTTGAATAAATATATTATTTTCTTTTTCTTCTATAAACAACTTAGAATCTAGGATGCACACCTATTCCTTAAGAGCTTCAACCACATATTTCAATTCTTGATTCTCCTTCTTTAGCTGCTTGGCCATCTTGTGCTTTCTCGATCTACCTTCAAGTTGTAAAATTTTTTCAAAAGGAACCTGCTCTGATACCAATTGTTAAGCATGGGATATACTGAGAGGGGGGGTGAATCAATATATCATAAATCTTATAAACTTTCACTTAATCAAATTCAACTTAACCATATATTCAAGATATGTAATAAAACTAAAATAATAAACACCACACAAGATAGAGAGAGAGACTAGATTTAATGTGGAAACCCAATGTGGGAAAAACCATGGAAAACAATCTCAAGTATATGAATGAGCACCAACTCAAACTAAAATATTTACAAGCACCAAATTTTAGGAGCACCAACCTCTTTTACTGAGCACCAACATAGCAACTATTTGTGAGCACCAACCCATAGGAGCACCAACCCTTTTGATGAGCACCAACACAATACCTATTCATGAGCACCAACCCACAAAATCACCAGCCCCTTTTGTTGAGCACCAACACAATAACTATTCATGAGCACCAACCCATAGGAGCACCGACCCTTTTGTGTATATCACACAACTATCTCTCAATGTTTCTATCTCAACAAATGATAGTTCATTACAATATCTCTTTCCTCTCTCTCCTCTGCTCTTCTAAGCTAGATATAACAATTACAAATCAAACTCTATCTCACATATTAAAAATGGCTTCTCAAGACTTTATTTATAGCTTTCCAAGTGACCTTTGCCCTTCACCCATTGTGACCCTTCAATCCTCTTGGAAAATGGTGCTAAACTTACATGACCCTTCATATCCTTGCATTTGAAAAGTCATATAGTGACCCTTCATAAGCAAAATCATCCTTTCCTATTTTGTATTTATCTTGGTGACTTTTGGATTTACCCAATATGACACTTCATGGGAAAATGTGTCCCATTCTTCTTTTGTCTTTACCTCATGACTCTTTGACTTGTCCATGGTCTCTCTTTTGACTTATATGAAACCAAAAATATATTCATTAATATTAAATAAATATTAACACACATTAGCCATGGTATAACTATTACAAACATCATTAAATGCAATGGGGCCTTTATCACCAATAATGCTAGACCTTTGACATCAATGCCAATATTTCCAACATTAGGCTCTAGGTTAATGGGATGATGACATGTGGATGTCTGTCACTACTCCACTTCTCAGGATGATTTTGTTGGTTTTTGTCTCCCACTTGGAGATAAACAGCTGCACTAGTACCTATACAGCAACATCTTCTAGCTTCTCCATCTTCAAACTCAATCTTGAAGACCAACAAAAGTTGAGTGAAGATTCAACTTCTCCTTTGTTACCAGCTTGGTTAACATATCAGCAGGGTTCTTATCTGTATGGATCTTTTCTAGCTTCAACTCACCATCCTCCAATACCTGTCTTATGAATTGGTACCTAAGTTGTATATGTTTGGTTCTTGAATGAAAGGTTGAGTTCTTAGCCAAATGAATTGCACTCTGACTATCACTGTATAATCTGCAACTCTCTTACTCCTTTCCCAACTCTTCCATGAACCGTGTCATCCATATCATCTCTTTGCTAGCCTCTGTGACTGCAATGTATTCTATCTCTGTAGTAGATAAGGCAACAACCTTTTACAACTTTGAAATCTAGCTAACCGTCGTTCCACCAACAGTGAACACATAACCTGTGGTGCTTCTCCTACCATCCAAATCACCTACCATATCTGAATCTACATAACCATGTAGAGAAGTGTTTGACCCATCATAGCACAAATACCTACTGCTGGTCCCTCTCAAATATCTAAGAATCCACTGAACTACTTTCCAGTGTTCCTTCCCTAGATTAGCCATATACTTGCTGACAACTCCCACTTCTTGGGCAATATCCGGTCTAGTACATACCATTGCATACATTAAGCTCCCAACTGTGAAAGAATATAGAACTCTACTCATGTACTCTACCTCATCATGTGAATTAGGACACTATTCTTTACTCAACTTGAAGTGTCCAGCCATAGGTGTACTTACCAGTTTTGCATCCTACATATTGAACCGTTTCAACACCTTGTTCACATAATCCTCTTGAGAAAAAATCAACCTGTGATTTTTCCTGTCTCTCTTAATACTCATGCCAAGGATTTTTTTTACTGCTCCCAAATCCTTCATGGCAAATGTGTGAGCTGATTTCACCTAAAGCTCAAAGATATCTTGCATGTGTGAACCTACAACAAGCATATCATCTACATATAGCAATAGGATAATATATCTACCATTAGCCAATCTCTTAAAATAAATACAATGGTCAGATTAACATCTACTATAGCCATGCTCAGTCATAAACCTATCAAATTTCAAATACCATTGTCTAGGAGCTTGCTTGAGACCATACAATCTTTTTTCAATCTGCACACAAGTTTCTCCTTACCTTTGACCTCAAATCCTTCTGGCTGATCCATATATATTTCTTCATCCAAATCTCCATGAAGAAATGTTGTCTTAACATCAAGCTAGTCAAGATGTAAATCTTCAATAGTAACTAAAGACAATACAGTCTGTATAGAAGTCATTTTAACTACAAGAGAAAAAATCTCACCAAAATCAATACCTAGTTTCTGTGCAAATCCTTTCACTACCAACCTAGCCTTATATCTCCTCTATCTATTCTCTCCTTCCTTCAATCTGTAGATCCATATGTTCTTCAGTGTCTTTTTACCCACTAGCAACTCAACCAAATCCCATGTTTGGTTCTCTTTCAAGGAATCAATTTCCTCATTCATGCCTAGCTCCCACTGATTCTTGGATTCCACCTGTATTGATTCATCAAAACTCTCTGGTTCTCCACCATCAGTGACCAATAAGTAAAATAATGAAGGGGAATATCGAATTAGAGGTTTATTTACCCTTTTTGACCTCCTGATGGGCGTTTGAGACTCATTCTCTATCCGCCCAAATTCTCTGACAGTGACCAATCTCAGTCATCTCCAGGCCTATAAATGATTGACATCGATTCCACATGACCAATGCCGGTTCCTTCCTAATTGATGTCAGTCACTATTTGATCAACATCAATTCTTATATTGCTGACGTCGATTCCATCCTGACTGACGTCGGTCTCTGTGTTTTCCTATTTGTGATTATTCTTTCCCGCGAGCTCATTTTGGACCATCACCTCATCCAAATCTTCATGGCCCTGCTCAAAATTCTTTAGCTTCTTGAGCTAATCACTATACATCACTTTTTTATTGAAAACAACATCAGGGTTCCTAATTATTTTGTTAGTTCCTAGATTCCAAAACTAGAATCTGAAATCATCAGAGCCATAACTAATAAATGTGCACCTCATAGACTTAGCATCTAGCTTCTTTCTATTTTCCTTATCAACATGCACAAAAGCTTCAGAACCAAAAACTTTGAGAAATGAGAGATCTACCTTTTTACCTATCCATGCCTCTTCTAGAATTCCACCATCCAGAGCTGTAGAGGGTCTTCTGTTAATCAGGTAAACTGTAGTATCTATAGCTTTTACCCAAAACTGTAAGGGCAAACCAACATGAAATCTCATACTCCGTGCACACTCTAATATTGTTCTGTTCATCCTTTCAGCAACTCCATTTTGCTGAGGTGTCCTTAGAACCATCCCTTGCCTATGTATTCCATTCATATCACAATACCAATTAAACTTATAGCTACATAACTCACCACCATTGTCAGATCTAAGGCACTTCAATCTCCTACCTGTTTCATTCTGAACCATAGCTTTCCAAATCTAAAAAGTGCCAAAAACATCAAATTTCTTCTTTATGCAATAAACCCATACCTTTCTTGCAGCATCATCAATGAAAGTAACATAATACTGTGATCCTCCAATATAAGCTACCTGAGCTGGTCCCCACACATCTGTGTGAACAAGCTCCAACTTGTGCTTCCTCTTTATTGACCCAGTTTTAACAAACCTTACTCTCTTCTATTTTCCAAAAACACAATGCTCATAGAAATCTAGATCTATGCTTTTCAAATTTGAAAGCTTACCTTTTGACTTATGAATTGTCATTCCCTTCTCACTCATGTGGATGAGCCTACAGTGCCACAAATTTGCATCCACACCTGAATTAGGTAATACAGAAGGAGAATAATCAGTAATATAATTACATAAATAGAGAGTACCTACTCTCTTACCTCTGACTAATACAAGTGCACCCTTGGTAACCTTCCAAGATTCAGCTATGAGAGTTACTGTACAACCCTCATCACCCAAATTTCCTACAGAAATTAAATTTTGCTTTAGGGCTGGGACATGCATGACATATTTCAACACCCATGTGTTTCCATTCTACAATTTCAGCTGCACTTTTCTTTTTCCAATAATTTTACAAGGCTCATCATCCCCTAAACAAACTTTTCCAAAATCTCCCTGGACATAATCATTGAAAAATTCTCTATTTGGGGTAGCATGGAAAGAGGCCCAAGAATCTAAAACCCAAGATTCTATATTATTATGCAAAGAAAGTGAAAGAGCATCTTTTGCAACAATACCTACAACTTTTGCTTCTTCATTACCTTCATGCTGATTCTCTTCATTAACCTTCAACCAGCAATCTTTTTTTGCATGTCCTCTCTTTCCAAAATTCCAGCAGGTTATCTTTCTTCTTCCATTTTTGGATTTGGATCTATTGCTCATCTTTGACTTAGACCTTGATCTCCCTTGCTTTCTCTTTTCTCTTTGCCTTCCCCTGCTTTCAATACTTAAAGCATTACCTGATGATTCCCCTGTGCTTTTCTTGTAAGTCTCTTCATTCAGGATTACACTAACAACATCATCAACTTTCAAGATATTTGTAGCAAATGTAGTATTATTAACTGCCATCACTAAGCTATGCCAACTTTCAGGTAAAGAGCATAATATTAAAAGAGCCTTAATTTCATCATCAAAAACTATTTTGATTGAATTTAATTGATTTACAATTCCATAGAAATCATTTAGATGATTAGATACAGATCCACCTTCCTGCATTTACAAATTAAATAACTGCTTCATAAGATATACCTTATTTGAAGCTGAGGGCTTTTCATATAAATTTGCTAAAGTATCCATTAACTCTATCGCTGTCTTTTCCTATGACAAGTTAGAAATCACAGAAGATCCCAGACTCAATCTTATAGATACAAGAGCCTTTCTATCAAGAACTTCCCATTCTTCATCTTCCATATCTATGGGCTTTCTATCAACCCCACCCAATGGTAAATATAGATCTTTGTAATACAGATAATCTTCTATCTACATTCTCCATAATTGGTAATTCTTGCCATTAAACTTCTCCATTCTCAATTTACTTTCTTTTGCCATTGCTTCTCCCACTCAAATAGAAACCCTTGTGAGTGACCTATAATCAACAAACACTAACCAGATCTGAAACACCTATTAGTCAACCTGAGCTTTGATACCACTTGTTGGGGATCAACCAACAAACTTGATTACTATTGTGCAAGCAACTAAATATGGAATTAAACCAAAATAATAAGTAACTAGAATCAGAAATAGCAAAGAATAAGAGATACAAGAAACCACCCTGAAAACTTGTATTAAACTCTTCCAAAAGGAAATACAATGAAGAAAATCACACTTTCTTCTCACACCTCTCAGATGTACAGATCTCTTTCCCTCAAGAGTTTATAATCAATTCCAACAACTTGGATTGATACACACATATACAATATGTCTTGTACTGTTCTTTCTTACACTTACACAAACTATGAAGATCTATCCCATGATATAGAATTAGGGATCATGAGTAATGCATTCACAACCATTAGATACACCTCTTAATCAAAGGCTTAAAATAGTCCTGCCAAAAATAAAAACATGGACTTATAACTAACGGCTAAATTAATCATGCAAACAATCTATTCCATCCATGAAAATAGACTTTCTGGATGCACAGGTAACTGACGTCGATTCCTGCCTATCTGCACATGATGACGTTGGCCGATATATGACCAATGCTGGCACCTACTGGTCGACTCCTTGCTGTCATCAGCGACTATGTAAATCCAGCAACTTTAACATCTGCTCATCTAGTGAAGCTTTTAGCTCCACACCTCAATAGATTTCATGACTTATAATGTTATGCTTAAACTTCAACATAACAGGATGATGAAATTTGAAGATATCTTTCTAATCCAATTCTCTAGATGATTTTATGACTTATACTTTTCTACTTAGACTCTAGATTAGTGGGATAATGATGTGTGGATATATCTCATTGCTTCACTTCTCTAGATGATTTTATGACTTCTAATTTTTCACTGAGACTATGGGTTAGTGAGATGATGACATGTGGATGATTCTAACCATTCCTTAGGATCAAAAGGATTTCATAATTGGTATAAGTATGATAAAACTATGGAAGGTTGGGATAATGACATGCATGATCTTAGTAACCTAAATAGAGTAAAGGCTTGGTTAGTCACCAAAATCTACAATTCATCAAGATGATGATGTGTGGAATGATTAGGTGAGCCTATATATACTTTGTAGATGTCATGTAACAAATAAATCATGAAATATCATGCACAATAGAAATACCAAGTGAAAAAAAACTAGACCATAACACATTATCCCCATTAGTTATTAAAGTGAAAACTCACATATATGCATAAGCCTATTAAAATAAAATAAAAGGAAAAATATAAAACATTAATATATATTATATTTAGTTTTGATTTTATTCTCCTCTCATGACATTGAAATTTAAATTAGACTACAAAAACAACCTTGGGATTATGCATATTCAGTCAATATGAAAATTCTTAGGGTTGATATGGATCATCAAAGATAAATATTTTTTGATATTAATGGGTCCCTATTTGAATTCTTTAAATTGAGGTGTTGGGGCATACAAAACTATCAAAGATACAAATACAAAATATATCCCTAGGACGAAGGGCCCTAGTGGTAATGGGTAAGAAAATAAAGAAGTGAAAAGTTAAACATAATAGATCACTAATACATGAAGCTATAAAATACTAATGAAACAATCACTATGGCATTTCATAACTCAGTGCAATATAATAATAAACCCAAAAAACTAATCCACTAAAAAAGAATACAAAATGACAATGGAAACTCCAAAACTATGTCAATCTATTAAATAGGCTATAATATGAGAGATGTTCCTACTACAAATGCAAAAAATAAAGCTCAATAATAAAGGGAGTTAAAAATGGTGTAAGGACTAGAGTGTTTGATAATAATATAAAAATTAGAGGAGGCATGTTTTTAGTACCCTCATTAAATGCTTACAAAATCACCAAAAGTAAATTGTACAGATTAGAGTGCTTACTAATAATATAAAAATTAGAGGAAGTATGTTTTTAGTACCCTCAAAATGAATGTTTACATAGTCACCAACATTGTTTTGTAAACCATCCCATATGAATACAAATTGAATAATATGATACAATGGGTACAAAATACACAAATGAACCATGCAAAAAAACATTGTTTATAGTTTCACATTAAAAATGTGTAATAGGAATATTCCAATTATTTTGAGCGTGTTCATGCCTGAGGTGAAGGTGAAAAAAATATCATATGTAGATCAATATCCTCTTGAGGATAAGAACAAACAAAAATGGGAGCTATGTTCCCATCAAGAGATCCAAAAGAATATTTAATAACTAATTTGTATCCAATGTCATGGAAATAATAATGAATGGGAGAAATAATGCCTTTTGAATGTATTCCAATACCTTCACTAAGATGATCCATGGAGTGAAGAATGTGAAAACTGAAGGAAGTAGTAATTTTTTTTAAAAAAGGGGTAAAATAAGCAAATGAATATATAGTGGGATGTATAAAAGTTACAACATTTAAATCAAGAGATAAATTAATAGTCACAAATATTTAAAAAATAGGGTCAATAGGTTCATAAGTAGTGACTATAGGTGATTTTAGTAGGTCACAACATAAAGTCACATTAAGTGGATGCATGCCATATTTATAACCAATACATGATGAACTAGCAATAGGGGCATGAGTGTCCAACATTTAAATATGATGCTAGATGTTAAGCATGGGATATACTGAGAGGGGGGTGAATCAGTATATCATATATCTTATAAAACTTTCCTTTAACCAAATTCCACTTAATCAAACATTCAAGATATGCAATAAAACTCAAACAATAAACACCACACAAGATAGAGAGAGACACCAGATATAACGTGGAAACCCAATGTGGGAAAAACCATAGAAAATAATCTCAAGTATATGAATGAGCCCCAACCCAAACAATATTCACAAGCCAAGCTTGCAGGAGCACCATACCCCTTTGCCGAGCAGCAACCCAGCTACTATTCATAAGCACCAACCCACAAGGGCACCACACCCCTTTGCCAAGCACCAACCTAGCTACTATTTGTGAGCACCAACCCATAGGAGCACCAAACCCTTTGTTGAGCACCAACCCAGCATCAATTTGTGAGCACCAACCCATAGGAGCACCAACCCCTTTGTGTATACCACACACCTATCTCTCATTGTTGCTATCTCAACAAATGATAGTTCAATACAACAGCTCTTTCCTCTCTCTCACCTTTGCTCTTCTAAGTTAGATATAACAAATACAAATCATATTCATCTCTCATAATTACTCTTCTAAGCTAGATATTACAATATCAAATCAACCTCTATGTCTCATATATTCAAATGGCTTCTCAAGCCTTTATTTATAGCTTTTCAAATGACCTTTGGCCTTCCCCCTTTGTGACCCTTCAATCCTCATAGAAAATGGTGCCAATCTTGTATGACCCTTCATATTCTTGCCTTTGAAAAGTCATGTGGTGACCCTTCATGACCAAAAATGTCCTTCCATATTTTTTCCTCATCTTGGTGACTTTTCGTATTCCTTAAAGTGTCCCTTCATGAGAAATTGTGCCCTTACTCTTTTGTCTTCTCTTGGTGACTTTTGGAATTCCCCAAGGTGACTCTTCATGGGAAAATGCATCCCATCCTTCTTTTGTCTTTACCCCATGGCTCTTCAACTTCTCCATGGGCCCTTCTTTTGTCTCATATGCAACCAAAAATATATTCATTAATATTAAATAAATATTAACTCATATTAGCCAAGATATATTTATTACAAAAAACATTAAATGCAATGGGGCCTTTATCACCAATAATGCTAGACCTTTGACATCAATGACAATATTTCCAACAATATCCCCCTTTGTCATTGATGGCAACCTCAATCCTAAAACTACCACATCCTATCACCTACACATCCTGTCATCTGAAAACATATAATAACTCCCCCTTACTGTAGTAACATGTACCTGTTATTTTCCCCCTTTGACATCAATGGCAAAGGACCTACCTAGAGCTAACACTTAGCTCCCCCTCAACTGATGCTAAACATCAATGGCAAGAAGTAAAATAAATTACTCCCAACTCCTCTTACAGATCTTTAAATGTGTCCTTTGATTGTGCCTTTGAGAAGATATTTGATAAATCATTTCCTATCCTTTGAGAATTTGCAATCAACTCATTTGAATATTTCATTCTAACCTCACAACCTTTTGCATAAAATTTTAATGTATATCCCTAATTACATATTTGACTTACACTCAATATATTATGCTTACAAAACATTTTTAGCTTTGGTTCTAATAATATCCAAACTTAAATTACCTTTTTCAGCTATCCAGGCAATGGTTTTATCTTCAAATTTCACTATGCCACCATTGATCTTCTTTACTCTTATCTCCTGTCATATGCCTCAAACATCTGCTATCAACGAACCATCGCTGATCTTTATTTATTACATGCAAAGATGTCTATACCAACAAAGAATCTTCAAGTTATTTCTTCTACCATGAACATGTTTGAACCTTCTTCTTTATGAATGGGGCTTTGAAACACTAATCCTCCTTGATTGAATCTGCATGAGTATCCTTTTCCTTCTTTCTAAAACCATTAGCTCTTTTTCAACATTCTAATTTCTTGTGACTATAATCATTTGAAACACTTTAAAACTTTTAAACATTGCATATGCAAGAATCATTCTAGTTGCCTCAAACCTTAACACTAGTGCAAAATTTTCTTCAAAAATCTATTCACTCAAAAGATATACAAATTAATCTATCAACTCACCCTCTTGTCATGCAAAATAGCCAAGACCCAATAGCATCCACCATGCTTCAATTTTTCTTAAAAGTGTCTCCTTGAAGCCTAGAAGAGACACCCCACACAAAAGGGTCCTAGAAACAAATCTCAGGAGATTCCCACATCTCCTTTGTTTCTTCCTTGATCTTCTTGTGTTTATATTTTGGAATCCATTTAAGCATGGATAACCTTTTTGACCTACTAACCTTATCATTTATGATGTTTTTCATCTTCTCAACTTTTGAAACTATCTTATCTTGACAAAGCTCATGCTCAAATGTAACAAGAGATTATGCACAATCCTTCCTATTTGATTCTTTATCTACTATAGTAAGTAATTCATTTTCACTTTTAAACTCAACCTGATCAACCTTTACTATTTTAGGTCTCCAAATCTTAATTTGACTCTTCTCATATCTTTTAGGGGCTCTGTAACCTTTGACATACTTTGAAGATCTCTTTACTTGTTTTGGACATAATTTAGCAATATGGCCAACCTTATGACAACAAAAGCAAACAATATTTCTCATACCTTTTTCTTGAATGTGACTAAGATCTCCCTTTGATTGATTTATTCTCCTCATATAGTCTCTTTCCCTATGACCAACACGATGACAAACAAAACAATGACCATGAAAAGAATTTGAAAACTTGAAACCATCGGGCTGCATGATTGGCTTCTTTGATTTGCCTTTAAAACCTGCATCCTTCTTTCCTTGGACTAATATTTCATGATCTTTCTCAACCTTGATTATAAGCTTCTCATGATTATCCTTTAAATAACCTAACTCAACCTTCAACTGATTGCACTCTTCTTCTTTTGATGTTAAAATTGAACTTGCAACCTCTAACTAATTTTTACGATCCTGAATAAATATCTTATTTTCTTTTACTTCTATAGCCAACTTAGAATCCAAGATACACACCTATTCCTTAAGAGCCTCAACCACAAATTTTAACTCTCGATTCTCCTTCTTTTGCTACTTGGCCATCTTATGCTTTTCTTTGATCTACCTTTAAGCTGTTAAACCCTTTCTAAAATAATTTACTCTGATACCAATTGGTACGCATGGGATATAATGAGAGGGGGGGTGAATCAGTATATCATATATCTTATAAAACATTCCTTTATCCAAATTCCACTTAATCAAACATTCAAGATATGCAATAAAACTCAAACAATAAACACCACACAAGATAGAGAGAGACACCAGATATAACGTGGAAACCCAATGTGGGAAAAACCATGGAGAACAATATCAAGTATATGAATGAGCACCAACCCAAACAATATTTTCAAGCCAAGCTTATAGGAGCACCATACCTATTTCCCGAGTACCAACCTAATTACTATTTGTGAGCACCAACCCACAGGAGCACCACACCCCTTTACCAAGCACCAACCCCTTTGTGTATACCACACACCTATCTCTTAATGTTGTTATCTCAACAAATGATAGTTCAATACAACATCTCTTTCCTCTCTCTCACCTTTGCTCTTCTAAGTTAGATATAACAAATACAAATCATATTCATCTCTCACAATTGTTCTTCTAAGCTAGATATTACAATATCAAATCAACCTCTATCTCTCATATATTTAAATGGCTTCTCAGGCCTTTATTTATAGCTTTTCAAATGACCTTTGGCCTTCCCCCTTTGTGACCCTTCAATCCTCATGGAAAATGGCACCAAACTTGTATGACCCTTCATATTCTTGCCTTTGAAAAGTCATGTGGTGACCCTTCATGACCAAAAACGTCCTTCCATTTTTTGTCCTCATCTTGATGACTTTTTGTATTCCTTAAAGTGTCCCTTCATGAGAAATTGCACCCTTACTCTTTTATCTTCTCTTGGTGACTCTTGGAATTCCCCAAGATGACTCTTCATGGGAAAATGCATCCCATTCTTCTTTTGTCTTTACCCTGTGGCTCTTTGACTTCTCTATGGGCCCTTCTTTTGTCTCATATGCAACCAAAAATATATTCATTAATATTAAATAAATATTAACTCATATTAGCCAAAATATATTTATTACAAACAACATTAAATGCAATGGGGCCTTTATCACCAATAATGATAGACCTTTGACATCAATGACAATATTTCCAACACTAGATTATGTAAATTTTGTTTTGCAAGGAGACAATGAGAATGTCTTTATTGTGAATGAGACATTGCAAAAGTTATTTCCACTTCAGAAGTTTCTCATTCTCTTCTTGAAGTGTTATTAAAGAAGCCATGGAAAAAGGAAAAAAATACACTCAAGAGAAATGAAAAATTCCCACAAAATTATACATCAATTTCTACCAATAATCTATCAAAAAAATACAATGTGTGCCCATATGGTATAAAGTATGGTCAAAACACATAAGTGGCATAAAAACATACTCAAATGCATGATGTCAAGCTTTATCAAAAATGTGTTTGCAAGAATACAAATACAAGGTAAAATAAGCACAAGTATAATAAAATGGACAAACATCACAATTATGTTAAAATAAGATAAGAAAAGGGTGGGAAAAAATCAATAGAGGAAGAGAAGAGTGCAAGGAAGTAGAAGTCAAATATCAAAAAACAAACCTTATTTTCAAAAATTACACCCATTTTGAATAGTATTCATTCATTCAAAGGAAAACCTCCTTTATTTTTAAATGTGTGCCCCATATCTTCAATACCTTATCCATAATTACTCTTGTATTTGGCATCACATGTGATAAAATCACCTAATAAAATACCACCACATTGATAAAAAATGCCAACTTTAAAAATTTTGGCCCAGACTATTTGAAAACAAATTCACCACATATAGTGAGTTGGGCACTCGAACCCCTGACCATCAATATTGTTTTAACACAATCATTTATAACCAATTAGGCTATCAACTATTTTAGATACACTATTCTATAAATTTATATTTATATTTTATTTTTGCCTTTGTAATTTTTTAAAATTAACACACATTTATAAAGGTCATGGTCAATGGAGCCCATTGTGGTTGAGGACCAACGATAATTTTTTTTGACTAATCATGATTTTTTTTATAAGGTAAGGTAGCAAACTAGGGGCCAAACCCTTCATAGAGAAAAAAAGACAAGAAGTCAATCAAACAAAATATGCCTTTATAGAGATGACGGCACTAGCTGAGACACAATAGACACATAAACAAAATACAAGAAATGGAAAGACCAGAGTCAGAGAGGACTCTCCTTACATAACCATTGATTTGATAAGATCATTAAGTTTCTCAGTATTCTCTATGTTGTCAACATGCCTAGTCCTACCCACCTCTTTCAGCATAGACATGTTCACGAGAATTGTATTTTGGAGTCCCTTGGTGAAATTCTGCTCCAGCCTCTAAATATGATCCTTTAGGGCCCCAATTTTAGATTTCTAATCAGTATCATTATCCATTTCCTCTCTAGCTTCCTTGACATACATTTTCTCCTTATTGTCAGTAGTTTCCATAGTGTCAGCACCATGCTCCTCTGTAACTTGAAATCCCTAGTCTCCTGCTTCCCTCCAGTGTCCTCAGAAATTTCCTAGATTTTTAGCTCTTTAGATTCTTCCTCCTCAGTTGCTTCCTCTGAAGCACTTTTTGAGTAATCAATCAGTCTAGCCTTCAGGGCAGGTTTACCAACAATCCGCCTTGACCTTCGAACTCTGGAGGAGAAGCCTTCCTTATTAATTTTGGAAGACTTATAAGATTTACCACCTTGGCCCCCCGTGGCCCTAACTAGATTTTTGTGGGTCCCCTCCATGGTCTCTCTAATATTCTCATTCTCCTCATCAATCTTTCTCTTCTTACCCTTCTTGCTCACAAAGGAGTTAGGGGTGTCAACATGGGTCTCTTCTAGGGTGGAGAAAGAAACATCTTTTGTTTTGGTAGGAGCAGGGGGAAAATAGGACTCATCAATAGCATCGCCAAACACTAGATTGGAAGGAATGTCTCCACTATCAATTTTGATAGTCTTGGCTGGCTCAAGGGCTCGGTGAAAGTTATATAAATAGAGAATTAGGCCCTAGTGTATGGGAATAGGGTTCATATCCATCTTCTTAGCCATTTTAGCTCTCACCCTAAGGACAAAGTGTTCTAAAGAGGAGAGCAGGTAAAAAGGAAAACTAATAATAGCATTGTGCTTGAAGTGATTTAACAGAGGGAGGTGGTAATTATAGAACTTGGTAAATCAGCCTTCGAGTGTGAATTACTTCATGAGAATGAAGTACACTCCATCCCATGGCTCTAAAATTTTAGCACGCTCGAATCCTCCTTGATATGGGATGAGTTCTTCTCCCTCTCCCAGAAATAGTTTGTGGCTTGCAAGATCCATAATTTTGGTTTCCCTTTGAAGTTTTATTCCCTGCATGGCCATTCTCATGGCCATAACAATCACTTTTTCAGAGATTTCAAAATTGATTCCACCCACCGTGACCTACCTATTTAACCAAGATCTCACAAATTACTCAGACAAGTTTTCATCAAACCCATTAAGCCTTTCCAGATATGGGCTAATTCCCCCTTCTTTACAATAATGCCAAACCAATGGATTATCTTTGAATTTAAAGCAAGATATTGGTTCTATTCAAATATGGTCTCCTCCCATTTTGTAATTGTAGACCCAAACCATGGAGTTCCTAAGTTTAACCTTCAACTTTGAAATGGGTGCTAACCCTTGTTTTCATTTATGCATAATGAAGATGTGATGGCTCATTATTCAAAATACCCTACAGAGATGACATTGTCTACTCCCATGCTTGGAAATTATTTCTCATTGATTCTAATAATGAGACCCGCGCACCTCAACCTCATGATACAATGAGTCATGAATGATTTTCAAACAAATACCAAAGTTATCAAGTTCTGAAATCCATGATGGCCCTCTCCACATGAACTACCTCTAAGAGCTATCCTTGTCATAAATGCACCTCATCCTTGACAATTCATCTCCTTTTCTATAATATCCCTAATGTTTAAGGGAATATGAACACCTTGTCGCCACACCCTCCAACCTATAAATTGCTGACAAGATTGGCACAAGCATCAGCAACCCTATTCCCCTCTCTGTAAATATGGGAAATCTCTACTCCGGAGAACTTTGGCAAAAGAAATTGAATATTTGTAATGATGTCTTTTAGCTTAATTCCCACATTTGATGCTTTATTAACTACATCTATGACCATTTTAGAGTCTCCTTGTATACTCAAGTTCCTTATTCCTAAGGATATAGCCAACTTTAACTCGCATAATAGAGCCATTACTTCAACACAGTTGTTGCTCTGGAATCCTATTCCACTAGCATAGACATCAGTCATCCATCCTTTATCATTCCTTATAATTCCTCCTCTAATAGCTTTACCATCTGATTTGGATGCCCCATCAAAGTTGAGCTTTATCCAGTTAGGCTTTGGGGGGATCCATTTAGTATTTAGTCTTTGTATAATTTTGGAGTTATTATAACTAGGGATCTAGTTTAAAACCTTCCATTTGGTTGTATTCTAGTTTTCAATTTAAGATAGGGGTTTCTCTATAGCATGAATATGAGATGTTGTGACACTTTCCATAATGGTCTTGACAAAGGAGTGAAACACCTGAGATGCATTTCTAGTAGTGTCCCTAAAAATTTTGTGGTTGATTGTTAGTGGAGGAGGTGAGTTGGTGATAATCTCATGAAGTAGTGACCATTCTATACAATTTTTAACATTGCAATGTGCCTATAAAAATGTCATCCAAATTTGTTAATGCCAATACATTGTATAACCAATAAAATTAACAATTCCACTAAAGTAATGGTTGGTGGTGAAAGCTAGTAAAAAATGACAATATGTGTAGTAGTCCAGGTTAGTGGTATGTTCACAATGCAAATCCACAACTAAAACATAGCACATGAAATCTCATACAAACCTAAACACTTGAAACTATTTATGGCCAACAAGATGGAGGAGGATGATTGATAAAATAGGTCCTTTCATGTCAATCATAATTGAAAATGACTACTCCAATAAGACACCCATATTTATAAAGATAATATGATGTATCATTGTCATAACCCTATCTAAAAGGTATTATTTAAATGAAGGTTAGCAATAGGAAAACTATAACAAACTCCTAAATCATGATTACCTCATATAGTGAGTGTGAAAATGGATAACACAAAGTTGGTTTGGTATAAAATCAAACCACTATTTAATTTGAACATGATCACTCCAAAAAAATATGCAAAATTGATGTTTTCAATGAGGTTACTATGGAGGTTACAAATAGTGGAAGGGGAACCTTGAATTAGAAAAATGTAAATCTCTATTCAATCCCAAAGTCTATAATGACACTGCCCCTACAAAAGAAAGTGAAACTTTATTAGAGGATGGTCCAATGTCAAAAATGAGCCCTATTGATTCCAAAATATGTATAGAAAATATACCAAAATAAGTTTACAAAACATTAAAATGTGTTTAACCTAATGAGGTTTTTAAAATAAACACAATAAATGCACACATAGTCACACAAAAATCAAATTTTTTTAGATTGACTTCAATATATGATATAAAATGCTATCTTGTAAAAACCTCTTGAATAATAATTCAATGTTTTTTCTTGACTCTAAATCCACTTCCTTTAAACAAGTTGAAAATCTTGACACATGGAAAAATCCAATGCGAAGTGATTATGATGCATTGGTCAAAATGGAACTTGGAAATTGGTTGATTTTTTAATTGAATGTAAAAATATTAGATGAAAGTGGTTTTTCCACAATAATTACAAAGCACATAGCTCACCTTAAAATCAAAAATTAAGGCTTATCACAAATGGGTTTGATAAAAATAAGGAATTGACTATAGTGAAACCTTTTCATCAACAACAAAATGGACTATCATTCAAAGCATGTTGGCTCTAAAAACTCACAATAGATGGAAAGTTCAAGAAACAGACATTAAAACTATATTTATGAATGGTGATCTGAAAGGTATAGTGTACATGGCTGAACCTAAAGGTTTTGTCTTAAACAATAAAGAGTACAAAGTGTACAAACTATTCAAAGAATTATATAATTTGAAACAAGCCCCAAGATCATGGTAAAAAATAATCATTGAGCACCTCTTGAACGTGAACTTTAAACATTTTGAGTTTTAAGATAAAACTATTTTTTTCAAAACAATTGAAAAAATAGTTGTATTTCTAGTGGTATATGTGGATGATCTACTCATCATATGAAACAATGAAATACACAATGCAAATTCCTATCAAAGTTGATGAAAGGATTTGAAATGATAGATTTGGGTTATCTTCATTTCTATTTAAGTATTAGATTCATTCAAAAATCAAATCATATATTCATCACTAAACATAAATACATTGGTTAAATTGTAAAAAAGTTATGAATTACATATTGTAAGCCTCTCAATACACCCATGGAATAAAGTATGAAATTGATATCAAAAGATGGCACATATTTATTAGATGCTACTAAATATAGACAACTCATTATAAGTGTAACCTATATGACCACAACTAACCTAAATTTTAATTTCATTATTGGTGTTCTTTCTTGATTCATGCAACAACCTAGAGAAAGTCACCATGTAGAAACAAAAAGATTCCTTTGATATATCAAAGGAACACAAAAGTTTTGGATCAAATATTTTAGTTCAAGAGACTTAAAACTATTTAGATACTTAGAATCTGACTATGTTGGTGATTTTGAAGATGGAAAATCTACTTCAAGTTTTCTAAGGACTTTAGGAACATTAATTGTCAGTTGGAATTCAAAGAAGCACTCAATGATGAAAATTTATAAAAAAAAATGAAATACATGGTAGCTTCAAAGGAAACTAGAGATCTTTTTAGTTCATAATATTTCTTTACAATTTTCATGAATAACATGTTTAGTTTGGACCTCTTATGGTTAAAAACACATATATAATTCCAATGGTAAAAAATTTAATCTTTCACAATTGAATTGATCACACCAACACTAAATTTCATCTATTGGGCATTATGTGAAAGATGTCAGTGTAAAATTGATACGTTATCATATTGCAAAGTAACCTACAAACATATTTTTAAAAAATTGGAAAGATAAAAGTTTAAAATTTTTAGAGGCGTGCTTGGTTTCTTAATATCTGCTATACATTAGGGGGGAATCTCATGGTATTTTTTAGGGGCTATTTTTCACCAATTGGCTAATTTTTTACAAATTTCCAACATTTTAGATTTGTTCATAGTAATTTTTTGAAAAAACATCACCACTTTTTCTTTACAAAAGTCCATAAAGATGTTAAATTCACCAAAATGTACATATATTAGTAGTAAATCACATATATTTCATTATAATTCACCTAACTTACATATATTTCACAATTTTAAATATAAAAATATTTACCTATAACTATATACTTCTAAAAAAAATTCATTCCTTAAAAAACACCCTCGAAGGGATGCAATAATATTGTAATATAATAGTGTTAATCCTTGGAATAATTTTAGGAGAGGATTTTTTATTATATTTTTAGTTATAAATTTCATGTATCAAGATGAATATTATTCATGGAATATGAAAGGAATAGCCACGTGTTTGGCTATTTAATATTGTAATCTTTCATTCTTATTTAAATAAATAACTCTGATTTTCACCAATTCTCATTATTGTATTGTCATTCCATTCCTAGCCTGACAAATTTTAGATCTAATATAAACAAAATTAATTCAATAAATAAACTCATTGAAGTCATATGGGTGAAAAAAACATGGGTTGGAATCATACTCTACTTGGATGTTTATATATGACAATGAGCTTTAAAGTAGATTTTGTACCATTTTGAAGTATAATAGCGAACACATCTTGAATCCTAACTTGATTGGAATTGGATGTATGGTGGAAATGGATCTTCAAAAAGTATCACAATATAGCACTAAATAAGCATGAATGTTCTTTTTGTTACCCTCTTTATTGGTTATATTTCTTCTTAAACAATACCTCAATAATAATAATAATAATAATAATAATAATAATAATATAGAGAAAAGAAAATAAAAAATACTTACATTATACACAAGCATAACATAGGTGAAATCACATCAAATGGGTAATGACAAATAATATGAGGTCCCCTCCAAATATTAACTTAGGAATAAAACACTTAAATCCAGATCTACTATTACCATAAACTAGATCTAAAGCTATGAAATAAAATGCATCATAAAAACATTCCTTAATACACCATTAATATGAAAGCATAAATGAGAGTAAGATAGTAATAACACAGATAACACATATCTAATGTGGTTCACCTAATGTGGGCTACATCGACCAATGAAAGTTCTCAAATAAATTAGTAATCTAAAACAAGATTAAAATGAACTCTCACAGAGATAGAAAAATCTCTTGTAGAAAGTGTTGCACAAAAATTGCACTTTCACCTACACCTGCATAATGTTGTATCTCACAAGTTGCTAAACCACACCCTGTAATGAACACCTGCACTTTGAAAAACACCTACACTTGAACTCAGATCCTTAAAGCCATACCCTTCAAATATAACCATAAATCTCTAAAGGCCACACCACACCCTGTATATATAGTAAAATGAATAAAATCCACAAAAGGAGGAGAAATGTGTAATGCTTATCCAAGATAAGCATCATCCAACATGTGACAACCCTCCTCCACCTCATCAAGCTTATCCAAAATCTCTCCCAAGGAGGAGCATGCCATATTCATTTCTCCACCTTCTAAGGGTACATTTTCCCAAAAACATGTGATCTCAACCAACTCCACATAACAAGGAAGGTATAACATATTCTAAGAAATAACCAATCTCCCTAAAAATAAGGAAGATAGACCCACTTCAAATAAAAGAGGAAGTCATATGGAAATAAATATCTAACAACTAATTCCACAAAATATGAAATACATAAAAATTAGGAATACAAGGAATATTCCACTCACATGTGGAGAACATGAAAATTTTGTCCCCCATATCCTTGGAGCTCTTTAGGCCTCCAAAATTTATTCCTATGGTCATGTGATAGCACCAAAGGATCCACACTGAACACATTTCATTACATTAATTTCTTGATTTGTATGAAATATTGATTTTGGTCAAATGTTTCACACAAAAAATTTATAAATTCTATTCGTGAAGCTTTGAGTTACATATAGGCTTCGAACTCTTACAATCATGAAGTTAAATTTTAAATTAAATAATCACATAATTCATACTCTATAAGGGTGATTTTTTAGTACAACTCATGCACACTCATTTTCACACAAACATTTAAGACTAGAACTAAATAAATTATGTGACACATTATAATATAGAGGATAAACAACACCTTATCTAAATGTTACATAGTTCAAATGTAATTCTACATGTCCAATCAAGGATAGATCACATATTCTCTAGATCCATATATAATCCTTCCTATAAAATTAAAAACTTAGGTATACTATCTCCTTGTTCATGAAGGTACATTTCTTAAAATTAAACAATAATTTCTCCTCTCTCAAATACCACACTAGTTGTCTCTATCATATTTCTGTAAGACCTCTCAAAAGATCGAATACACATGTGAAATCAATGGATTAGGTAAGAGAGATTATAAAAAATTAAAGATCATAAAATGATATTCCTCATTAACTCTAGATGATGAATACAAAAGAGAGAGGTACATATATAGGTTGGAGAGAGAGTGAAAATCCACATTCCAATGAATTTGGGACTAATCTTTCCAAATGACCCAAATTGCCTTTAAGACCCTAAGAAAGCATAATGAATCATGTAGACAAAACCCATAAGATAAAAGTATACATAAACACCCCCCTTAAGCATAACTTAGGTGGGATGGAGAATTTAGTCCCAACAACGAGGCTTGATGAGGTACCCAAGTACATAGCGATGATCCAAGTCTCCTACAAAACATGAAGGATATATGCCTCCACAAAGAAGAGAGAGAAGGTAAGTGTAAAATGTCAAATGGAAAATGTTTTATTAGGTCCCTCTATAAAAAATGTTGTCTTTTCCTTTCATAAGAAAGAAAACATGAGCTATCAAACTATTGAATTCCCACTCAAGTGGAATGTAGGTAGGAATCAAGATGTATATCTCTGAAAAATGCTCAAATGTATCCCTACCAATGCTTGAATGTGCCAAGGTCTGATCAAGTATCACATGAATAAATATAGAATATGGAAATGAATAAGTATACAATGAAGGGGAGAGAATAGCCAGAGAAGAAGATAGATATGGAACATTCACTAAAAGGATGTCCATGGGAAGAGGAGAGTAAGGCTCAATAAATCTCAGAACTAAAGACTAGTCTACAAATGAAGTACTCAAGTCTTCAAGATGAATGTCCACAGGAACATATGAGTCATTGATGTGCATAATGTGTGTAATCTCACTAAAATTAGTAAAGTCCTCTAAAATATAAGTATGTGAAGGCTCTAGAAGAATAACATCCTAAATAGGGATGGAAGTAGAATCTATAATAGGATAACTAAGGTTGGGTAGAATTGCATCCTATATTGGTGGATAGATATAAGGCAAAAACTATCCATTAAGATGGTGTCATCCCAACAAATGATAATAAGAGGAGAGAGTAAAACAGTCTTAGAAGAGACAATAGGAAGTAGAGGAGGTGTGGTGTAGATCTTACTACGATTTTCAAAAAGACTCTATAAGATGCTTCAAATAGTATATGGACATTTTGTATATTCCACATAGTAATAAAGATCCATGGAAACATGTAGAAATAGAGTGGAAAATACCTTATCACAAATATTAGCCCACTTATTAAACCAAACTAGATTAGTGGGTGGAGGAATCTGATGATAAAAGAATAGAGTATGATTCTTGTGTGTAAGTGTTCCATATAAGCACACCAAAAAGCATAATTAGAATTGTTGAGAAGGATCAATGGAGATGAAATAACTATCCTCCTATGGAGTCTCTCAAATGTGGTTGACATGATTGAGAGAAGACACTAGGGATGTCTACAACCATATGGTACAAATTATAATGAACCCCTAAATCGCATTTATGAATGAGACGTTGACATAACTAAGAATATGTCTAAGTGATAAATAAGTTCTAGAGTAAGGGATAATGCATGAACATAATGGGGATGTTGGACATAACCAAAATTACATTCATGTGTGAGCAATTAGTGCACAAATTAAAATGTATAAATAATATGGCCCATAACATAGGTAACCCCCATTGAATATGAAATTTTATATTTTAGTGAATTTTACAACAAAAATATGATGAATGCATGGGAAATGAAAAATATGAATTTTAAAAAATGCATGCTCATAATGGGGATGTTAGACATAACTAATATTGCATCCATGTGTGAGAAATTAGTGTACAAATTACAATGTATAAAGTAATATGGCCCATAGCATAGGTAACCCCACTTGAATATGGTATTTTATATTTTAGTGCATTTTATAATAAAAATATTACCAATGCATGTGAAATAAAAAATATGAACTTTTGAAAAATATGGTTCTCAATTTTGAGCTACCAATCAAAAGTTATTACAATATTAATTTCTCATAAATAAGGCCTATTTAATAAAACTTACACTAAAACTTTAAAAATATTTCCCAAAAAAATGTAAGGTAACTTTCCAGCTACTCATTGAGACTAACGTGGAATGACAGACCTTCTCACGCAATCAAATATCATAAATAACCCTACCCATAACCCCAAATATAAGACCAGTGAGTGGTTTTGACCATGTAAATAAGATTTAAACTACCTTTTTATTCTCTTATATATTCTTAATGATGGTGTAAACTTGCAAGTGCTCAAGATCACAAGGCCAAGCCAATAACTAGAATGTAAAAACCATGATTCTAAACAAATAACCAATATCTGAAAATCATCCAATCTCTTCAAAAAAAAACCTCAAATATTTTACCCAAAGATAGGGTTTTTGTTTAGACAACTTTTCATAGTAATTTGCATGAGTTTTCAAGAAACTCTACTAAACACCCTTAAGTATGGCCCAATTAAACAAAAAAATAATAATTAATCAATGCAAAAATATCACTAAGGATTCAAAGAAAGGTAGATGACCATTAAGGGAGTATTTAATACCATGTTATATTTATCCAAGACCTCTCAACAAGATTGAATGCACACATGAAAGCTATGGAGTAGGTGAGAGAGATTACCAAAAATAAAAGATAATAAAATGATATTCTTCATTAACTCTAGATGATGACTACAAACAAAGATAGGTACATATATGGGTGGGAGGGAGATTGAAACCCCACATTCTAATGAATGTGGGATTAATATTCCTAAATGACCCAAATAGCCTCTAAGACCCTAAGTAAGTATAATAAACCATGTAGATAAAACCCATATGATAAAAGTCTACATCAATAGTCTTAGATGTAATAAGTGGTCCTCATTCATC
Organism: Torreya grandis; assembly: GCA_037957365.1. Taxonomy (NCBI): domain Eukaryota; kingdom Viridiplantae; phylum Streptophyta; class Pinopsida; order Cupressales; family Taxaceae; genus Torreya; species Torreya grandis. The sequence goes on along the minus strand of JARHVA010005307.1, from coordinate 167,231 downwards.
CTTTTGAAAATAAAAATTTCATCCAAATATACAGTGATAAACATATCAAATAATGGTTTCAACACTTTATCCATGAGTGAAATATGAAAACATTAGAGATATAAACAAAAAAAATGGAAATAATTTAGAATTTTTACCCTAGTCAAACATGCCCTCTATTAGAGTGATGAAATAAAAAAACATAGAAGGTTCCTCACTTATGAAATGAAACCTTCTCTTTCATTAAGTTGATGTGCTCTTCACTTTTCAAATGTGGATGCTCAATGAAGTTCCATTCAGTAATTCTAGAAATGTGATAATTTCTTGTTGACAATGATCCAAGAAGATAATTATGATTATGAAATAAGATAATTATGATGCTCACAAACTTGGTCCTTATAATGGATGAAGGGACATCAATTTAATTTAAATTTAATTAATATTTTTGAATCTAGATAGTGGATATTTAGTCTATGGGTCAAATACATTCAATGGATTGGTTGATAATTTATGAATTAGTTGGACGAAGTGGTCAAATGATTAACAATTTTTTTAATTAGACATTGAATGGGTTGAATGTCTTAAATAACTTTTTTAGGGAGTCTAATTTATTAAATGAGATAATTTTAATGTGTTTGAATGTCTTATATAGGTTTGAATAAGTATTTTATGTATGCACTTATTTCAAGTATTAGACTGGCTGACATCATATTTTATGGTATTATTTCAACAACACCATTTTTTTCCTATAGACTATAGCCATTTTTTAATCACTTCAAGTCTTCAAAAAAAAAATCATAATATAACCATGAAGATAATGAAAGCAATGGGATGTGACAGGGATATGCTTGAACCAATGTTCTATGTTGAGGTTCAAAGTAATAGGAAGGTCTGTCATAAGCTATGAAAAGGTGGTTTCACCAAGTTTATGCTAAGAATTGAGGGCCTTAAAAAACTTATTTTCAAATATTTCACTCTTGGATGGAGGCAAAGGAATATGATCTCCATAGGCTTAAGGATTGACATTTCAGAGGGGTTGATAGGCAAAGTCATGAGCGTGTCATGCGAAGGTACCAAAACTTATAAATATAAATGAAAGAAGAAATAATGAATATAGACCTTGTTTAAGACCAACACCACATTAAAAATAGAGAAAAATGGTTACATATATTAATCCTATCTAGGCATTGGCCAAAAACATGTTCATAGGTCATGTAGTATCTAACTCTAGAGGGTAAGTTCACCCACATCTTCTCTCACCACTTTTTGATCTTAAGCCTTTTCAAGGGACATATAATTAACATTCCATATTTTATAGTTATGTGCCTTAAAAATACAAACTTGGAATTTCAATCCAAGCCTAACACTAATCTCATACACTAGGGGCTCATCTTCCTCCTCACCAAGAGAGGTAAAAGAAGGGAATTGAAGTCTAAACTACAAAAATTAGTAGGGAGAAAAGTTTGTGTGAAGATACTAAAAACCTTGTGGAATGGTTTGTGGGGGATCTCATTTCTTCAGCACCATCTGAACATGTTTCCCCCTCAAGATACCTCATTATAATTCTAAATAGGTAGAAGATAAGAAAGGAAATATGAAGGTCCAAGATTCCACTTCTTAGAGGGAGAAGAGAACTAAACCTAATTTTGAAATCTAATCCTTGAGGGCTCCTTAAATCAAAAAGAGGGAGGATAACATAGGATTTGGAGACTCCCCATGGGCCATACAATAAAAATACATGAGTTTTAGGAGAAATTATATAACTTGGGGCATCAGATAGTTAGCCTTATGGAGGACTAGAATGTTATGAATGTAGAATATGATAAGTTGAAAAAAGTCTAGAACAACCCCAAATCTATTGAAGGTGGAACCCAAGTTTTAGGACTAGATGTCACTTAAATCAAGAAATTCAAGGAGGCCATAGGGGAAAGCCCTACCAAAATTATGTCCCCATTAAGCATCAACAGAAAGGAAAAAAACAAAAACACCAAGATGTTCCCCAAGGCAAAGGGGTCAACTACATATAAGAATGAATGGTGGAAGGATCAAGCATTTACACAAGAGGTAGAAAAAATAACACTAATTTTAAGGAGAATATAAATAGGAGTGAACTCACTATGGTGGAGAATTAGCTAGCTTTAGAGGAGCCTTCAAGTTAATTCATGCTTTTGTCTTTCTTTGTGTCTTGTTTAGTCATTAGCTAGTTTAGGGGTCTTAGCAGTGTTTTAGTATAAATCTCTATTTTTGGTTGG